>JAQFVV010006286.1:0-1200000 GCA_028023455.1 Epiperipatus broadwayi | reverse complement strand
CAACACTTGACAATGTATTTATATTACTAATTAATGACAATTTACATTACTTTTTTATAAATTAGATAAACATCCACAAAACTTTATTACCCAGACATTCAATCAAGATTTCAATGATATACATGAATAATGATAATAACAATGCATACATCTAATTATTTAATTGGTGTTTAGATAATATATTAAAAGAAGTATAATAGGAATGACAAGCGGACAATATTTAGACTAAAACAAGCAAAACTCTATACATAATACCAGTTAAGAGCAAGCATAAGAAATTGTGATCATGTAATATTTAGAGTATACTATGAAAAAAATATATATGATAATGAAAATTATTACTTTAGTTTTGTTCATTTTTTGTCAGCCATAACTAGTTTTATACAAGCAAGACTGACACTTTAATCATTGTGACTAACAATCCTTGAGATTGTTTCTATTTCCCATTGGCCAACAACGTTATATGAGTATCAGTCTAATTATTCCTATATATTTTTTGACTGGATTGCAGATCTATGATTTTTTAATGGTTGTTGAGTTTACAGGTTAACAAACTGGAACACATTTGTTTATCTTCATATAAATATCTGGAATATATTGTCAGTGATTGGTTTTGTGATTGATTAATGAATTTGTCGTATTTTAGTTTGTCATTATCCGGCATCAATAGAGCTTGTTTGGGTTATGTACATATAGGTAAAGATAGAGCAGGAATGGGGCAATCAAATTTTCTTGAGGCTAACTCACTTTCCACTTGAAGGCTGAGAACACTTCATGGAATAATCATGCTGACTAAACATGGATTACTGGAACTTTTAGCACTTCATTGAAATAAAATTGAAATCATATACATATGAAGTTATTGTGCATTTAAATATTAACACATTGTTAATAATATTTCAACATTTTTGCATGTAGATTAGCTGTCTGATGATGGGGACAGAAAATTTTTAGTTCACTTTTTCTGCCAACAAGTATTCTGCTGTAAATTTACAGCCACAACCTTTTTACATTATCAAGTGTCTTTGAATAACAACTTAAACAACTCTATCCAAACATTATCTCAATCCCATTTTCATGTTGTGTTTGTCAAGAAACAGCTTAGCTTATTTCCTAAAAATGATGTCATTGGCCTGTTTTTCAAAAACAGAAAACATGATTCATAATTAGAAACAAAAAAGGAAAATAGAATATATCTCTTGTTAATACAAATTTATTTCAGAATTGTGTTTTATACAATTAAAATCTAGTTACTTAAATTCTATTGAGTTAATAACAGTAATAACATTTGGAATTGGTTTTTTTCTTCTCTCCAATGATTACGTTATTCACTAGAATAACTGTTTTTATCTTTATGTATGTAAAATGAAAAGTAAATATTCTAGATAATAATTCCGTGAAGACTGAGAGAAATTGTATTTTGAATAATCTGGGACTAATGAGTTTTTATTCTTAATAATTGGAAACTGGATCTATTTGCACCCGTCTTAAATTAGCATTAAATAACAAACACAATTGTTTTATGAAATCTGTGATCTGATAAAATTGTTTATTTATTCATTTAAAACATGATTTAATGTTTATTGAATTTAGCAATCTGTATTTGCTAATAAAATGTTTTATCATCTGATCTATTATAATGTAAATAAATATGCTCAATATTGATATGCTATTTATTTATTTTTATTTTTTTTAGATTCAAGACAGCAAAAAAAAAAAAAAAATTCATTTTGAAGAAAAGTTTGTATTTGAAGATAAGTGTATTATAAAATAATTACCATCAAATATTTATACTTCAAACAATAAGATGTTGATCATTAATTAGAATCAAAAATTTGCCAATAAATATCTTCTTTAATAAAATAGGTTGATTTACATCAGGTGTAGCAAATTTATTATATTGGAAATATAATTATTATATAG
Source organism: Epiperipatus broadwayi (assembly GCA_028023455.1). Lineage (NCBI taxonomy): Eukaryota > Metazoa > Onychophora > Udeonychophora > Euonychophora > Peripatidae > Epiperipatus > Epiperipatus broadwayi. The sequence continues at coordinate 1,198,077 of JAQFVV010006286.1, read as the reverse complement.
ATGTTTAACAAAGATTTACATTTGTAGAATAGATTGAATATTTCCATAAAACTTTATCTTTATTTAAAATTATAGTGGAATAACGAAAGGATTTGAAAAATATATATTCTTCGAAAAATATATATTCTTTGGATTTCATTTTTTAAGATGTTTGTTGGAATCATTACACAAGATACAATGCATCATAAAAATGATACTATATAGAAAAATACTTATGTTTTAAAATAAGTAATCTGAGAATAAATAGTAAAGAGTTTACTACAAGCAATCTTGGTTTACAAAACTTCACTTGTGCCATTAATATTTGATAGTTATCATAGAAACAATCAAAAATATCAGTAGTGTATTTGAAATGGTGTATTTTATTTGATATATAAAAAGACATTACTAAAATGTGAAAGATTTTTATAAAATAAAAATATCCTCTACAAAAATATAGAATGTTTGATGAATCAAATACTAAATCCTATATCATATATTAAAAAGAATTTTTAAAATTCAATATTTGCATAAGCACAATGGCCTCATTTTCATAATATATCATTATAAAAATTGTCAAAATGATTCAGATGCATGTAAAAATTGCTTATGTTAGCAAGGAATTATTAAAAATGTATATTGAAGAGAAAGAAAAATATTATAATTTTTTTGAAAAACAGTTTTAAAATATCTTTGGAAAAAAGTAATATGGATAAAGAAACTTGTTTGCACCTTTTGTAAATCGAATACTTTTGAGAGTAGTTTCCAAATCATGATAAAGGACAAACTGAAGAAAAACTATTTAAATGCATTTTGTGTGAATTTAAGACTGATGGCGAAAGTTTATTATGATGAGAGAAAACAGAAGAAAAACCATTTAAATACACTGTATGCTGATAACAGCTGATAACACTTCTCAAATGGTTTAGAAATTGATTAAAGAAATACATGGGAGAGAAAACATTTAAGTGTACTTTCTGTGAATATATAACTTCTGAAAAAGGATGCTTATTGGAACATGATAAGAAACATGTAGGAGAAAAGCCATATAGGTGCACTGTATGTGATTATCAGACTTACTATAAAAGTGATTTACAGAAGCATGAATGGGTACATACAGGAGGAAAAACATTTAATTGCATCTTCTGTGAGTATAAAACTGGGAAAAAAAGATGTTTATTGGAACATGTAAAGAAACACACAGGAGAAAAATCGTTTAAGTGTGTTGTCTGTGAATATAGCACTAATTACAAAAGGTGTTTACGAGCGCATGAAAGGAACCATACAGGAGAAAAACCGTTTAAGTGTTCTATCTGTGAGTATAGGACTGACTACAGTAGTGCTTTACTAAAGCATGAAAAGAAACATACCGGAGATAAACAATTTATCTGTTCTAAATGTGACTATAAGACCTATTACAAAGGTGCTTTTTTTACGCATGAGAAGAAACATATTGGAGAAAAAACATTTAGCTGTTCTAAATGTGAATATAAGACTTATTACAAAAGTGCTTTATTTACGCATGAGAAGAAACACAGAGGAGATAAACCATTTAAGTGTACTCTGTGCAAATATAGGAGTTGTTACAAAAGCGAGTTAGTGAGACATGAATGGACACACACAGGACACAAGCCATTTGAGTGCAGTTTTTGTGAATATAGGACTAATTGCCGAAGTAATTTAGCCAAGCATGAACGGATCCATACAGGAGAAAAATTGTTAAAGTGTGCTGTCTGTGAATATACAGCTTGTTATAAAAGTGCTTTACTAAAGCATCAAAAGAAACATATAGGAAAAAAAACATTTAGGTGTTCTAAATGTGAATATAAAACTTATTTCAAAAGAGTTTTATTAAAGCATGAAATGAAACACACAGGAGAGACACCATTTAAGTGCAGTTTGTATTTATTACGACATGAAATTAAACATAAAAGAGAAAAATTATTTAAGGGCACTTTGTGTGACTATATGACCTATAATAGGAGTTATTTAGGACAAAAAAAACCTACTACAAACAAAGCATGTGAATTTAAGACCTCTGATAAAGAATATTTAATAAGTAATGACAGAACACATAATGAAGGAAAAATATTTAACATACAAAGATCTGAAAAATTACAGGTAGAAGAAATGTTCAGCCAAAATGTATTTAAATGTCGGTTGTGTGATTATAAAGCCATCATTAAAAGTGATTGGGAATGTCATGAAAATGATCATTTTACGGGTCAGGAGATTTTAGTGATTGCTATTTTATTATGTTGACAATTCCACATTTTTCATAATGAATAATTTGCAACTAAATGTACATAAATCTTCACTGTTCCAAAAATAATTGCATTTTTGTATATAGATAGCATAATGATCCATTAATCTATCTTCCATGAAAAACACAATAGTCTGCTAAAATAATTTCATCAATTAATATATATATGTATAACTATATTTTTGTAAATAAAAGTAAAAATGGCAACTTCTAGTTTAGTAGAGTGCAGTTCTTTTATTTTCAAAACATTTTACCTGCAAGAATTTTAATCCAATTTGAATCATATGGTTAACATTTCAGTATAGTTATGGTTAAATACCATAAGAAATGATTATTGAAGAAAGCCTTCTAAAATAACTTTTATTATGGAAATAAAATTTGGATTTAATTGAGGACTAAATTCCATTATTTCATAAGATATGAAGAAGGAAAATAGGTAATACAACATCGATTGATCCACGCCATAAGATGGTGCTGTTGCTAATGAAAAACGAATAGATATAACGTTACCGGGCTGATTTGATTATTATTATTTTGTAATGTTATCGTGGTTTTTTTTGGGGGGGGGGGGGGGGCGGACCGTATTTTCTTTTTTTTTTTAAATAAATAAATTGATTTTTAAATATTTTTTTTAATGCGTTATTGTAAAAACCTTTTTTTTCTTTATTTTTTTTGTAAAACTTGTTGTTTAACAAAATTGAATTACGATCTTTTTTTTTTTTTTTTAAGTAACTTTTTTTTTTCGCTTTTGATTACGGTCTTCTTTTTTTTTAAAGTAACTTTTTATATTTTTTTTGGCTTTTTACTTTCATTAAACTACCACAAAGGCAGTTCTTCTGGGTGCGGAGAATATTTTTCTGTTGAAGAAAGGCCACCATGTCTGCTTCTGTAGTCTGCCATTGAAATGTTTTGATGTCGGAAAGTGCGTGACTTGATCGTAAACTTTGCCGAATTGTGACTAACAATCCTCATTAACAGAATTCTGACCCCCTGACAACGAAACCAGGGGCATATGGAAAATCGTTACAATTTTTACGAACGAAAATAAAAAAAAATACATCGAAGCCAAAAAAAAACCGTTATAATATAGTTTTCGACATTCAAAATACAGAAACCTTCGCATCATACGCTGTACAATAGTTAAGAATAATGTCTATAGAGAGTCTTGCATACTCGTCGCTAATAATGTTCAACATACTAAAGATGTTGGGGTAATGGGTGCACTTCAACGTCTTAGCAGTTGAACAGTTTATTAGGCCGTAAGATCTATGAGCGGCCTTGTAAACAGCATATTTATGTGCTTTAGCGTAGAAACAGCGCCATCTTATGGCATGGATCAATCGATGCTGTATTACCGGAAAATATTTACATAAGCGAAAGTAAATTCTTAAAAAGACCATATTTAAATATCTATAAATTTTCAATTAAGGGCTTAAAGGCTTCCTATATTCATTATAAGAATGAATATGTTTAAGCAATTATTTACTAATATTTTTTTGTATTATTTAGTTTAGAGAAAATAAACAATAAATCTATTTTACCAAATCTAAAACAAGAGTTATTTTTTAAATCAAAACAAGAATTCAAAACTAATTTATAGCAATATAAAAATCATTATCAGTTTAAAGTCAGGTTATTTATCTATTTTACTAATTTCAGTACTAGTAAAGAGTCAATATTATGAGAATCAAAAATGAGTCCCTAAAATAATATTTTATTTGATAATGCTGTAGGATTTAAAATTACTAACATTACAAGTTATTGTTCAATACTTAATTTTGTCATTAAACACATATATACCCACCATAAAAAAAGAAAAATTTTTGGTGTAAAGATTTTACTTTAAAACAAAAACATTGTAGTTTTGCTTTTTGTAGTGAATAAGAATTTTTTTTTAAGTAATATATATTTTTCTATTTATTTATATGAAAAATTTAAATTTTTACTATTTATATGTGATAATGTCTTAGCTTATTTCTATCATTAAATATTAAATGTCTAGAAAATTTCTAATTTTATTTAAACTTTTCCCAATATAAACAACCATTTGTTATAATACACAAGATAGTAGATAACAGGTTAGTAGAATACACAGAAAATGTGTTATTTACTACTTGTGTTATTACTGTCAGCTGTTTTTATTTGGAGAAGTTTAAAAATTTTTATACTTTGAACATTTAATGATAGAAATAGTCCAATATATTGTGACATCACAAACTTTCAGGCAAATACTAATATTTATAAGTTTTTTTTATAAATTTCTTTAAATAATATCTATTTTAAATTTTCAGTTTGCTATTTCCATATTCCATTGAAGATAGATGAATACTTGATCAAATTTCTTGCGCATTATTTTTTTGGAACATTTAATTGTTAAAAGTATTTATTTCCATCATTACTAGGTTTTGTTAATCAGTTATATTAAATTGAGAGGCTGGAAACCTCACGCGTTTATTACTATCTTACAGCCAATCAGATGTTATGATGGCTGTTTTGAATAGAGATCAAACCGTAAATACAAAACAGAGAATTTTACAAGAAGAGGGCGGTCCACCCTCTTCTTTACTTGTCTTTCTATATATTCTTTATACTGGCTTGGATATATAGAAAGACAAGTAAAGAAGAGGGTGGACTGCCCTCTTCTTGTAAAATTCTCTGTTTTTTATTTACGGTTTGACGGCTATTCAAAACAGCCATCATAACATCTGATTGGCTGTTAGATAGTAATAAGTGGGTGAGATTTACAGCCTCTCAATTTAATTTCAATACTGTTTGCACTTTATAAAATAAATATTAATCAGTTATATATGCATGATATGTTAGAATTTTTCTAATATTTCTCTTATAAATGTATATATGTAGAGTAAAATACTTTTAACCTTAAAAGCTTAAATACTTCCTATTTTTTCAAGTAATGAAATTAAAAATATTTTATCTTGCTTTTAAACTTACATTTAGCTTATATAGCCATTTTATAATTTAAAAATTAATTTCATATAAGATTGTGACAATTCTTCAAAGTCTTAATGTTGAACACAAAATCAATAAATGCAGTTTTCACATTTTCCACACGTTTTTTTAAAGATTTAGTAAATGTTTATACATTTAGCAGTAGAATAGGATTTTTTTCATTTTGCAAATATTTAATTTCATTAGTTAAGCATTTTCAATACTAAAACATATAATAATATATTTTATTTAGTGAAGCACTTTCAATATTAAAACATATATAATCATGTGATTATGATACATTTTAGTATTGAAAGCACTTTGCTAAATAACATAAATATTTGTAAAATGAAAAAAAATCTGTTCTGCTGTTACGTGTATAAACATTTACTAAATCATTACAGTTAGGGCACAAAATAGGTGAAATAAATTCTTATAGAATTACATACTTTTTATAGTATGTGATAATGTTGGTATGTCTTGTATACATCATTTATGATAATTCTTCTAAAAAATAAAAATCAGAACTTACGATATTGATGGTCAAATGAATGGAAAAGAGTGCAGCACTTCACAACATGATCAGTGTAAAAAAAAATCACAATTAAATAAATAAGTAAAGACTAAATAGAAGAATTGTAGGAAGATGAACTGTAATACATTCATACAAAAAAGATATTAAGCAAAATTGGAATTAGAACAAACTGGTTAATGTCATATTTATTCAAACACAAGAAATAATACTTTTTACAACATACACTTAAATATGTAAAAAGTATATGGCATTAAATGTGTACATGTAACATCAGAAATTAAGAATTTGAATGTAGTCATTTTAAAATAGTGGTTTAAGTCTAATGGAACAAATATAAAAAATTGGGAAAACATTGCTAAAAGAAATGTCCTTTTTGACTAAACAGTTAAAAAAAAACCATTTATTTAATGATGAAATACAAAAGTAATGTAATGAAAAAGGCAATTCTATAATATATAATCTTTCTGTATATTGATAAAAGATTGCTTGAAAAAAAGAAATTAAAGAGAAAAATAGTAAAGAAAATAAAAATTTTGTCCCAAATGTAATTCTCAAATTTTCATTAGTACAATTTTTATTTTGTTTTGTCCGCCTTAAAATTCTATTTGTTTGAACAAATTTAAAAAGTAATAGGCATACAATATTTACATAAGAGTGATTTTGTATTTTTGGGTATGTGAGACGTAACTATTTTATCTCCAATTCATCCATAACTCGGTAGAAAAGCAAGATCATTGGCTTCAGCTGTGAAAAAGCAAATGTATCTTATATGAAAAGTATATAAGAAGGTTTGTCTTATTGTAGCATTAAGAATTGATTCTGCACAACATAAAATTATTTTTTGTTCATTTGCCCTTGTTAATATTAAAATTTCACATGAGAGAACTCAAGCAGTTGAGTTTATTATGATTTTTTTAATGATTTCTGAGGAAAATAATCAGTATTAATAAGCAAAGCAAGATTTTCATTATGGATCTATAGAAATTCAACCACAAGATTAACGTTAATCATGAAGAGCTTTAATATGAAAATGTTTACATTCATGGATCTTATTATCTCTACCTGATTGCAAAAACAAATTGAACTGAAGAAGAAATAACATTATCATGGGATGTAAAGGAAATAATATTTAAAAGCATACTAATCATTACTAATAATTTCTAATTTTGACATTTTAATATGTTATGTCTTTAATTGGTGCAAAGAAGTAGCCCTAATTAATTACTTAAACATTTTTAAAATATAAATACAAGAATAAATATTTTAAAATAAAATTACTTATGTGTTTACTGACTAAATCATATCAAATGCTTAAGTTTGCTTGTTACATCACATGCACATTGCATGATGGGTAAAAGTTTAATTATTTATATTGAACTCTTAGCAAATCTGATTAAAGATTGAATATTAAAAAAATTTTTTTCTTAATTAAAATATATAATTGACAAATATTTCATGATAGATCATGAAGGAAAAAACAACTTAAATCATTTATTAATTTTATTGTGTATGTACAATATAATTGGCATTATGTAGTATATAAATTAATTTTGATGTAAGTGTTTGAAGTCATTTTTAGCATTGACAAAATTATACATAGCTATGGATGTCATGTATTGGTAACCATTAACAATTTAGAATGATGCTATGCATATTAGACATTTAGTGTTGATTTTTGTGGTACATAAGCCATAAAAGTATAGTATTGATGTATGAATAATGTGAATATGTCAGTGGTAAGCATTTGTCACTTGCTTGACATATCAAGGATTGATGCTGGTGCAAAATGTAACATTGGTATAGCAGTACAGCTACCAGTTCAAATTTCATAAAATATTGATCACTGATTCATACAAATACACATGGAGATAATGTGCTATTCAAATTATGGCACAGATACTATTGCCCTTATATATTAGCCTTCCTTTTTGGTAAATGTTTGATATTTATCAGTGGATCTATAATCAAAAATCTTTATATATATATATTACATGCAGTCAGCAAATTTTGATAATGAATAGTATACGAATGAAAGACAAGAATACTTTCCATTTGTTAAGTGAATATACAAGGTCATTAAATACATATTTATATATAAACTACTGCAAGCTGTGTTTCTTCGGAATGAATGGATAAACAAAATTTCTATTATACTGAAATACACCATACAGGCTTAAACCTGTATTTATTTATATAATATATGCGGGATTCGAACTCAGACTTTCACACAACCCACTATTCTCAGTGCCATCTCATATTGCTAACCCACCTGATCACACACATGTGAAAAGATAAATAATCACCAATATACGTATTTCATGCTAAACCAGCAATCATCAGTTAGTCCAGATTACTATCCTCACACACATATAATCAGTGCTCAGCTTTATATTAAGATAGCCAATCTTCATACTTTAATGGACAGGCTTCAAACTATTCCAACTCACAACTCTTCAGCCTTCCATTTCATTGAAAATCTGATGATGGAATGTTCAAAGCCCTTGTTAGTGCCAAGGTTGTCATCCTATCCATGTTGACATATTAGTCATTCTGACCCCTCATGTACCAGAGAATAATCCATTTATACATACATATGTGAGGAATGGACAGGCCTTTACACACTATTTATATAAATTAATACATTGCACAGGCTTAAACCTGCATTTATATATATAATATATGCGGGATTCGAACTTAGACTTTCACATGACCCACTATTCTCAGTGCCATCTCATAAGATTTTCAATGAAATTGAAGGCTGAAGAGTTGTGAGTTGGAATAGTTTGAAGCCTGTCCATTAAAGTATGAAGATTGGCTATCTTAATATAAAGCTGAGCACTGGTTATATATGTGTGTGAAAATAGTAATCTGGACCAACTGATGATTGCTGGTTTAGTATGAAATATGTATATTGGTTATTATTTATCTTTTCACATGTGTGTGATCAGGTGGGTCAGCAATATGAGATGGCACTGAGAATAGTGGGTCGTGTGAAAGTCTAAGTTCGTATCCCGCATATATTATATATATATATAAATGCAGGTTTAAGCCTGTACAATGTATTAATTTATATAAATAGTGTGTAAAAGGTCTGCCCATTCCTCACATATGTATGTATAAATGGAATGTCCGGTACATGAGGGGTCAGAATGACATGTCAACATGGGTAGGATGACAACCTTGGCACTAACAAGGGCTTTGAACATTCAATCATCAGATTTTCAATGAAATGGAAGGCTGAAGAGTTGTGAGTTGGAATAGTTTGAAGCCTGTCCATTAAAGTATGAAGATTGGCTATCTTAATATAAATCTGAGCACTGATTATATATATGTGTGAGGTTAGTAATCTGGACCAACTGATGATTGCTGGTTTAGCATGAAGTACAAATATTGGTGATTATTTATCTTTTCACGTGTGTGATCCGGTGGGTCAGCAATATGAGATGTACTGAGAATAGTGGGTCGTGTGAAAGTCTGAGTTCAAATCCCGCATATATATTATACTGAAAGTGATGTTACAAGCAGTATACTAATGTTTGAATCATAAATCATATGACAATTGAGGTAATAGAATTTCAATCAATACTGATTCACTATAGGATGACTATCTTCCCATGTTTAATCCAGTTTTCCTAATTCATTGCTTCACTATATCACATCAGAAAACATTCATATTTCATCCATCCAATATGTGTTTTTTTTCTCAGTCTTTTATAATTTTTTGGAATCCGATTTACATCTTCAATCATTCATCCATTATCTTTCCAAACAGTATATCTAGAAAAATTCATGGTAGTCTTTTTAAATCTTACAGTGACACCTGCACAATTTTTAATGAAAGATTTTCAGTCTCTTGTGGTTTTTTTTTAAAAATATATATCTTATCATAATTTTTTGAGTAATCTAAAGACTGCATTGCTCTTTTGTTAAATAACCAAGTCTCAGATCCCATATTTAGGCTTACATGTTTGTTTAGTTCATAATAGTTTGCAAAATATTTTATCTAATATGGATTTACATCATGGTGATATTGATAGCATTTGTTTAAATTTACTTAATCTTTTATTTAAACATTTCTGTGACTTTAAGTTGTCCTATATGTTACTTCGTTTAAATTAAATATATAAAATTGTAAAGTGCATAATGAAATGAGATTGCATTAATATAGTATGTGTAAATTCCATGAGTATATAAATAGGCAAAATCCATATATGTAGTATCATAACATGCCATTGATCAACAATGACAATTTATGAATGAATTAGTACTTTATATTTCTTCAAATAATTAAAATGGATAATGTTGAAGATAAAATAGCCTGATCAAAATTCACAGTAGAATCTTGTTGTAGAAGTATATAACAGGAAGCGATCAATTGGAGCCAATTAATAAAAATAGCGTTATGTGGTAGTAAGAATACAGTCAATATGAATGAGTCATTTTGTTTTCTGCTATATATGAATTTGTTAAAATATGTACCCATATATAGCTAGAAAAAGTTATAAACAATTGTGTGTTTAATATTTAAAAATTAGTAAGTTAAAAAACTCAAATTCTTTTATCTACAGATCGATAAGTTTTTTTATATTTTCCATTAAAATTTATTAATCTCAGGAAACATTGTTTAAAAAGATATAAGAATAGAAGTAATTAATAATTAAAATGTGAAAGATTTATTTATGCTGGTACATTTAGAGATAATAAATAATATTAGATAATGTCAGCAGGATCTGAATGATCAACAATTAGAACAGGAGTTCTAATAATTAATTGTAAGTGAAGGATTGGTCCAGAAAAAAACCAAGTGGACACTTGCTTCTGGAAGCTTACATGCGGGCAACATCACTGATGCTGGTTGTGTTTTGTATCTAAATAATTCTGGAAAAACTTGCCTCTAAACATATCAAAGCAAATCTAGGGACATAAAATAGGTCACATTACTTTATATAAATTATTAATATGTATATATTGTAATTGACAAAATTGCAAGACCCACATTGATGTGCATTTCACACTGATTTGATAGAATACCAACTTCTTTACAACAGCCTAAGCTCAGGGGGAAAAAGAAACTCGATTATTTAAGTTATTTATATCAAAGATTAGAAACTGCCAAAAATAATGAGGCAATGCTATTTGATCACTGGCATGACTTTAGTTAATTAATTTTATTAGATTAATTATATATTAATTATGCACAGATATAGTAAATGATAATATAAAGGTTTAAAATAATTGATACTATTTTAGAATACTATTATTATCATTAATTGTTTGAATGGATTCTAATATATTGCATAAACACCTATTTGCTCTACTATCCTCACTGCTGTTCTTATGCTAACTGATACAAGTTTTATAAATTATATAATAGTGTAAATAATTTATCATTGAAGGACTATAATTTTATGAGATTTCAAACACACAAGGATTAAGCTTTAATGAATTACTGACCAGCAATTGAGTAGAATGAAGCTCAAAAGTGAAGCATTTTAAAAAAATCATATTCTGGATGTAGCTATCATTTGATAACTAACATATATTATTTAATTGCTTATAGAATATCAGAATTGACCCAAGAAGGAGAGGCGCAGTACAAAATTTGTCTTCTTTACACATATTTCCTATCTGTACTAGCATTTTCACAGGATTGTCCAAAAAATAATATGAAAACTTTTGGAAAAAAAAACAATTTAACATTTCAAATTTACTACATAAATATTTAAGTAACTAGAGGGTTTTGAACTTAGGATTTTTCAGTCTATATTCATTCTCTGCTTCATCTCAAGCAACAACACACGACCACATACATCATGTGTGCCAGTTGTTTGAGATGGAGTAGAGAATGAATATTGTTACAACAAAACCAGAGTAGAAGTAAAACACCCTAAAGCTGATCGAATCTAGATGGTGAGATCCAGAGCTCAAACAACCAACATTTAACCTGTTCATCACCACTCCTTGATTTAATATCCTATGAATGACATTTCCTAAGTTGCACATGAGTTTAATTTTGAATTGCAGGCTGGTAGTAGCAAATGGTGGAGCAAGAGACTCCGGGAAAATGAATTACTATTATATTAACAGAATACACACATGGCTAAGGGATCTAGCAATATATTAATAATTAATCACTAAGTCTAACAGAGATATTTATATATAAAGTGATACACAAATAAATTAATATGGAATTGGATGTGAATTAATTTATGAGCAATAAAGAAATAGAAATGAGTTATATTTTAAATAATTTAATAAATAAAATAAAACACAGTATTTATATAATCGGTCCTTGGGATATTACGCTCACAGGTGTTACATAACAAATGAAATTATAGCTACATGTTCTCTCATTATATCTGATAAATTACTCTGTGATGATCATGTTTATGCATACATTAATATGCCAAATCCTAGCGAGTTTGCAGTCTGCCAAATCACATGGAACAAATTAGCCAAAGTTATATAACTAACATACAGCACTTCTGTGGCATCTGTCTATATATAACAGGTTAAGAGTTGAGCATATAATCAGGCTCATATATATGCAGTTTAGCATGATATTCTAGATTAGGGTTCAGCTTAATGCTGAATAATCATTTAACAGAAGAGAGAGAAAACTGGTTTATGCTAGGTTTATTTACACACGCTATGGCACATTAAAATATTAATAAAAATAAAGGTGTTAGTGGGTCATTATTCATGGGCTTCAGCATTGAAAGCTTGGTGCATTAGGAATGAACAACTTCCTATGAATATGATGACATAAATAGTTCAGGGAGGATAAGCTTTAATAATAATCTGGACCCTTGTGTTACAGTTCTAAAATAGTTTGCTTTACCCGATCTCGAAGTATGAGGATGACCTCTGCCAGCATTCATAAGAAAAACATGCAGCAAACAGGTAGTGTACTATAAGTACTTTGTAACAACAAGGTCTCAACCTATATATTTATAAAATGTAAATCCGTTTAACTGACTTAACATGCCTTAAAATAGATAGCATTTATTTGCATATCTATATAACCCAGTTCTCTGAACTAGTATCCCAAACATACTATTTAGGGACTAAATTAATTAGTAACCCATATTAAGATACTAAACCTGCATCTCAAATATATTTTCATCTAGGGATGAGAAAACATAGTTGAAGAGCAATTACTGATAATACATTTTAATATCCCTATGGCTAGTTCCTATGTCATATGGATTACATATATAGAAAGTTATAATTCATGATTATAGCTAAGCAAATTACAACTTTATGTAAAATTAATCGGTATAAATAAGATCTCAAACAGTGAGTTGAGAGTAATAATTTAAATATTTAATATTTATTAAAATGAAAGATGACTAAAATTATATATGTATACTTATAGTTTCGAGTTATTTGGCATACTAAATACATACAATAATAAAATTATGAAAGTAAATTAAAATGAAATAAATAGGCATAAAAGACCGCAGCAACTTATAGCTTAAATTAGGCTATTACAATGTGTTTTACATTTTAAAACTATTTCGAATTATAAGTTTTAGTTTCAGACAAGATTTGAGTTTTACATTAATTTAAGAATTTATCAAGTTTATTTACAGAATTTAAAGAAAACAGATTTTAACTTTGGAGTCATTATATAGCTAGCTTAGGGAGATATTGAAAAATTAACAGTTCATAAACAGCTCGGCAGCAATTCGAATTGTTACTGGTTTTCTTCATTGCAACTTCAGGCACACTGGATGGTGATGTTGCCACTTCTTCTTGGATGAGTTGGCTTTCATTGATATTATAATACGCTGATGGCTGTGCTGTAACTTGGTCCATTGTAGCTGTGATGGTTAACTGCAATCACTTACTAGGACAGACCCTAGTTTGCCACATCCCGCAAGAGATGCAGTGAGTTTACACCTTTTATCCTGCCATGTTAAAGATAAAATCTGTGTGGGTTCAGCTTACAATTCTGAACAAACAATATAGCATATATATTCTAACCTCCCCCCGCACATTCTCACCCCAAAATTATTGTTTATTAGGAGGGTTCTAGCTCACTTAACAAATAAATAAATGAAATATTCAGCATTAATTAAAATGATTACTAGCTCTAATTTTAAAATACAAATACGGTTCAATTTTAAAATGAATTAAACAAATATTTACTATTTTCATGAGACATGGAGTGACAATACAGGGAACAAGATAGACTACATTGAGCCATTATCCACACGATACTACCTCAATGGCATAAGAACACTATTCCCCCTTTTTACTATACCAAATAACTAACTCATAGTATCCTTATGACTTTCTGAGCTCTATTCACTACGATTAAAATAATAATCATATCTTAATCTTCTTTATAACAAGAATCTAGCTCAATTAAATAAAATGAAGTAAAATAAACAAAATCTCAGGTTCATAAATTGTATTCTAACTGAATTAAAATTACGGTAGTAAAATATGAAAAGGGAATTTTATGTCATAATCTACTACACAGCAACTAACAATAATAAAAATAATGATAACAATAATAATATAATATAATCTTATTTCTTCCTAAAATGAAATAAATAAATACGTACGTGGTAGTATTTTAATAATCTGACAACAGAATACGTGTGGCAACATTAGCATATAATTTAATGTAATATTGTGGCAACCGACTTATGACCAATAAATAATATAAAATTATGATCTTTTAATTTTAACATACCAATAAATTCTTATAACACTTTTATATTTACCTTTTGTGCAAAATTTATATGTCTGTTTCAATTATAAATGTATCGTGATTTCATGCATCCATGTGGAGAAATAACAACTCGGACACAAAACTTTAGAACAAATTTCAAACAAAGTTTATTAACAACATAAATAAATTAACAATATTTTTTACACTATATACATTGGATATCCCTTACTCTCATATCTCAACTTAGTTTATTAGTTTATAAAAGGAAATCAAAATATTATTTACTTTTCCTAGTTAAATTTTTTTTTTTTTTAACACTTAAGAAAATACAGTATTATTACTTGATTTATTATTATGGTTAGCTTATTACAAAATGCATTTCTTATATGCTTATCACAAACACTTTGCGTCCCTAATATTATTAAAATTATATTTTTTACAAAATTTACATTCGTAGTAAAATTCTACAAAATAACAAATTTTAGTTTTATATTGGTTGTATGGAATCTTACAAAGTCAAAACATTGTTCTACATTCGGTATTAGGTTTTTATTGTTCATTATCCGATGTTTATTAATCCTAATATTCTCATTCAAGCCTTACTTCGGATGATATAATTACCATTATTAATATACCATGCACAAGTATATGTTTATTGTACATTATTGAACTATTTTCTTAATAAATATGCAATACTTATTTTCTAAATATTATTTAAAACATTCAAATTTTATTATCACTTAAAAAAAAAAAAAAAACTTTGTTTAGATTTCTCTTTCAAAAATCTTATATTCATTTCCGAATTAATTTTACAATGTATTATATGATTCTTTCTCTCTTTATGATATTTTGGACTTTCAATTTTAAAGTTACACAATTCTATACATTCCAGCAAATAAACTATTCTTACATAAACGATAACATATCTTCAGTTCTATTTTATTCATTATTTCTTTGAAAATATCTTTCTAACCGATGCAGACTCACAAAATAAGGATAGCGAAGATAGATGCATAGGATCAAAATACAACTAGAATATTACTCGTCATATACCTTGACAATCATGGCACAGTGAATTAAAAGACACTATAGAGGAGTGACCTTTACCTGTCTACCAACCTCTATTATAGGAGCGATGCTAAAGCTATTTCTTCAGCTTTATTATAACATCAAAAGTTTAAAAATATGCAAAAACACTGTCCAAACTATATGTGTTCAGTTATAGGGCCTAGTTAACTATACTGAAATCACACAAAACTAAATATGATCCAAATCCTTTATTTTTCCTATTTCTTAAAAAAAAAACACCATCTTGGTTTCCTCTCCACTAGTACTTCCAAGTCACTATCCGATCTTATTTCTCAAGATTTTTTTCTATACTGTACATCGACAAATACATATCTGCATTACTAACAATAATAAAATTCATTTATTTTAAAACTATTCCACTGTTCTATAAGACAATCTTTTTACTACTTTCCTCCGTATATTTAATCATATACAAACTATTTAAATATCTGAATACTTTATCACATGAAAGTTCAAAAGAATCACACAATTGTTCTGTTAAATTATATTATTAATATACTTTAAATAAATTATTGCATGCATATTCCGAATTACTCCTATCTCATTATATGTTTAAAATGTTGTATAAAATGTGTACATATAATTTAAACTTTCACACTTCATTCTTAAGTCAATAGATGATCTAAAAAAAAAATACATTATGCATTATAAATAACTATCAAAATTACCAAACGACCTTTATCTCCTCGATCGCGTTCCATAGGCTTCACCATCCATTTGATCCTTGTAGATATAAGATTCACATCCATACACTTTATTTTTAAACAATATTTCTATAATTTTATCAAGCTATTATATTTAAATTTTAATATTACTAAATTTATGTTTATATGTTTCCCTAATCTCACATAACATTTTATATTCTAAAATAAATTAGTAAAAAATATTTAAACTATATTTACTGTACTTCTTTATCAAACTTTCTTGAAAACCGTTCATACTAAAGCTAAAAAAAAATGTTTATTATTTCTTCTTCAGTCACTTAATGTTCTTCTCCCTGCTTGTTCAATTTTAAGGCAAAACAATTATTGCTCTGTTTAATAAATATTCATAGATGACAATCCTTGGTTTTTTATAATATTTAATACAATTATTAATTATGATATCAATTAATCCCGTAAAGAAAACGTCTACATATTCTCTTCTAATATTTTCTGCTAATATTTTCCCCCGCACGACTTTTACGATGCATCTTCTCAGTACTTTGATTTAAATATTCAATAAAACTTTTCGTTTTCCATGGATCCATTTTCATTAAGTAATTTAAATTTATATTCTCCAAATCTTTATCTTTATTAATCATTTCTCTAATGAACACTTTATAATATTTTTAATTCTTCTTAGAGAAAGTTTTTCGGTTCCTTTTTCATAAAACACAATAGCTCTTTCATATTATTATTCTGTAACTTTTTTCCTTCTTTTAAAATTCTGGTACTATATACTTTATAATGTTTCCTTTAAAAAGATAAACATTCTTTCTTCATTATAACTTTTACATAATTTTTTCTTTATGATTTACGCATCTTAATTTTTCCATAGAGAAGAATAAAAAAAAACTTCGGAGTAGCCTTATAAATTTGTGCGTCATAAATTTTTCTGATGGCAAGTAACTTCTCTTTTAAGTTTTCCGTATAACGTCCAAATTATATTCCTCTGAGTTACAATAATAAGTTTCGAGTTGAGCATAAATAAAGCTGTATCAAGGCACTTTACAAATATTTTTCCTTTATCATAACTTCTATATACTGTTTTCTGTAGTACTTCCATTTTTACTGCAAGGTTTTGGCTAAACTGGAATAAAATATCCTGGTAAGAAAACTTTTTAAAATTATCCCTCCATTTAAAGGTAGTTCAAAATATTATATTTTAAAAAACTTTTAAAATAAATATAAAATTTTAAAATTATATCACTTTTCTAGCTTACGATCTTATACAGCTAAAAAATATGTTACTCCTTCCTTTACTTACACATTACCTTCTCCCGCTCCGTCTAATTCTTATATTTTGTCTGCTAAATTACCTCCGTTGATTGGTTAATTACTTTTTAGCGTGAACAAATTTACACTTTTTTAGTTTTATAACAGACTAGACTTTTTTAAAATAAAGAATTTATGACGTAATGATTTAAAATATTACTTAAAATAGTATTTTTAACTCAATTATAATTTTATCAAAATCATTTAAATTTTAAAACAATTATTAAAATATCATTTAATATTTCAACTTTTACTTTAACGATAGATAGCAATTATATTTAGTTTTATAATTCACAAACTTTATTATTATATTCTAACAAGCGTGTGTGTGAAGGTATATAATATACAGTCACATGATTACTAACTTTATCAGATGATTTTTTAATTTACGTCTCGGTCTAAATTACCAAAACTGATATATTTTATAAAAATTTGGAAAATAATTTAAAAATGTAGAACTAAATATAATTCTCACCATCCCAAAGTTTATTTTAAAATATATTAGATTAAATTTGAATATTAATTATAATTATAATATTACATATCATTTTTATTTTATTAGTTTTAAAACATTACAATTGAATTGTTTAATATACTTTTAACTATTTATAGCTGTATTATTTTATATGGCCAGTTTTTACAACCATAAGCAAGGATATAATTAAGCTTTATTTAACTGTTTCTTTAAAATAATTCATTACACTTTTATATACCAGGTATTCAATTCAGCCTTAAATTGTACTATAAAATCTAATTATCCTACTATTATTCATATATCATACAAACATATCTTAAAATTTAAAATTTTTTTTAGCAATTGACCATTCTACCTTATTATGACCTATAGATAAGGGCACAATATATATATATATATATATTTATATGTAGCAGCATTGACCACAATACGAACTCGAGCCAGCTGCTTGGAAGGCAGCTATGCCAACTGCTACGCCACCAACGCATGACTAGTCTATGTTTTTTTGTATAAAATTGTACCATTTATACATTTTTACCACTAACATTTGGTTGTTTGTCAGTTTGTACTCAGCTAGAAAATCCTTTGAAATCCAACCCATTTAATTACCTAAATTCTAATCTTAGCCTGATGTTACTGTTTAAACCTCAGTTTGTATTCTATAATTTATGACTCCGCTAATTTCAAAAAAATATTAATTCTAGAAAATGTTATTGTCAATTTAAGACTATTAAAACTAGACTGAAGCTATATGAGGACAGTTGGATGGTCTAATTAAAATTGTTTTCAACTTATTTAACTAAAAACTGAATCTCTAATTAATATAAAAGTAATTCTCTTTCCATATATGTAGGATGGCAGTATCTGGAATATACTCTCTATATATGCAATTCCAGCAAAATAAAATAGACTAATATTTTAAATTAAATCGCTTTTTAAACTACATTTATTTAAAACTAACATATACCTGTAATATATACATATGTTGATCCAATTATATTTTTATCACTGGCATATGTATGTACTGTCATACATATATAGTTGTTCAAGGCTGTTTGTGGAGGTACTCTGAGAAGGCTTAAATCTGGCATAGGTATAGGTGTGAGGTTAAAATAAGTGAAACATGCAAGCAATCGAAACTGACTGATTCAATATAGACTGAAAAATCCTAAGTTCAAATCCCTCTAGTTATTTGTATAGAAAACATTCAGTGCATTGAATGAATTGGTTAATTGAATAAATATTTATATTTTAAAATATTATTTAATTATTATTTCAAAAATTAACTTTTAAACCTTAATATGTTTTATTTTAGCATGTATTTTATTCTTTGTGTTTATTTTATAGAAATAAATGAATAAAACACGAATGGCATTTACCAAACACATTAAATGATTAAAGCTATATTTTCACGTTTTTCTTGTGAAAGCACTGGGGGAAATTTTTTTTTTTTTAATTTACAAATTTTATTTACAGAATGGGAGGAGAGGCATTAAAATTTACTCTTGCACAAAAATGCTTCTTAGTCATATGGCAGGCCTGACACCAAATAACTTTTTTTATTATCTTTAAAAAAACACAAAAACCTGCTGGAGAGAGTTGGATGTTAATGACCAATGTATAATTAATTTTATTTTCAAATTATCTTTTATAATTTTTTTTTAATATAATTTTTGGAGAATGCCTTTTTAATAAATTTGTGTAATCTCATTCACAAACCTTAAATCTATGAATTAATTTACAGCAAATATTTAGATATAGTATATTTGTTTTTGTAGAATTTGTGTTTAATTGCTGGATCAATATATATAAAGAATAATTAAAAATACAATGTTTTTGATTATTTATTTAAAGTCTCTATAAAAAATAATGACATTATCGACATGAAAGAATTATGAATACATATAAAATAAACATACACAAATACATATGTAATGGACACATGACACATGCTTATATACAAACGAATGCTCACATACTACTAAATTCTCATTCTCTTTTTGAAACGATATACAATTAGGCTTTGTTTAAACTTTTTGTTACAATATAATGCATATTATTCACTATGTTGCCCTTTAATGTGCAGTATGTTACAACACACACATATGTTGATACGAAGATTTTCACGGGTTGTATATATAAAAGACATATTTTGCAGGTTTATCCATGTTAAAAAATTTAAATATTGATTTACGGACGTTTTGACTTGATCACACAAGTCATCTACTGGGTGATAAAAGGTAGAAAGATGATTGTAGAGGTGCTACAATCACTGATTAGAAAAAAAAAAACCTTAAAAGTTCTACCAATAGCAAAAATATTAAATTAAGAATGTTTTTTTAAAAAAATCTTTCCAAATAGGAGGAAGTTTGCATGTATCATCTCGTTTATTGATACAATCTGTCCTTTTACATATCTCAATGGTTTCTCTAATTTTGCACTGTTAGAGATTATCACATCTGGATATGATTTTGGTACTAGAAAAATCAATTCTATGACTTAAATCTACAATATGGAGTGAGAGGGCTGATGATGATGATGATGTTGTTTAACTGCATTAGCATACTCATCTCTTATAACACTGTTACGACAATTACTCATACCTATGTAAAAAGCTTTACAATTACTCATACCTTTGTAAAAAGCTTTACAATTTTCACATGAGATTTGATAAACACCATGAGATTGAAGAGGGATTGAATCCTTAAGCTTGATTATTATATTGCTGATCTTTTGATGAGTGGAAAACACTGTATTTATATTATAGCATTTTAATATACATCCAATATTGTTTGTAGTTCTTTTTACATATGGAACACAAATCCTAATAGCTGATTTATCAACTTTTTGTTTCCTATTTTGGACTTGAAATAAAGCTTTTTTAATAAATTTATAATTATAACTATTTGCTAATAAAACACTATTAATATGATTTATCTCTTCTTTCAGATGTGATTTATCTGAAAGGTTAATTGCTCTATTTAAAAGAGTTTAGGCTACGGAAACTACAGTATTCAAGGTCAAGCAAGATATATACATATGTAAGTTGTATAATAATGAGTACAATAATAAATGTAGAATAAAACTAATAACTTGTAATGAATAGTGAATATGTAAAATAAGAATAATAAGTTGTATAATAGTAAGAGTGCAATAATAAATGTAGAATAAAAACTAATAACTAATATATAATAAATATGTAAAATAACTGTATAGTAATTATGTATAATGATTGTATAAAATTGCAATGTTGTTAAATCATAGAAAGCCCAGCTGACCTTATAGGGTCAGAAAACTGTATAAAATACCATATATGGTGAGTAATGTAAAAATACTGCATGTATGTGAAAATGTATGTGAAAATATCAAATATGGTTAGGTATGTAAGAGATTCCAGAAGTCTTGAGGGATATATAAACCCCCATAACCTGGATCTATTTCTTCTGAGTATTAATTATAACTCAGAGACTCCTGCCTCTATAAGTCCAAAAGCAAGACTAGGGTTATTATATCCAGGTCACCACGACCTTTTATTATTTTATTACGCCTTATAATAGGCAATGTATATAGTTAAAATTATTCATATTGAACTATAATCTTTCCATCTCAATTCTGCCTTTGTCCATTTATTTACTTGCTGGTCATAAGACACAGCAGAAACTATCTGAGTTGGGTGATGATGAGAATGTAAATGTAAATATCTGTCCATGTGAATTCTTTCTGTAAATCGAAAAAGATAAACAATTTGGTGTTCTGGTGACTAGAACATCAAGAAATAGGAGTTTTCCATCAGACTCTGTCTCCATTGTGCAAACCAGCCACCGCCCCTCACCCATTCCAACGCTACGCACTGAAATTTAATCCAATGCAATTTCATTTCATTCGGGATGATTAGTTTGTTAATCAAGTGCGGTTTGATCAGAGTAATGCATCTTTTGTATGAATTTTCGGATCTGCAAACCAGCTGACCCCCCCCACCCATTCCAGTGCTACACGCTGAAATTTAATTGAATGCAATTTCATTTCATTTGGGTTGATTAGTTTGTTAATCAAGTTTTTTTTTTGTTTAAAAGTTTTATTTACTATTAGAAAAGTAATGTCAATTTTTTATAAAATAAAAATAGTTTTAAGTTTTGTCCGAGCCAGGAAACGTTATATTAAAACGTTTTTGCACAGAAACAGCGCCACCACACGATGTACAGTGGCTAATTTACAATTATTCTATATATTAAATTACACTATCAAATATACTATTATAAATTGAAAATAAATTCAGGAAATTTTTAGATGAAGCAAATATTATATTTGCTGATGAGAAATATAAAGTTTTAATTGTGTCTGTAATTTATCTTTATATTAATCATCAAGATGTTATGAGAATGAAACAATTTTTGTTACAAATACAAAATTCTAACTATGGCACTGTAATAATCATATTTACAAATTTCTGTATACTTGATTGAAATAATTTCTCATCCTGTGAAATTTCAACACAGAACAATTTTTCTTCCATATCTTTTTGAAAAACTTGTTTTTATGTTGAAAAAATCATATTAGTTTTACAAAATTTCTCATATATTATGATCTTATTCTGCAGTTATCTATTACTAATATACTATCATATAAGGCACATATTCCATAGCTATTATATGTTTATAATTAAGTACCAAATCTCAGCAATGATTTAAAATCTATTTTGGCCATGAATATGAGGGACTAACCTCGAAAGTACTAGGCCTGGATTAATTTACTTTGATTGTTTTTATTACTACTAACAGCTTCTTCACCTGGCGTGTTAAAGCGCTTGTATATTCTATTCCACACATTTTATAAATTTATTTGCATACCAAATAATGATATAACTTTTACTAATTTTTACCTATGATATGATTATTTTATAGTTATTATATTATTAATTAAGATAAAATGTAAATATGATAAAAAAAAAAAGAAACCCAAAATGAAATTTTTAATTTGCAATATTAAACACATATATTAAAATTTGACATTCCACTACAATATATAATTTTTTGCTTCTTTATCATCATCATTATCGTATTTTCCAACTATTAACAATCAACTGCTTGATGAAAGTCTTTCCAAGTTTAATCCAGTTTCTTTTGTTTATAGCCTTTCTTGTCCAACAACACACCAACATACTTCCTTATTTAATCTATCCATCTCACTTGTGGTCTCATTCTACATCTTCTATAATTCCTTTAAATGTAGTTTAAGATTTTAATTGTCCATTTATTATCTTTTCTCTAATCAATGTGTCTAGAGTCTAGACCAGCTACATTTTAATTTTCATAAATCTTTCCATGATGTCAGTAATAATTGTTTGTTCTCTTATCTACGTATTTCATTTTGAATCACTTCTTGTTACTTCTAACAGACATCCATCCAGACTTTGTTGAATGATCTGAAGTCTTGGTATTTCTCTTTTGTAAAATCGTCAGGTCTCAAATTTATAAGAAAGAATTGATAACACATGTTAGTAAGAATTTTTCTTTTCATACACTTAAACATATTTTAATTTAATAATAAATTAGTACTACTAAAAAGACCTCATCCAAACTTAATTTTATTCTTAATTTTCTGTCTAATATTTTCATTTGTATTAATAATTTGATTAAGGTATTTGATATTGTTAACATCATGGAATTCTTCATTATCATATTTAATTGTATTTTTTTAACAAAATCCATTGAACATTATTTTAATCATTTTAGCATTTATTTTTAGATAACTCTTGCAATGTTTCCTAAAATTCCGAAGCATTATTTACAAAAACAATTACATCATCCTCAAAATCCAGATGATTTAAATAATCTCTATTTACTTTTAATCTCTTAGCTTCTCATTTTAATACACAAAATACTTGTTTTAAAACAGCCTTAAATTTTTTTGGAGATATGGAGTCACCCTATCACACCTACACCTCAGTGTTAATCTTCTAGGGTTTTTCAATGATATGGATGGCTAAAAAGATGGAGGGTGTAGAATATTGAAGCCTGTCCATTTGAAACAGCATATTATATATATATGTGGGAGATAATGATCGGGATCAATTAATGAGTGCTGGTTCATCAGGAAATACATATATTGGAGATCAATTTTTTTTTTTCACATGTATGTGGCCATGTGTATCAGTTACATGAGATGGGATGACCGACTGAAGAGCGGTTAAAAATTTGTGTTAAAATCCCCTCTAAATAATACAACTATGTAATTTAAACATGGCTATTGCATTTTGATAAATATTCTTCACAATATGACAATAACTTGGGTCTATATATTTATGACCGAATGTTTTAATCATTAAAGAAATGCTTGTAGAATCAAAAACTTTTCATAATCCACAAACACAAAACATAATGGTAACTCATATTCATTGTTCCTTTCTATAATTTCTCTCAACACTTAGATATTATCAATTATATTAAACCATTTTTAAATCCTGATTGTATTTTTGCTTATTGAAAATCTAAAATTCATTGTAGATAAATTTAATTATCTTGATAAAAATTTTATACGGATAAAGACCGATGGTTCTGTAATTACTAGTAGCTTTCTTATCATTTGTTTTAAATATCAAAATTACTATTACGTAATTCCAATTACCTGATCCATCTTCATCTTTTTCTTATATTACATTAATATCTATTGAGGATATATATATATTCAATACTGTAATTTATAAATTTAATCTTGTTACATTTTTTTATCGTATTAATATTTTGATTTTTTCGAATAATTAAAAATCAAAACTTAGGTTAAAAATTATTTATATTAAGCTATTCGTATATATAAATACGAGTTTGTTTATTTAAATAAAGAAGTCTGTGGGAAAAAAGTTTTTATATGATATTAATCAGTGATCGAATCTTTTGAAACAAAGAAACGTAAAGGACTATTTTTTTTTTCATATGTCATAGAATCGGCCGGGAGGCGAACCCACAACCGTCTCCAACCAACAACTGCGATGACCTCTAGGCTAATAATGCTTGACAGTTTTTATTAATAATTTATAAAGATTGTATAATGTTAATGAAAGCTTTACTATCCCGATAGAGAGCGCCACCAAAGAAGCTTCCATAGGTGGGGAAATGTCCAAATTTTATTTAATATTATTATTGCTATTTTCATCTTTAGAAAAGGTAACTGTGGTAAGATACTCACTAACTTTTATATACATTCAATGCCACTTGCAATACTTATTGTATTCATTTAGAATAATTTAATTATGGGAGTCAAGCTTATAACTTTTATTGATAAACATTACAGTTCAATATTTGTTCATTGTAAACATTACAGTTGTAGGAGTAAATTAAATTTATATAATAATCCTAACTATATACCTATAGTTTTTTAATGTAATTATTTATTTTATTAACATTTACATTTTAAAATTACATATAGCAAACTAAGATGTAGCAGTTTATTTTCCAAATAGGACCATTAAAACAAAAATAGACTTCTGCTTCTAACGTTAGGTATTACGTGATGTTTAATTTCTTCGGCTGTTGGTTTTTGCTTTAAAAAATGGAAAGGAAGTAAAAAATAAAGTTGAAAATGAAGATAAGTTTTAAAAGTATTAAACGAAGAAGTAAAAATAGTTGTTTTTTATTTGAAATTATTATATTCGGAGTCCTCAAACAATTTGGAATCGGGGCTTTGAAATTAAGAATGCGAACGAAATCAATAAAAGGCAATCAGAGCCTAGTTTAGTACTGATATTTAGTACTGCAAGCTTAAATAATAATTCATTAAGTATAAATTTGATACAATAGTTAACTTATAGTACGAATTTTGGACTTCTGTCCGAAGACTTAGTATGAGCGAAATATCTGTAGGTATTAAGGTTTGTTGAACCCTTTTAGCGGTTTCTTTTACGATAACTGGCTTCGTGACCTCTTTCCTGTCTTGCGGCTTAATCACCTTTTTAAATAATTCTCTGGAGTACCTCTATTTTCTATTTCAAGGCTGTTGAGTTAGAAATAATTAATGTTTTTCAATTAGTTAACCTTTTTATTATTTAAGAACCTGATTAGGTATTTTTGTATTGTGTAAGTATATAGTATGAGTACTTTTTAATACAATAAATGTATATGTGTGCGAATAGTTAATACACATTCCATTATCGTCCTTAACTGAGGCGGAGCCTTATTCTCGTCAGAGTCTCACATACAGTCCTAAAGAAATTGGCAGCCATTTCTTCATGACCATTTTACCTTGGTACCTTTGGAATATTGGTTTGCTTTTTATCAATCGACTTATTCTCAGATCTGCATTTTCAATTATGTTCTCAGCAGGGTTTGCATGTATCCAGTATTTTCAGATATGATTAATGTGATGATAGAAATAAATACTGGAAATTATAATGTGCTATTGAAGCATCATAAAATTTATAAGTTCATGTTATTGCATTGCTATTTATATTTTGCTTCAACTGCTGAACAGCTTTCTCAGGAATCCTGTTTGATTCAGGATGATGTAATAGGATACAAACATGTTTCACTCCCCATTTGATTATGAAGGCTTTAAATTTAATCGACGAAAGCCTTTAGCATTATCTGACACCAGGATTTCTAGTGATCCAAATTTCTTAATATCTGTAGCATTTTTACTAGACTGTCTTCCACTCACTTTGGGCCAACATTAAGTAGAACTGTGAAGAATGATTAGGAAAAACCTTCGTAGTTCTTTGCATTGGCAGTTTTTGGCCAAGTTTTTTTCTTATTAGTGAATATGTCATGGATTAACAAGATGTGTATTTTTATATATATATATACTTGAAATTTTATATTGTAAGGTCAACAAATGTATGCAAGGGCTTTAGCTCTATAGCAGGGCAATCCTTGAGATCTATTTCCATAATGTTAGTTTATCTTGGGATTGTTTTATTGTTAACTATTATATATTATTGATCAGTTGATAGTTGCTGTTATGAATTCCACAAGCCTATATGATGACTTTTAAACCATTTACTGAGTGATCCAGTCTTTATACAATTCATAAGCATCTGGTAGTCTGTACTGACTTTAGTCCAATATCTAGAGTTTTATAATTGATCAAATTTGGCTCTCGGTAGTCTGCATGAATTATTTCTACCTTACTATTTTTTTTTTTTTTGGTTATATTCTATATATAATGATGTTAGCTGTTTATACTTCTACGCAGAATGTAACTACTGTGATAAGTGCGCTTCTTATTTCTATAAATTAATTATGGCTTAGCATTTTTGAGACATATGGTGTTTTCGTATTTATAGCAAGTTTATAATAGTTCATGTGGACATGAATAGCTCTAGTCCAGTCATGCCATACGAACGTGTTCAATCAAAAAAGTTTAATACAGGAAGATTTACTAAATATTTCTGAATAAAAATGAAATAATCATGACTTTAAATATTGGGAATTAAGCAGAAGTAGATATCTACTACTGAATTATATTAAGGCATTTTCTTTATTGATGTCATATTCTGTAGGTATAATTTATATATAGATAAGTATATAATTATAATATAACTGTCTCCATACAATATTTCCACTTTGTGCAAGCCATAGTTGTCAATTGATACTAGAAGGTTTGTACATCAAAATCCTTATTTAGTGCCTCTTCATCCAATATCCTCAGATTTGTTTCTAGTTTGTGATCTTTATCATTGGAAACTGAATCTGAGAGCATTGTGTTTTAACTTTTGCATCTAATGCAACTCTCTAAAAGCTACATTTTATTTTATTTTTAACTAAAAGATGTCTTCTGGGGGGTTGTATTATATCCAAAGATTTAGGTGCAAGGCACCACTCTGAGAAGGTATAAAGATTGCTGCTGAAGAGTTGTATTAGATCCAAAAGTTTAGATGCAATGCTCTTAGATCCAAGGCTGCTCGCTGATGAAGGCTCTAAGTTAGAAACTCGTCTGCGGAAGTTGGATGAGTTAGCACTGGATAGTTTTGACTGGGTGGTGCTATTATATGGAAAGATGCTACTACTTTAATAAAGTGTTGTGTATAAGAAATGGTGATCATGCAATGAGTTAATGAATTAATAAAATGATTATTTATAAAGACATTGGCAAAATATGTAAAACTGCCTGTATTTAATAATTTTTTATTAGTCTTTATCTAATAATGAATAATATTTCTGTAGTGTGTAGCAGTGTATTGAAATTTATACAACAGAAATATTATTTGCCAACTTCTGATATAAGTACAAAATAAAAATACATATTTTGTAATTTTGATTAATAATTTAATTAAACGTAAAACATATTAAAATTAAACTGAGAGAGTGCAAACCTCTCAAGCACTTAGCCAATCAGATCACAAATACTGAGAAGAAAAAAAAAGAGAGAAAACTAAAAAAAACAAGAACTAATGAAGGTTACTGATAAAGTTTAATTAAGGTAAATTCAGTCAAGATTATAATGAAATGTAATAAATGAGTTAATAAATTGAAAATGGAAAACATGGTTTTATAATAAACAAGAGAGTTGTTTTGCCTTTTCTTGAAAGAACGCTACAAAAGAGAAAGAAGAAGAAAAGGAAAGCTCGTACAGCTGTGAAAAGTTTAAGGTAGATATTATTGACCTTGTGCAAATTAAAAAATAATTCTAGATTTGTAAACATTGTAGATTGTTCTAAAAGATTGTTATAGTACTTGTCAGTACTGATATGAAACCAGCTTACTAAAATGGCAAAATTATTTAAAGAAAAAAGAATTAACATGATTTGCTTTTGCAACTTAAAAAAAGCATCTTCAAGAAGCCCAGAAGCAAAGAATATAATGAAATGTTGCTTTTGCTTCCAGAACTGTTTTTCTAATAGCCTGCATTTATTTATCCAGTCTGCATATTCCAGCAATAGGTTAATCTGAACCAGGAAAAGTCTCATTAAAATTAATCGGTTTCTGATTTGGCATAAAGTTACTAAACTGTTTCTAATCAAAGTGTAGTAAGTTTGTTGTCTGTTTTTGCTATCAAAGATATTAAGCTCATAAGTCCTACAATTAATGAATTCTGATTATATTGTTCCTGCAATGAACTACTTTGGTCTTTTACAATTGCCAAATTACTTCAAATTAAGTGATTCTTTTTCCATTAGTTAAAAATTTACAATTTTTATATATCACTTCATTTCCTATAGATGATTCTAAATTGTTATAATAAATGAGTTGTCTATTATTTTAATATATTTATGGATTGGTCTCATGTATATAAATATATATAAAGTCTTCATAAAAATTATTATAATTTATACTGTAAAGGTATAAAACTGTAGTGATGGTAAGAGCCTACATTATGTCTTACTGATTTGTGTACAACAACCTATAATAGAACAGATAAAATTTTCTCTTTAAATGCCTTATGGAGCTAAATTATAATGGTAAACAGTTGAGATGTCAACACTTATTGCCCTATGAATTGTGGTGTCAAATTGTAATAGTATATAATGATGATGATAAGAAGCTGATATTTAATACCCTCATAAATATGGCTAGAAAGTTGTAAGAGACTATATTTTAATCAACCAAGCCTAAACATTGAGCACCAAATTACACCTAACTATAATATGTAATGTATTCTCGTAATAAATATCCAATAAATAATAATTTAAAATTATATACTAATATGTAATTATAGAACCCCATATTTATTTTAAATTTATTAAAATATATTATTAAACTAGCTCAAATATAAATTTTATACAAGATAACTATTATGTTTTTTTGATAGAATGATTTATTTCTAAATAAATATAATATATATGAGCTAAAGAATGGATTTACCTTTAAATTCATTTATCCCAACTATCATATATGGTCAGTGATGAAATCTTATTTAATATTTTACTGTCATTTAATTAAATTAAATATATTAAAATCTATTTAATTAAAGTCAATTAGTGTAAGAAACATAAATTTACATGTTTTAACATGTTTAATCAAATTTAATGATGAATATCATCTATACCTATTATAATATAAAATATGTACTTTTGAAATCACTGAATACTAATTTATTATATTAATCTCACTAGGTTAAATAATGATCAATTATATTAAATATATATACATATAAACATATAATGATATATACAGTTATCAATCCAATTGCTGATCTCTTGATTATTTTGTAAACATTTAATATAAGTGTAAAGTGTAATTAATATGTAACTACTAAATATTAAAAATTATAGTAGGAAGTAAGGGTGCATGACTAATTAAAATGATCACTAAATCATGTTTATTTATTTAACTGAATCAATATTTATTAATAATAATTAAAATTTTAATTATGTTTGTTTACCTTATTTATAAAATATAATGTTAATAGATAACTATTATAATATACTCATCCAAAGTTTTTAATACTCACAACTAGCATTTTAAAATAAGATGTGGTTAACAAATAAACATGTAGTATTTTGAGTTAAAATTTTAAATATTAAAATTTAGAATATAATTAAGATTAACCTTCTCCTATTTTTATATATAAATAGACAATTTACCAACATATAATATAATCAGCAATGATACTAATAAAATCCAATATAAATGAATAAGTAAATAAAATACACATTTATATATGACCTGAATAAAATCCTTCTACGTATGCCAGAGAAACACAATAATTCAAATGTTTATCTCATGAGCTTCAAATAATCTAATGAGATTCATTAATCTACTTAATGTAAAATATAATATAGATAGTTAGCCAAAATAAAATATCCAATTCCCGGTAAATTCCTTTATCATTTTATTTTCCTTTGGGTAGTAAAATGTTTGATATCCCAACATAATATTATGAAAACATGGTTTGAATTATTTTAGTTTGTTATAAATTAAAGAGCATCAGATGTGTTTTCAAAATGTACACATTTTTTTTAACATATAATTATTATGAAATATTGAATTTTTTTTCATTGTTATAAAAGAAACTTTGCTGTTTGGAATAAGTTTGAAATCAACTCTGCTATCCTTACTAATCTTAATGACATTTCATCATTAGTAACAATCTTGAAAATTATATTCAAACAACATAATAACTATTTATAAAAAATGTTATTAAAACCAACTAATTTTGCATTTATACTACATTGCAAAGCATTAACATAATCTTTTACATGTTGCATCTTCCAATTTCTCTTCAAACATAGCATTTATAAGTACTATTATTTTAATTTTTTTGCTTGCTTTTTTTTTACAAGCCTTTTTTTTTTAAGTAATTCATTTCTGAGGTTCTAATTCTAAACTAGAATTATTCATCACTCCTATGTCAATATTAAAACCAAATAATATATTGTTGATATTTAATAACTGTAGGCCTTTATTACTCATTTAAACTACTATGTAATTGTCCACAACTTCACATAATCATGTGATTTTAGAACTGTTCTATAAACAATATGAGCTATAAATAATATGAGCTATAAACAATATGAGCTATAAATACATTAAGGTACTTGGGGAAATACTGTCCTGTCTACTGTTTAACCCTGATTTCAAATCTTGTACTGTTAACCAATTTTTTATGATAGTTAAGAAATATTTATGTATTGCCATTTTGCAAATAACTTGCTTAAATTGGTTTTATTTCAACTCTTTTGGAAGCATTAAATAAATGATTTTCATATTTTTTCACTATAACCTATACTACTAAATAACTACTAACTAAAATATAATTCTTTGGATTTAATTCAAAACATTAAAATAATACTCATTAACCTTATTATATTTTACAATATACATAATCTTAGTTTCTTTACAAGTTACATTTATTTGGGTACCCTTAGTTTTAGACTTCAGGCTTTGAAGATACCTTTCTCATCTTCAAGGATTTCTAAGAGAAATGCATTTTTCTTTTTATTTGTAGCAGCCCTTTATTCATGGTAAAAAAATTTTAAACATGTGCTTCTGTGGGTCACTAACTTGAATCTTTTCAAATACAAAATTACTTTAAAGTTACAAGGCTTATGAGAGGCTTGGGCAGTTTTTTTCTGTTCCATTTCTTTCAAGTTTTTGCTAGATTTTAATAGATCACTATCATAGTCTATTTTATTCAGATATAGTGGCTAAAGGAGTCTTAATTAACATATAATGCATCACTAAATTTAGTTGACTCAGTTTGGGTTATATTGATATAATTAGCTGTCAACTTATTTACTGGTTATAGTGGTTGTCTTTTAGGTATACCCTAAACAACCTATCCAACTCGAGCATTTTTCCATATGGCTTAGACTGTGGGTTTCTTATTGAAGACAAAACATTTACATTTTGCTGTTCAATACAACCTTTCCACTACCTAGACAGAAATGACGTAGCATGATGTGTCAAAATAGTCTTAGATTTTCCTATCTATACAAATTGGGAGTTTTGAAAACACTCTATTATATTGCTTGCGTTAGCTTTGATTACTGAGTAACCACCTACAAGTTTAGAAAAAATATCTTACATGACCAGTATAAATTTAAATATTTTAAATGGTGGTAAAGGATCCTAAAAATCTATGACTAAAAAATCATTAGGGTGACTAGGTGCAATTAAAGTATAATAACATGTTTTAGGAATGTTAAATCTACTATCTTAAAGAAAAAGTATAAATTCTAAAATGTTATGAGGTACAATAAAAAAGTGAAAGAAAATTAATTGTAAAAGATAACTTAATGATTATAAACTTACTTGGTGAAATAATTTAAACTAAAAAAATTAATTGTAAAGAAAGAAAAGGGAAAGAAGAATTGTAATGTAAATGATTGTATACAAAATTATTCTTTAAAACTATTAATCCGAGAAAATTATGATCCAATCTAAGATCAAAATAATTTTATAATTTGTTTCATCGGAAAGGAATTATATTTTTCTGGAAATCATTAACATTTAGATAATCAATACTGTAATCAATATAATTAAGCAAAAATGATTAACTGGTTAGAAAAAGAAATAGAAAAACTGATTAACGAAATGAGTGAGCTCAGACAATGATTTTGTCAAGGATATAGAGGCCATTAAATTTTCATTACTTTCAGTCTGCTGTTATTCATTCTACTATTAGAATTATTCTGCTGATGGTTTGATTCTGATGCCATGTAATGATGGTCTTTACAGTAAAATGTTTAGTTCTTGCTTTCTGTCAATAAAATTGTAAATTTACAGCCACAGCCTATATTTTTGACCAACTTAACGGCCTCCTCCCATATTTTATCTCAATTCTTTCTTAAGGTTGTGTTTACCAAAAAATAGTTTGAACAACCTCACTCCCCTATAAATGTCATCAGTATCATGTTTTCCAAAAACAGAAGAGAAAGCATGATTAATTATAATGAAAATAGAAAAAAAAAAAAATTATCTTCTTAATAATATGAATTCATTTCAGAACATCGCATTTATATAAATGAAATTTAGGTACAAACATTCTAGTGTGGATTGAATAAGTATTTCAAATCTGTTTTACTTGGGTTTTTTTTTTAATTCCAATTATTAAGTTTCTAATTAACTATATATACAGAAATATTAGATGAATTGCTAAGTTGTGCAATTTTAGAACAAAATTAAATCATTTAATGAAAAATATGTCATTAATAATTGTTAAATTGGATATCCCCTAATTATGCATTGCCCAGTACTCTTATGTAACAGAGGAATGAGATGTTAAACTGCATTGAAACCATGTTTGCTTTGACCAATTTCATTTCACATTCTTAAACAATCTCCGCATGGACAACTGTTTTTATCATTGTTACAGATATGGACCAGTGTTAATATGCCACTCTGGCATATCTTGGCATTCAATTATGGTTTTCTGTATGATTAATTAGTTTCTTGGGATTAGGATGACTTTCAGAAACTGAAAACCTTTAATACTGACTCCAACACCATGAGGAAAAAATATCCAATCACAGCAGCATGAATATTGGGAAAGCTATTTACTTTAAGCACAATATGCAACTTACAACTCATGGAATAAAATCAAATTTTAGTTATAATGATGTTTTGTTCATTTGACATTTATGAAAGTCTTTGAGGTCTGTGATTCATGACACAGGTCTCCATGGTAATATCCACAACAGATACCTGACATCAGCCTCTGCTTTGATAGAATTATTATGACTTTGAACCTTCAATGGTATATAAGTGCACTGCAGAGATATAGAATTCCATGAAGCAACTTAAGCATATTGTATCCTCATGCCAAATACCTCATCTATCAACCATATTGAATGCAATAAACAAAGCAATAGCTAAAATCACTTCAACCTCTGCAAAGATTTTTTCATTATTTGTAATTATTATTTTGCCTTTTTGTATTTGATTATCAGAAGCATAACTGCATCCTGCATTTAGAGATTGGTACTCATCATTAGCATCCATGATAATATTTATCTTAGTGGATGATAAACTTGCTTCAGTTGGCTGATCTACCAATTGATCTTTGCATTTTTTCCATGGTGGCACTTTCATAGCATAATGAGGGTCTTTGTTTTTGCTTCTCATACCGGGTGCCATTTACATGATGGCCATTGCTTTCTTTATTGTTTTTAATGGAGGGTTAAATTTAGTTCCTATTGTTACAGGTTTGCTATTGTGATAAGCATTTAACAGTTGAGTAATCTGTTTTAACAGTACACCAATTTATACCAATGAGCATCCTTTCAATATGAATTGGGAAACTGTGCCTCAATATTTAAATGGTTTGCAGCTCTGGCAATAGCTCAGCTATTAGTTCTCCCAATGTTTACTTGTTTTCTGAAAAATGGAGTTTAAGGTTCCCAACATGGTATATTTTGGGGGATATCTTCTCGATATCTTACTGGTAATCTTCACTCCAGTAGTAATATAATTCTGAAAATTTTTTATGAGAGATGAACGAGGAATCTCGGTATGCTTGTGATGTTTTCTATAAATTACTTCAGGTTATAGTGAGCTTTGTATTTTTCCTTATAACATTTAGACTGAAATATTTTTTTTAAGATGAATATATATATTGATTAGTTGTTTCAGCTGAATTGCCTGAAAACCTAATTTTCAAAACTGGTTTATTACATCAGTATATATGTCAGTAGTCAGTTGGGAGTCTATATTATTTTTATTATTTTTTCATTTCTATTTTTAGGGATTATCACAGCACTATGTTCTTGTCACCTCTGGTCAGCCTCTTTTAATTCTGCCCTTCACATTTTTTTGCTATTTATCATCATCTATTTGAATTTGGTTTTTTGCCTACTGAGATCACTTATTATTTGTTGCACCAGTTCTATATTTATCATATTTGTGTGATTATTAATTTTATTCTTTTTAGTATCTGACTTATTTTGCTATTTTTTTTTTTTTTTTTTCACTTCATGAATCTCCATTATGTGATTCAAATTTCATAATCCACCCCCTAATTTCCTTATTATTTTCTTTTTCAGCTGGTCTTGATTATTTTTAATTGCATTTATCTGACATGCCATTGTTTCTATTTGGCATTTATTATCTTCAGCCATTTTATTATATTGTATTTGATTTTCACTATTTTTTTATTTAGTCAATTATTTTTTCCCATTTGTGTCATTCATCTTACCAATGTGTTGTTTATGACACCTGCTGTTTTCAAGTTCGGGTTTTTCTTGTACTTGCTTTTCCTTACTTATTTCCACATGTAACTATGTGACATATGTATTCTATTAACTATTAAATATTTTCTTCCAGTTATGCATGCATTTTTGCTTTAACTTTTGTTATATATAAATATCAATGATTGTTGAGTCCATTTTTCAACTACACAACACCATATAGTACCTTTTTATTTCCAGTATCATTTTTTTATATGTATTGGCTTTAGCTTTTTTTAACATTTCTGTTTTCTTTATTTTTGCATTTCATTTTCTTTTGTGTAACATTGTCTTATTCTTCTCAAGTTTTATTTTATTCTTATATTTCCATCATATATGATACAATGGATTTGGTAGAGTTCATTGCAAAATGTGGTTTTAAATGTAAGTATAGGACGATTACACTTACAGCCAAATGTTATTGGTTATAAGTGTTTAAGATGATGGCCTACTGACCCAGTTATAAATTATTATTAGTTTCAAGTTTATTACTGGTAATGTTAACTTCACAACAATAATATTCATGATCATCATACAAATATAATTTACTATATCTGAGATGACTTGAATATTTGTTACTTTGGGCTGGTTATACTATTACAGTTTCATAGGAGCAACCTTGGTTTGAATTTATATTTATATTAGCATCAAATCAGCTTTGGGGTTCATGAATCTCATTTCCAGTGTTGCACTACTTAACTAACTAAGTTGTTTTGTATAAATAAAAGGTGAATAAAGTAAAAAATGTGTATAGTAGTAACATGTAAGTTATCACTACATCTTTGTTAACAATTTTATTCAGTATTTGACAAGGTGTTTATATTATTTCATAATGACAATTCACTTTACTTTTTTATGAATCAGAAAAACACCAAATATTATGCTTAATCAAGGTTTGAATTACCTACTTGAATTATGATATCATCATATGTATATACTTTTTTCATGGAGGTTTAGATAATACATAACCAGAAGTATACTACAAATTTACACCTTACACTAGACAGACAATATTTAAAGTAAGTGGGTTAGTATAAATAAACAGTGATATAGTTTAATGAGTAAACACCTTTGAGAAAATATATGCATATGACAATGAAAATAATTATTAGCATTATTTTTGTAGGCAAAAAGTAACAAAGGCAAAACTCTCCTTACAGTAGTGCCACCCAGTGCTTAACCGGATTAATCAATGTACACTTTTGCGATGCTATATTGCAGAGGTTATTACTATATGGTGAAACTGAGCTGAATTGGTAAGCTCTATCTAGTTATCATTTAAATGCAAGCTCAAAAGCAAGTTATAATTTGATTTATTAATTATTATAAATGTACCTTTGATGGCTTTTGTGATGCTATATTGCAGAGTATGGTGAAAATGAGCTGAATTCAGACCATATAGCTATCTGGTTTGCAAGCCGGATTTAAAGCCATTTATGTCTCTGAAAAGTTCAAACTTTCAAATTGTTAGAAACATGTTCTATAAGTGGCTATGGTTGTTAAAGAGCCAAAGACACCAAAATATATGGGTACTGAACTGAGTTCAGACCCATTATGACTATGTAAGTTATTGAGCTTAGATTGAAAAAATATTGTGTTTTCAATTTTATTCTCATAGCTTTGTAGTTAAGGAGAGATAAAAGGTGGCTGCTGGAGGGTTGCATTCCTAAGATCTAGGTGCAGTGCTCTTAGATCCACAGCTCCTCACTGATGAAAGCCACAAGCCAGACACTAGTCTGGGTTTATTGAATGAATAGGCACTAGATGGGGATTTTATGCACAAGCCTTCTGGCATCTTGCACTGAGTGGCAATACTGTATGGAGAGTTTTGCCTATTTTAATAACAGTTATAAGCGAGCATAAGAAATGGTGATCGTGGATGTTTATTTGCTTTAGTTTTGTTCATCTTTCATCAGCAAAAAGTTGTTGTATAAAATTATACTTGAATCATTCCAATTAAAACAAAATCCTTGAGATTATGTTTATTTCCCATTAGTCTACAAAGGTATATCAGCTGTTCATTCAGTTATTAATTGCTATATACTTTTTTGACTGAATTGAAGATGAACAATTTAAACAATGTGATTTTTTTAAAGAATTGTTGAGTTATAAATTAACAAAATTGAGGATAACTTATTTTATTTCATACAAATAGTTCAGTGTTTTTTTCAAAGTTCTGCTTCACAATAGATTCATGAGTTGGATATTTTGGCTGGGTCATTATTAGGCATCAATAGAACATTTTCCCTTTTGTATGTAAGACCCATGCTAACATACAGCTGGCATCATGTAATCAAGTTATCTTCATGCTAGGTCTCTCCCTTTAGAGACTGAATATCATTTCTTTCTTCATGGAATAACTATGTTGGCCACACATAGATTATTATAACTTCTAGCATGTCATTCTAACAAAATTTAAATCATATATGTATGAATCCATCATACATTTAAATATTAACAATCTATAATATTTCAACTTAGTGTACATAGATATGCTGTCTGATGATAGTCTTCACAGACAATTTTCTAGTCCATGCTCTCTGCTATTAAAATATATTTTGTTTGTAAATTTATAGCCACAGCCTTTGTAATTGGTTATCAAATGTTTTTGAACTTAACCATCTTCCTCCAAATTTTATCTCTATTCTTTCTCAATGTTGTGTTTATTAATAAACAGCTTTGTCTACCTCCTTCTCCCATATAAATGTTATAAGTGGCCTATTTTTAAAAAATAGGACAGAAAACATATGATGATGATGATTCATAATCAAAATAGAAAAAGAAAACAAAGAACAATATTGCCTTCATTTCAGAACACATTTATATAAATTTAATCTAGTTAATTAAATTCTATTTAATAACTATTTTGAACCTAACT
This sequence comes from Epiperipatus broadwayi, assembly GCA_028023455.1. Taxonomy (NCBI): domain Eukaryota; kingdom Metazoa; phylum Onychophora; class Udeonychophora; order Euonychophora; family Peripatidae; genus Epiperipatus; species Epiperipatus broadwayi. Next base: position 1,159,651 of record JAQFVV010006286.1, on the reverse strand, counting down.
TCAATACCATTATTGAAAAACATCCAATCACGGCAGCATGAATGTTGACAAAGTTGTTTTACTTTAAGCATAATATGCAATTTACAAATGAGATGCTCCATTGCCATTTATATCTTAGAGGCCTGTCCATCCTAACTACAGTAGATACTTGATATCACTTTTTGACATTTAGGGAATATTTTTGATGATGAATTTTCAATGTTAGTAGATGCAATGCACAGATGTAGAATTCCATGGACCATGATAAGTAAATTGCATCCTCATAACTATGCTATAATTCTTTGTTCCATCAACCATATTGAATACAATAAACATGCAGCAATAATTAAAATTCACATCAATTTTGTAACAATTTTTTATTATTGTTTGTATTCATCTTATTTTGTTTTTTCTTCACTTGTTTATCACAAGCACAACTGCACCCTGCTTTTAGAGCTTGCAGTTCATGACCAGATCAGTGATAATCTTCATCTTGGTTGATGCCTGACCCACTTCTAATTGGTTGGCTTACCAATTGATATGATCTTTGCTTTTTTTCATGGTGGCATTTTTTCACTTTCTTTATACTTTGGTCAGAACTTATCCATTTTCTTTCTATACTTGATGGCATTTGTGCAGTGGACATTGGTTTCTGTTGTTTTTAATATAGGTGTAAATCTTGTCTCTGTTATTACATGTTTTGTATTGTGAAAGCATTTAGCAGCTGATTAACCTGTTTAATTGTACATCAATCTATGCCAATCAGCATCCTCTCAATACGGATATGCCTGAATACTTAAATGATTTGCAATTCTAACAATGGATCAGCTATTAGTTTTCTTAACTTTACTACTTGTTTTTTGAATAATGGAGTATAAGGTTCATTACTTGTGCTTGATACTTTACTGGTAATCTTAACTCCAGTAAGCATTTAATAATGCCCATTTAATTTCTTTAAAATTTCTACAATGGATGAACAAGAAGTCCCAGCATGCTTGTGATGCTCACTGTAAATGACTATAGGCTGTTTATAACTTTGCCTTTTTCCATCAAAGAAATATCTTGCCAGGATGCTTGTATATTGAATAGATACTTCATCTGCATTGCCTAAAAAAATCCTAATTTTTCAAAACTCATTTAGTATACCACATCTATGACTCAATAGTTGGGGGTTTATTTCTTTCTTCATAATTCTTGTCATTTTCCATTTTTGCAATGGTCACAGCCATTTTTCATCCTGATCATCTTGTCTGTGGTTCAGCCTTTATTCTTTTAATTCTATCCATATTTTTTTTTTTTTGATCATAATTTCAAATTTACTTCTTTTGCTTACAGAACTTGCACCATTTATAGATGTTTTCTGTTTGTATATTTTATTTTTATCTGGATTAACTTGCTATATTGCTTTTTATCTTTTTACGGATCTATATCCCGTGATTCAAACTTCGTAATTTACTTTCCTAATATTTTCATAATTTTTTATCTTCTCTTAATTATTTTTAATTTTATTTATCTGACTTGTCATATATCCAATTTGGCATTTATTATCTTCAGCCATTTTATTATATTATATTTTATTTCACTGTTACTATTGTCTATTTTACCAGTCATTTTTTTCATTTATGACAAATGTCATTGATGATGTTCTCTGAGATATTTGTTTTCAGCTAATTGTTTGGTGTTCTTTTCAAATTTTTGAGATTGCATTATTTTTAGCCCTCGTTATAATTTATCAAACAAAATAATACTCATAAAAGTATCTTTTTATATAAATATCAATGATTGTTGAGTCCATCTCTGAACCACATAACACCACATGGTTCTTTTCTATTTGCTGTCTGTTTTTCCTAGCTTGTGTGTTGGTTTTAACTTTTTTGCATTGCTGTTTTGTACTATTTTAAACTAGTTTATTTTTGTATTTCATTTTCTTTTGTGCAGTGTTGCCTTATTCTTTTCAAGGTTTATGTTTATTTTTATATTGCCATTATATATGAAACAATACATATGATATATTTAAAATGCAGAATGTTGTGGTTTTAAATGTAACCATAAAATGATTTGATTAGGTCACACTTGCAGCCAAATGTAACTTGTTCTAAGTGTATAAGGTGATGGCCTACTGATCCTGTCATAAATTATGATGAGCCTATTTAGGAATATTAGTTTAAATTTGTTTCTGATAAATAAGTTTGCTATTAACTGAAAGGAGATCCTTTGATTCCTCTTGGAGGCCTTAAAGGAAACGAGCAGGGCAAATTTCCCAATGTCTACTTCATGCGTTCTTGTCATTGTGGCTGTTATTACTATGTGATTATTCATATAGTATACAAACATGGATAGGCTGCTCACCAACACGCATTAGCCAGCATGGTGAGTTTATTGGCTGTCTACCTCTGAGCTTAAGATCAAGAAATACCATGGTCTTTCTTCTCAATTACCTGATAAGGCAGAATGAATGTTTGTGTAAATGATAAATATTTTTCCAATACATATATACAATTATGACAGACAAAAATAAATCATGGCTGTTATTCCCAGAAGGCTGTAAAGTCACCAACCAAAGCAGCGGTTGGTGGCCGAAGGTGAAGGGTACTAAGAATTGCGGACCCAGGCTGCCATTTGATGATGACTTTTTTATTTAGGTACTTACAATTGCAGAGCACTTTCAAGTGAAGGAAGATTGCAAGAATTAGAAGAACTGTCTTATATTAAATGGGACATTATTGGACTTTGTGAAGTTAGAAGAAAAGGTAGAAACAATTGATTTAAAAAGTGGACATGTACTCTATTATAAAAACACAAATATTCGAAATACAAGTGGAGTAGGTTTCATTATAAATAAGAAGTGGAACAATAACATTGTGGATATTGTTGATGTATCAGACCAAGTGGCAAAATTAGTTATACAATTTCGTAGCAGATACCAAATGCAGATAATTCAGATTTATGGCCCAACAAGTTCTCATAGTGATGAAATAGTAGAAGATTTTTACATGGATATACAAAAGGGTTTTGGTCAGAGTAGACAACATTTTAAAATTGTTATGGGAGACTTTAATGCTCAAATTGGTAAACAAATGAAAGATGAAAGTGCTGTAGGTAATTTTGGATGGTAATAGAAATGAGAGTGGACATAGACTTGTGGAGTTTGCAGAAAAAGAAAAACTATATTATGAATTCTTTTTTTGAGAAAAATGTTGAAAGGAAATGAACATGGAAGCATGCAAATGAAGGTACAGCAGAATTGGATTATATTTTGACTAACATAAAATACATATTTCAAGATTGTAACATTCTTAATAAATTTAACACAGGAAGTGAGCATCAATTAATGAATTTAAATTAGAACTTACAAATCAGTTCCAAGTATTAGTAGATTTTGAACATGATTCAGATTTGAATGAAATTAATATGACAATAACTGATACACTTTTAAAAACTGCAACAAAGATAGCTGGTAGAAAAAAGCAGCAATTGACCAATAAAATTTCTACTGAGATGAGAATTTATGGAGAAAAAGAAAGAATATGAAGATATACAAAAAGATGCATTAAAAAGGATTGAATATCTCGAATTTTATAATGTGGTGCGGAAAAGAGTTGAAAATGATATAAGAAAGTATAACTGTGAACTAGCAAGGAATGCTGTAGAACAGGGGTGGGCAAATAGTGGCCTGAGGGCCATATGCGACCCGCGAAGAGTTTTTATGGGGCTCACCAGGACAATCAGAAAAATCCGCCTTGAATTGAGATTTCCTTTCCATGCACGACCGAAAATTCGTCTTGTATTTTCCACTAGGACGGCCACGTCAATACACATGCGCAGTGTAAATACTATGTGCAGTGCTTTTCCAGTTGATCTGGTTAATTTCAATTTTGTCTTTGTATTAGCAAATATATACATTTTCAACTTTAGTGAAACCATAAACCCTCCGAAAACATGTAAAATCAATGATGAATGTCATGTGTTTAATGAAGAATAGACAAACAAATATTTCTTTGGTAATATAGGGAATAAAGCAGTGTGTTTATTGTGTCATAAAAAAAAGGTGCCGCCCTCTGCTAACCTTCGCTTTCATAAAGTGGCCCCCGATGCTGCCCTCCGCCAACCTCTGTGGCCCCGATCCAAAACAGTTGTCCACCTCTGCTGTAGAAGAAAATTAATGTCTCAAGAAAGTAAAACAACATTTTGGCATTGGTATTAAATTTATATCTGCAATATGAAAAAAAGATGGAATTATTACTAAAAACGGAGATGACATCATGAAATGGGTAAAAGTCTTTTATCAAGAATTATATAGTAATAAAGAACAAGTACCTCCTATATCTATTACATTTTCCAAATTGCCCAGAATTTTAAATGAAGAAGTGAGACATGCAATTAAATGTATGAAGAAAGGAAAGGGTCCAGGTAAAGAAATAGAATTTTTTTAGCAAAGTTATATACCAAATGCGTAAATGATAAATATGTACCAGATGATTGGAAGAATGCAGTAATAATATTAATATATAAAAAAGGTGATAAAGAAGATATTAAAAATTACAGACCTACCAGCCTTTTATCAGTTTTATTCAAAATTTTTACCAAAATAATTACAATTGGTCTACAGAGAATATTGGATTTCCACCAACCTAGAGAACAAGCTGGATTTAAAAGTGGTTTTGTACAGTAGATTATCTCCAGTTATTGAGGGAAGTTATAGAAAGGTCAATGTATATGAGTTGCCATTATGTTGTGGATTTGTAGATTATGAAAAGGCATTTGATTCTATAAACATTTCTTCAGTGATTAAAGCATTGAATCATCAAGGTATAGATCTAGGATATTGTCATATTTTAAAGAATATTTGTAAAAATGTAACAGCAACAATTAAATTATATGATGATACTGGAAAAGTCAACATTGAGAAGGGTGTAAGACAAGGTGATTCCATGTCTCCACAATTTTTTACAGTAGTGCTGCAAGAAGTATTTTGTGGATTAAAATGGAAAGCTAAAGGAGTGAAAGTAAATGGAGATTATTTAAGTCATTTAGATTTTGCAGATGATGTAGTTATTTTTGCAAATAATGTTTCAGAGCTGCAGGAAATGTTGCAGGAGTTATCAGATGATCAGATGAAAGTAGGACTAAAGATAAATGTTTAAAAGACTAAAGTAATGTTTAATCGATTTGCTTAAAATATGAAAATAAAGATTGATTATAATGAATTAGAAGAAGTTAACAGTTACAAAAACCTTGGTCAGATTATTAATACAGATGGAAACATAATGGATTTAATTAATCATAGAATTAAACTTGATTGGAGTGCTTTTGGTAAAAATAATACTAAATGGAAATATGTCTATGTGTTTGAAAAGGAAAGTTTTTAACAAATGTGTTTTACCAGTTCTTACTTATGGATCTGAGACTTGGACCCTTAATAGAAGAGCAATACAGAGACTTTAGACCACTCAAAGAAATATGGAGAGATGCATGGTGGGAGTAACAAGAGATTGTAAATGCAATGTATGGATAAGAGAACAAACAGGTCTTACTAACCTCATTGAAAGAATTAAAAGATTGAAGTGGAGTTGGGTTGGACATATTGCTAGAAGAGATGTTAATAGATGGACAATTGAAATTTTAAACTGGATTCCAAGAGATTGTAGAAGACCCAGAAAGAGACTACATGTAAGATGGATGCATTAAATAAGAAAGTATGCAGGGGTGATGTGGGGAAGAGATGCTAAATATGATGAAAATGGATTGAACTTGGAGAGACCATCCTGCATGGATTGACAATAGTTGATGATGATGATGTAACTTATACCTGAGATGATTAGAATATTTGTTAGTTTGGGCTGGATGCATTATTAAAGACCTATAACAGTGCCACTAGCAATATACATTTGAATTTATTCCTTTTAGTAGACATATTGTTAGCACCAAATCATAGCTTTGGGGTTTATTTGCAATGTTGCACTACTCAACTAACTTGGTGTAATGCATAAATGGAAGATGAATAAAGCTATAATATGTATAAGAACACTTGTTCCCTATAATAGTAATGTGCAAGTTATTTCTACATCCTTCCTTTCAAACAATACGTGACAAGGTATTTATATTACTAGGTAATGACAATTTACATTACTTTTTTATAAATTAGATAAACATCCACAAAACTTTATTACCCAGACACTCGATCAAGATTTCAATTATATACATGAATAATGATAATAACAATGCATATATCTAATTATTTAATTGGTGTTTAGATAATATATTAAAAGAAGTATAATATGAATATACATTTTATTCTAGACAAGCAGTCAATATTTAGACTAAAACAGGCAAAACTCTTTATACAAAATAACAGTTAAGGGCAAGCATAAGAAAATGTGATCATGCAATATTTAAAGTAGGTAGGTTAGTATACTATTAAAAAAAATGTGATAATGAAAATAATCACTTTAGTTTTGTTCATTTTTTGTCAGCCATAACTAGTTATATACAAGCAAGACTGACACTTTAATCATTGTGACTAACAATCCTTGAGATTGTTTCTATTTCCTGTTGGCCAACAAAGTTATATGAGTATCAGTCTAATTATTCCTATATATTTTTTGACTGGATTGCAGATGAACCATTTAATCTATGATTTTTTAGCAGTTGTTGAGTTTACAGGTTAGAACACATTTGTTTATCTTCATATAAATATTTGAAATATATTGCCAGTGATTGGTTTTGTGATTGATTAATGAATTTGTTGTATTTTCGTTTGTCATTATCAGGCATCAATAGATCTTTTTTGGGGTTATGTACATATAGGTAAAGATAGAGCAGGGATGGGGCAATCAAATTTTCTTGAGGCTAACTCACTTTCCACTTAAATGCTTGAGAACATCACTTCATGGAATAATCATGCTGACTAAACATGGATTACTGGAAATTTTAGCACATCATTGAAATAAAATTTAAATCACATATATATGCATATGAAGCTATTGTGTATTTAAATATTAACACATTGTTAATAATATTTCAACATTTTTGCATGTAGATTAGCTGTCTGATGATAGTGGCAGAAAATTTTTAGTTCACTCTGTCTACCAACAAATATTCTGTTGTAAATTTACAGCTACAGCCTTTTTACATTATCAAGCATCTTTGAATAACAATTTAAACAGCTTTATCCAAACATTATCTCAATCCCATGTTCATGTGTTTGTCAATTAATACCTTAACTTACCCCCTAAAAATTATGTCATTGGCCTGTTTTTCAAAAACATGATTCATAATTGGAAACAAAAAAGGAAATAGAATATATATCTCTTGTTAACACAAATTCATTTCAGAATCATGTTTTATACAATTAAAATCTAGTTACTTAAATTCTATTGAGTTAATAACAGTAATAACATTTGGAATTGGTTTTTTTTTTCTTTTCTCCAATGATTAAGTTTATAATTCATTTAACAAAACTTTTTTTTTATATTTTACATAGAGAAATATTTGTTTGGGGTAAAATCCTGATTCACATCTATACCACTAGAGCAAAACAATTTTAGTAAATCATAGAATTAATAGAAGTGTTGTTATTTATTGTTATGTTTTTATGGTATTGTAAAAAAAAAATTTGAGAAATATTGTAATTTTTAAATTAAGGTGAGATATGTTTATGTTGAAGGAGGAAAGACTGCAGATTGTAAAACATGGAAGTGAAAGTCTTAAGATTATAATAAATCTTAAGATTACAATAAATATCTGTATTTATTTCATATCTTGATGGTAGAATGATTCCAGAAATCATTACTATTATATGAACATTCTTGGTATTTAATTGAATACTAATGTAGATTATATTTTATGAAAAAGATACACTTTTCTGACAGTTGTTTATAGCAATTTATTTTTATTACCCTAATTTTTAAATTCTTTCTGTATTTTTAATTTCTAAAGTTATTCATGAGAATAACTGTTTTTGTCTTTATGTATGTAAAATGAAAAGTAAATATTCTAGATAATAATTCCGTGAAAACTGAGAGAAATTGTATTTTGAATAATCTGGGACTAATGAGTTTTTATTCTAAATAATTGAAAACTGGATCTATTTGCACCAGTCTTAAAGCTAAACAATTGTTTTATGAAATCTGTGATCTGATAAAATTGTTTATTTATTCATTTAAAACATGATTTAATGTTTATTGAATTTAGCAATTTGTATTTGCTAATAAAATGTTTTATCATCTGATCTGTTATAATGTAAATAAATATGCTTATTATTGATATGCTTTTTATTTTATTTTTTTTTAGATTCAAGATGCCAAAAAAAAGAAATTCATTTCGAAGAAAAGTTTGTATTTGAAGATGAGTGTATTATAAAATGATTACCATCAAATATTTATACTTCAAACAATAAGATGTTGATCATTAATTAGAATCAAAAATTTGGCAATAAATATCTTCTTTAAGAAAATAGGTTGATTTTATATCAGCTGTCTAATTCTGTGTATCAAATTACAAATTTATTATATTGGAAATATAATTATTATATAGGTGTTTAACAAAGATTTATATTTCTTCAATAGATTGAATATTTCCATAAAACTTTATTTAATATTATAGTGGAATAACGAAAGGATTTCAAAAATATATATTTTTCGGATTCCTTTTTTAAGATGTTTGTTGGAATCATTACATAAGATACAATGTATCATAAAAATTATACTATATAGAAAAATACTTATGTTTTAAAATAAGTAATCTGAGAATAAATAGTGAAGAGTTTACAAGCAATCTTGGTTTACAAAACTTCACTTGTGCCATTAATATTTGATAATTATCATAGAAACAATCAAAAATATCAGTAGTGTATTTGAAATGGTGTATTTTATTTGATATATAAAAAGACATTACTAAAATGTGAAAGATTTTTATAAAATAAAAATATCCTCTACAAAAATATAGAATGTTTGATGAATCAAATACTAAATCCTATATCATATATTAAAAAGAATTTTTAAAATTCAATATTTGCAAAAGTACAATAACCTTAGTCTCATAATATATGATTATAAAAATAGTCAAAGTGATTCAGATACATGTAAAAATTGTTTATGTTAGCAAGGGTTTATTAAAAAGATATACTGAAGAGAAAGAAAAAGATTAATATTAAGTATATAATTTTTTTGAAAAATAGTTTTAAAATATCTCTGTAAAAAAATAATATGGATAACGAAACTTGTTTGTACCTTTTGTAAATTGAATACTTTGAGAGTAGTTTTCAAAGTCATGATAAAAGACAAACTAAAGAAAAGTATTTAAATGCATTTTGTGTGAATTTAAGACTGATGGTGAAAGTTTATTATGATGAGAGAAAACAGAAGAAAACCCATTTAAATACATTGTGTGCTGATAAGCCTTCTCAAATGGTTTAAAAATTGATTAAAGAAAACATGGGAGAGAAAACATTTAAGTGTATTTTCTGTGAATATATAACTTCTGAAAAAGTATGCTTATTGGAACATGAAAGGAAGCATGTAGGAGAAAAGCCATATAGGTGTTCTCTGTGTGATTATCAGACTTACTATAAAAGTGATTTACACAAGCATGAACGGGAACATACAGGAGGAAAACCATTTAATTGTGTGTTGTGTGAGTATAAGACTACAAAAAAAAGCCGTTTATTGGACCATGTAAAGAAACATACAGGAGAAAAATCGTTTAAATGCGCTTTCTGTGAATATATCACTAATTACAAAAGGTCTTTACAAGCACATGAAAGGGCACATAAAGAAAAACTGTTTAAGTGTTCCCTCTGTGAATATAGGACCCACTACAAAAGTGCTTTACTAAAGCATGAAATGAAACATACCGGAGAAAAAAGATTTATGTGCCCTAAATGTGAATATAAGACTTATTACAAGTGTGCTTTATTTATGCATGAAAAGAAACATAGCGGAGAAAAAACATTTATTTGTTCTAAATGTGAATATAAGACTTATTACAAAAGTGCTTTATTTGCGCATGAAAAGAAACACAGAGGAGAAAAACCATTTATGTGTTCTCTGTGCGAATATAGGAGTTGTTACAAAAGTGCGTTAGTGTGGCACGAACGGACTCACATGGGACACAAGCCATTTAAGTGTTCTTTTTGTGAATATAGGACTAATTGCAGAAGTAATTTAGCCAAGCATGAACGGATACATACACGAGAAAAATCATTAAAGTGTGCAATCTGTGAATATAGAAGTTGCTACAAAAGTGCTTTACTAAAGCATGAAAAGAAACATATAGGAGAAAAAACGTTTAGCTGTTCCAAATGTAAATATAAGACTTATCTCAAAAGTGCTTTATTAAAGTATGAAATGAAACACACAGAAGAGACACCATTTAAGTGCAGTTTGTGTTCATTACGACATGAAATTAAACATAAAAGAGAAAAACTATTTAAGGGTACTTTGTGTGACTATGTGACCTATAATAGGATGTTTAGGACAAAAAAATCTACTAGAAACAAAGCATGTGAATTTAAGACCTCTAATAAAAAATATTTAATAAGTAATGACAGAACACATAATGAAGGAAAAATATTTAACATACAAAGATCTGAAAAATTACTGGTAGAAGAAATGTTCAGCCAAAATGTATTTAAATGTCGGTTGTGTGATTATAAAGCCATCATTAAAAGTGATTGGGAATGTCATGAAAATGATCATTTTACTGGTCAGGAGATTTTAGTGATTGCTATTTTATTATGTTGACAATTCCACATCTTTTTTATAATGAATAATTTAGTAGCTAAATGTACATAAATCTTCACTATTCCAAAAATAATTGAATTTTTAACTATATAGGATAATGATCCATTAATCTATCTATCTACCATGGAAAACACAATAGTGGGCTAAAATGATTTCATCAATTAATATATATGTATATGTATAACTATATTTTTGTAAATAAAAGCAAAATGGCAACTTCTAGTTTAGTAGATGGCAGTTCTTTTATTTTCAAAACATTTTATGTGCAAGAATTTTAATCCAATTTGAATCATATGGTTAACATTTCAGTATAGTTATGGTTAAATACCATAAGAAATGATTATTGAAGAAAGCCTTCTAAAATAACTTTTATTATGCAAATAAAATTTGGATTCAATTGAGGGATAAATTCCATTATTTCATAAGATATATATGAAGAAGGAAAATATTTACAAAAGCAAAAGTAAATTCTTAAAAAGACCATATTTTAAGGAGGCATTTTTTATTATTTCGGACGAGCACGCATTGAATAAGAGAGAATTTTTTTACGCTTTATCAAAGAAGTGGCGTTCCAAGGCGCTTTAACCCTTATTTGCATATTAGTCTATATTATTTTGTACATTTGCATATTAGTATACTGTTTGAAAATTATAAAAAAATTGTGTTGTCCTTGGTAATGAAGGGTAAGCCTTCGAAAACATTCGGATAATTTATAATTTGTTGATATTTATATATATATATCATATTTTGTTGTTTGAGTTATATTTTGGAATGAATGTGTGTATTTATTTTAACGGATTTAAATTTTACATTATAAGAATGAATATGTTTAAGCAATTGTTTACTAATATTTTTTTGTATTATTTAGTTTAGAGAAAATAACCAATAAATCTATTTTACCAAATCTAAAACAAGAGTTATTTTTTAAATCAAAACAAGAATTCAAAACTAATTTATAGCAATATAAAAATCATTATCAGTTTAAAGTCGGGTTATTTATCTATTTTACTAATTTCAGTACTAGTAAAGAGTCAATATTATGAGAATCAAAAATGAGTCCCTAAAATAATATTTCATTTGATAATGCTGTGGGATTTAAAATTACTAACATTACAAGTTATTGTTCAATAGTTCATTTTGTCATTAAACACATATATACCCACCATAAAAAAAGAAAAATTTTTGGTGTAAAGATTTTATTTTAAAACAAAAACATTGTAGTTTTGCTTTTTGTAGTGAATAATAATTTTTTTTAAAGTAATATATATTTTTCTATTTATTTATATGAAAAATATAAATTTTTACTGTTTATATGTGATAATGTCTTAGCTTATTTCCATCATCTATCATTAAATATTAAATGTCTAGAAAATTTCTAATTTTATTTAAACTTTTCCCAATATAAACAACCATTTTTTATAATACACAAGATAGTAGATAACACATGTTAGTAGAATACACAGAAAATGTATTATTTACTACTTAGGTTATTACTATCAGCTGTTTTTATTTGGAGTAGTTTAAAAAATTTTATACTTTGAACATTTAATGATAGAAATAATCTAACATATTATAACATCACAAACTTTCAGGAAAATACTAATATTTATAAGTTTTTTTTATAAATATCTATTTTAAATTTTCAGTTTGTTATTTCATATTCCATTGAAGATAGATGAATACTTGATCAAATTTCTTGCGCATTATTTTTTTGGAACATATTTAATTGTTAAAAGTATTTATTTCCATCATTACTAGGTTTTGTTAATCAGTTCTATTATATTGAGAGGCTGGAAACCTCACGCGCTTATTACTATCTTACAGCCAATCAGATGTTATGATGGCTGTTTTGAATAGCGATCAAACCGTAAATGCAAGACAGAGAATTTTATAAGAAGAGGGCGGTCCACCCTCTTCTTTACTTATCTTTCTTTATATCCTTCAGACTGGTTTGGATATATAGAAAGACAAGTAAAGAAGAGGGTGGACCGCCCTCTTCTTGTAAAATTCTCTGTCTTGTATTTACGGTTTGATGGCTATTCAAAACAGCCATCATAACATCTGATTAGCTGTTAGATAGTAATAAGTGCATGAGGTTTGCAGCCTCTCAGTTTAATTTCAATACTGTTTGCGCTTTATAAAATAAATATTAATCAGTTATATATGCATGATATGTTTGAATTTTTCTAATATTTCTCTTATAAATTTATATATGTAGGGTAAAATACTTTTAACCGTAAAAGCTTAAATACTTCATATTTTTTAAAGTAATGAAATGAAAAATATTTTATCTTTTACATTTAGCCTGTATGGCCATTTGATAATTTAAAAATTAATTTCATATAAGATTGTGGCAATTCTTCAAAGCCTTAATCTTGGACCCAAAATCATTAAATGTAGTTTTCACATTTTCCACACATGCTTTTATAAAGATTTAGTAATTGTTTATACATTTAACAGCAGAATAGGATTTTTTTCATTTTATAAATATTTAATTTAATTAGTTAAGCGTTTTCAATACTAAAACATATCATAATAATATATTTTATTTAGTGAAGCACTTTCAATATTAAAACATATAATCATATGATTATGATGCATTTTGGTATTGAAAGCACTTAGCTAAATAAAATAAATATTAGTAAAATGAAAAAAAATCTGTTCTGCTGTTACGTGTATAAACATTTACTACATCATTACAGTTAATGCACAAAATAGGTGAAATAAATTCTTATAGAATTACATACTTTTTATAGTATGTGATAATGTTGGTATGTCTTGTATACATCATTTATGATAATTCTTCTAAAAAATAAAAATCAGAACTTAATATTAAGATACTGATGGCCAAATGAATGGAAAAGAGTGCAGCACTTCACAACATGATCAATGTAAAAAAAATCATAATTAAATAAATAACTAAAGACTAAATATAAGAATTGTAGGAAGATGAACCTGTAATACATTCATACAAAAAAGATATTAAGCAAAATTGGGATTAGAACAACTGGTTAATGTCATATATATTTAAAGACAAGAAATAATACTTTTTACAACATACACTTAATAATAACGTGAAAGCTAAACACCTTCAAACAGATACACTTTAAAAATGCTTAAGTGACAGCCAATCAGATGGAATAATGGCATCACATAGGACTCCAAATTCAAAAACAAGCCAGAACTATTAGAAAAAGATGGATCCATCTTAATCTATGCCTCAATTATATTTAAATAAGCCAGACTCAAGCATTTTGAACTAAGAGTGTGAAGCTTAAATACCTTCACATTTAATCCACTAAATATTATATATATAAATTAACAACGCGAAATCATCCAATTTACAACGAAGAAATATTTTTAAATCTAATGAAATGATATTAATAAATGTAAATATATTAAATTTAAGCGTAAACAGATAATATAATAACGTGAAAGCTAAACACCTTCAAACAGATACGCTTTAAAAATGCTTAAGTGACAGCCAATCAGATGGAATAATGGCATCACATGGTACTGCAAATTCTAAAACACAAGCCAGAACTATTAGAAAAAGATGGATCCATCTTAATCTATGCCTCAATTATATTTAAATAAGCCAGACTCAAGCATTTTGAACTTAAGCATTTTTAAAGCGTATCTGTTTGAAGGTGTTTAGCTTTCACATTATTATATTATCTGTTTACGCTTAAATTTAATATATTAACATACACTCAAGTATGTAAAAAGTATATGGCATTAAATGTGTACATGTAACATCAGAAATTAAGAATTTGAATGTAGACATTTTAAAAGAATTGTTTAAGTCTAGTTGAACAAACATAAAAAATTGAGAAAATATGGCCGAAAGAAAGGTTCTTTTCGACTAAACAGTTTAAAAAAACATTTAATAATAAAATACAAAAGTAATGTAATGAAAAAGGCAATTCAATAATATATAGTCCTTTTGTATATTGATAAAAGTTTGCTTGTAAAAAGTAATTAAAGAAAAAAAAATTTTTGTCTCGAATGTAATTATCAAACTTTCATTAATATAATTTTTATTTTGTTTTGTATGCCTTAAAATTCTATTTGTTTGAACAAATTTAAAAAGTAAAAGGCATAAAATATTTACAGAAGAGTGATTTTGTATTTTTGGGTATGTGGGACTTAACTTTATTTCATCCCCGGTTCTTCCATACGTTAGTAGAAAAGTAAGATCATTGGCTTCAGCTATAAAAAAGCAAATGTATCTTTTATAAAAAGTATGAGAAGAAAGTTTGGCTTATTGTAGCATTAAAAATTGATTCTGCACAATATAAAATTTTTTTTTGTTCATTTGCCCTTGTTAATATTAAAATTTCACATGAGAGAACTCAAGCAGTTGAGTTTATTATGATTTTTTTAATGATTTCTGAGGAAAATAATCAGTATTAATAAGCAAAGCAAGATTTTCATTATGGATCTATAGAAATTCAACCAAAAGATTAACCTTAATCATGAAGAGCTTTAATATGAAAATGTTTACATTCATGGATCTTATTATCTCTATCTGATTGCAAAAACAAATTGAACTGAAGATGAAATAACATTATCATGGGATGTAAAGGAAATATTATTTAAAAGCATAATAATCATTACTAATAATTTCTAATTTTGACATTTTAATATGTTTTGTCTTTAATTGGTGCAGACAAGTAGCCCTAATTAATTACATAAAATTTTTTAAAATATAAATACAAGAATAAATATTTTAAAATAAAAATTACTTGAACGTTTACTGACTAAATCATATCAAATGATTATGTCACATTGCATGATGGTTTAATCATTTATATCGAGCTCTTAGCAAATTTGATTAAAAATGGAAATTAAAACATTGTTTTTCTTAATTAAAATATATAATTGACAAATATTTCATGATAGATCATGAAGAAAAAAAAACAATCACTATTATTAATTTTATTGTGTATGTACAGGTTAATGGGCCATTATGTAGTATATAAATTAATTTTGATGTAAGTGTTTGAAGTCATTTTTGGCATTGACAAAATTATACATAGCTATTGGATGTCATGTATTGGTAATCATTAATGATTCAGAATGTTGATATGCATATTTCACATTTAGTGTTTATTTTTGTGTTATATAAGCCATAAAAGTATAGCATTGATGTATGAATATGTCAGTGGCAAGCATTTGCCACTTCTTTGACATATCAAGGATTGATGCTGGTGCAAAGTGTAACATTGGTATGCAGTACAGATACTAGTTTAATAGCATTCAAATTTCATAAAATATTGATCACTGATTCATACAAATACACATGGAGATAATCTGGTATTCAAATTATGGCAGATACTATTGCCGTTGCACATGTATTTGGCCTTTCTTTTTGGTAAATATTTGATATTTATCAGTGGATCTAGCATCAAATTCTTTACACATTTATTATATGCAGTCAGCCAATTTTAATATTAAAAAGTATATGAATGAAAAACAAGAATACTTTCCATTTGTTAAGTGAATATACAAGGTTATTTAATGCATGTTTATATATGAAGCACTGCAGGCAGTATTTCTTTGGAATGGATGGATCAACAAAATTTCTGTTATACTGAAAGTAATGTTACAAGCAGTATGCTAATATTTGAATCATGGTAGATCATATGACAATTGAGGTAATAGAATTTCAATCGATACTGATTCACTATTGGATAAATATCTCCCCATGTTTAATCTAGTTTTTCTATTTCATTGCTTCACTATATCACATCAGCAAACATTCATATTTCATTCATCCAATATGTGCTTTTTTCTCGGTCTTTTATAATTTCTTTTGGAATCCAATTTACATCTTCAATCGTCCATCCATTATTTTTCCAAACAATATATCTAGAAAAATTCATGTTTGTCTTTTTAAATCTTACAGTGATACACGCATAATTTTTAATGAAAGATTTTCAGTCTCTTGTGTTTTTTTAAATATATATCTTACTATAATTTTTTGAGTAATCTAAAGACTGCATTGCTCTTCTGTTAACTAACCAAGTCTCAGATCTCATATTTAGACTTATATGTTTGTTTAGTTCATAATAGTTTGCAATACATTTTATCTAATATGGATTTCCATCGTGGTGATATCGATAGCATTTGTTTAAATTTACTTAAACTTTTATTTAAACATTTCTGTGACTTTAAGTTGTCCTATATGTTACTTCGTTTAAATTAAATATATAAAATTGTAAAGTGCATAATGAAATGAGCTTACATTAATAATAGTATGTGTAAATTCCCTGAGTATATAAGTAGGCACAATCCATATATGTAATATCATAACATGCCATTGATCAACAATGACAATTTATGAATGAATTAGTACTTTATATTTCTTCAAATAATTAAAATGGATAAGATAAAATAGCCTGATCAAAATTCACAGTAGAATCTTGTAGAAGTATAAAACAAGAAGCAATCAATTGGAGCTAATTAATTAAAATAGCGTTATGTGGTAGTAAGAATACAGTCAATATGAAATGAGTCATTTTGTTTTTTGCTATATATGAATTTGTTACATGACTTTAAAACAAACATATACCTGTAATATATAAATACGTTGATCCAATTATATTTTTATCACTAGCATATGTATGTACTGTCATACATATATAGTTGTTCAAGGCTGTTTGTGTAGGTACTCTGAGAAGGCTTAAATCTGGCATAGGTATAGGTGTGAGGTTAAAATAAGTGAAACATGCAAACAATCGAAACTGACTGATTCAATATAGACTGAAAAATCCTAAGTTCAAATCCCTCTAGTTAATTGTATAGAAAACATTCAGTACACTGAATGAATTGGTTAATTGAATAAATATTTATGTTTTAAAATATTATTTAATTATTATTTCAAAAATTAACTTTTAAACATTAATATGTTTTATTTTAGCATGTATTTTATTCTTTGTGTTTATTTTATAGAAATAAATGAATAAACCACGAATGGCATTTACCAAACACATTAAATGATTATAGCTATATTTTCATGTTTTTCTTGTGAAAGCACTGGGGAAAATGTTTTTTTTTTTTTTAATTTACAAATTTTATTTATAGAATGGGAGCAGAGGCATTGAAATTTACTCTTGCACAAAAATGCTTTAATCACATGGCAGGCCTGACCCCAAGTAACTTTTTTGATTATCTTTAAAAAACACAAAAACCTGATGGAGAGAGTTGGATGTTAATGACTAATGTATAATTAATTTTATTTTCAAATTATCTTTTATAATTTTTTTTAAATATAATTTTTGGAGAATGCCTTTTTAATAAATTTGTGTAATCTCATTCACAAACCTTAAATCTATAAATTAATTTACAGAAAACATTTAGATATAGTATATTTGTTTTTGTAAAAATTTGTGTTTAATTGCTGGATCAATATATATAAAGAATAATTAAAAATACAATGTTTTTGGTTATTTATTTAAAGTCTCTATAAAAAATAATGACATTATCGACATAAAAGAATTATGAATACATATAAAATAAACATACACAAATCCATATGTAATGGACACATGACACATGCTTATATACAAACGAATCCTCACATAGTACTAAATTCTCATTCTCTTTTTGAAACGATATACAATTAGGCTTTGTTTAAACTTTTTGTTACAATATAATGCATATTATTCACTGTGTTCCCCTTTAATGTGCAGTATGTTATAACACACATACACATGTTGATACGAAGATTTTCACGGGTTGTATATATAAAAGACATATTTTGCAGGTTTATCCATGTTAAAAAATTTAAATATTGATTTACGGATGTTTCGACTTGATCACACAAGTCATCTACTGGGTGATAAAAGGTAGAAAGATGATTGTAGAGGTGCTACAATCACTGATTAGAAAAAAAAAAAATGTTAAAAGTTCCACCAATAGCAAAAATATTAAATTAAGAATGTTTTTTTAAAAAAATCTTTCCAAATAGGAGGAAGTTTGTATGTATCATCTCGTTTATTGATACAATCTGGCCTTTTACATATCTCCATGGTTTCTCTAATTTTGCACTGGTAGAGATTATCACATCTGGATATGATTTTGGTACTAGAAAAATCAATTTTATGATTTGAATCTATAGTATGGAGTGAGAGTGCTGAGGATGATGAGTGTTGTTTAACTGCATTAGCATGCTCATCTCTTATAACACTGATGCGACAATTACTCATACCTATGTAAGAAGCTTTACAATTTTCACATGAGATTTGATAAACACCATGAGATTCAAGAGGGATTGAATCCTTAGGCTTGATTATTATATTGCTGATCTTTTGATGAGTAGAAAACACTGTATTTATATTATAGTGTTTTAATATACATCCAATATTGTTTGTAGTTCTTTTTACATATGGAACACAAATCCTAATAGCTGATTTATCATCTTTTTGTTTCCTATTTTGGACTTGAAATAAGGCTTTTTTAATAAATTTATAATTATAACTATTTGCTAATAAAACACTATTAATAGATTTATCTCTTCTTTCAGATGTGACTTATCTGAAAGGTTAATTGCTCTATTTAAAAGAGTTTTGGCTACGGAAACTGCAGTATTCAAGGTCAAGCAAGATATATACATATGTAAGTTGTATAATAATGAGTACAATAATAAAGGTAGAATAAAACTAATAACTTGTAATGAATAGTGAATATGTAAAATAAAAATAATAAGTTGTATAATAGTAAGAATACAATAATAAATTTAGAATAAAAACTAATAACTAATATATAATAAATATGTAAAATAACAGTATAGTAATTATGTACAATGATTGTGTAAAATTGCAATGTTGTTAAATCATAGAAAGCCCAGCTGACCTTATAGGGTCAGAAAACTGTATAAAATACCATATATGGTGAGTAATGTAAAAATACTGCGTGTATGTGAAAACATCATATATGGTTAGGTATGTAAGAGATTCCAGAAGTCTTAAGGGATATATAAACCCCCATAACCTGGATCTATTTGTTCTGAGTATTAATTATAAGTCAGAGACTCCTGCCTCTGTAAGTCCAAAAGCAGGACTAGGTCTATTATATCCAGGTTACCACGACTTTTTATTATTTTATTACGCCTTATAATAGGCAATGTATATAGTTAAAATTATTTGTATTGAACTATAATCTTACCATCTCAATTTTGCCTTTGTCCATTTATTTACTTGCTGGTCGTAAGACACAGCAGAAACTATCTAAGTTGGGTGATGATGAGAATGTAAATATCTGTCTGTGTGAATTCTTTCTGTAAATCGAAAAAGATAAACAATTTGGTGTTTTGGTGACTAGAACATCAAGAAATGGGAGTTTTCCATCAGACTCTGTCTCCATTGTGCAAACCAGCCACCGCCCCCCACCCATTCCAACGCTACGCACGGAAATTTAATCCAATGCAATTTCCTTTCATTCGGGCTGATTAGTTTGTTAATCAAGGGCGGTTTGATCAGAGTAATGCATCTTTTGTATGAATTTTTGGATCTGCAAACCAGCCGACCCCCCCCCCCATTCCAGCGCTACGCGCTGAAATTTAATTGAATGCAATTTCATTTCATTTGGGCTGACTAGTTTGTTAATCAAGTTTTTTTTTTTGTTTAAAAGTTTCAATTACTATTAGAAAAGTAATGTCAATTTTTTATAAAATAAAAATAGTTTAAGTTTTGTCCCAGCCAGGAAACGTTATATTAAAACGTTTTTGCACAGAAACAGCGGACCATACGATGTACAGTGGCTAATTTACAATTATTCTGTATATTAAATTACACTATCAAATATACTATTATAAATTGAAAATAAATTCAGGAAATTTTTAGATGAAGCAAATATTATATTTGCTGATGAGAAATATAAAGTTTTAATTGTGTCTGTAATTGATCTTTATATTAATCATCAAAATGTTATGAGGATGAAATAATTTTTGTTACAAATACAAAATTCTAACTATGGCACTGTAATAATCATATGTACAAATTTCTGTATACTTGACTGAAATAATTTCTCATCCTGTGAAATTTCAACACTGAACAATTTTTCTTCCATATCTTTTTGAAAAACTTGTTTTTATGTTGAATAAATCATATTAGTTTTACAAAATTTCTCATATATTATGATCTTATTCTGCAGTTATCTATTACTAATATACTATCATATAAGGCACATATTCCATAGCTATTATATATTTATAATTAAGTATCATATCTCAGCAATGATTTAAAATCTATTTTGGCTATGAATATGAGGGACTAACCTCAAAAATACTAGGCCTGGATTAATTTACTTAGATTGTTTTTGTTACCACTAATAGCTTTTTCACCCGGCATGTTAAAGTGCTTGTATATTTTATTCCACACCTTTTATAAATTTATTTGCATATAACTTTTACTAATTTTCACCTATAATATGATTATTTTATAGTTATTATATTATTAATTAAGATAAAATGTGGATATGACAACAACAAAAAAAAGAAACCCAAAATGAAATTTTTAATTTGCAATGTTAGACACATATATTAAAATTTGACATTCCACTACAATAAATAATTTTTTGCTTCTTCATCATCATCATTATCATATTTTCCAACTATTAACAAGCAACTGCTTGATGAAAGTCTTTCCAAGTTTAATCCAGTTTCTTTGGCTTATAGTCTTTCTTGTCCAACAACACACCAACATACTTCCTTATTTAATCTAGCCATCTCACTTGTGGTCTCATTCTAGATCTTTTACAATTCCTTTAAATGTAGTTTACCATTTTAATTGTCCATTTATTATCTTTCCTCTAATCGATGTGTCTAGACCAGCTACGTTTTAATTTCTTAAATCTTTCATTGATGTCAGTAGTAATTGTTTGCTCTCTTATCTAGGTATTTCATTTTTAATCACTTTTTATTACTTCTAACAGACATCCATCCAGACTTTGTTGAATGATCTCAAGTCTTGGTCTCAGATTTATAAGAAAGAATTGGTAAGACATATTAGTAAGAATTTTTCTTTTCATACACTTAAACATATTTTAATTTAATAATAAATTAGTACTACTAAAAGGACCTCATCTAAACTTAATTTTATGCTTAATTTTCTGTCAAATATTTTCATTTGCATTAATAATTTGACTAGGGCATTTGATATTGTTAACATCATGGAATTCTTCATTATCATATTTAATTGTATTTTTTTGACAAAATCCATTGAACATTATTTTAATCATTTTAGCATTTATTTTTAGATAACTCTTGCAATATTTCCTAAAATTCCGAAGCATTATTTACAAAAACAATTACATCATCCGCAAAATCCAGATGATTTAAATAATCTCTATTTACTTTTAATCTCTTAGCTTCTCATTTTAATACACAAAATACTTGTTTTAAAACAGCCTTAAATTTTTTTGGAGATATGGAGTCACCCTATCACACCCACACCTCAGTGTTAATCTTCTAGGGTTTTTCAATGATATGGATGGCTAAAAAGATGGAGGATATAGAATATTGAAGTCTGTCCATTTGAAACAGCATATTATATATATATATGTGTGGGAGATAATGATCGGGATCAATTAATGAGTGCTGGTTCATCAGGAAATACATATATTGGAGATCAATTTTTTTTTTTCACATGTATGTGGCCATGTGTATTAGTTACATAAGATGGAATGAACGACTGAGGAGCACTTAAAAATTTGTGTTAAAATCCCCTCTAAATAATACAACTATGTAATTTAGACATGGGTATTGCATTTTGATAAATATTCTTCACAATATGACAATATCTTGGGTCTATATATTTATGACCGAATGTTTTAATCATTAAAGAAATGCTTGTAGAATCAAAAACTTTTCATAATCCACAAACACAAAACATAATGGCAACTCATATTCATTGTTCCTTTCTATAACTTCTCTCAACACTTAAATGTTATCTATTATGTTAAACCATTTTTAAATCCTGATTGTATTTTTGCTTATTGAAAATCTAAAATTCATTGTAGATAAATTTAATTATCTTGATAAAAATTTTATACGGATAAAGACCGATGGTTCTGTAATTACTTGTAGCTTTCTTATCATTTGTTTTAAATATCAAAATTACTATTACATAATTCCAATTACCTGATCCATCTTCATCTTTTTCTTATATTACATTAATATCTATTGAGGATATATATATATTCAATACTGTAATTTATAAATTTAATCTTGTTACATTTTTTTATCGTATTAATATTTTGATTTTTTCGAGTAATTAAAAATCAAAACTTAGGTTAAAAATTATTTATATTAAGCTAATCGTATATATAAATACGAGTTTGTTTATTTACATAAAGAAGTCTGTGGAAAAAAAGATTTTATATGATATTAATCAGTGATCGATTCTTTTGAAACAAAGAAACGTAAAGGACTACTTGCTTGCATGGCAGCTGCGATGACCTCTCTGCTAATAATGCTTGACAGTTTTTATTTATTAATTTATAAAGATTGTATAATGTTAATGAAAGCTTTACTATCCCGATAGAGTGCGCCACCAAAGAAGCTTCCATAGGTGGGGAAATGCCGAAATTTTATTTAATATTATTATTGCTATTTTCATCTTTAGAAAAGGTAACTGTGGTAAGATACTCACTAACTTTTATATATATTCAATGCCACTTGCAATACTTATTGTATTCATTTAGAATAATTTAATTATGGGAGTCAAGCTTATAACTTTTATTGATAAACATTACAGTTCAATGTTTGTTCATTGTAAACATTACAGTTGTAGGAGTAAATTAAATTTATATAATAATTCTAACTATATACCTATAGTCTTTTAATGTAATTATTTATTTTATTAACATTTACATTTTAAAATTACATATAGCAAACTAAGATGTAGCAGTTTATTTTTTAAATAGGAACATTAAAACAAAGGTAGACTTCTGCTTCTAACGTTAGGTTATTACGTGATGTTTAATTTCTTCGGCTGTTGGTTTTTGCTTTAAAAAATGGAAAGGAAGTAAAAAATAAAGTTGAAAATGAAGATAAGTTTTAAAAAGTATTAAACGAAGAAGTAAAAATAGTTGTTTTTTATTTGAAATTATTATATTCGGAGTCCTCAAACAATTTGGAATCGGGGCTTTGAAAGTAAGAATGCGAACGAAATCAATAAAAGGCAATAAGAGCCTAGTTTAGTACTGATATTTAGTACTGCAAGCTTAAATAATAATTCATTAAGTGTAAATTTGATACAATATTTAACTTATAGTACGAATTTTGGACTTCTGTCCGAAGACTTAGTATGAGCGAAATATCTGTAGGTATTAAGGTTTGTTGAGCCCTTTTAGCGGTTTCTTTTACGATAACTGGCTTCGTGACCTCTTTCCTTGCTTGCGGCTTAATTAACTTTTTAAATAATTCTCTGGAGTACCTCTATTTTCTATTTCAAGGCAGTTGAGTTAGAAATAATTAATGTTTTTCAATCATTTAACCTTTTTTTATTATTTACGAACCTGATTAGGTGTTTTTGTATTGTGTAAGTTTATAGTATGAGTATTTTTTAATACAATAAATGTATATGTGTGCGAATAGTTAGTACACATTCCATTATCGTCCTTAACTGAGGCGGAGCCTTATTCTCGTCAGTCTCACATACAGTCCTAAAGAAATTGGCAACCATTTCTTCATGACCATTTTCCCTTGGTACCTTTGGAATATTGGTTTGCTTTTTATCAGTCGATTATTCCCAGATCTGCATTTTCAATTATGTTCCCAGCAGGGTTTGCATGTATCCAGTATTTTCAGATATGATTAATATGATGATAGAAATAAATACTGGAAATTATAATGTGCTATTGAAGCATCATAAAATTTATAAGTTCATGTTATTGCATTGCTATT
Source organism: Epiperipatus broadwayi (assembly GCA_028023455.1). NCBI lineage: Eukaryota > Metazoa > Onychophora > Udeonychophora > Euonychophora > Peripatidae > Epiperipatus > Epiperipatus broadwayi. The sequence continues at coordinate 1,135,018 of JAQFVV010006286.1, read as the reverse complement.
TATATTTTGCTTCAACTGCTGAACAGCTTTCTTGGGAATCCTGTTTGATTCAGGATGATGTAATAGGATACAAACATGTTTCACTCCCCATTTGATTATGAAGGCTTTAAATTCAATCGACGAAAGCTCTTACCATTATCTGACACCAGGATTTCTAGTGATTTAAATTTCTTAATATCTGTAGCATTTTTACTAGACTGTCTTCCACTCACTTTGGGCCAACATTAAATAGAACTGTGAAGAATAATTAGGAAAAACCTTCATAGTTCATTGCATTGGCAGTTTTTGGCCAAGTTTTTTTCTTATTAGTGAATATGTCATGGATTAACACGATGTGTATTTTTTATATATATATACTTGAATTTTTATATTGTAAGATCAACAAATGTATGCAAGGGCTTTAGCTCTATAGCAGGGCAATCCTTGTGATCTATTTCCATAACCTTAGTTTATCTTGGGATTGTTTTATTACCAACTATTTTATATTTTTGATCAGTTGATAATTGCTGTTATGAATTCCACAAGCCTATATGACGACTTTTAAACCATTTACTGAGTGATCTCGCCTTTATTCAATTCATAAGCTTCTGGTAGTCTGTACTGACTTTAATCCAAAATCTAATTTTATAATTGATCAATTTTGGCTCTCAGTAGTCTGCATAAATTATCCCTATCTTACTATTTTTTTTTGGTTATAGTCAATATATAATGATGTTAGTTGTTTATACTTCTACACAGAATATAACAACTATGATAAGTGCGCTTAAATGTTGTTATTTCTATAAATTAATTATGGCTTAGCATTTTTGAGACATATGGTGTTTTCATATTTATAGCAAGATTATATACTTCATGTGGACATGAATAGCTTTAGTCCAGTGATGCCATACAAACCTGTTTAATCAAAAAAGCTTAATACAGAAAGATTTACTAAATATTTCTGAATAAAAATGAAGGAAATAATTAATCATGGCTTCAAATATCTGTAATTAAAGCAGAAGTAGATTTCTACTACTGAATTATATTAAAACATTTTCTTTATTGATGTCATATTCTGTAGGTATTATTTATATTTAGATAAGTATATAATTATAATGTATAAAGAGTAGCAACTGTCTCCATACAATATTCCCACTTTGTGCAAGCCATAGTTATCAATTGATACTAGAAGGTTTGTACATCAAAATCCTTATTTAGTGCCTCTTCATCCAATATTCTCAGATTTGTTTCTAGTTTGTGATATTCATCATTGAGAAACTGAATCTGAGAGCATTGCATTTTAACTTTTGCATCTAATGCAACTCTCTAGAAGCTACATTTTATTTTATTTTTAACTAAAAGATGTCTTCTGGGGGGTTGCATTGGTAAAAGCCTGAAATCTGGGCAAAGCCACTTGGAGCGTTGATGCTAGACAAAATCAATGAAATATAATGTTACCGGGCTGCAACTTTTTGATTTTTTTTTTTTTTAATCGATTAAACGAATTTTGATTTTATTTATAACATGATTTCTTTATTATTTAACAAATTGTTATATTAATTTTCGTTGTTTTTTTTTTTTTTGTAACCTCACATTTTTCTTTATTCCAATAAATTTTGCTAATTTAATTTTGTGTATCTTTTATTTTGATGATTTTAAAACTTTGTACTGTTTCACAACGTCCAAAAATTTGTTTTAATCCTGCTGCCGAAAAAATAGAATACAATTATTTGCGATTTGTTTAGACTTTATTCTACCTTTTCTTTCTTTTTTTTTTTTTTGCTTGACTAAATTGTTTTTTTATTCTTATTATGAAATCGAATGTAACTTTCGTGTTGTTGGGGGTTAAAAAATTGTTTTGAAACACCCACCCTCGCATCAAGAATTGTAACAAAAAGTCAAGGCCTTTTTTTTTTGTTGTTGTTTTAAAAAAAAAAAAACCTTTTTTTTGTTTCACTTTTGACTTTTGTTTATATTTCGTTTGAATTAGCCTTTTCTTTTTTTTTTTGGCTTCTACAATAAAAACAGCTTACTTTTTGGGTATCTTACCGTACTGTTATTATTAACAAAAAGTACACCGAAAGAGTCATTTATTTCAAACCCCGACCTTGTTTGAAATAGAATGCAGTTATTTGCCAATTGTTTCCAATTTTTTCGACCCTTTTTTTTTTTTGGTTGACAAAATTGTTTTTATCTTCTTATTAAATCAAAAGTTAAGTTTAGTGTTTTTTTTTTGGGAATAAAAAAATCGTTTTCAAACTCCGATACTTGGAAAAGTAATTGGAACAAAAAGTCCGTAATTTCTGTCGATTTTCAACAACTTTTTTTTCTCAACCCTTTTGACTTTTATTTCTATTTCCTTTGAATTATCTTTTTTTTTTTTTTTGCCTTCTATGATAAACTGCTTTGGGGGTGGGGGGGTTGGGTTCCTACTTTGATAGTATTAACAAAAAGGAGTCATTTCTTTTAACCCCGCTGAAAAACGAAAAACATCATCCAAATACTTGTCAATTTCTAATGAAATCCAAAAAAAAAAAAAATACACAAACTTTGAACTTTTTGAACCGATTTATTATTTTCTTGCTGTAATAATCAAACAATCTGGTATTTGTGAGGACATTATGTGCCTGAAAAAAGGACATAGTCTTCCTCACCTTTCTGTACTCGGCATTTGTGAAAAGTGTACAAATTGCACATACTCCTCAGACATGTTATCGGTCTTGTCTAGTTTCCACGCAAAACGTGACTTAGCGCGTGAGCTTTTGTGGAAGCGTGTTGGAACGTACCCTTTGCCAATTTTTTACATATTAACATTTTTTTAGGGAAGGGTGGGGACCATATGACAATTATTAATAATTAACAACATTATTTAAATAGAAATGACATTACTCTATTATGGAGATTTGAAAAAATGCTACCGCCTTGATATTTAAACACCCTCAAGCCATATGGTAATCAGCTATGAATAGAACGAATACGCGTAAATAGTTTTGAAGCACAAAACAGGTTGTAATATTTTTGTGCAATCTCATGTAAAGCGGCCTAGCGATGGGTTAATACAATATGTAAATGTTGTATTAGCCTGTAAGGCCGGCGGCGGCCGCCGAAACGGCATTTTTATGTGTTTTGACACGTAAACAGTGCCCTAAGCGGCTTTGCCCGGATTTCAGGCTTTTACCGTTGCATTATATCCAAAGGTCTAGGTGCAAGGCACCACTCTCACAAGAAGATATAAAGATTGCTGCTGAAGAGTTATATTAGATCCAAAAGTCTAGCTGCAGTGCTCTTAGATCCAAGGCTGTTCTTTGATGAAGGCTTTCAGGTAGAAACTAGTTTGGGGATGTTGGATGAGTTGGGACTAGATAGTTTGATTGGGTGGTGCTATTATATGGAAAGATTCAATTTTTTAACAGTTGTTGAGTTTTCCTATTTCTTTCTTCTATTTCATACAAATAGTTATTGTTTTTTTAATTGTTAGTCTGATTGATTTGTGAATTTGACTCATTTATTATCAGACACCAGTAGAGTTTTTTTGGATAAAACATATACATAAATAGAACTGGGATGGTGTAATCAAGATATCTTCATGCAAGGTCACTTTTAAAAAGAATATCATTTCTTCCTTTGTGGATCACTATGCTGGCCAGACAAATTATTACAACTTCTAATACTTCATTGCATTGTAATGGAATTTGAGTCATATATGTATGAAGCCATCATATTTAAATAATAGCAATAAAATTTATATGTATGAAGCCATCATATTTAAATAATAGCAATAAAATTTATATGTATGAAGCCATCATATTTAAATAATAGCAATAAAATTCAACATTTTGCACATAGAAATGCTATCTGATGATGGCCTTTACAGTCAAGTTTTTAGTTCTTGCTTTCTGTCAATAAAATTGTAAATTTACAGCCACAGCCTATATTTTTGACCAACTTAACGACCTCCTTCCATATTTTATCTCAATTCTTTCTCAAGGTTGTGTTTATCAAAAAACAGTTTAGTCAACCTCACTCCCCTATAAATTTCAGCAGTGGCATGTTTTCCAAAAACGGAAGAAAAAACATCATTAATTATAATGAAAATATAAAAAATTTTTATCTTCTTAATAATATGAATTCATTTCAGAACATCACATTTATATAAATGAAATTTAGGTACAAAAATTCTATTGTGGATTGAATAAGTATTTCAAACCTATTTTACTTGAGTTTTTTTTTTCTTTCCAATTATTAAATTTATAATTAACTATATATACAGAAATATTAGATGAAATGCTAAGATGTGCAATTTTAGAACAAAATTTAATCATTTAATGTCTGATGTAAAGTAATAAATATGTCATTAATAATTGTTAAATCGGATGCTTGTAGCTAATTATGCATTGCTCAGTACCCTTATGTAACAGAGGAATGAGATTTAAACTGTATTGAAACCACGTTTGCTCTGACCAATTTCATTTCACATTCTTAAACAATCTCTCCATGGTCAACTGTTTTTATCATCGTTACAGATACAGTCCCGTGTTAATATGCCACTCTGGCATATCTTGGCATTATAATTATGGTTTACACCATGATTAATTAATTTCTTGGGATTAGGATGACTTTCAGAAACTGACAAGTTTTAATACTGACTCCAACACCATGAAAAAATGTCTAATCCAGCAGCATGAATATTGGGAAAGCTATTTACTTTAAGCACAATATGCAACTTACAACTCATGGAATGAAATCAAATTTTAGGTATAATGATGTTTTGTTCATTTGACATTTATGAAAGTCTTAGAGGTCTGTGATTCATGACACAGGTCTCCAAGGTAATAACCACAGTAGATACCTGACATCAGCCTCTGCTTTGACAGAATAATTATGATGACTTTGAATCTTCAATGTTAGGGTGGTGCACTGCAGAGATATAGAATTCCACGAAGCAACTTAAGCATATTGTATCCTCATGCCCATTCCCAAATGCCTCATCTATCAACCATATTGAATGCAATAAACAGAGCAATAGCTAAAATTCACTTCAACCTCTGCAAAGATTTTTCATTATTTGTAATTATTATTTTGCCTTTTTTTACTTGTTTATCAGAAGCATAACTGCATCTTGCTTTTCAAGATTGGCACTCATCATTAGATCACTGATAATATTTATGTTAGTGGCTGAATAACCTGCTACCGTTGTATGATCTACCAATTGATCTTTGCATTTTTTTCATGGTGGCATTTTCATAGCAAAATGAGGGTGTTTGTTTTTGCTTCTTATATCGGGTGCCATTTATATGATGGCCATTGCTTTCTTTATTGTTTTTAATGGAGAATTAAATTATTGTTTCTATTGTTCCAGGATTGCTATTGTGGCAAGCATTTAACTGTTGAGTAATCTTTTTTTATACCAATGAGCATCATTTCAATATGAATTGGGAAACTGTGCCTCAATATTTAAATGGTTTGAAACTCTGACAATATCTCAGCTATTAGTCTTCCAGTGTTTACTTGTTTTCTGAAAAAGAGAATTTAAGGTTCCTAACATGGTACATTTTTGGGGATATCTTCTTGATATCTTACTGGTAATTTTTACTCTCGTAGTAATATAATAATATGTTTACATTCTGAAAAATTTGCATGAGAGATGAATGAGGAATTCCAGCATGCTTGTGGTGTTTTCTTAAATGACTTCAGGTTATAGCTAGCTTTGTAATTTTTATTATAGCATTTAGACTCAAATATATTTTAAACTGTTTATATATTGAATAGTTGTTTCACCTGCATTGCCTAAAAACCTAATTTTCAAAACTGGTTTATTACATCAGGTATATAAGTCAATAGTCAGTTGGGAGTCTATATTATTTTCATTATTTTTTTCATTCCATGTTTTGGGATTGTCACAGCAATATCTTTTGCTCACCTCTGGTCAGCCTCTTTTAATTTTGCCCTTCACATTTTTTTGCTGTTCATCACCCTCAATTTGGATTTGGTCTTTTGCCTTCTGAGGTCTCTTATTATTTGTTGCACCAGTTCTATATGTTTCATATTTGTGTGACTATTAATTTTATTGTTTTTAATGTCTGATTTATTTTTCTATTCTTTATTCTTTTTGACTTCATGAATCTTCATTATGTGATACAAATTTCATAATCCATTCCCTAATTTTCTCATTATTTTCTTTTTCAGCTGGTCATGATTATTTTTATCTGACATGCCCTTGTTTCTATTTGGCATTTATTATCTTCAGCCATTTTATCATATTTTATTTGATTTTCACTATTTTTTATTTTGCCAATTATTTTTTACCATTTGTATCATTAATCTCATCAAAGTGATGTTTATGACAGCTGCTATTTTGAAGATTCGGGTTTTTCTTGTACTTGTTTTTCCTTTCTTATTGCCACATGTAACTATAATTCTGTTAACTATTAAATGTTTTCTTCCCATTATGCTTGCATTTTTGCTTTAATTCTTGTTATAATTTATCAAAAATATGTTCATATATAAATATCTATGGTTGTTGAGTCCATTTCTCAACCACACAACACCATAGCGTATTTTTCTATTTCCAGTATCACTTTTTTATGTGTATCGGCTTTAACTTTTTTTAACATTTCTGTTTTCTACTATTTTATGCCAGTTCTTTATTTTCGCATTTCATTTTCTTTTGTGCAACATTGTCTTATTCTTCTCAAGTTTTATGTTTATTCTGATATTTCCATCATTTATGAAACAGAATGGATTTGGTAGAGTTAATTGCAAAATGTGGTTTTAAATGTAATTATAGGATGATTACACTTATAACCAAATGTTATAGTTGTAAATGTTGAAGATGATGGCCTACTGACCCAGTCATAAATTATTATTAGTTTAAAGTTTAAATGTTAAATTCACAACAGTAATATTCATGCTCATCATACAAGTATAACTTATTATATTTGAGATGACTAATATCTTTGTTCTTTGGGCTGGTTATACTATTAAAGTTTTGTAGCAGCGATTTTGTTTTGAATTTATATTTATGTTAGCACCAAATTATAGTTTTGGGGTTCATGAATCTCATTTCCAGTGTTGCACTACTTAACTAACTTGGTTGTTTTGCATAAATAAAAGGTGAATAAAGTAAAAAAATGTTTATAGTAGTAACATGTAAATTATTACTACATCCTTTTAAACAATTATATTCAACATTTGACAAGGTATTTATATTATTTCATAATGACAATTCACTTTACTTTTTTATGAATTAGAAAAAACACCAAACAAATATTTTTATGCTCAATCAAGGTTTGAATTACATACTTGAATTATGATATCATCATATGTATTTACTTCTTTAATTGAGGTTTAGATAATACAAAACCAGAATTATGGTATAAATGTACATCTTACACTAGACAGATAATATTTAAAGTAAGTGGGTTAGTATAAATAAACAATGATATGGGTTAATGATTAAACACATTTGAGAAAATATATGTATATGACAATGAAAATAATTACTAATTTTGTTTTTTATTTTTGTTGGCAAAAAGTATTTTATATAAGAAGAAAACTGACTCTAGAATCATCCTAACAATTCTTGAGATTATTTTTATTTTCCATTGGCCAAGAAAGTTATGAATATTATTCCAGTTTTTATTCCTATCCATTTTCTTGACTGGATTCGCAAATGATTCAATCCATGTGATTTTTTAACAGTTCTTGAATTTATAGATTAACAAAATAGAAAGCACTTGGTCTAATTTGTACAAATATCTGGGATATTTTTGTAGTGATTGGTTTGCGAGTGATTCATGAATTTGTCATATTTTGGTTGGGTCTTTATCAGCCATCAGTAGAGTTTTACTTTTTTTGATAAAGCACATGGAGCAGTGTTAGGAGGATTGTTGAGTGTTATAGTGGTAAGGAGTGGGATAGAAGAATAGATGCATTAATAAAGAATAGGGAGTTGGAGAGATGGAGAACTAGTATGGAGAGTAAAATGAGTTTAAATATATATAGAAGTAAACAGAACATTGGGTGTGAGTTAATTTATGATAATAGTAAGGAAAGTAGTTTATTGTTTAAGGCTCGAACGGGATCTTTAGCAACAAGGGAATATACACTTAAATGAAAAAAATATGAGTGATTTAGTCTGCAAGTTGTGTAAGAAAGGCATAGAAAATATTAGGCATCTGTTACTTCAGTGTAAATGCTTGGAAGCAGAAAGGGTACAAATAATGAAGTTATGGAAGATTAAATATGAACAAAGTGATTATACAGAAAGTGAGTTATTGGTTTTTATGCTGGGTTTGGGAAAAGATAAGGGGGATTTAGATATGAAAGTCATGGAGTTGACAAAAATTATGTTGTGGAAATGGGATGGAGCAGATTATGGGAAAATTTAGGGTGGACAATGGAAAGGGAAGGTAAAGTGGCTAACAGGTTTCTCTGGACATAGCTGCTGAGAGATTCCTGATTCTGTTTGAGAAGTCACAGTGCATCACATCACATCACTCACTTTTCATTTAAAAGCTGGACAGTAGGATTTCTTTCTTCATGTAGTAACCATTCTGGCCAAAGATGGACTAATTTAAATTATATACATATTGTACTGGCTTCGATCTGCAGAAGATCTTACTTACACTGCAAATGTTTTGGCTGGTTACAAACTTCTTTATAATACATTTATAATCTTATTTAATTATAAATATTACATGAATGAACTGGCACGGTCGAGCAAAGTGGAAAATATTGATTGCTTTAACTATCAACAATCCCCACGATCAGATCGAGCTATGCAACACATCACTCGATCACATTTCCAGATCGTGACTCACCTTGGCTGCTAGATTCAAACCCCTACTATCCATTTGTTTTGGAGTAAACCTTGGGCGCCAGCTAGTCTAAGACTAACATGTTTGGACATTAGACTCATAATCCAGCGCTCGAAAAAATCCCTTAACTAGTTCAGTCTATTTTTAATCAATAACAAATTATTGTTTCATAATAGTGGTGAAAAGAATTGATAAAAAGAATGTATAAAGGAATTGATAAAAGAATTGGTAAAAAGAATTGACTGACAAAATAAAGCTTAAGTTTAAAGACAGTTTATTTTAATTACATTTATACTCTAAATTTAAATATTTTTTCAAATCTTATTTACTAACATAATACTGGTATTTTAAATATAATGATCACGCACATATTAATTCACACACTGACATATATAATAAAGCATTAAATAATATAAAACACATATATTCAGAACACACAAATCAATAATTCATTTTTTATGTGCTATAGAGTTCATATAATTCGACTCTTGAGGCTTTACGAATTTTTTTACGAATGTGATGGCTACTTTAGAATGAATATAAGAAAAATGTTTTACCTAGGATTTTGAATGTGGATGCATCTTGCTGTTTGCTGCTTTTGATGAAATATTTCTAACCGGTTAGATTTGAAGTTTTCCTGCGGAGATTTGATGATTATTAGTTGGTATTATTCCTGGAGACAATTAGATATTGACGGAGATTCTTCAAGCTGTTACGTAGACATTATTTTCACGGGCAGATCTTGCTGTTTTACTGGACTTTAGGATAGAGACAGCCGCATGTTTCCCATGGTTTTAACACTGCACTCTTGGTTGATTCATAATAAACTGAACTGTTCTGAACTCGACTGTTATCTCTCTGTTATCATTTAACTCGACTAAATGTCCAATAAAAATTTGGCTATTTATACATGATGCGTGTTTTCATTTTGATATCCTCCGGCAATATCTGTTGTCGAAATTCCTTTGATAATCCTTTGACTATGTGTTTTTGAGATCGTTTAATTAGTAGTAGCCATGCAAACGTGTTGTTTTATATTTTTAATTAGTAGCCATCGCTGAACTTGTTGTTTTATATTTTTGATTTTCATTTATTTTTTTAACATTTATTACGCATACCTTATTGACCATCGCACATATATATTTTACTAACAAACTTATATTAATCATTTATGCACATATATAATTCATCTAGACTCAATACTAGTTTAAGATTACCTTTTCTCTAGCTTAAATAAAAAGAGATTTATATTTTAAACTTGAAAATCAACTTTCAACTAATAATAATAAACTCTTTACTTCTTTAAAAACTTTTAGTTTAACTTTTCTAACTAAGACCCCCTCTCCCCTCTTTTAATTAATTAATTGTAACTTATTTCAAAAACTAATAATAGAAAACTATTTGACTTTTAATCTTATTTTTACGAAAACAAACTGCAATAAAACTCTTAAACTTTTATCTATTATTTCTCTTTTAACAAAAGATTTTTGTTTTACTAATTTTTTAGATAAAATTATTATGTACCAACTATGATCTTGGTACAATATGAAGCCATTGTGTATTTAAATAGTAATTCAATGTTTGTTTTTGCATGTAGATATGCTGTTTGATAATGGTCTTCACAGAAGATTTTCTAGTCCATTTCTGCCAACAAAAGATATTTTGTTTTAAATTTACTGTCACAGCCTAGTTATACTATCAAGTCTTATAACAACTTAATACTTTTTTCAAACTTTATCTCAATTCCAACTTAATGTGTTTATTGAACAAGAGTTAGTAACTTTCTTTTCAAATGCCATCAATAGGCTGTTTATTGAAAACACAGGAAAGAAAACAGGTGATTCCTAATTGGAAACAGTTAATAAATATATTGCTCTTTTTAATAATACATTCATATTAAATCACAGGAAAGAAAACAGGTGATTCATCATTGGAAACAGATAATTACTCTTTTTAATAATACATGAATATTAGAATCCTTTTACATAATTAAAATTTAGTTACTTAAATTCTATTGTTGAGGTAATACCTGTTAACTTTATTTGGAATCAGTTTTCCTTTTCAGTGATTTGGTGTATAAATTAGTGAAACAAAACATATATTGTAACGGATGGGGGGTATCAGATTAGAAAGTGAACCTGGATGGATGGATAAATCATCATCAACCCCAAGTAAACAATATTTCAAATAATTTACAAAAGTCTATATAAGTATGCTATATTTAAGAGGAGCATGAGATCAAAATCTGTGAGCATTGAGAGATCAGCCAGCTAACTCAAAAGAGCAACTAAAAAAAACTATACATCAATCATATATCAACCAGCATTATAAAGTAAATATCAGTATAAGTAATACTCAAAATAAAGAGAAATAACCATCCATCATCATCATTGATGGGAATAAACAAATCAGTGCAATATATCAGAATAAAATCAACAGACCATCTTGTGGTTGGATTTGAACAATAAACAATATAAATCAACAGTCAATCTTGTGACTGGATCGGAAAATGGGTCTTCTTTAGACTAGGCTAACTATTGAGCCTTTGCCAGCTTGGGCAATTATTTAAACATAACTTGGATGCACCAGTTTAGTGCCCATCCATTAAAATACACAATAATCAGAAATCAAATCAATAATGCTGGGACATTTAAAACATGCTGATCATCATCAATGCTCAGGCCACTTGTATTGGCCAATTATAAACTTAACTCCTAATAAGGCTAAACTAAAATAAAAGATAATAGTGCATGGGCTTTAAAGAGTATTCTCTTTTGCACCAACCAGGATGATGATCATCTCTGGATGCCCCAAAGCACTAAATACACATCCCCAATCATATATTCATCCCGTGCACCAATCTAGCTTAGAGAACATAAAGCTCTATTACTGTATGTGAACAAGAGATGATGGAAACAATTTTAACAATTAAATACAAGTTTATTAATAACAAAAAAATGAATGATATTTAAGATCATAAATAGGATAAGGCTCTGATTTTGAAAAGTATACAAAATTATATAAACAATTAAAGTTATTACACTGTTTTACAATATTCACCATTCAAAATTTCAAATTATTACAATGATTTACATATATGTGCGCACAAACGTGCAATTTCTAATATACAACTTTTCTCAAAATAATAAATAACATTTAAGATCTGATTTTGAATGATATACAATATAAAAAAATTATCATATTTGTGACTTACAAAATTACTATACTACATTCAAATTATTACATTAATTTATGTAATTACTATTCAATATTTAAATTGTTACATGGATTTACATATATGTGCACACAAACACGCAATTTATGATATACAATTAATATTAAAAAAAATGAATTGACATTTAATAAAAAAAATATATTAAAATTTTACATTTATGAGTGTGCGTTTATATATATGCACACTGACGTTTACATCACATTTTAGCTTAACAGCAATAATATTATATTTTCATTATTAAATTCTTTGGAAAATATGCACAAATTTTATACATATATGTGTGTATATAAACAAAATATAGATATAATTTAAAATTAGTTTCAATTTATAAGTTCTCAAAAGTATAGTCAATTTTTGACAGGTATTTGTTGATTAATTATCAACGTTTTTAAATTAAATTATTGAATCATCGATTCTTTACTTTTTTTCTTAATATAAATTTTTCAAAATAATGTCCAAAGGATTATTGTTCAAAAACGCCTCTTTTGCCTTTAATGATCAATGAATTATTCTTGACTCTTAATTATAATTCAAGCAAAATTACTTTATATTCTTTTAAAATATATAAATTTTTAACCGACTTTAAAATAATATTGTTCTATATATGTCTTTTTAAATGAATTCTTTTAAAATAACTCACCAGCTATATATATGTTTAAGTGTGTTTCTCTGCATACATCTGACGCAGCATACGTGTAATTAATTCTTCAGCAAGCTGGAAGATTTTTCTTGGTGAGTTTGGTTTTTAGTGACTGTCATTATCAGGAAAAAGTATAATTCAGGTAATTTGTTGGCATACCATGAGATTTTTTTTGTAGTCCAAGCAATTGTCAAGCTGTCTTCTAGAACATATTTAAGCAGCTAGTTGATGCATTTGAAGTGACCCTGGCTTCATGAATCAAAACTGCAGTAAACTATAAGGCAGCTACTGGACTGTCCTTAGATCTTCATAGGAGCTTTATATAACTCTGCTAACTATTTTGTCCTCATTTTTTTTCAGGCTATTGATTCAGAAGTGACCCAGCTTCAAGTAAATCGAAACTCCTGTGAAGGAAAATAGTAGCAGCTCCTGCCTTCAGCTACATTAGTTCATGGTAGCTTTTCTGCCAACTCTCTGCTATAGCCAACAACATACTGCTCTCTTCAAAATCATTATCCAAACTTTGCAGTTGGCCTAGTTGGTCACTGCTTAAAATATTAAAAACTCTTCTGACCAACTCTTACAAAACTGCAAGCAGAACTGTTCTTTTCAAAATCACTATCCAGACTGGAGCTAATTTGTTATCAGCCCTTTTATAGAATCATCTAATGTGATAACAGCAGCTTGATTAAAAACAGAGTTTTTATTTTTATCTCACTAATCCCTTTGAAAACATATACATTTTTTTACTTAGGGGATTTCTAATAGATAAAAATTTTGTTTAATTAATTAAAATTTCAAAAATACAATAGGGTGTTTTTAAATTTCAAAATCAGAGTAATAATTAATAATAATGCAATATTTATATTTATTCAGACCTTTTTAAAATATTAATTTCATAATGAAATTTTACTTTAAGCCCAGAGTTATTTAACTCTTTACTTATTATTATTTTATTTTAGGAAATATAAAAAAATATCTACAAAAATTTATTCTGTGTTTATTTCTACTTTTCCTTTACTTTATATATATATACACACACACACTATATTATTATTGGTGGACTATGTAACCCAACCGGTTACAATATATATATATTATATAAAGAAATTCTTATTTGAGATGAAATTCTATGACTTGCATGGACACTACAAAAACAACTCTTTACTAAGCGTTTAATAAAAATTGTTATTTATTGTCACATTGAATGTTTACAATTTATGGTAGTAAGTGGTTATGCATTGTTACAATATTTTAATTTTAAGAATGATGAATAAAAAAATGGAAAGTAATAAAACTTTTTTTTTTATTCACCTCCTTTAAAACATAATATAAGTGAATGGGTCTTGAAAATTTATTTTTGAAAGTTAGTGTGAGCTTAGAAAAATTTGGGAAACCCTCGTCTAGTGCATATTCAAGTTGAAACAAAATAAATAATCAATATTATTAGTTTAAGATAATCGTGTAGATAACCAATCTCATTTGAATTGAAATTTTTTTACGTGAATATTAATCCCAAAAAATTTAAATTAAATTTTAAAATGTTACATGATGATTTTTTTATATAAACTTATTTGATTATTAGAAGTATTTTTTAGATTTTTGTTTATTTTTAAATGTAAAGTGTAATTTTCATATTATAACTAATAAATCAATATTGTATGCACATTATATATATATAAGCATAATTTTCTAAATGTGTATTTATAAAGATAATCCTCAATAAATTAATAATAGATTCATTGGAAAGTAATGAAAAACTTACAAAATAGAGTGAAGTTGGAGATGAAAAGTTTCAAGAATGTAAAGGTCAAATGAATACTAATAAACATGTTTTAAAATATGTTGTTTTGGAAAGAGAAATTTGATACATTTATGATATTGAAAGAAGGAATTTGAAAAATATGATGTTTAGATTATGCTGAGATATGTTTGTGTTAAGTGGACAAATCACAGATTATTGTAAAAAAAATGGAGATGAAGGTTTTAAGACGGTATTAGCTATCAGTATTTGATTTGTTGCAGATAGAATTATTCTAGAAATTATCACTATTATATGATCTTGTACGTATTTAATTAAAAGTATGTATGAATTAATTTAAATTTATATGAACACTAATGTAGATTATATTTTATGAAAAATGTAAAAATTTTTGACACTTGTTTATAGCAATTTGATTTTTATTTCTTATTTCATAAATGAATATTTTATTTTTTTCTATATTTTTAATTTCTTGAAATTATTTACATTTTTTTCTTTATGTTAAACCAGAAGTACATGTTTTAAATACAAGTATATTTTATATACCTGGAGTCAAAGCTGTGAGAGAAATTATATTTTCAATAATCCGGGATTAGTGACTGTACTCTTAATAATTGGAAACTATATCTATTTGCATCAATCTCGGCATTAAATAAAAAAGAATTGTTTTATGAAATTTGTCATCTGATGAAATTATGTATTTAAAGCATGATCTAATGATTATTGCTAACAAATGTTTCTTATCTATTGTAATGTAAACCAATGTGTTTTATATTAATGTTAGTTTTATTTTGTATAGGTTCAAGATATGGAAAAAAACTCATCTTTAAAAGTTTGTATTTGAAGATAAGTAATCGTTAAAACCCTCCATTGCTTAGACAATCCTAATATCAATAACATTCAGCAATCTCAAGCTGTTGTCAAGTCACCTCCTTAAGCATTACACTTATTGTTGAAGATAAGTATATTATAAAATGGATACTGTCAAATATTTGTATTTCAAACCATAAGATATTGATGATTAATTTCAATCAAAAATTTTCCAATAAAAATTATCATGTTTTTATAACCAAGAGAATAAATAAATATTCTTTAACAAAATATGTTGATTTTATATTATCTTTTTAATTATTTACATCAAGTAATATAAGTTTATGATATTGGAATCAGAATTTATTATATATATGTTTAACAAAAGTTGACATTTTTAGAAAAGTTTGAATATTTACATAAAAGTTTATAAAATGACATTACCTATATAGAAAATTACTCTTATTATTAAATAATTAATCTAATAATAATAGTAAGCAGTTTACAATCAATCTCGGTTTAAAAACCAACAGTATCAGACCATTTCTGTTATAAATATTATGATAGTAAAAACAATCAATAATATTAATAGTGTATTTGAAAACATATTTAAAAGGAATTTGTATTTTATTTCATGTGCAAATATAAATTACTAAAGTTTGTATGATGAAAATAACCTTTAGAAATGCTTAGATTATTTGATGTATCAAACCATATATATCAACTATGAAAAGAAATTTTTAAAATGGAATATTTGCAAAAGTGTCATTGTTAACTTGGAATAAATTAATATTGAAGATCTTTTTGTGAATTGAAATCATTGATCATAGTTGGAAAAGTCAATAAAAATGTCGTACTGAGAAAAAGCAATTAAGTGCATTTTATGTGAATTTAAGAATCTGGTGGTGATATTTCTTGAGGACATGAGAGAAAACACTGGGAAAAAAACATTTAAGTTCACTTAATGATTTTAACAGTTCTCAAAAAGAATATTTAAAAATTTATTAAAAAGACATGATTGAAAAACCTATTAAGTGCAGTTGATGCAAATGTAAAACCTTGCAAGAATTGTTTAGTATAACAGAAAAGGAAACAGGAGAAAAAAGATTCAAGTGTACTTTGTGTGAATATGACTTCAAAAAAAAGTAATTTGTTAAGCCATGAAACATACAGAACAAAACCCATTTAAGGGAACTTTGTGTGACTATAAAACTGTCCACAACAGTAATTTAGTACAACATAAAAATAAACCTACAGTAGAAAAAGCATTTAAGTGTACTTTTTGTGAATACAAGGCTTCCCTGAAGAAATATTTAGTGCAACATGAAAGGAAACATACAGGAGACAAACGTTTTAAGTGTACATTTTGTGAATATAAGACTTGCTACAAGAGATATTTGGTACGACATGAAAGGATACATACAGGAGAAAAACCGTTCAAGTGTCTTTGGTGTGAATATAAGAGCACACAAGATGGAAATTTATTAAGACATGTAAGGCAACATCATGATAAGAAGGATACAAGAGACAAACCATTTAATTGCACTTCGTGCGGATGTAAGATGTCCATCAAGAGATATTTAGTACAGCATGAAAGACGGACCCTCACAGAAGAATGCTCTTTTAGTGACTACAAAACTGCTCAAAATGGTATGGTGTCACTAAATCAAATGAAACATTCAGCAGAAAAACCAGTTAAGTGCACTGTATGTGAATATAAGACTGGTCAAAAAAGTAATTTATTAAACCATGAAAGAAGATTTAGTGGAGAAAAACCATTTAAGTGCACTGTATGTGAATATGAGAGTTCATGCAAAAGTTGTTTATTACTACATGAAATGAAACATACAGGAGAAAAGTCATTGAAATGTACTTTATGCGAATATAATAGTTTTTTCAAAAAGCATTTGGTGGAACAGGAAAAAAAACACACAGTAGAAAAACCTTTTAAGTGCACTTTGTGTGAATATGAGACTTTTCAAAAACATGCTTTATCACAACATGAGAGGACACATGCAGGGAAAAAAACATTTAAGTGCACCGTGTGTGAATATAAGACATCTTATAGAAGTAATTTGTCCAAACATGAAAGGAAACATACAGGAGCAAAACCAGCATATAGTGAAAGAAAAATATTTAACATACAAAGACCTGAAAAATTACAATTGGAGAACAACCTTTATTTTAATAATTTTAAAAAGCATGAAGGAAGTCACATTATAAAAAGATATTTCATTAACAAAGAAGTATTTAGATGCCGGTTGTGTGATTATAAGTCCGTTATTAAAACAGACTGGGAAAGCCATGAAAATGATCATTTTATTAGTCAGGAGATTCTAGAGATTGCTATTTTATTATGTTGAAAGTTCGGTTTATGATGATGAATAATTTGGTTGCCACCTATTTGCATATTAGGACTGTGATGTCAAAAACATTACAAGAGTAAAAACAATCATATTTTAAAAATGTTATGACCTAAAATTATTTTTACTATATGTTGCGAACCTCAACAAAATCTCTTACTGGTTTATAATTTAATTTTAAACACAGTAGTGATCTAAGAGGATTTTTCAATTAACATATAAAAGAAAGATCAGAGACTTCAAACTATGAAGAGATGTATCTGAGGAGTAATAAAAATATATGGAAAATGAAGGTGAGAGGACAAAAATGTATCACTGAAATCATTAAAAGAAGAGACTGAAATGGACTTGGACTGGACATATTTCTAGAGATGATAAACGAGCAGTAAGACTTTTAAATCAGGTCCCAAGATGTAAAAAACCTAGAATGAGACCACATGTGAGATTGATGGTTGTAATAAGGAAGTTTGCTGGTATGATGTTGATAAGAAGTGGTATTCATCAATAATGTTCTAAATAATAATGATCAAATATTTTTGAATTTATGTATAAATTGATAAAACAATGACTGACGACTTGAATCTACTATAAATTGTGACATTTATTAAATACAATAATTTATGGAAGTTTATAAACTAATAACAAAATGTCATATTATTTTCAATTAATAATTTTTTCCAAATATGGAAGTAAAAAAGTGAACAATGTTTTATGCCAAGGAAAAAAAGACTGTTCAATGCAAAATTATCAAAATTATAATAAACTTAGAATTAATTACTGTAAATAATTTTCTCAATAAATGTTAACTTATATTGGACATAAATTCATTTGCAGAACATTCATGTTGACTTTTATAACCAAATGTACAAGTATTCCATAAAATCAATGGATGCTAAATTTATAAGGAAACTCAAACTTTTTGTTCATGTATTTTTTACTTTTATGTAGATCAGGATCATTACAGTTTGAATTCAAAAAAGTAATAGAAAATATTGGGAAATAGATTTTACTCCCAGCATTCTAATTCTGGAGGTTAATGAGAGAAGGCAGCTCTGATTAATTTTCAGCTGGAAAAATGAGAAAAATTTAAAAACTTTTGCTACCTTTTTCAAATCATTCTGAAGTATTAATAAATAATCATTTAAATAAAATTAAAATGTTTTAATTGATGAAATATTACCAGGCTTGAATTCAAAGTCTTCATGTGATTGAATTTTCCAAGCTCTTAACTTGAACAAAAAGGTAATCATAAAAGATATTCACTGTACAAATAATACAAACATCAATATTCTCTAGGTAAAATCCCTCAATGACTAGAAAACAGTAACGAATGCTAACCCAATTTATAAGAACTTTGAAATTAATTTCAAGACTTTATTTGGCAGACAGATAATGCTCAAGATTTCATGTATCATTCTAGATACTGCAAACTTAATGTGGTCCCTTGATTGAATGGCTTTTTATAGTAGTGTGTTAAGAGAAAGTAAATAGTCAAAAGTTAACTGCTGCGTTAATGAAAGGACTTATATAAAATTCTTATTTCAATTCCTTTAATTTTTTTAAACAATTTGTGTACTTTAATTGTGAATGCATTGTCTAGAAAGCTAAAGACATTGAAATAAGAATCTTATCTAGTCACGATAGAAATGATATTGAATACTATCACTTTAGAAATAATATTGGTTATATAGCATGATATCTAGAATACCATTAATGATTTCTGGTTATCATTTACTTGAATCATGAATTTATGTCTAGAAAGTTAAAACGTTGGTATAAGAATCTTATCTAATCACTTCAGAAACAATATTGGTTATTAGTGATATTAGAAATGATATTGATTACTAGTCACATTAGAAATGATGATGCTGATTACTGGTCACATTAGAAACAGTATTGGTTACTAGTCACAGTCATATTAGATACGATGTTTATTAGTCACATTAGAAACGATATTGATTTTAGTCACACTAGAAACAATAATGTTGGTTAATAGTCACATTATCTGGAATATCAATGATTTCTGGTTATCATTTACTTCATAGACATTGCAAAAATTCTAGTTGTAAATATGGGGAATATATTTTAGAACTACTTTTATTTTAACCTAAGGGCTTTAAATTTATAACAAAATTAAAGATTTGAATTTAAAAGAATTTTCCAATCTATCACCATCCTTTGGATATTTTAGATTTGGATGAATTGGATATTTTGATAGTAATATTTAAAAGGTTAATGATGATAAATTCCTTTAAATAATTTGCAAAAAGAATAGAAAAACTACTTAATATTGCCAAGTCTCCCATGATGTGATGGACTGCGACTTCTTATACGGAGTCAGGAATCTCTTAGCAACTATGCCCAGAGAAACATGTTAGCCACTTTACCTTCCCTTTCCATTCCCCACCCTACATTTTCCGATATCCTGCTCCATCCTATTTCCACAACATAATCATTGTCAACCCCTTTATTTCTAAATTTCTTTTATTTTTTCCCAAACCCGGCATAAAAATCAATAACCCACTTTTTGTATAATCACTTTCCTTATAGTTATTCTTCCACAACTTCATTATTTGTAACCTTTTTGCTATCAGGCTTTTACATTCAATTAACAGATGCATAATATTTTGTATGCCTTCCTTACACAACTTGCAGAGTAAATCACCCACATTTTTCCATTTACATGTATAATCTTTTGTTGCTAAAGATCCCATTCGAGCCTTAAACAGTAAACTACTTTCCTTGCTATTATCATTAATTAACTTGCTCAACGAATATTCTATTTACTTCTATAGATGTTTAAACTCTTTTTACTCTTCATATTAGTTCTCCAACTCTTTATTTTTTATTAATGCATCTATTCTATCACATTCTTTACCACTATAACACTCAACAATTCTAACACAATCATTCCACCTTTTGTACAAGTATATTGACATAAATTCTTTATCCAAATCTTCTCCAAATGTTCTGCATATCACATTCCCTTTCTCACCCATTAAATACTATTTTGGCTATTCTTTTATTAACCATAAACTGCAATCTACCGAACATTTTCATTTTGCTTTTTGCATCACTCATAAAAATTTGACCATCCCTTTCACCTTAAATTGCCTTCTTTGCCATCCATACATCTGCATCTAATGCATTTTCCCTATTTTTTTTGTACTTTTTCCAAGTAATCTAATACCCCTTTATTAACACATAATGCTTCCATACAATTCTAGCCACATCATATTTATTATATGAAAACGTAATATCTTTATCAATCCCTTTCTTTTCTTTCCTTCATTTATCAATTTTTTTCCCATTCATCCAAGAAGTTTCTCTGATTACTTAATACGATTCCTAAATAGTTATATCTATTCACCACTCTTAATTTTATATCCACCAATAAAAATTCTGTCTTCTCTTTTCTCAATATTAATCATTCATTATTTTTGATTTTTCTTCACTAAACTTAATCCCCATCTCTTTACCTACTGTTGTGCATGTCTTCAGCATAAGAGTTTTATATTTTCCCTTTCTGCACACAGAAAGACATCATCTACAAATAAAGGACCCAATAATGTATACTCTCTTGTCACCTATAAATGCTATCTCTATCCCTCCTTCTAATTCTTTTATTGCTCTCTCCATTTCTTTCAAATACAACAAAAACAAAATAGGTGGCATAGGGCATACTTGCCTTAGTCCCACCGCATTTTTAACTTTAACTGATTCCGTATTCTTTAATTCATATTTATAGTAATTATTTTCATCATATAATTTCTTAATAATATCCACTAGCGCTTTCGATTATGTCATAATCCTTATCAACTCTATATATAATTAATACAAAAGTTTAATATCACATGGTTTCCCATGAATTGTCTATGTCGGTATTTGTTGCTTGCCTATTTATTATATTATCTTTAAATTTATTTATCAATATTACATTCTTCATTTTCTCTTTTTTATGATTTTTTTCTTCCATTAATATTTTTGTCTTATTTACAATAAACGTTAAATTTATAATTATATAATCATGTAAAAAAACTATAAATAGTTAATTATGGATGAAACTCAGTATTCTTTGAACTTGCATATAGTATATTTATAATGGGTATTTCTAGTTTATATAATATATATGAAGACTTTGTCTCCAATAGTTGTAATTTATATTGTTTTATGGCCTATTCTATCTTTCTTGAATAATTTAAATATTTGTATATATTTATTAGTTCATTACTTAAAGATAAGTGGAACCATAACAATCTCTTTCCCTGGCTAAAATTAGCACTGAACAATGACATCACTGAAATACATGGGTGAATGTCTTTGTAACTTTATGATTTTTCTAGCCTTGTTTCATTATTGGCAAGTTTGATGTTTTTATTAATAGTCTAATCCCACTGATTGGTATCCCATAGTTGAAGTTTAGTTAATCTCTGTGATTGTGGTGTGGCTATCCATCTACACTTTGGACAATCACTGACTGAAATCCTTTTGTCTTAATCATAACTGGTGGAACTTATTTAGTTGTTCCACCATACATACAACATAAGATATGGGTTCCTAACTGCACATTAGTACTTCTATTTTCTTTTTTTATATTAGATTAATTAGGCCTAAGGCCTGACAGAATAGTTCTCAGATCCCTACTAAGTAATAATTCAGCTGGCATTTTATCTGCAACTTTACTGGGAATAGAATACTGCACTAATAGCATTCTGGCAATACAGGTATTCCAATTATCTGTGTTCACTTTCTTAAGTATACTTTCATTTTTGGGGGGTAACTGCTCACCCTGGCCCTTGCTCTCAATATGGAATGGTGATCTGAACATTAGTCCAATGCTGGTACATAGCTTCTTAAAAAACTTAGGGTTGCTGTAGACTGGAGTGATAATTCTTCTATTTTCTCTATCCTCTGTGGGCGCATGTCAATGTGAATTTATCATCTAGAGATCCTTAAGTTCAGATTGATGATCTGTTTTAGTCTTTCTGGTATGTTTTGGTTCATCTTACAAAGCCATGTCAGAGTCCAAAGTAGGTCACTAGTCATAGAATATAGCTAACATTTGTGCTTTTCTAACCCCTGAATTCCAATCATGTAACATGTTAAGCACTTTGATCCCAGATAATGAAGTCATTCTCAATTCAGAGCTCTAACCTTTTGAGTCCAGTTATCCAGATGCAGCTCTTCTAGTTTTTTGTTTGGCAACTCGTGATGGATCTATTTCAGTTACTTTTGAAATCCAAAATTAGCAGCAGTCTATCATGCAACCAGTTTTCTATTGACTGGTGCATTTAATTCCAATTTTATCATATTAATTGGTCTGCTTTTTGAGTTTGCTGACTTTGAGAAGTCACTTTTCAATTTGTCTAGGTGTTAAAGCTGGTTCAATTTGATCACAATGTACACTAAGTAATTGAAAATCATGGTCAATGAGATGTTTATGTTCAACTGCTGACACAACCAAAGGCAGTTATGTAGTTTTTTATTTTGTCATAGTAATATTCAGCTTGACCTCCATCAATATAGCTTGATTGCTTTAGTAATCAGTAATTGAATTACTGCTAGATTGCAGCTGATATTTATTACTATTTGTTTTTTATTAATAATGGTGCAAATATTTTTCAACATAATGGTAACTGCAGATTAAACTTCTACTAAAGTTGGTGCACCATTAATCATAATTTGCATTTTGAAGACAGATTGTGTTACTCATGTCATGAACATTGTTGGTATTGGCACCTAATAATTTTATTTTATTGATTTGGTTTTTTTAGAATGGACTGTTTAAATTCTTTTCTGATGTCTTGCTGCTTCTTTTTAAAGCATGCAGTTTTTATATGTCTGATACAGAATTTGCAAAATGTTAATGACTGCCATACTGTCTATATGTGTTCTGGTATGTTAAATTTGTAACAATCTCTTACAGCATTATTATTTGTAGTAAATTCCTTAACTCTGTTCTGATTAAAAAAGTCCTTCAATAATCCATAGTTTTGAACCATATCTTTAATACTGGGACGATTTCATTTAATGGGATAGTCTGAACAATTGTAGATTCAACCCAACTATGTACATTATCACACTTTTCAAATGATATAGTCACTTAGGTTGCATTCATCCATGACATTAACAATAGTATCAGAACAAGTTAAGATGTGCAGGACTAAAAGATATACATAAGTTATGCATTTACAACATACATTTTGCATATTTTATTTTAAACAGAATATCTCTAATTTCTGGTTATCATTTTACACACAGAAAATATAAAATTTGTAATATATAAACACAGCAAAATATCTTTTACAGCCATCTTTTAATACAAAGTTAGGGTTTGAAATGTATAATAAAATTAAACATTTGAATACCAAGGCAAATTCTGCTTTCTCTTCATTGGTGGAATATGCATTTTAGTTTTATTAGTGTTTATCTTTCATCCTTTTTTTTACTTTCATCTAATAGCTGTTGCAACATTTTCTAAATATTTGAAACAATATCTGCAAAAACCACCACATTACCTGTAAAATATGGATGACTTAAGTATTTTTTTTATATATTTTTATTTCCGTAGCTTTCCATTTTAGTTGACAAAAACTTTTTATAAAATGTCTTCTAAATATTTTTGGAAATATGGAGTCATTCTATCACCAACTCCAAATGTTAAACATTTTTCTCTCAACCTATTGTTCATTCACTTTTGTTATCTATTTTGATGGTTAAATGCTTAGAGAAATGCTTATAGAATTAAATGACTTCATAATATATAAATGCAAAGAATAATGGCAACTAATTTTTTTTCTATTGCTTTTCTTAATACTTGGATGTGAGTCACTATATTAAAATAACTAAAATATCATTTGTGTTTTCAGCTGGTTTGAATTCAATGCTAGCTAAATCAACATTATTAATTAGCTATATTTAATAAGTTAAATTAAATTTTTTAAGTAAGAATTCATATATAATAAACATATTCAGATGCGGAAATTAATTAGCTATTAACTGAAAGGAGATCCATTTCATTAAGGCTTTAAAGGAACGTATATAATTATAAACTACTAATTTTGAATTTCGATGTACTATAATTTGTGATTAATTTATTATGTAGAAACTACAATAATGAAACAATTTTCAATTGCTTAATATATAGATGATCAAAATTATGAAAAAAAATGAAGTTTTATTGAATAAAGAAAAAAATTCGAAGTCATAAATATCAAAATTATAATCAAACTAATACATTTTGAAATTAGTTTCCCAAAGGATTTTAAAGTTATATTAAAACCCTTCATAAAAAAAATCGGAACAAATCTTTAACGTTACTTTTAATAATTCCAAAATCTATACTTAAAGCTATTGAGAAAATCATTGGATGTTAAATTACAAGAAACCAGAACATCTTCATTGAGTTTGTTCTTCTATTGTATAAACAACTGCATGTTGACTATAAAATCCAAAAAGTCATAGACGTCTGGTTTCATAACTATTTACAGACTGAATTTACTAAAGCGATTATTTTGGTTTCTAAAAATAAAGATAAATGGCAGCATGGATTTATTGTGTCAGACGCTCGACTTTGCTGAGCGGACATGCTAATTCAGCCAAAAGCTAACTTTATTTTTTTTCTTTTTATGTGATTAATCATCTGAGACCATCGATATAGGCTGTTAGCTTGTGATATGAAATTGAGGAGTAAATTGTGATCAAGAGAGATAGATAGATAGATTTATTTGAAAAGATCGGGAATTGTTAACTGTTGAAAAGTGTTTCATTCACCATTATAAGTATAGAAGTTTAAAAGAAAAATATTTTGTTGAATGTGTGTTAATGTAAGAATATTTTATAACTACATTGTATGTAAGATTAGTTGTTTTTTTAATAAATTTGCTATTAAAGATTTTTTTAATTTAACACATTCAACAAAATATTTTTTTTTAACCTTCTATATTTAAAGAACGATTATTTATTTGAGAGAAAAGACAATATTTTGAAGGCCGGTCGGAAAACACATGGTTATCGGATTGATCGTTTTTTTTAAAGAAAGTAAAGTTTTTATCTTTCCATACAAAGGGGTTTGAAGAGTATTAGAGGAAGTATAAAGTCAAATATAAAGTAAGTGACTTAGAAAATAAGGAATATGGATTGCATTTTTGTATTACACAATGCATATATAATCATCAGAAAGAAAGGTGTGCTATGGTAGTGTACTGTATGTGATGATGTTTATCACTTGAAATGTTTAAATAAGTCTAGGAAGTATGTAACAGGTTTATGGTAATGTAGACAGTGTGTAAATGTGATAAAAGAAGTGAAAAAGTGGTTCCTATGTATAGATAGCTTAAAGAGAAAATCAGGAAAAATGGAACAAAATGTAGTTGAGGAAGACAGGATAGAATATGTTTTCAGTGGAGTGACGAGATATAGATGAAAAAATAGGTAACACAATGAAGATGGTTAGCAAAAGAATAAGGAAGATGCAAAGGATGTAAAAGCAAAATTAAAATAGAGATGAAGTGTGAGCAGATAAAGGAATTATTGAGTAGGAATGATAAGGAAGAAGTAAATAAGGAAGTCCAGAAGATGGTACAGAAGGTTCTGAATAAAGTAGAGAAAGTAGACTGCTTGATAGGAGATTCAATAATTAAAGAATGGCTAACATGATTGCAAGGGAAAATAGAAACAGATATGAAAGAGTATGTTTACATGGAGCTAGAATTAGGGAGTGCTACAGATAAAGTAAAAAAGCAAGAGGGTACAGAGGTGTATGTTATGATAGGGATTAATAATTTGTCAGAGCCATCAGAGTAATGAATGAGTAAATAGAATTGATTAGGAATTTGAATAAGATTAAATGAAGAGTAGGAATAGTTGGATTATTACCAAGATTTAACAAGAGGTACATGTTAGATAGGGCATGTTTCCTAAATGAGAGATTGGAAAAATTATGTGAGAGAAATAATGTTATGCTCGTGGATGTGGAATTTTTTATTGGAAAGAGGGAGTTATATAGTAAAGATGCAAAGGAAGTGAAGTTGTAGGAAGTCTGATTTATAAAGAATATAGTTCAGAGAATTTATAAAGGGGGTTGGGGTTCTAAATTGCAGTGTTATCAGAAAGAAGAAGACTGGATGAGATGTAAGAAATAAACAAAAGGTAGATGTTTTAGATATAAAAGTAAATGTGAAGAGGGGATGGGTCTAAAATTAATGGAAAACAAGTTATTTATAAATGTAATGGAGAAGAAAGAGTCAAAAGAATTTATAAAAGTGTAATTAGAAAAGATGAAATTATTAAAATTGGGTATTTGAATATGCAAGGTGGTAGTAGATCAGAAAAGTGGCTGGAATTAAACAAAACAATTAAAAATGGAGAGTTTGAAGTATTGGCAGTAGTGGAAACATATTTAAGAGAAGAAGAACCTATTCTGGAAGATGTATGGCAGAGTATAAATAGAAAACAAAGAGTGGTGTTATAGTAGTTATACCAAAAAAATATTTAAATACTGTTAAATGTCAAGAAGATTTATAATTAGGGATAAGGTTAGGAAGACAAGAATGGATGGTTGCTATAGTGTATATAGTTATTGGAGATAGTCAATCTATAATGGAGTGGAACATTAGCATATATGAATATCTAGTTAAGGATATACAGAGTTTTAAAGAGAAGAGGAAAAGAATAATGGTTATAGTGAATATGAATGGCTATATTGAAGAAACTGATGATGTAGGTAATAAGAATGGACAGCTTTTGAAGAATTTTTGTCAGAGAGTGAATTTGAGAATTGGAAGTTTATCAAATATTTATAAGGGACAATACCCGTGGGTCTAGAAATAATATTCCATACAATAGATTATGTATTTATAAAGAAAGAGGAGATGAATAAAGTACAAAAATTAAGGTGTTTGATAATGAAGAGTGTGTAGTAGTGATCATAATTTTTTATAATAAAAATGGTTAGTAATATGATGGAAAAGAAAAGTAGAAATGATAGTGAAATATGTTGATGGAGAGGGAATGATAAGAGTAAATTAGAAGAGTATAAAATAAAAGTTGAAGAAACCATGGAAGAATTAGTTGGGGGTGAGTATAAAGACTGGTGTGGTGCAATAAAGAAAGTGGCAAATAGGGTTTCAGGCGAGAATATTCAGAAGAATAAATGTAATAAAAAGTGAGAATAAAAGTGTAAAAGAGATTAAAATGTGCTATTAAGAACAATAAAAGTGAAACAGTTGTTAATGTTAAATGGGAAAAGCACTTAAAAAACAAGTTGGCTAAAGTAGATAAGTATATAGAGAGAATGAAATTGAATAGTAAATTGTTCAAGGATATTAATAAATGTGGAAGAGATGGGAGTAAAAAATTTTGGAAATATATTAAAAGAAAAAATGCAAAAGACTTAGTATTACTAGATAATGAGGGAGTAGAGTAGCTCTAGTGATGATTTAGAAATAATATTAAATAAGTATGAAATGGATATAAAAAAGATATTGACAGCAAACATGAAAAGATGCAATAATGGGAATATTAGGTTTACAAAAAATGAACTGATTGAGGCAAGAAGAAATTGGGAAGTGGAAAGGCAAGAGGTTTAGATGGATGGGCAGCAGAGATGTTAATGAATTTAGGGTGTAGGACAAAAGTAAAATTATTGTGTTTTAATAAGATGTCACAGAAGAGATTTTCTGGGTAGATGGAGTAATAAGGCTATAATTTAAAAGAAAAAGTAAGGATCATAGAGGTTAAATAATTATAGACCGATAGTGGTAACATCAGTTTTATATAAAGTTTTCTCATATACGGTGGATGGAGAAGTTGCAAAATGGATGGAAGAAAATAGTATAGTGGGAGAAATGCAAGAGGTTTTTGATTGGATAGATATATAAAGGATAGTTTATTTGTAGTTACACTTATAGATATGAGTAGGTATATAGGTAGAGTATAGATTATGAGTAAGTTTAGTAAATTTGGGAATGGATGGAACATTAGTGGATATTCAATTAGGGAATATAGAATCAGTTAAAGTTAAAAATGGGATGGTACTAAGGTATGGATGCTCTGTCACCTATTTTGTTTTTATTATATTTGAGAAAAATGGAGAGAGCAGTAGAAGGATAAGTAAGAAGGATAGAGATACCATTAATAGGTGGGAAGAGAATATACATGAGCAAGTCTTATTTGCAGATGATGTCTTATTGTGTGCAGAAAGAAGGGAACATATGGAACCCTTATGCTGAGGACATGTGCATTTATGGATAAAGAAATGAGAATTAAGTTTAGTGAAGAACAATCAAAAGTATTGATGATTAATACTGGGAAAAGAGCAGACAAAGAATTTTTATTTCTGGATATAAAGTGTGGTGAATAGATATAACCATGTGGGAATTGTCTTATGTAATCAGAGAAACATCTTGGATGAAAGGGAAAAAATTTGATAAATGAAGAAGAGAAAAGAAAGGAATTGATAAAGATATTAACAATGTTTTCATATAATAAATACAATGTGGCTAGAATTATATGGGAGTGGCACTAGCAGATTTTACATATGGTAATGATGCATTATGTGTTAATAAAGGGTATTATATTACTTGGAAAATGTACAGAGAAGTAGGAAGATGTGTGGATGGCAAAGGAGGCAATTCAAGATGAAATGGGATGGTCAAGTTTTTATATGAGCAATTCAAAAAGCAAAATGAAAATGTTATGGATAATAAAACAATAACCATAATAGTATTTAATTGGGTTATGAATAAAGGGCAGGTAACAAGATGGGTGAAAAAGGTAATGTGGTATGCAGATAATTTGGATAAAGAATTTATGTCAGTATACTTGTACAAAATGTGGAGTGATTGTGTTAGAATTTGAGTGTTATAGTGCTAAGGAATGGGATAGAATAGATACATTAATAAATAGGAAGTTGGAGACCTAGTATGGAGTGAAAAAAAAATTAAATATATATAGAAGTAAATGAAATATTGTATGTGTGAGTTAATTTATGATAATAGCATGGAAAATACTTTACTGTTTAAGGTTCAAACGAGATCTTTAGCAACAGGGAATTATACATGTAAATGGAAAAATGTGAGTGATTTACTCTGCAAGTTGTGTAAGGAAGACATAGAAAATATTGGGCATCTGTTAATTGAATATAAATGCCTGAAAGCAGAAAGGTTACAAATAATAAAGTATGGAATAATAAACATAAGAGAAAGTGAGTTGTTGATTTTTATGCTGGGTTTGAGAAAAAATAAGAGGAATTTATATATAAAGTGGTTGATGAAGATTAGGTTGTCAAAATAGGATTGAGCAGGATATGGGAAAACTTAGTGTTGGGAATGGAAAGATAAAGGTTTCTCTGGGTATAATTGCCGAGATATTCCCGACTCCGTATAAGGAGAAGTCATAGTGTATCACATCACAGGAGACTCAACAATATTAAAGTTTTTCTATTCTTTTTGCAAATTATTTAAAGGGATTTATTGTCATTAACCTTTTAAATATTATTACCAAAATATCTAATTCATATATTCAAGGGATGGTGATAGATTGGAAAATGCTTTTAAATTCAAATCTTTCATTTTCTTACGTTGAAATGAAAGTAGTTCTAAAATATATTCCCTATATTTACAACTAGAATTTTGCAATTTCTATGAAGTAAATGATAACCAAAAACCATTGATATTCCAGATAATGTGACGAGTAACCAACATGATCATTTCTAGTGTGACTAAAATCAATATCATTTCTAACATGACTAATAATCAACAGCAGTTTTAATGACTGTGATTAGTGACCAATAGTTTCTAATGTGACCAGTAATCAACATCATTCCTAATGTGAGTAATAACCAATATCATTTCAAATATTACTACTAATAATCAATATTGTTTCTAGAAGTGACTAGCAACCAATGTCATTTCTAAAGTGGCTAGTAACCAATATTATTTCTGAAGTGATTAGATAAGATTCTTATACCAATGTTTTAACTTTCAAGACAATGAATTCATGATTCTAATAAATAATAACCAGAAATCACTAATGGTATTTTAGATATGCTATATAACCAATATTATTTCTAAAGTGATTAGCAATCAATATCATTTCTAAAGTGACTAGTATTCGATATCATTTCTATGGTGACTAGATAAGATTCTTATTTCAATGTTTTAACTTTCTAGACATAAATTCATGATTCAAGTAAATGATAACCAGAAATCATTAATCATGTTTTAGATATGTTATATAACCAATATGATTTCTAAAGTGACTAGTAATTAATATCTTTTCTGAGGTGACAAGATAAGATGTTTATTTCAATGTCTTTAGCTTTCTAGACAATGAATTCACAATTAAAGTACACAAATTGTTTAAAAAAATTAAAGGAATTCAAGTAAAAATTTTATATAAGTATTTTCATTCACTCACCAGTTAACTTTTGACTATTGACATTGTCTTAACACACTACTATAAAAAAGCCATCCAATCAAGGAACTACATTAAGTTTGCAGTACTAGAGTGAAACATGAAATCTTAAGCATTATCCATATACCAAATGAAGTCTTGAAAATAATTTCAAAGTTTTTATAAATTGGAACAATATGCATTACTAATTTCTAGTTATTGAGGGTTTTTATCTAGAAAATATTGATGTTTGTATTACTTGTACACTGAATATCTTTTATGATTACCTTTTTGTTCAAGTTAAGAGCTTGAAAAATTCAATCACATAAAAGGTTTGAATTCAAGCCTGGTAATATTTCATCAAATGATTATTTATAAATACTTCAGAATGATTTGAAAAAGGTAGCAAAAGCTTTTAAATTTTTCTCATTTTTCCAGCTGAAAATTAATCAGAGCTGCCTTCTCTCATTAACCTCCAAAACTAGAATAAATGCTGGGAGTAAAATCTATTTCCCAATATTAATAAAGACAGAATTCTATAACTTTTTTGAATTCAAACTGTAATGATTCTGATCTACATAAAAGTAAAAAATACATGATCAAAAAGTTTGAGTTTTCTTGTAAATTTAGCATCCATTGATTTTATGGAATACGTATACTTTTAGTTATAGAAGTGAACATGAATGTTCTGCAAATGAATCTGTGTCCAATATAGGTCTAACATTTATTGAGAAAATTATTTACAGTAATTCCAAATTTATAAGTTTATTATAATTTTGATATTTTTGCATTGAAAAGTCTTTTTTCCCCTTGGCATAAAATATTGTTCACTTTGAACTTCCATATATGAAAAAAATTATTAATTGAAAATAATATATATGAACTTTTGTTATTCATTTTTAAACTTTTATAAATTATTGGGTTTTGTATTTAATAAATGTCACAATTTATACTAGATTCAAGTTGCTAGTCATTGTTCTACCAATTTATATATAAATTCAAAAATATTTCATCATTTAAGCCAATAAATATCCAATGATCACCATTTGCCTGTTTTAATATTTGATCATTATTATTTAGAACATTATTAATACCACTTCTTATCAACATCATACCAGCAAACTTTCTTAATCATCAATCTCATATGTGGTCTCATTCTAGTTTTACATCATGGAATCTGATTTAAAAGTCTTACTGCCCGTTTATTATCATCTCTAAAAATATGTCCAGTCCAAGTTCATTTCAGTCTCTTAATTCTTTTAATGATTTTTAGTGCTACCTTTTTGTCATCTCATCTTCATTTTCAATATAATTTTATTACTCCTGAGATACATCTCTTCATTGTTTGAAGTCTCTGATCTTTCTTTTATTAAAAGTGTGAGTTTTATCTCTAAATAAAAACTGAAAAGAAATATAAACCACCATAAGATTTTAACATGTGTTTGTTACATTGCCTTTTTTAATACTTTGTATGTATCGTAATAGATTCACATCATTTCCTTTCATTATTCAGAAACACTAATGGAATAAAGCAGTGTCACCATTTTAAATTAACTATATAACAAAAAACATTTAAATGAAATATTTTAGAAAATAAATTTGAAGAATTACAAGTAAAAGAAATCAAAGTCATGAATTCATTGTCTAGAAAGGTAAAGACATTGAATAAGAATCTAATCAACTTTACGTATATACAGCTATATTTTTACATTTCTCAAATTGTATAGAATATTCGACAAATATTGGTTCACATTTGGTTACTAACATGAAATCCAGAACATCAATAACAATTTCTGGTTAAAGATTTCTATGTAGAAAATAAAAATGTTATGTATAAATTTTTTAGTTTAATCTAAGGGCTTAAAATAGCAAAATTAAAGACTTGAATTTTTTTTACTCTATCTCCATGCATTGGATATGTGCTCAATTAGATATTTTGGTAATCTTTAAAAAGATTAATGACAAAAGTTTGCAAAAGCAAAGAGAGACTGAAATATTGTTGATATTCTATATATAAAACAATTGAAAAACTTTTGAATTGTTTCATTATTGTGGCTTTACGTTTCTATAAATTAGTCACAAATTATTCTAGATCCAAGTTCAAAATTTGTACTTTATAAACATATATGTTTGCTCTACACTACTCTTTATTTTTTTATCAATATTCAAAAAGTTTATATTTTATTAAATTACCTTTTTCATTACATTACTTATGTGTTTTATCATTAAATAAATGTTTAAAAATTGTTTAGTCAAAAACGTTTTTTTAGTAATATTTTCCTGATTTTTTACATTTATGTCTGACTAGACATAAACCATTATTTTAAAACATCTATATTCAAATTTTTAATTTCTAATGTTACATATAGACATTTATGCCACGTTTTGCACATATTTAAGTATATGTTATAAACATTTACCATTATATAAATCCAAAGTGAATAAAAGATATTTATTATTATTATTGTCAATGCTAAATAAAATGGTTTTAAATCCAGTTTTGCTTAATATCTTTTTTGTATGGATGTGTTTCTGAATCATCTTACTACAATTTTTATCTTATAGTCTAAGGTTATTTACTTAAGTATAAAGTTTTTTACATTGGATCAAGTTGCTGTGCTTTCATATCTATTTGGCCATCGATATAATATTCAATCCTGTTTATTTTTTACAAGAAATGTCACAAAAGATTTATTCAAGTTATACCAAAATTATCAGTTACTATAAAAAAAATGTGTTGAAAATGTAAAAACTACATTTAATGACTTAAGTGCTTTGAAGAAATTCCACAATCATATATGAAATCAATTTTTAAATTATAAAATGGCTACATAAGCTAAATATAAGTGTAGAAGCAAAAAAATCTTTTTTTCATTAGTTTGAACAATATAAAGTATTTAAGCTTATTTAAGGCCAAAAGTATTTCACCCTACATATATAAATTAATAAAAAATATTAAAAAATTGCAAACACATACTGCAATGGTTTTGTTACATGCTCTAAAAGCAAGATGGACAATAAAGTATATCTGATAATAAATGGTGTAGGGTCCACTAGAGGACTCCAGTTTTAACTGTTACAGGCTCTGTTTTGTTCACCAAAGTCATAGTACAATTTTGGATTCATAGAAGAAAAATTTACCAAGATGTAAGTGAATACCTGTTTTATTGTTTTTTCATCTTTATAAGAAATTTTAAAACAGTTTTCACTTAAGAATAGTTGACAGTATCTATGGTTCCATTTTATGCAAATGGCTACCATTACAAATAGGCAAAAGCCAGGTTAAATAATTCTAGGAATCATTAGAACAACATAAAACCTTGGAAAATAATTTTAAATCAAACCAAATAATTGTAAAAGAATAGACACTAGAAATCCTAATTTTATTGTTAGAATAAACAGAGAAATCTCATAGAAAACCTGGAAAATAAAATGTTAACAAAGATTATTTTTAAGAATTTCATTATTGCATAAGACATTAGAAGTGTGACACAAGTTTCTATGACTGCAAACTAATCGGGGGAGACAGAAAATGGCCCAGGGATTATTATAGATACAAAAATTAATCGTAAAACAATGGAAAAAAATTCCAGTGTTAAATTGTTCATAGCAAAACTTACAATAACGTGATGTCGATACAGAAGTTACCGAATGCGGCTAAACAGTACAGACCAGAAAATTATTTTAAATTTTAATTTGATCTCAAATTTTAGAATTGAACATTATATATTATGACTTAAGCTATCTTCTTGCACAAAAATCAGGTTTCTCCGATGATCAGAACAGAAGTTATTAGCCAGCCCACATCCGGTGGTTTGGGAGCCACAAAACATAAAATTTTCAAATCAACACAGAATTACAACCAAGTGATTCATGAGCAAAAAAATAATGATTTAAAGACAAAATTAGTACAAATGATGTTTTAGACCTAAACAGAGATATTGAAGCTGCAAATTATTCATCCTGTCAAGCAATAATTACTGAGAACATTTCAAAGTTTAACAACAAACTTTCAGATTATACAACTGAACCCTTGATTACAAAGCAAGACCTAAAACACAATCAAAGGAAGTAGAATCCAATTAGTATCAACAAATAAGAATCATTGTGAACCCTGAAGGACTTTATAGTTGGTGGGTATTGTGAACATTTGCAGACACAGGAGGTTGATAATGATTAAAAGCAGATTTTCAGCTCCATTGACCTCAGTGTGCAAGATAATACGGACAAATGATGTTCTTATGGTGTGCATGTAAATCTGGCTTGATTTCAAGACTACAATGAATCAAATGTACTGGTGGGTGTGAGTTTGCACTCCCCTTTTTCCTCAGGTGTGGTGATGGTGGTCATGAGGGGCTTAGTTCATTTGTGGGAGCAGTCGGCGATCATTGTCTAGCCCAGGAATACCTGCCGGATGAGGAAAATCCACTAACTTCATTTGGACATCATCCTAAGGGGCTACCATACCCTTTGATGGATTACTTGTTAGGTCAGTGTTGATTTGTGCTCACTATTATTAGGTTTCATGAGTTAACTTTTAGATTTTAGAGCATTTATAAGGCGGTTGGTCTGCCTTATGCCACAGCCAATTTTTGTCACATAGGTGGAGTTTTATTATAATATTTTGCAGGCACGAGGCTGCACACATTTCTTCCTCATGGGTAACTGGGGGCAGTCGCTAGCAGACTGATCTATGGTGTGGGTTGTTGACAATTGCTGCTGCTACCTGAAAACCTGCTGGATAGGTCCCTGGTCAAAGTTTCTGCATCGTTTTCCTTTCTGATGGGCTGCTGCACCTCCTTGAAAGGTTGGTTTTGGTCAGTGCAGATCTATGCTCATTATTCATTGTTTCCCCTAGATGGCTTTTCAATTTTGTGCAGGTAGACCAAATTTGGTCCCTGCACATTTGACAGTTAAATTGGGAGATGGAAGTATCCAGAATGGTTTTGGGCAGTCCAGATCTATGATCATTATTCATTGTTTTCCCTAATTGGCTTTTCAATTTTGCACAGATAGACCAAATTTGGTCCCTGCACATTTGGAGTGTTAAATTGTGAGAAAGAAGTATCCAGAATGATTTTTGCATGGCTCAGCTGTGGGTTGAGGGTTTATTGTCTTGTAGACTTAGGCCTTATTGCCTGTTGTGGTGGTTGGTGCAATGCTGGACTTGTCCACCTATTCATCTGAAGCTTGAGTCTTCATTTCGGGGCTCTGGGGGTAAAACCATTGGGCTATGGATAACTTCTCAGCAGTTGGGCCATGTAGAGATACACATTGGGCAAATGTATCTGGAGTGTGTCCTTTTGTAAACAAAATTATTTTGTTTTTTTTTGTACATTGAATGCTTTGCAATCACATCAGGTAATTAGACCCAGAAGACTTCTATGTAATCTTTAACAACAAAGGTTGCTTTGAAAGGTAAATGGAGTAAATCCTTTAACAACTGCATTAGCTAGCTTCCAAAAAATAATAATGCAAATTTGATCAAGTATTCATCTGTCTTCATGTGTTATGGAAATAGCAAACTGAAAAATTTAAAGGAATTTATAAAAAAACAACAACTTATAAATATAAGTATTTGCCTGAAACTCTGTGATGATGGAATTTCAGATGTCATATGTTGGACTATTTTCATCATCTATGATTAAATAAATGTTCAATGTCTAGAAAATTTTAAACTTCATATAAAAACAACTGTCAATAATAACACACATCTAAGTAGAGAACAAACACATTTTCTCTGTAATCTATTAACCTGTGTTATCTACTTATGTATGTTATTACAAATGATTATTTATATTTGGAAACCTTTAAAAGTTTTAACTTTTCTAGACTTTTATTTAACGGTAGATGAAAGATATAGGCCAAAATATGTCATATAAACTTTAGAAAAAAATTCTTAAAAACAAAACCACATTTTTTTTTTGTTTTTAAATAAATGCTTTATTATACAAAATTTTTTACATTTTTTATATGGGATATATATATATGACAAAATTGAACATTGTACAATAAATCCATATGAAATATTAATTTAGGGACTCATTTTTGATTCCCACAATACGACTTCACTAGTACTGAAGTTAATAAAACAGATAAGTAATCTAATTTTGAATTGATAATTATTTATATACTGCTAAAAATAAATTTTGTATTCTTTTGTTTTGATTTATAATTTGTTTTAAACTTTGTACAATAAATGTCTTCAATAAACTAAGTAATAAAACAATTTTTTTTTTTTAAATAAATAAAACAAATGTTGTTAAACGATTACTTTAGCATATGCACTTATGAATATAGGTAGCATTTTAACATAAAATTAAAAATTTATAGTTACTTAAATATTGTCTTTTTAAGATTACTTTAACTTAAGTAAATATTTGCCTTCTGCTTTATATCTCTTGCCATAAATCCATTGTACAAGTGTTTTGAAATAATGGAAATTGTAGAATTTATCCCTCAATTGAATACATTAAGTTTTATTTGAACAATAGAAATTCTTTTAGAAGGTTTTCACCAATAATCATTTGTTTTGGCATTTAACAATCCCTGTTATGCTGAAAAATCAGATTAACATTATTCCTGGTAAAGTGTTTTTAAAAAAAAAAAAAAGAGATTACACTGTAGTAAAATGGAAGTAACCATCTGCTTTTAATATAGAAAAAATATAATTCTACAATTTTATATTATATATCAATTGAAAAATTATCTTAGATCACTACTGTGTTTAAAATTAAATTATAAATCAGATTTTATTGAGGTTTGTCATATATAGTAAAAACAATTATAGGTCATATTTTAAAAATATGATTGTTTTTACTTTTGGGATGTTTTTAATAGGTAGATTAATGAATTATAGTCCTAATATGCAAAGAGGTGGCAGCCAAATTATTCATCATCATAATAAAATAGCAATTTCTATTTTCTCCTGACTAGTAAAATGATCATTTTCATGGATTTCCCAGTCATTTTTAACAATGGACTTATAATCACACAAACGGCATTTAAATACTTCTTTGCTAATGAAATATTTTTTTATAGTATGATTTCTATCATGCTTTTTTAAATTATTAAAATAAATATTGTTCTCTAATTGTAATTTTTCAGGTCTTTGTATGTTAAATATTTTTCTTTCACTATATGATGTTTTTGCTCCTGTATGTTTCCTTTCATGTTTGGACAAATTACTGCTGTAAGAAGTTTTATATTCACACAGAGTACACTTGAATGGTTTTTTCCCTGTATGTTTCCTTTCATGTTGTGATAAAGAATCTTTTCTAAAAGTCTTATACTCGCACAAAGAGCACTTCAAAGTTTTTTCTCCTATATGTTTCTTTTCATGTTGTACCAAATGCCTTTTGAAAAAACTCATATATTCGCATACATTACATTTAAATGATTTTTCTCCTGTATGTATCCTCTCATGCCTTATTAATGAACTTTTGTGTGAAGTCTTATATTCGCACAAAGCACATGTAAATGGTTTTTCTCCTGTATGTTTTCTTTCGTGCAATAATAAAAAACTTTTGCGTGAACTCCCATATTCACATAGAGCACACTTAAATGGTTTTACTCCTGTATGTCTTCTTTCATGGTTTAATAAATTACCTTTGTGAGCAGTCT
The DNA here is from genome assembly GCA_028023455.1 of Epiperipatus broadwayi. Classification (NCBI taxonomy): domain Eukaryota; kingdom Metazoa; phylum Onychophora; class Udeonychophora; order Euonychophora; family Peripatidae; genus Epiperipatus; species Epiperipatus broadwayi. The sequence continues at coordinate 1,096,392 of JAQFVV010006286.1, read as the reverse complement.
CATATTCACATAAAGCACATTTGAACGGTTTTTCTCCTGTATGTTTTCTTTCATGTTTTAATAAGTTGCCATTCTGAGCAGTTTTGTAATCACATAAAGAACACTTAAAAGGTTTTTCTCCTGTGTGGGTCCTTTCATGTTGCACTAGATATCTCTTTAAAGCAGTCTTATATTCACACAAACTACACTTAAATGGTTTCTCTCCTGTATGTTTTCTTTCATGTAATACTAAGTATCTCTTGAAGGATGTCTTATATCCACATAAAGTACACTTAAATGGTTTTTCTCCTGTATGTTTCCTTTCGTGTTGTAATAAATTTCCATCTTGTGCAGTTTTATATTCGCACCAAGAACACTTGTAAGGTTTTTCTCCTGTATGTTTCCTTTCATGTTGAACTAAATACCTCTTACAGGAAGTCTTATATGCACAAAAAGTGCACTTAAATGGTTTTTCCCCAGTATGTCTCTTTCTATGTTGTAATAAATTACCTTTGTGAGCAGTTTTATATTCACACAAAGTACACTTGAATGGTTTTTCTCCTGATGTTTCTTTTCCTATTATACTAAACAATTCTTGCATAGTTTTACATTTACATCAAGGGCAATAAAACAGTTTCACTCCGTATAGTTTCCTTTCATGTTGCAATAAATTACCCTTTCATGGAGCCTTATATTCACACAAAATGCACTTAAAAGGGTTTTCACCCATGTCTCTAATAATTTTTTTAATAACCTTTTTGAGAACTGTTAAGATCATTAAATGAACTTAAATTATTTTTTCCAGTGTTTTCTCTCATGTCCTCAAGAAATATCACCATCAGAATCTTAAAATTCACATAGAATGCACTTAGTTGCTTTTTCTCAGTATGACATTTTTATTCACTTTTCCAACTACTGTTAAAGATTTCAATTCACAAAAACTTATTCCATATTAATTTTTTCCAAGTTAATTTACAAGAAGTTTTGTTAATATTTTCTCTTCAGTAGTTTTTTTATTTTTAATAAATACTTACAAGCAAAAAAAAAACAATGTTTTACATGTTTCTGCATCATCTTGACAATCATCATATATATTTAAACTAACATGCTGGCACTTTTGTAAATATTCAATTTTAAAAATTTCTTTTCATACTTGATATATATTATATGGTTTCACACATGAAACATTCTAAGAATTTCTAGATGTTCTTTTCATTTTCTAAAAGTCTTCCAAACTTTAGTAATGTATACTTGCACATCAAATAAAATATACATTCCTTTTAACTGTGTCTTCAAATATGCTCATAATATTACTCGATTGTTTTTACTACCAAAATATTTATAACAAATATCTGATACTGTTGGTTTTTAAACCAAGATTGATTGTAAACTGCTTACTATTTATTATTCTTAGATTAATTATTTAAAAATAAGTGATTTTCTATATATATAGTTAGTGTCATTTTTATAATACATGGTTGCATAATGATTCCAAGCATCTTTAAAAGAGAAACCCATAGAATGTATTTTTATAAACTTCTTGTCATTCCATTATAATATTAAATAAAACAATAAACATTTATGTAAATATTCAAACTTTTCTAGGAATGTCAACTTTTATTAAACATCTATATAATAATTCCGATTTCAATATCATAATCTTGTTATTTGATATAATTAAAAAGATAATATAAAATCAACATATTTCGTTAAAGAATATTTATTCCCTTGGTTATAAAAACAAGATAATTTTTATTGTCAAATTTTTGATTGAAATTAATCATCAATATCGTATGGTTTGAAGTATATATATTTGATGGTATCCATTTTATAATGTACTTATCTTCAACAATAAGTGTAATGCTTAAGGATGTCACCTTGACAACAACATGAGATTGCTGACTGTTATTGATATTAGGATTGTCTAAGCAATGATGGATTTTAATGATTAATTATCTTCAACTAAAAACTTTTTAAAATAAATTTTTTTTCCATATCTTGAACCTATATAAAATAAAACAAACATTAATATAAAACACACTGATTTACATTACAATAGATAAGATAAAAACATTGGTTAGCAATAATCATTAGATCATGCTTTAATTAAATAATTTCATCAGGTGACAAATTTTATAAAACAATTGTTTTTTATTTAATGCCCTGAGATTGATGCAAATAGATATAGTTTCCAATTATTAAGAGTACTCACTAATCCCAGATTATTTAAAATATAATTTCTCTCACAGTCTTGACTGAATTACTATCTACAACATCTAGACTCCAGGTATATAAAATATACTTGTATTTAAAATATTTACTTCTGATTTAACATAATGGGAAAAAATGTTAATCTCACGAATAATTTCAAGAAATTAAAAATATAGAAATAAAATATTTATAAAATAAGTAATAAAAATCAAATAGCTATAAACAAGTGTCAAAAAATTTTACATTTTTCATAAAATATAATCTACATTAGTGTTCACATAAATGCAAATTAATTAAGGCATACTTTTAATTAAATACCTAAAAGATTATATTATGGTGATAATTTCTGGAATGATTCTATGTGCAACAAATCAAACACTGATAGTTAATATCGTCTTAAAACCTTCACCTCCATTTTTTTACAATAATCTGTGATCTTTCCATTCAACACAAACATATCTCAGCATAATTTAAACATCATATTTCTCAAATTCCTTCTTTCAATATCATAAATGTATCAAATTTCTCCTTCCAAAATTACATATTTTAAAACATGTTTATTAGTATTCATTTGATCTTTATATTCTTGAAACTTTTAATCGCCAACTTCATTCTATTTTGTAGGCTTTTCATTCATTTCCAATGACCCTATTATTAGACACTCAAAGAAAATATAGATCACAAAAACAGCAAATGCCATCTAAATAAGTTCAGAAAAATTCGTTTTTGTGTGCTTGATTATGATGTTTTGGATTATATTAACATTTTTAAACATATCAAAAAATTTATTGAGGATTGTTTATAAACATTTACAAAATGATGCTAATATATATATATATTGTACCCTTCTTATTAGGGCAGAATGCACTTAAACGATAATTTAAAAAAAAAAATTAAGATAAATATAAGTTCTATCATTGTCATAATATTGTTTATAGGGATTTAAAATTTGTTGATATGAAGCTATAAATGATTAAATAATATATAAAAGCTATTCTAAATATTTAAATTATAAAAATATAAGCATAGTAAATTAATATTATATGGTAGGAGTAAATGGTCTCAGTTATAAGTTTAAAATGTATTGAATATTTTATTAGATAAGTATTAAAAATCATTAATTTCTAATATGTTTAATATTCAAATAAGCTATTAAATTTATCTTCTAAATTATGTTTATATAAAATTATTAAAGTTTTAATGTTTATAGTGTATTATATATATGTTTTGGTTTTAGTAATGTTATAAAGTGTCAAAATTTATTCTAAATTTTTATTATTGTATTTAATATTTTTTCTTTAATATATTATTGCAATTAAATATTTTAGTTGATTTCAGACAGTAAATTCAAATATTGCAACATATGTCTGGAATAAACAGGTCACATGATTGACATGTGTACGATGCAGACAAAGTTTTTTAAGAGAAAGTTTTTAATTACTTTATAAAATTGTTACTAAAATTGAAGTTTTAAAAGATATTTTAAATTGCTAAAGATAAACTAAAAATGGATACATTTTTGTTAAATATTTAATAAGTTAATAAAAAAATTATTAAAATATGTCATTTTAAAATGTTTGGTTAATTTAAATATAATTATAAAATTGAGAATTAAATATTTCTTATAATATTTAATAAAAAAAAGATGACTCAATTTTATTTCTGATTTTAAAAGTACATAATTGACAAATATGTAAATGAAGTTACAATTAAGGGATGAATCAACCAATCAGAATTGTTTTTTGAAGCATGTATAAAAACTGTGTGTAATTAAAAAAATATTGTGAGTCTGATAGTAAATCTTACGATTAGTTTTATTATTTTAAAATTATTATTTTTGAAGTAATAGTAAAGTATATTTTTTAAATTCTAATATAATTTTTTTTTTTACAAAAGTAATAAGATTAAATCAATATTTAGTATAACTAAATATGTGGGAACAATTTAATAAATTTCCTGCCAGTTACTATTATGAAGCTTAATTGGAATTTACTAATGAAACAGTAAGATTCGAATCTTAGTTTCACCTGTTGTATCATCTTTTACCCATTCCTCCCTCCCACCTAAATTTAAACCTAAATAGTGGACTGTGTGCATATAACGGTACTAGATATATACGTAAACATTTGTTAAATATGCCATGTGTACACACACACACACTCCGATATTAGGTAAATATTAAATTAAATAACGTAACTTAAATAATTTGTTAAATTTATAATATTAAAATTCCAGGTAATCTCGCGTAATTATTTAGGTCAATTGTATGTATATTTTTGTTTATAAACTTTAAAATCTGTTGTGACTTATAAATGTATAAATATACAAAAATAGAAACCCTGTTTATTTAAAATTGCAAAGTCATAGTGGGTAGAGAGAGACAATAGAATACTGAGAGATATTCCTAAAAGCTTTTTAATTAGTTTTTAAAGAAAAGTAAAATCTGCATTGTAATTAGATCAGGAGTAATGTACAAAAATAAAGTACAGAATAAAACTCAGATTAAAAATATAAATGTAACATGTGCTGCTAATGCATCAATTTACCTGAAGGTATTGCTTGGCAGACCCGAGACCTTGACTACATCATATCGGACAGATCCGCAAGATAGGGAATAGAAAAGAAAAAAGATATAAAAGGTTCTTGTTCTAATTATAAGATGTGCTATGCTATTCTATGTTGATTCTATTCAGTTATGCTGGTTTAATTCCTGATAAGTGAATCAAGTCTAATCTGTGCTGATGTTCATTCATGTTTCTGTTCTGACGATATAAAATTTATTCATCATTATTTGTTTTAAAATGCTGTTCTTGTTTTATACTACCATGATTGATGTGTTGTTCTGCTCTGGTCAATGGTAAGTATGCTGAATCTCCTACTTACTCTACAATGAACTGATAGTATTTACTAAAATCTATACGCTGCTGCCTGATTCAAATGCTACCATTAACCAAAATCTTGACATAAGCTGTGAGAAAATCTTTAAAAACTTTCACTCCTTCATCTAAAGCTATAGCTCATATATGCAATCTGTATTTTTTTATAATTTTTCTTCTGCTTGTGTAAACTGTTAAAACTGTATTAAAATATATTAAGAATCTGTAACTATTTAAAATATTTAATTAACATCTGATCTTTCCCTTTGGGTATCTATTTTTTTATTCATGTAACTGAGATTTCATGCCTAGATAATTTCCGACCTGGCTCGCTAGTTTTATTAAATGTTGTAATTTGTAGTCTTCACCAAAATGAGTGAAAGCATCAATATAATGTAATGATAATAACATCATTTTGCAGTAATAAGCTGCCAGCTCGGGAGTTATCCATCCTTATTCTTAAATGATCTATTTAATGGATGCATTCTCATGGTGTCATATTACCATGCTTTCCCATTATTATGTATTTAAAATAAATTGCCATCACTATAGAGATGCATCTGACATGTAATATTGGTTAGGAATGTGAGTGTACCAGAATTTGTTGTGGGTGGATTTATCAAATTAGCAATAGAAATAAGATAGAATTTTAATCTGCTTTTTTTATTAATTGGTTTACATTTAATTTATTTATGCTAACAATTCGAGGGCATGGAAGTAAAATAACTTGTAAATGTGGGCTTTGGAAGTGAATCATCATTTTAAAGCATGTTTAAATATATATAACTATGTTCTATAAGTGATAGATGTTATAGCTTAGCGATGCCATATTCTCTTTTAAAGCCAGAGATTGCCGGATACTTATGCACAAAAGTATCATTCCACTCCCAACAATAGGGCATATTTAGAAGTGCTCCCATGGGTAGCTGAGTCCGTCATGTGGTCAGGTAGTAACAGCGGCAAAAGTCCCTTACATTTGTATCTGTTTATATGATCAGTCTCATAGGGTCCCAGGCACAAAGTCCACCCACAAGTTTTATATTTCCTCTATGGCTTCATTGTCTCACAGTTTACTCTTTAATTATTATATGGCATTTCTACACATACCACCTCTTGTCTACTTAATTATTTTCTTATTGTTATGCTTATGATTACATTTCCCAAGTCTTTCACATTAGCTGCTCTCAAATAACAGGCCCCTAGAATTAATTATTTGGATAAAAACAGTTGCTAAGGCAAGTAGATTCACTGCCACAAACATTAACTATTTTGCCTGGCATTGTAACTTTTATGATTAATATAGGCATGAATAACTCTTAGCTTTCATGAATACCCAAAGGGCCCGATCAAATAATTAATGTATTGCCAAGGTAATTTAATTTTGTATTAGGAGTCTACCGAACTCAAAACATGTAACCAAACTTTATTTTAATATTAAATATATAGTGTTTTAATTACATGTGTCCATATGTTTGTCTTTAATGCCTTAGAGTCATGGTATTTCACCTCGATAAGTAGTTACATGTATGAAAATTACACATGAATATAATAGTAATAATAACCATTGGTTTAGTTAGGAAAAGTCCCTTGCATCTCCCTGACCCTTGTGGCCTAAAAGATGTTTACTATTGTGATGGCAGGTGTGTTGTCCTGTAGTAGTATGTTGTGGAATTAATCTACTAGGTTCGAATATGGCACTGTAGGTCCTGAACCCACCTGTTGTGCTGCTCTTCGAATGTGGTGGTTGAATTGTGCAACTACACTAATAAATCATGGAACATAAACTTATTGTTGTTATTAGGAGAGGATATGAGAGAAAAAAATGAACGATTATTAAAGCAATCTTTCACAGAGCTATATAAATATTTATCTGTTGATTTTTGCAGAATATTTTGAAATTGCAGACATTGCTTAGAAGTAAATGCTATATAATGGAAATATCTGTAATAATAAATTTTAAGACTTTTGAAAAATATAATTCAAGTCAAGCATTGGTAATCGAGGGGTCAGCGACAGTTGCTTTACAGGCAGTTGTCCCGGGTTCGCTTCTCGGGTGATGCTATGACACATGAAAAAATATATATATATAATTCAAGGAAAAACTATCGGAAAAAATTAAAGTACAAGTTATCTCTTAATTTTATGAAATATTTGAGATGAGGATATAAAATATATCATACCCTCTCTAATAAAACTTTTTAATATTTTATTGACATTATTTTTAAAAAAATCATATTTTAAAAAAGAAAAAATATCTATAAAATGAATGTTATATTGGACTAACGAATATTGGAATATATTTTAAAAAACCTGTCGTTTAATTATTACAATTTTCTTAAAAAAAGAGAAAAAAAATGGATAATAAAATATATGATAGAGTTATATTAGAAATAAGTAACTTTTGTAATAAAATCTGTATTTGTCTATTTTATACTTATCATATTGAAATATATATGATGGAAATGGAGACGTCTGTGTTTTATTCTAGGATTACACACTATTGAATCTGACTGCAAGAGATGCATCGGTTCCCAAATAAAAATGAAACATATACATACACGGATAGAAATAACTTTTTTAAAAATGGATTTTGAAATAACTTTCGGATAAATAATGATCATTCTTAGATTTTCAGGAAAAAAAGACTGTTTTTTATATGTTATTAATTAGAGTGACATTATTTTCCAAGATTTCTGCAGATACCAAAAGTCAACATAACATTTTTTTGTGTGTTTTTGTTTTACATGCCGGGGAGAGCTAGAAGAAAAAAGCTTTCAACAGTTTTCGTCACATAGAAACCACAACTCCTTGGTTTATTAACTGAACTTATTATATAGGGCATTTATGAAGAGGAATAGTAACTATAAGTTTTATTATTATTTATTTAAAATATACTAACAATTATAATTATAATTTGGATATAAGATATAGGAAAGGTTACATTTTTTTTGATATTGTGAATCTTAACAATATTAATATTTTAAAAGAATTTTTGTTCAATAGTTTTCTTAATTTTTTCTTTTAAAACATTTTAAAGTGCATTCATTTACATTGAATGAGTATGAGTGATTGATTAATTTTTATATTTTACGTAAAACCGGACCAGAAGACTTCAAAAGAAGTGAATTACAAATAGTAAGATCACATTAGGTAATTTTATTATAATTTTTTTTATACAATGTGTATTTTCTTAAAGTTGCTTGGAGTTTTAATGATATGTATATTATGTTACATGAATAAATGACCATATGGATGCGAGTTGATAACACATACAGATTTTTATTAAAAGATATAAGCTGTGAGAAATATGCATATATTTATTTTTATATCATAAAGTTCGTTATAACTGTGTAAAATGATCATAATTTTTATACGATTCTTTGCTAGATAAACCATATGGTATTTATTTTCAAGATATGAATATTGAATGAATATTTTAAAATCAAATGTCATTTGTATTTGTAAATAAGTTTGTATGTGAAACCTTTTCTTATAGTAGTCATGATTGGATAAAGTGATATGTAATTTTGTTTATTATTGGGAAATTTGCTTAGATATTTTACGATGTTAAATGTCTAAATCTATTTGAAATTATTTAAATGGTAGTGACAAGGGAGTAAAATATTGAAACCTTGAATGCTTATATAGTAGAATGTGTTAAGAAGATAGGCTCTATATTATATCTAAGAAGTTATTATGCAAATACAGATAATGTAGCCCTGTACTTTGTATTTATCTCCATGGACAGTATTTTTTCAATATTTTATATTTTAATGACCTGTTAAGTGCTGAAAGATAGCCAAGACATTATTTTGAAAGGTATTCGATGAATTTGAACCTGTTGTTTCTTTACACTGATTTTTATGTGATTTGTTGAATTATTTTATACTACAGAGTCTTTACTCTAGTTATACCTTCATGTCCTATGCATTGTATCACTATCTGAATTTCATTAGCAAAACATCATGTAGACTAGTGTTTTTGAAAGATGAATAATGGATAATTTTAGAAAAGATTTGTTTAGAAGAAGGAAAGATAGGTTTTTGGTATTGTTAAAAAAAATACAAATGATGTTAAATGCATAATGTTGATGATGAATATAAAAAGGAATTATAATTTTTCTTAATATTTTTGGTGATAAAAGAAATATAAACTATTCATAATTTATATTTTCAAATATTTTTGATACTTTTGATTTTTCATAAATCGACAACATTTTGATAAAGCAATGCATATTTTACAATGAAACATCAAATGAAATATATTACTGTATGATGGATGCTTATATTTTATTTAATTATTTTTATATTTTAAAACATAAAACACACATCTTAAGTAGAATGGTGCCAAGTAAATTTATTATTATTTAATACATGAATGAACATTATTTTAAAATTTATTTTTCATTAACCTAGAATAAGCAAATACAATATTGTAGGATAAATAACAAAATATTTTGGACAATTAATACAGGATATGTATTTTTATTTTTTTTAAAAATTCATAAGCCGGTGTGAAGGCTTACTCATTTATGATTTTCAAAATTGTACATCTGTAAATCCAATCTTTCTTTTAGTTTACTGTGTATTTTTATGTTTTAATGTTTTTAGTATAAAATAAAATTGTTAAAGTTGTTGTTATAAACTTGTTGTCCGTGTTATTATTGATCTACTTACCTCCACAGAATCCAATCTTCAGAATTCCGAACTAAACATAAAAATGCTATAAATTATATTTCTATTTGAAATAAAAAAGGGGGATAATATTCTTATGCCATTGAGATTGTATCTTTTGGGATATATGCTCAATGTAGTCCTACTACTACTTTACTTTTCTCCATATGTCTCATGATTATTATTGTATTATTTTGTTTTTAAAAGGCTATTATATTATTTTATTATTAATTTATTAAAAACGAACCATATTTTATTATTGTCAATTTGAGCTAGTCTAGTGGTATAAATTATCGTAAGATATTCTTAATACTTAAGTTGTATATAGAGCTCACAACACAAGCTCTTAACAAGCTTTGAGAATATCCTCAGCCCCAGACTGGTTTCTGCTTGTTAAGAACTTGTTTTGCAAGCTCTATATATAACATTTGTAAATACGAGCTTTAGTAAAATTAAGTCATGTGACATCTGATTTGATTTTTTATCATTTTATTCTTAATACTTGTTTTACTATTGTAAGAATGATAGTTTTAGCCAGAGCATTTACTTTATTTGATTTATGTTTATTTCTACTTGAGGGTACAAAATATAGAAAGTATATGTATGCAATATTGATTTATTTATAATATTAAAATGACACTATACATTTAAAAATAAACAAAAATCTAAAAAATACTTCTAATAATTAAATTAGTTTATATAAAAAAAATCATCATGTAACATTTTAAAATTAAATTTTTTTAAGTTAATATTACATATAATTAAAACAAATTAATTAAATAAATTCAGGTAAAAAAATTTCAATTCAAATGACATTGGTTATCTACACAATTATCCTAAAATAATAATATTATTTATTTTGTTTCAACTTGGATTTGCACTAGACCAGGGTTTCCCAAATATTTCTAGGGTCGCACTAACTTTCAAAAATAATTTTTCAAGATCCATTCACTGTTTTAAAGGTGAATAAAAAAAACAGTTTTATTGCTTTTCATTTTTTTATTCATCATTCTAAAAATTAAAATATTGTAGCAATGCAAAACCACATACTACTACAAAATGTAAACATTCAATGTGGCAATAAATAACAATTTTTATTAAACACTTAGTAAAGATGTGTTTTTTCTAGTAGTGTCCGTACAAGTCATAGAATTTCATCTCAAATAAGTATTTCTCTATATAAAATATATGTATAAAAGTTTTGTACACTTAATCATTGAAAAGGAAAACTGATTCCAAATAAAGTTAACAGGTATTACCTCAACAATAGAATTTAAGTAACTAAATTTTAATTATGTAAAAGGATTCTAATAGAGTAATTATCTGTTTCCAATGATGAATCACTTGTTTCTTTCCTGTGATTTAATATGAATGTATTATTAAAAAGAGTAATATATTTATTATCTGTTTCCAATTAGGAATCACCTGTTTTCTTTCTTGTGTTTTCAATAAGCAGCCTATTGATGACATTTGAAAAGAAAGTTACTAACTCTTGTTCAATAAACACATTAAGCTGGAATTGAGATAAAGTTTGAAAAAAGTATTAAGTTGTTCAAAGACTTGATAATATAGCTAGGCTGTCATTATAAATTTAGAAGAAAATATCTTTTGGTGGCAGAAATGGACTAGAAAATTTTCTGTAAAGACCATTATCAGATAGTATATCTACATGCAGAAACAAACATTGCATTACTATTTAAATACACAATGGCTTCATATGTATATGATTTAAATTAGTCCATCTTTGGCCAGAATGGTTACTACATGAAGACAGAAATCCCACTGTCCAGCTTTTAAATGAAAAGTGAGTTATCAATAAAATTCGACTGCTCCATCTGTAACTATATGTACTTTATCAAAAAAAGTAAAACTCTACTGATGGCTGATAAAGACCCAACTAAAATATGACAAATTCATGAATCAATCGCAAGACCAATCACTAGAAAAATATCAGATATTTGTATAAATTAGACCAAGTGCTTTCTATTTTGTTAATCCATAAATTCAAGAACTGTTAAAAAATCACATGGATTGAATTGTTCATCTGCGACTCTAGTCAAGAAAGTGTATAGGAATAAAAACTGGAATAATATTCATAACTTTCTTGGCCAATGGGAAATTAAAATAATCTCAAGATTTGTTAGGATGATTCTAGAGTCAGTTTTCTTCTTATATAATTACTTTTTGCCAAATAAAAAATAAAATTAGTAATTATTTTCACTGTCACATACATATATTTTCTCAAAAGTATTGAATCATTAACCCATATCACTGTTTATTTATACCAACCCACTTACTTTAAATAATGTCTGTCTAATGTAACATGTATATTTGTAGTATACTTCTAGTTATGTATTATCTAAACCTCAATTAAAAAAATGGATACATATGATATCATAATTCAGGTATGTAATTCAAACCTTGATTGAGCATAAAAATATTTGTTTGGTGTTTTTCTAATTCATAAAAAAATGAATTGTCATTTCCAAGTAATATAAATACCTTGTCAAATGTTGAATAAAATTGTTAACAAGGATGTAGTTATAACTTACATGTTACTACTATAAACATTTTTTACTTTATTCACCTTTTACTTATGCAAAACAACCAAGTTAGTTAAGTAGTGCAACATTGGAAGTGAGATTCATGAACCCCAAAACTATAATTTGGTGCTAACATAAATTCAAACCAAGATCGCTGCTACAAAACTTTAATAGTATAACCAGCCCAAAGTAACAAATATTCAAGCCATCTCAGATATAGTAAGTTATATTTGTATGATGAGCATAAATATTACTGTTGTGAAGTTAACATTTAAACTTGAAACTAATAATAATTTATGACTGGGTCAGTAGGCCATCATCTTAAACACTTATAACCAATAACATTTGCTGTAAATGTAATTATCCTACACTTAAATTTAAAACCACATTTTGCAATTAACTCTACCAAATCCATTGTTTCATATATGATGGAAATATAAAAATTAAATAAAACTTGAGAAGAATAAGACAATGTTGCACAAAAGAAAATGAAATGCAAAAATGAAGAACTGATTTAAAATAGTAGAAAACAGAAATGTTAATAAAAAGTTAAAGCAAATACACATAAAAAGGTGATACTGGAAATAGAAAAATATGATATAGTGTTGTGTGGTTGAGAAATGGATTCGACAATCATTGATATTTATATATAAACAAAAATGCAAGCATAACTGGAAGAAAACATTTAATAGTTAACATAATACATGTAACATAATTACATGTGGCAATAAGTAAGGAAAAACAAGTACAAGAAAAACCTGAATCTTCAAAAAATAATTGGCAAAATAAAAATGTGAAAATCAAATAAAATATGATAAAATGGCTGAAGATAATAAATGCTAAATAGATACAATGGCATGTCTGATAAATGAAATAAAAACATAATCAAGACGAGCTGAAAAAAAAAAAATTAGGAAATTAGAAAGTGGATTATGAAATTTAAATCACATAATGGAGATTCATGAAGTCAAAAAGAATAAAAAATAGCAAAACAAGTCAGATACTAAAAACAATAAAATTTAGTCATACAAATATGAAACATATAGAATATAATTATATACACAACTTTTCACTTCTTTTTCTTTTTAAACATATAGAACTGGTGCAACAAATAATAAGTGATCTCAATAGGCAAAAAACCAAATCCAAATTGAGAATGATAAATAGCAAAAAAATGTGAAGGGCAGAATTAAGAGGCTGACCAGAGGTGACAAGAAGATAGTGCTGTGACAATCCCAAAAAATGGAAATGAAAATAGACTCCCAATTGACTATTGACATATATACCTGATGTAATAAACCAGTTTTGAAAATTAGGTTTTCAGGCAATTTAGCTGAAACTATTCAATATATAAGCAGCTTAAAAAAATATTTCAGTCTAAATGCCATAAGGAAAAATACAAAGCTCACTATAACCTGAAGTGATTTACAGAAAACATCACAAGCATACTGAGATTTCTCATTCATCTCTCATAAAAAAATTTCCGAATTTAAACACCTTACTACTGGAATGAAGATTACCAGTAAGATATCGAGAAGATATCCCTAACAATGTACCATGTTGGGAACCTTAAATTCCATTTTTCAGAAAACAAGGAAACACTGGAAGGACAATAGCTGAACTATTGCCGGAGATGCAAACCATCTAAATATTGAGGCAGTTTCCCAATTCATATTGAAATTATGTTCGTGGTATAAATTGCTGTACTGTTAAAACAGATCACTCAATTGTTAAATGCTTATCACAATAGCAAACCTGTAACAATAGGAAGTAAATTTAATCCTCCATTAAAAACAATAAAGAAAGCAATGGCATCATGTAAATGGCACCAGGTATGAGAAGCAAAAACAAAGACCCTCATTATGCTATGAAAGTGCCACCATGGAAAAAATGCAAAGATCAATTGGTAGATCAATCCATGGAAGCAGGTTATTCAGTCACCAACATAAATATTATCACTGATCTAATGATGAGAGCCAATCTCGAGATAAACAAGTAAATAAAGACAAAATAATAAATCTTTGCAGAGATTAGAGTGAATTTTAGCTATTGCTCTGTTTATTGCATTCAATATGGTTGATAGATTAGAGAATTGGCATAAGGATACAATACGTTTAAGTTACTTCGTGGAATTCTATATCTCTGCAGTGCACCTACATAACATTGAAGGTTCAAAGTCATCATAATTACTCTGTCAAAGAAGCAGAGACTTATGTCAGCTATCTACTGTGGTTTCTACCATGGAGACCTCTGTCATGGATCGCAGACCTCTACAACTATTATAAATGTCAAATGAACAAAACATCATTATGCCTAAAATTTGATTTTATTACAATTGAGTTGTAAGTTGCATATTGTGCTTAAAGTAAATAGCTTTCCCAATAGTCATGCTGCTGTGCTTGGATATTTTTTCATCATGGTGTTGGAGTCAGTATTAAAACTTTTTAGTTTCTGAAAGTCATCCTAATCCCAAGAAACTAATTAATCATAAAGAAAGCCATAATTAAATGCCAAGATATGCCAGAGGGGTATATTAACACTGGACCATATTCGTAACAATGATAAAAACAGTTGACCATGCAGAAATTGTTTAAGAATGTGAAATGAAATTGGTCAGAGCAAACGTGGTTTCAATGCAGTTTAACATCTCATCCCTCTGTTATATAAGGGTACTGAGCAATGCATAATTAGCTACAAACATAAAATACAAGAATCCGATTCAACAATTATTAATGACATATTTATTACTTTACATCAATCATTAAATGATTTAATTTTGTTCTAAAATTGCGCATCTTAACATTTCATCTAATATTTCTTTATATATAGTGAATTATAAGCTTAATCATTGGAAACAAAAAAAAACTCAAGTAAAACAGATTTGAAATATGTATTCAATCCACAATAGAATTTTTGTACCTAAATTTCATTTATATAAATGTGATGTTCTGAAATGACTTCATATTATTAAGAAGATAATATTTTTGTTTTTCTTTATTTTCATTATAATTAATCATGTTTTCTCTTGTTTTTGAAAAACATGCCACTGATGACATTTATAGGGAAGTGAGGTTGTCCAAACTGTTTTTTGATAAACACAACATTGAGAAAGAATTGAGATAAAATATGGGAGGTTGTTAAGTTGTTCAAAAATATTTGATAACCAATTAAAAAGGCTGTGGTGGTAAATTTACAAACAGTATATATTTTATTGAAAAAAGCAAGAACTAAAATCTTGACTGTAAAGACCATCATCAGATAACATTTCTATGTGCAAAATGTTGAATTTTATTGCTACTATTTAAATATGATGGTTTCATACTTGATGTGAGTCAAATTCCATTACAATGAAGTATTAGAAGTTGTAATAATTTGTCTGGCCAGCATAGTGATCCACAAAGAAAGAAATGATGTTTCTAAAAGTGACCTTACATGAAGATAACTTGATTACACCATCCCAGTTCTATTTATGTATATGTTTTATCCCAAAAAATTCTACTGGAGCCTGATAATAACTGAGCCAAATTCATAAATCAATCAAACTAACCATTGAAAAAACAATAACTATTTGTATGAAATAGAAGAAAGAATTAGGAAAAACTCAACAACTGTTAAAAAATTGTATGGATCAAATAGTTCAGCATAAAGTCTAAAAACTGCATAGTAGTTAATAACTAGACCAAGGCATTTAGCTTTGTAGACTAATAAGAAATAACAATAATTTTGAGGGTTGTTTCAATTGGAATAATTCAAGCATCAGTTTTATTTTTATATAACAACTTTTTGTTGATGAAAGATGACTACTAAGAGCAGTTATTTTCATTATACATATTTTTTCTTAGTTGATTAACCATTAACCTAAGTCAATTTTTATAATCCAATTACTCTAAATAGTACCAACGACTATTATTTGAGAGGATATAGAGAACACATTACTATTATTGGGAATAAAAGTTATATACTTTTGTTTTATTCATGCATTTCACCAAGTTAAATGAGTAGTGCAAATGAGTTTCACGAATACAAAAGCTGTGATTCAGAACAAACATATCTACTAAAGTATAAAAATTTAACACAAGATTGGAATGGTGCTGTTATGAGCCTTTAATACTATAATTAGCCCAAACTCACAAATATTCTAGCTATCTCAGCTATTAAGTTATATCCATATGAGCTTGAAATATTACTCTTATAAAGTTAACATTAGCAGTATGCTTTAAACTGATAATGTCCCCAAGTATACTCATCATAATTTGTGATCATCTTATATAATTGGAGACAGATACATTTGGCTGCCTGTGTGTGGCCTAATCAAATCATCCTGTTGTCCACTAATAATATAGACAAATTTCTTAACTACTAGATACATAATGAGATTTATATATATGATTTTATGGGCTGGTTTTCTATATTTATACCTAAAATTATATTTATTAAAAATATAATGAAGTATGAGAATGGGCTTGTTCCCTATATTTAGAGATGACACCTTTGACACCCATAGTGATATGTTACTTTCAGATGCAAAGTGTTTAATAATTACACTTGACTTCAAAATTTGTTTTTAATTCTTATCATTTCCAAAAATCCAACTTTACATATATAAATAGTAAAGGGAAGACTGAAGGCCAAAATTATAGTAAATTTTTAAACCATTAGAAGCCAGTTTGAACAAAGTCATCATCATCATCAACCATTATCAATCCACTGCAGAATGAAGGTCTCTCCAAGTTTAATCCATCTCCGATCTTTAGCTTCTCTTCTCCACAACACCCCTGCACATTTTCTTATTTCATCCATCCATCTCACATGTGGTCTCTTTCTGGGTCTTTTACTATCTCTTGGAATCCAGTTTAAAATTTCAATTGTCCATCTATTATCCTCTCTTCTAGCAATATGTCCAGCCCAACTCCATTTCAATCTTTTAATTTTTTCAATAAGGTCAGTAACACCTGTTTGTTGTCTTACCCATACATTGCGTTTTCGATCTCTTTTTGTTACTCCCAACATACATCTAGTTCATCTGCCTTGTTGATATAGCGGTAGCAAAATCAAGTATTTTTTCCCCTCTTCTTCATTAAAATAATCAAAATTTTCGTTCTAAGTATCTAAATGTGAAGTTATCATAGAAATTAAGTCATTTTAGTGTCACATCATTTTCCATTAAAAAAGTAGTCAATATTTCAAAACAATTATACTTACTATTTTTAATTTTTTTCCCTATAAGTAAAGTTTTTTCACACATCCTCAACCTTTTTCAAGTACTATATATATATCAATTCCTTCAGTTCCTTGAAGATATAAATTTAATTTACTTTCAAAAATATATCTGAAAAATGGGCAAGATACAGAATATAGTTTTCATCATTCAGAGATATTGTGTAATCATTTTACTTATTCAAAGACGTAATTTCATCAAATTCAACAAGTATTAATATTTTAATCTTCAACAGGCAATGTACTTACTTCAGAAAACAAAAAAATATTTGTATAAACTTATTTTTTTGCACAATTTTTTTAAATAATCATGAATATAGCAGCTTACTCTTAATGAAGTTAAAATTTTCATGGCAGTACTTAAAATGTTTTTACATATAAATGCTTCTCTGTGAAAACTGCAGTCAGTCTATGATGCATCTGGTTTGAGAATGTGGGTTACAAAACTATATTTTCGACACATGGCTTGTGCCCCATTTGTACAAATACCGATACAATTCATCCAGAATAACTTTGATTTTACATAAATATTGAGAATTCCCAAACTTCCTTCACAAGTATCTCAACTAATTGAATGACAAAATAAATCATGTGACTCATTGTTCCATATAAAATGAATAAAAGGAATCAACTATAAAAACCCTGTATATTTGTTGATTCACTTGTAAAAACAAAATTACTTTAACATTGCTGATAAACTGTTCTATTCATTTTGTCATTTCATCAATTTTTCATGCAACTGCATTATTGAGAAGCAGATTGATTCAATTTCTTTAATGCATTTTTCATCAAACATAACTCCATCAGCATCTTGTATCACTGGCAATTCTAATGACTCACTGATTGTGTAAGGCTTATTAGTTTGTGCAATTCTCAAACTAATAAAAGATATGTATAGCTTTTTCATTAATACTACTAAAATGAGAAGGCATATTTTTAAAAATATTTAGTTCTTTCAGTTTATTTTCAAAAAAATAAAGTAACTTGTTTTTACAGATACATGTTTTGTTTTATAATACTGGATTAATTTACTTGAAGTCTCATTTGCAAAAATTTCACTGCAAATAACACATTGTGGGTCTTTATCACTGTTCCATAAAAATACAAATTTTAAATTGTCAGAATATTTTTCTTACTACTTTAGGTCATTTTGATTCAAAACTTATTGAAACCCTGATCCCTTTTTCTAATTTTTTACTTTCATCAGCAAGTGTTTCTTTTGTTTGTTTCCTTTTGAGTGCCTTGTGCTGTCATCAAATTTCTTTTTACCCATGAGCACATAACCACCTAATCAAAAAATTGATATTTTTGGGTGAAGACATTATATATTTATACTGTAATAAAGGCAAATTAAAAAAAAGGTATTTATGTGGAAGATTAAAAAGGTTGGCTATTAATAAACAAATTATGAATGACTGACATACAGATATTCTTATGCAAAGAGTAATAAACATTGCAATCTGCCTTCAATGACAATTTTTGTCTCATTGCCATGAGCTCAAAGAGAACAATGACCAATACAATATACTTAATTTTAGGACCATGTACACTGGTCATCTACTACCACTAAATACTGAAGTTATATATATGCATTTACATATATATGCTTCATGTGAAGTAATTTTTCTTAAATATTAAAACTTTTTCTTTTAATGAATAAAATGTTTTTCTTGAAAAAAATAACTTTTAAATAGGACTAAGTATAGTATGAGTTTGGGTGTGCATGGATGCCATCACAGAATGCCACATCCAAAATGTAAATCTGTTTAAATAAATGTCAACAGTGCTAGGTATATTATGTAAAAGGTTTGCAATGTAGGCAACACATTTTAGTTATATATAAAACAAGGTCTATTTAAAAACTATTTCCTGCAAAGCATACAAACAGATTTAATAATTTTACTTAACAATTACAACTGTCAAAATGAAAAGATGTACTTAGTTTTACTAAAAATAAGATATTTCTTCCTTAGTTCACTAAAAGTATAAACACATCTCAGCAATATTTGTTAATAAGATAAAATGGTATTAATATTTATTATCTTAAGAAACAAGGACTAAGCAACAGGTGTTTAGAAGTTAAAATGGCTGTCAAGTAATAAATAGAGATTCTGGTAAATTTTTATAAATGAAAGGACTAAATAAATTATTAGAGAAAAACAAATTTTAAAAGCTAAACCTGGATACCTTTTGTTTATGAATAATATCAAAACACAGCAAAATGTAATGTGTCTTTAATCCTCCCGCAGTATGAAGCTATGCCCGAGAAAGAACTCGTGGATTAGACAAAGCCAGTGTCAGAGCACAAGCTACAATTCCATAATGAAGTCCATTCAAGCCATTGTTATATACTCAAGCAGTTGCCATGTCTGCATGCTTGAATTTCTTAAAGCAAAGTAGATATTAAACCTGCTGTCCAGCCTTGTAAAAGAGCCACTAATAGCTCCAAAAAAGTTTTAATCACCAAAAGTATCTTATAAAAAGTCCTTTAGCCATTACTTAATTAAAGATTTGATGCAATAAAGTCCAAAAAATCCATCTGCCGAGTAAATGTTATAAAGTCTACATGAAAAAATGCTCCAGAAATTAGACATAACAGGGAATTCAAAAATGTAAATCACAAACTACAGAAGGCATCATCCTACTGAAGCATCACAAACCTAGCTATATTCAAACACTTTTCTTAGGCAAGTAAGGATATATTTGAACTTTTAGCATGGACCTTCTATGATTAGAAAGATATCAGTAAATTATTAATCTTTAATATTTACGTGTATATTTTCTTTTATATCAATATTTTAATTTTGTATTATTATCATACATTTATTATTGAGCAATGGAGTGATGCATGGACAAATATATATTTCTTTTTTTATTGATTGAATAAGCATTTTTTATTATTCTATTAAAACTCATTTTAATATATATAATTGCCATTTTTCGCCCCTGTTCAAAGGTTTTTTTTTTTGAGAGTAATTTTTTTTTTTTTAATGTTTTATTTCTAAAGTTGGATAATTAGTCTCTCAGATAATGTGTCTCTCAGAGTAGTGAGAGACACATGAAATTCCATTCACATGAAACTGATTCAAGTAATGTCAGGATATTTATAAAATTAATTAAATGTATACATTAAAAAAAAGAGAATTAAATTTAAAAGTACATTTT
Organism: Epiperipatus broadwayi; assembly: GCA_028023455.1. Taxonomy (NCBI): domain Eukaryota; kingdom Metazoa; phylum Onychophora; class Udeonychophora; order Euonychophora; family Peripatidae; genus Epiperipatus; species Epiperipatus broadwayi. Next base: position 1,075,728 of record JAQFVV010006286.1, on the reverse strand, counting down.
TTTTATTCATATAAATTGTCTACTTTCACATTCATATTGAGCAAAATTATCTTACAGCTTGATTGTGTTTATAGTCTTTAGATGTATTTGGATGAAAAATCTACCATATTAATTATTTTTAATTTCATATTATAGTGTATGGATGATTACACCGAATGGGTGTTGGACTCACAATTCAATATATTGTATAATCGCTAATATGACATAAGAACATGTGAGTTCATACTTAAAACAAGTACAGTTTTTATTTCCAGGCTCCTCAATAATTAATTATTTCCTATTATTTTTTTAATTGTTACATTTTATTTGTTTTTATGTAGTAATTATTAAAGCAGTTAATTATGTCCTGCCATACATTGACAATGAATATGTGTGTGATAATTCCCTAAGCAGTTATTATTCCCTGCTTTATATAATAATTTATCTGATGTTTTTCTTAGTTATGACCATCCAAGGCAGGCACACCTCATACTTCATATAATGTTTATTACCAGGTAACCCCTTCATTATTATAACCTAGCATTGTATAGACTTGACTACCTTTGGATATATTGCAAACTTCCAACAAACATCTTTTAATTAAAAAAATAAAATGTAGCTTCTAGAGAGTTGCATTAGATGCAAAAGTTTAAATGCAATGCTCTCAGATCCAGTTTCTCAATGATGAAGATCACAATCTGAGGATATTAGATGAATAGGGGATTTTGATATACAAACCTTCTAGCATCAATTGACTACTATGGCTTGCAGAAAGTGGGAACATTATATGGAGATAATTGCTACTCTTTATACATTATAATTATATACTTATCTAAATATAAATTATACCTACAGAATACGACATCAATAAAGAAATGTTTTAATATAATTAATTAGTAGATATCTACTTCTGCTTTAATTACTGATATTTAAATCCTGATTATGCCCTTAATTTTTATTCAGAAATATTTAGTAAATCTTTCTGTATTAAACTTTTCTGATTGAACAGGTTTGTCTGGCATGACTGTACTGAAGCTATTCATGTCCACATGAAGTATAATCTGCTATAAATATTAAAACATATTTCTTAAAAATGCTAAGCCATAATTAATTCATAGAAATAAAAAGCTTCCGTATAATTACATATAAGCACACTTTTCACAGTTGTTATATTCTGTGTAGAAGTATAAACAGCTAACATCATTATATATTAAATATAACAAAAATTAGTAAGGAAGAGAAAATTATGTAGACTACTAAGAGCCAAAATTGATCAATTGTAAAACACTAGATTTTGGACTAAAGTCAGTACAGACTACCAGATGCTTATGAATTGTATAAAGGCTGGATCACTCAGTAAATGGTTTAACCATCATCATATATGTTTATGGAATTCATAACAGCAACTATCAACTGATAAAAAATATAAAATAGTTGACAATAAAACAATACCAAAATGAATTTGTGGAAACAGATCACAAGGATTGTCCTGCTATAGAGTTAAAGCCCTTGCATAAATTTATTGATCTTACAATATAAAAATTCAAGTATATATATATAATACGTCTTGTTAATCCATGACATATTCACTACTAAGAAAAAAAACTTGGCCAAAAACTGCCAGTGCAATGAACTATGAAGGTTTTTTCTAATCATTCTTCACTGTTCTACCTAATGTTGGCCAAAAGTGAGTGGAAGACAGTCTAGTAAAAATGCTACAGATATTAAGAAATTTGGATCACTAGAAATCCTGGTGTCAGATAATGCTGAGGGCTTTCTTCAATTGAATTTAAAGCCTTCATAATCAAATGGGGAGTGAAATATGTTTGTATCCTATCACATCATTCTGAATCAAAGAAGATTACTGAGAAAGCTGTTCAGCAGTTGAAGCAAAATATAAATAGCATTGCAAATGATTCAATAGCACATTAGTCGATTCAAATATTTCCCAGTAATTATTTCTATCATCATATTAATCATATCTGAGAATACTGGATATATGCGAACACTGCTAACTAAGAACATAATTGAAAATGCAGATCTGGAAATTGACTGATAAAACGCAAACCAATATTCCAAAGGTGCTAATGGAAATGGTCATGAAGAAAGGTCTGCCAATTTCTTTAGGGCTCTGGCTCAGTTAAGGACAATAATGGAATATGTGTATTAACTATTCGCACACATATATATTTAATGTATTAAAAAGTGTTCATACTATAAAATTACACAATACAAAAACACCTAATCATGTTCTTAAATAAGAAAAAAAATGTTTAAATAATTGAAAAACATTAATTATTTCTAACTCAATAGCCTTGAAATAGAAAATAGGGATACTCCAGATAATTATTTTAAAAGGTGATTAAACCGCGAGCAAGGAAAGAGCTCATTAAACCAGCTATGGTAAAAGAAATCCCTAAAAGAAGAAAAGTCTCGCCAGACCTTAGTGTGAGCGAAATGTCTTCGGTAAGAAGTCCAAAATTTGTACTATAAGTTAAATCTTGTATCAAATTTACACTTAATGAATTATTATTTAAGCTTGCAGTACTAAATGTCTGTACTAAATTACGCTATGATTGCCTTTTATTGATTTCGTTCGTATTCCTACTTCAAAGCCCCGATTCTAGATTATTTGAGGACCCCGAATATAACAATTTCTAATAAAAAACAACAACTATTTTTACTTCGTTTAATATTTTCAAAACTTATCTTCATTTTCAACTTTATTTTTTTACTTCCTTTCCAATTTTTAAAACAAAAAACAACAGTCAAAAAATTAAACGTCACGTTATTCCTAACGTTCGAAGCAATAGTCTGCCTTTATTTTAGTGGTCCTATTTAGAAAATAAGCTGCTACATATCATTTTAAAATGTAAATGTTAATAAAATAAATATTTACATTAAAAGACTATATAGCTATGTATTAAGAATTATTATATTTATATAAATTTAACTTACTCCTACAATAGAAATGTTTATCAATAAAAGTTGTAAGCTTGACTCCCATAACTAAATTATTCTAAATAGATACAATAAATATTGCAAGTGGCATTGAATATATATATAAAAGTTAATGAGTATCTTACCACAGTTACCTTTTCCAAAGATGAAAATAGCAATAATAAGATTAAATAACATTTGGGCATTTCCCCACCTAACTAAGCTTCTTTGGTGGCGCACTCTATCGGGATAGTTCAATCTTTATTACTTAATAAATAAAAATAGTCCTTTACGTTTCTTTGTTTCAAAAGAATCCATCATTGATTAATATTATATAAAAACTTTTTTTCCACACATTTCTTTATTTAAATAGATAAACTCGTTTTTATATATACGAATAGCTTAATATAAATAACTTTCAACCTAAGTTTTGATAATTTTCTTATGGATTATTCATCATAATGGCTTGTACTTTATTAATTACTCGAAAAAAATCAAAATATTAATATGATAAAAAAAATGTAACAAAATTAAATTAATAAATGACAGTATGAATATATATATATCCTCAAATGACATTAGTGTAATATAAGAAAAATATAAAGATGAATCAGGGGATTGGAATTACGCAATAGTAATTTTGATATTTAAAACAAATGATAAGGGAGTTAATAATAATTACAAGACAATCGGTCTTTATCCACATAAATTTTTTACCAAGATAACTAAATTTATCTACAGGGAATTTTAGATTTTCAACCAACAAAACCTTTATTTAAAAGTGGTTTGGCACAATAGATAACATACAACTGTTGAAAGAAGTTGTAGAAAGGAACAATGAATATGAATTATCATTATGTTTTGTGCTTGTGGATTATGAAAAGTTATTTGATTCAAAAACATCTCTTTAATGATTAAAACATTTGATCATAAAGATATAGACCCAAGATATTGTCATATTGTGAAAAATATTTATAAAAATGCAACAACTGTGTTTAAATTACATAGTTGTATTATTTAGAAGGGATTTTAACCCAAATTTTCAAGCTTTCTTCCCTCTCCATTCCTTCTTGTATAACTGACACATGGCCACATACATGTGAAAAAAGATGAACCAGCATTCATTAGTTGATCTGGATCATTATCACCCATATATATATATAATATGCTCAGTTTCATATGGGCAGGCTTCTATATTCTTTACTCTCCAACTTTTTCAGCAATCCATATCATTGAAAAGCCCTTGAAGATTAACACTGAGATACATGTGTGATATGATGACTCTGTATCTCCAAAAAAATTTAAGGCCATTTTAAAACAAATATTTTGTGGATTAAAATGAGAAGCTAAGAGATTAAAAGTAAATAGAGATTATTTAAATCATCTGGATTTTGCAGATGATGTAATTGTCTTTGTAAATAATGCCTGGGAATTTTAGAAAACATTGCAAAATTTATCTAAATATAAATAAATGCTAAAATGATTAAAATAATGTTCAATGGATTTTGTCAAAAAAAATAAAATTAAATATGATAATGATGAATTACATGATGTTAACAATATCAAATGCCTTAGTCAAATTATTAATACAAATGAAAATATTAGACAGAAAATTAAGCATAAAATTAAACTTGGATGAAGTGCTTTTAGTAGAACTAATTTATTGTTAAATTAAAATATGTTTAAGTATATAAAAAAAAATTTTTTTCAACAATATGTGTTACCAATTCTTTCTTATGAATCTGAAACCTGAAGGTTTTACAAAAGAGGAATACAAAGACTTCAGATCATTCAACAAAGTCTGGAAAGATGTCTGTTTGAAGTAACAAGAAGTGATTAAAAATGAAATACATAGATAAGAGAGCAAACAAGTATTACTGACATCACGGAAAGATTTAAGAAATTAAAATAGAGCAAATGTAGACACATTGATAAAAAGAAAGACAATAAATTGATAATTAAAATCTTAAACTAGACTTAAATGAAATGTAAAACACCTAGAATGAGACCATGTGTGAGATGGATAGATTAAATAAGGATATATGTCTGTGTGTTGTTGGACGAGAAAGGCTAAAAATCAAAGAAACTGGAAGACTTTCATCCTGCAGTTGACTGTTAATAGTTGGAAAACATAATAATGCTGATGATGAAGGAACAAAAAATTATTTATTGCAGTGGAATGTCATTTTTTAACATATGTATTCAATATTGCAAATTAACAATTTCATTTTGGGTTTTTTTTTTGTCGTATATACAATTTACCTTAATTTTTCATTTGATTAATAATATAATAACTATAAAATACTTATAACATTAGTAAAAGTTATATCATTATTTAAAATACAAATAAATTTATAAAAGATGTAGAAGTAAAAATTTTATATGATACTTAATTATTAACATATAATAACTATGGAATATGGTCATAATATAGAAGAAATTTTGTAAAACTAATAGGATTTCCTCAGTATAAAAACAAGTTTTTAAAAAAGATATGGAAGCAAAATTGTTCTGTTGAAATTTCACAGGATGAGAAATTATTTGTCATGTGACATATGACTTGATTTCTTTGTAAGTTTATAGAAATTTGTAAATATGATTATTACAGTGCCATAGTTAGAATTTTGTATTTGTAACAAAAATTGTTTGCATCCTCTCATAACATCTTGATGATTAATATAAAGATAAATTCAGACACATTTAAAATTTTATATTTGTCATCAGTAAATATAATATTTGCTTCATCAACAAATTTCCTGAATTTATTTTCAATTTATAATGGTATATTTGATAGTGTAATTTAATATATAGAACTCCTTAAATAATTTATTATTGTTAGTTTTAGAAAATAGATCATTCAGAGCATGCTATAATCATTGGAGCAGACAAAAAGAAATAAGAACTGGTCCAACAGATGAAGCAAATAATTTGATAAGTGGAAATTGGATGGTTGCAGAAACAAGATATACTTTTTAAAAAACAAATTTTTGTTAACTTAATATTATAAGAATATCTAAATAATACAAAAATTTAAAAGAATCATTAAAAGGTAGTTTTAATTAAAAAATTAACTCTTTTAATTAAAAACTGTTCAATTTTGTGAGTGAAATCTTTATTTTTAAAATTTTCCTGAGTAATTTTGAAATGAAAGAAATATATATTGACAGAAAATATAAATAAAAAAAAATTAAGGAATCTGTACTCTTATCTTAGCTATGAAAGAAAATATTTCTCAAAATAGTCTCAATCTGCTGAAATTCACAAATGATAAAATGAATAAAGTTCTTCAAATGTTATTAAAATATAAAACTAAAATTGTTATTGCTAGTGCTTCACCAATGTTTGATACAAAAAGCTCATTTTGTTCTGCTAATAGTATTACAATTTCCTACTTCTTCTTTTCTTATGTATTGATTTCTATTGTAATATAGCATACCATTTACACCTGCTTATACACTTTATCAATACTTTTATTTGTATTACACTAAGTTTTCTTTAATTATTTTTGTTTATATATTGTGTATTAATTATGTATATAAATATGTGGATAAATTAAATAATTATATGATTATATATTTGAATATTGTAGCTCTGATGATGACTGCAGGACAGTCGAAACTGTTAGTGTAATACAAATAAGAGAAATAAAAATATTGATAAAGTGTATAAGAAGGTGTAAATGGTATGCTATATTATAATAATACTACAGAAAAACGGTAATGCTGTTTATGTTTTTGTTTTGAAAGTCAAAGGAATTCCTGAAAATATTTTACATTTTATAATTTGTTCAAAACAGTTTTTACTTCATAATTAAGTGAAAGAGTTTCTTCATATTATATATGATCTAATAATTTTTTATTTTTTTTTTGATCAAAAAATAAGTTTATTGTTACTGTTTTGTATTTCTGGAATTTCTTATTGATAACTCTACAAATGTGTCATGTTTTAAATAATGATAGAATATCATTTGCAGGTTCAATAAAATTTAGAATAAAATAATTACTTTCATTTTTTAACATTTTAAATTAACAATATATTTGCTATGTTTAAAATACAAGGCTTAAATTAAAACATGTAATAATTATCACTATATACATTTATGTAGATAAAATGATTTTTTAAAATTTAACTTGATGAAAAATAAAATAAAAGAAAAAAATTGAATAAATGAATAGTTATAAGAATGACTCTAAAAATTTAGATTGAAGTATACTAATAAAATATTAAAAATTTCATTTTAATATAAGGATTATGTCCAATTAATTTTATATTTTCAGTAAAGCTGGGAGATGTCTTTGTTAATGTAACAACTACAATTATATTCCAAAAATGTGTCAAGTTTTAAATAATGATAAATAAATTTATGAAGATAAAATGATTTTTTAAAATTTAATAAATAAAATAAAAGAAGAAAACTGAATAATGAATAGTTATAAAAATAATTCCATAGAATACAGATTGTAGAAATCTAGTATAATATCAAAAATTTAATTTCATTTTTATATTGGGATTATGTAAATTAATTTTATATTTTCAGTAAAGTGGGGAGATGTCTTTATTAATGGAGTATATGCTATTCCAAAAAAGTATAAATAACAATACTAAAATTTGTAAATTTATTAATTTTTATCAATATGTATTAATTATATTATTCCAGCAGGAATTTTTATTTCGGAGTGACCTCACTAAATCTCACATTTGTAAATGCTCTTGTTTATTAGTTACAATGAAGAAACAGCAATTTTTATTTTTATTTTCTGCCCAATAATTTCTGAGCATAAAAACTAGAAGTGCTACAATATTTAAAAGAAATCATAAAGTATTTAAAGCAATAAAATGAAATTTATTTATTTACCTATGAAGGAAAAAACTGGTAAAATATTTCTGTAAACATTCTAAAATGTAAAGTTTGCACAAAAAGATTAGCTGATCTGAAATGGGTTCCTCTAAGCCATTCAATTATAAATAGGATTACAAAATCAACACATATTTAAAAATGTCAAAACAATTGAAAAAACTGTTTGCTGATAATGAAGCTACATTATATTTCTATAGAACTAAAAACATATTGAAAAAAGAATATCATAGGCATTTGTTATTTTATTTTGTAAAATAATTATGCTAAAGTAAATTTTATTTGAGTGAATGTGAATGAAGGAACGCATATGATAAATATGTATGCAAATGGAATTGCTGAATTTTTCTTATTAATAATTACATTATTATTTATTCTAAAATTTTGTTTGTGCTATAATGTTAATTTGTATATGCATAAAAATATTTTTTAAAAAAAAACATGTATTATATCACTGTAATGCAGACTAATAAATAGTCAATTAACATTACAAACTGCAATACTTTTAAATTGTCCATGTATTATTTAAAAATAAGCGAAATAGTGTCTAAAGCTAATCTGGAATAATGATATAATTAAGTTCCAACCAGTAACCACCTAAACATTCACAATAAAATATAGTAATCAATATTTCTCACTGCTGTCAAGGCAACTATCACACCTTTTAATAGCAAGAATGGAATCCATTCTTACTAATGGTCCATTGAATATATATGGACACTTAAAGCTTACAACTTGTCTACAGAGTATGAAATGTTGATATATTGAAGTTTAAATAAACCTCTTTAAACATGAAATAAACATGTCACAGTAATGCAGACTAATAAATAGTCAATTAACATTACAAACTGCAATACTTTTAAATTGACCCTGTATTATTTAGAAATGATAAGCGAAATAGTGCCTAAAGCTAATCTGGGATAATGATATAATAAAGTTCCAACATAACAAACTTTTAGATTATAAAAATCACTGTGAACTCTGAAGGACTTTACAGTTGGTGGGTTGAACAGGTATTGGGAACATTTGCGGACACAGAAAGTTGATAATGATTAAAAGATTTTCAGCTCCATTGACCTCAGTGTACAAGATAATGTGGACAAATGATATGTTCTCATGGTGTGCAAGTAAATCTGGCTTGATTTCAAGATTACAATGAATCAAATGTACTGATGGGCATGAGTTTGCACTCCCCCTTTTTTCCTCAGGTGTGGAGATAGTCACCATGAGGGGCTTGGTTCATTTGTGGGGGCATTTGGCAATCATTGTCTAGCCTGGAAATACCTGTCGGGTAAATGAAAGTCATTACCTTTACTTGGACATCACCCTGAAAGGCTATCATGCCCTTTGATGGATTATTTGTTAGGTCAGTGTTGATTAGGTTTCATGAGTTAACTTTAGATTTAGAGCATTAAGCCACCACCAATTTTTGTAACATTGAGAGTAATATTTTGCAGGCATGGGTTAGCATTCCTCATTTCTTCCTCAGGGGTGGCTGGTGGCAGTTATTGGGGCTGGTCTATGGTGTGGGCTGTTGACAATTGCCGCCGCTACCTGAAAACCTGCTGGAAAGATACCTGGTTAAAGTTCTTGCACCGTTTCACTTTCTGATGGGTTGTTGCACCTCCATGATGAGTTGGTTTTGGGCAGTACAGATCTATGCTCATTATTCGTTGTTTTCCGTAGTTGGCTTTTTAATTTTGCACAGTGGACCAAATTTGGTCCCTATATATTTAGACTGTTAAATTGGGAGACAGAGATATCCAGAATGGTCTTTGCAAAGCTCAGCTGTGGGTCAAGGGGTTGTTGTCTTGTGGACTTGGGCCTTAGACCTCATTGCCTGTTGTGGTGATTGATGGAATGCTGGACTTGTTTACCTATTCAGCTGAAGCTCGAGTCTTCGTTTGGGGCCCTGGGGGTGGGATCATTGGACTGGCGGTAAATTTTCGGCAGTTGGCCATGTAGACCCATGTGCAGATACACATCAAGCAAGATTATAGTAGCCCTTTTCTGGACATAATATTTATCTGGAGTGTTTCCTTTTGTAAACAAGATTAATAATTGCTTTGTTTTTTGTACATTGAATGCTTTGCAATCACATCAGGTAATTAGACCCAGAAGACTTTAAAAGATAAATGGAGTAAATCCTTTAACAACTGCATTAGCTAGCTCCCAAAACAAATGCAAGAAATATGATCAAGTATTCAACTGTCTTCATGTGTTATGGAAATAGCAAAGTGAAACATTAAAATAGATAATATTTAAAGAAATTTATAAAAAAAAAACATAAATATTAGTATTCACCTGAAACTCTGTGATGATGGTATTTCACATGTCATATGTTGGACTGTTTTCATCATCTATGATTAAATAAATGTTCAATGTCTAGAAAATTTTAAACTTCTCCATATAAAAACAACTGTTAATAATAACACCCAACTTAGTAGAGAACACATTTTCTCTGTAATCTACTAACCTGTTTTATCTACCAATGTATGTTATTACAAATTATTATTTATATTTGAAAAACTTTAAAAGTTTTAATTTTTCTAGACTTTTATTTAATGATAGATGAAAGATATAGGCCAAAATATTATGTCATATACACATTAGAAAAAATTCTTAAAAAGAAAACCACATTTTTTTAAAATAAATGCTTTGTTTATTATACAAAATTTTTTATATGGGATATATATATATATGACAAAATTGAACATTGGACAATAAACCCACATGAAATATTAATTTAGGTTTGATTCCCACAATACTGACTTCACTAGTACTGAAGTTAATAAAACAGATAAGTAATCTAGTTTTAAATTGATAATTGTTTATATACTGCTAAAAATAAAATTTGTATTTTTTTGTTTTGATTTATAATTTGTTTTAAACTTTGGTTAGCTTCAATAAATTAAGTAATAAAACAAATGTTGTTAAAAGATTTCTTTAGCATATGCATTCTTATAATGAATATAGGTAGCATTTTAACATGTAATTAAAAATTTATAGTTACTTAAATAGTCTTTTTAAGATTACTTTAACTTAAATAAATATTTCCCTTCTGCTTTATATCTCTTGACATAGATACATTATATTAAGTGTTCTGAAATAAGGGAAATTGTAGAATTTATCCCTCAATTGAATAAATTAAGTTTTATTTGAACAATAGAAATTGTTTTAGGTTTTTTTCATCAATAATCATTTGTTTTGCAATTTAACCATTCCTATTATGCTGAAAAATCAGATTAAAATTATTCCAGGTACAATGTTTTGAAAAAAAAGAGTGCACTGTACTAAAATGTAAGTAACCATCTGCTTTTAATATAGAAAAAATATAATTCTACAATTTTATATATATTGAAACAGTAAGGTCTGCTTTGCAGATCTTAGTTTCACCTTTTCTCACCTATTTCCTACCCCCATACCTTAGTTTAAACCCCAATCTATCGTAGTGTCTGCAATATGCTTATATACCGAAAATCCCACCTAATTTTAAACCACGAGTACAATGCTCGTATTATATATATAACTCATTCCCAAATAAATAAAAGATTATGGATTATGTATATGTTCACAGAATTTTGATTTATTAAAAAGTAGGTTATATAAGTCGTAATTGCGCACACACTATGATATGCATTTTAAAACATATCAAAATTATAAATTGTTAAAGTTATTTTGTTTGAATCTATTTACAAATATATTACTGTCGTAATATATTTTGATTTAAAATAAAATTCATTTAGTAAATATTCGTTTAGTAAATAGATTCAAATATTGCAATTTAAAAGTAAAATAATTTTCATTTAATTTAATAAAAGTCATTCCAAATATTTCAGTTAAAATACATGAGGGACAATAGTTTAATTAGCCAATGTTATATAAGTTTATCTAAAAACAGCAGATGTCCACTTAAGGTTTTCTTTAATTAATAAAAGTAATTTTAATTAAATCTAGTTTGTAATTCGAATGTCGACAGGGAAATTAATTTGTTGAATTCCTTTAGACATTCGGATAGATTTAATTACAGCTGATAAGTCCGATATATTTTTGTAATGCTCCAGGGCAGTTCTATTGTTAATTTCTAATATAAAAAGGAGGGTTTTCTTTTGTTCTCCATTCTAATGTTTCTAAGAGAAATCATTCCGAGTTCTATTCTAATAATTTGCTAATCTTGACATGACAGAGTAGAGTAGTCAAGATGGCTATGTCCCCTCGGAATAGCTGGTCACTGCTCCAGACCATCGGAAGCTATCACATAAGGAACCCCGGAACTGCTGCTGCTGCAAAAATATGAACATTCCAGATTTTGCTGCCGAATTATAAAACCTGCCGAACATCTACCCAAAATGCTTCTCCAGAGATAACCCTAAATTAACCCAAGAGCTCTTGTGATAACTAACATGCTATAGCTATTTTAAATTGTTTTTCTTATATTTCACATAACTTCATTATGTATTTCTTTAACGTGTTTAAATATACTCAACATTTTGCTCTCTATCCTTGGGTTAATATTTTCTATTGATTAAGCTTTCTGTTATTTTATTATGATAATGTGTCAGAATCGTCTTTCATCGAGTGAATTATTCCCTTTGATGAAAATAAGATGCCGTTATGAAGGCATATTTTAAATTTCTAAATAATTTTCCAATTTTATTAGCTTGCAAATCACTCGTTCGAGGGTGATTCTATTCTTTAATATATAATATAATCACATAGTTTAAAATCTACATGTTATTGATTTTAATCTAATATGAGAGTATGTGCGAGGTCAATGATTAAATGTGTCCCCTAATGCATGATTGCGTATATAAATCTATACTTACTTTTCAAACCCGCAAGCATGCATTTTCCTATTTTAATTACCGTGTTCTACTTTAATTACAAAGTTCATCATTGACGTCGAGAATGTGCGGACCCTTTTAAATGAATTTCGGGGAATTTGATTGGGCATTTCTCTTAATCCAAGTAAAACCCATTCAGTATGTTTTATATACACTAGTCTCGTATTGCTGGTAAATAAATTGGTTGTTGAGACCGCTTTGTTTTACTTTTCTAAGGATTCTTTACACGGCCAAGTCCGTGCTCTTCGCTTATTGCAGTTTCCAGGCAGAGTGTGTCCACAAATGACACACCTGGGAATTAAACGCAATCGTCACCCAGTCGCTAAGTTTCGGCTGTTCATAAAATACTTTCCTACAGGTTAGCGGCGATATGCCCTCCGTAATCATTCCGGATATTCAATAGTTTTATTTTTATATTTATTTTACAAAGCATCCGTGACTTAAACGTGTCACACCCTCCAATTTTAATAAATTCATTATCAGCAATACTGACGTCCCAATGCAACTCTATTATTATTATTCTCAAATAAATGCTTTGATCACATTCCCACTTTGTTGCTTAGTAAGCTTTTGTCCGTGCTATTCTCGAAATCAATAAATATTTTAGAACACTTAATTTTCAAATATTTTCTTAAACTTGTATAATTGCTCAAAGCACCTCGCACATTTTCCTATCTCATCAAGCACATTATCGTAACGCTATTAGCCCGAGGAATAGAATATATCACTTTGCTTTAAAACCTTTTTGTCATTTATTGGAATATAATGCCCACAATTATTTAATATGCGTCCCTGTCTCATATAAGCAGACAGTGGCGTTTTATACATATAATTTATATAAATAAATTTTGTAAAATTATTTAAAACTAAATTTGATCTCTTATTTTATTTGATTCCTATCACCGTCTCGGTCTATATATATATATTTTCTGCATTTCTTTTGTAAATCCATAGACGTTAATTAGCCACCCAAGCTTCTTTTAGTATAGAGTCTTTTGTTTCTCCCTGACCACCAGGCACTGGTCAAAGATTATACTAGTAGTGGCATCAGATGCGTTATCACGTAGATGGCGCTGTGAAATTTGGACTTTAGATTCGAACTTAGTATATCTAGAAGGCAACCCCTCCTAGAATATTCAGTTTCGTGTCTGGGGTTTGAATTCTGCAGTGTGTTAGCGAGATAGATGATTCTGACTGTTACAATATCAATTGAAAAATCCTCTTCGATAACTACTGTGTTTAAAATTAAATTAAAAACCAGAAAGAGATTTTGTTGACGTTTGTAATGTATAGTAAAGACAATTATAGGTCATATCATTTTAAAAATATGATTGTTTTCACTTTTGGGATGTTTTTGATTAGATAGATTAATGAATCATAGTCCTAATATGCAAAGAGGTGGCAGCCAAATTATTCATCATAAACCAAATTGTCACCATAATAAAATAGCAATCTCTATATTCTCCTGACTAGTAAAATGATCATTTTCATGGCTTTCCCAGTCATTTTTAATAATGGACTTATAGTCACACAACCGGCAATTAAATACTTCTTTGCTAATGAAATATTTTTTTATAGTATGACTTCTATCATGGTTTTTTAAATTATTAAAATAAATATTGTTCTCTAATTGTAATTTTTCAGGTCTTTGTATGTTAAATATTTTTCTTTCACTATATCTTTTTGTTCCTGTATGTTTCCTTTCATGCTTGGACAAATTACTGCTGTAAGAAGTCTTATATTCACATACAGAACACTTGAATGGTTTTGTCGCTGTATGTTTCCTTTCATGTTGTAATAAAGAATCTTTTCGAAAAGTCTTATATTCGCACAAAGTGCACTTCAAAGTTTTTTCTCCTATATGTTTCTTTTCATGTTGTGCCAAATGCCTTTTGAAAAAACTCGTATATTCACATACAGCGCACTTAAATGATTTTTCTCCTGTGGGTGTCCTCTCATGCTGTAACAACGAACTTTTGTGTGAAGTCTTATATTCGCACAAAGAACAATTAAATGTTTTTTCTCCTATATGTTTTCTTTCATGTAGTAATAATAAACTTTTGTGTACACTCTCATATTCACATATAGAGCACTTAAATGGTTTTTCTCCTGTATGGCTTCTTTCATGGTTTAATACATTACATTTGTGGGCAGTCTTATATTCACATAAACTGCATTTGAATGGTTTTTCTCCTGTATGTTTCCTTTCATGTTTTAATAAGTTACATTTGTGGGCACTCTTATATTCACATAAAGAACATTTGAATGGTTTTTCTCCTGTATGTTTCCTTCCATGTTTTAATAAGTTACATCTTTGAGCAGTTTTGTAGTCACACAAAGAGCACTTAAACGGTTTTTCGCCTGTGTGGGTCTTTTGGTGTTGGAATAAACACCTCTTCAAGGAAGTCTTATATTCACATAAACTGCACTTAAATGGTTTCTCTCCTGTATGTCCTCTTTCATGTGATACTAAATATCTCTTGAAGGCAGTCTTATATCCACAGAAAGTACACTTAAATGGTTTTTCTCCAGTATGTTTCCTTTCATGTTGTAATATATTTCCAACGTGTGCAGTCCTATATTCACACCAAGAGCACTTGTAAGGTTTTTCCCCTGTATGGTTGTTCTCATGCTGAACTAAATAGCTCTTCCAGGAAGTCTTATATTCACAAAAAGAGCATTTAAATGGTTTTTCCCCAGTATGTCTCTTTGTATGTTGTAAGAAATTACCTTTGTGAGCAGTTTTGTATTCACACAAATTACACTTGAATGGTTTTTCTCCTGGTGTTTTCTTTCCTGTTATACTAAACAATTCTTCCATAGTTTTACATTTGCATCAAGGGCACAAAAATACTTTCTCTCCTTATTTTTCCTTTCATGTTGCAACAAATTAACATTTTACAGAGCCTTATATTCACACAAAGTGCACTTAAAAGATTTTTCACCCATGTCTCTGTTAATAAATTTTTCAATAACCTGTTTGAGAGCTGCTAAGATAATTAAGTGAACTTAATACCAGCATCACAATCTTAAATTCACATAAAATGCAATTAATTGCTTTTTCTCAGTATGACATTTTTATTCACTTTTCCAACTACTGTCAAAGATTTCAATTCACAAAAAGTTCCTCCATATTAATTTTTTTCCAAGTTAATTTACTTTTCTTGATATTTTGTCTTCAGTAAATATTTTTTTCATTTTTAATAAACGCTTACAAGCAAAAAACAATGTTTTATATGTTTCTGCATCATTTTGACAATCATCATATATATTGAAACTAACATGATGTCACTTTTGCAAATATTCAATTTAAAATTTTTTTTTGGTTTCATACATCAAACATTCTAAGTAGATGCTATTTTCATTTACTAAAAATCTTACACACTTTAGTAATGTATATTTGCACATAAAATAAAATACACATTCCTTTTAAAGGGTTTCAAATACACTATTAATATTACTTGATTGTTTTTACTATCAAAACATTTATAATAGAAAGGGTCTGATACTGTTGGTTTTTAAACCAAGATTAATTGTAAACTGCTTACTATTATTCTTAGATTAATTATTTAAAAATAAAAGTGATTTTCTATATAGTTAGTGTCATTTTTATAATACATTTTGCTGTAAAATGTCATCTTTAAAAGAGAACTCAGAATGTATTTTTATAAACTTCTTGTCATTCCATTATATTAAATAAAACATTTATGTAAATATTCAAACTTTTCTAAGAATGTCAACTTTTGTTAAACATCTATATACTAATTCTGATTTCAATATCATAATCTTGTTTAATTGATATAAATAATTAAAAAGATAATATAAAATCAACATATTTCGTTAAAGAATATTTATTCTCTTGGTTATAAAAACATGATAATTTTTATGGGCAAATTTTTGATTGAAATTAATCATTAATATCTTATGGTTTGAAATGTAAATATTTGACAGTATCCATTTTATAATATACTTATCTGCAACAATAAGTGTAATGCTTAAGGAGGTGACTTGACAACACCTTGAGATTGCTGACTGTTATTGATATTAGGATTGTCTAAGCAATGCTGGGTTTTAATGATTACTTATCTTCAAATATAAACTTTTTAAGATGAGTTTTTTTCCATATCTTGAACCTATACAAAATAAAACTAACATTAATATAAAACACATTGGTTTACATTACAAAAGATAAGAAACATTTGTTAGCAATAATCATTAGATCATGCTTTAAATACATAATTTCATCAGATGACAAATTTCATAAAACAGTTATTTTTTATTTAATGCCGAGATTGATGCAAATATAGTTTCCAATTATTATGAGTACACTCACTAATCCCAGATTATTTAAAATATAATTTCTCTCACAGTCTTGACTGAATTACTATCTACAACATCTAGACTCCGGGTATATAAAAATATACTTGTATTTAAAATATTTACTTCTGGTTTAACATAAAGGGAAAAATGTTAAATCTCACAAATAATTTCAAGAAATTAAAAATATAGAAATAAAATATTTATTTATAAAATAAGTAATAAAAATCAAATTGCTATAAACAAGTGTCAAAAAATTTTACATTTTTTATAAAATATAATCTACATTAGTGTTCACATAAATGCAAATTAATTAATGCAGCAAATTAATTAATGCATACTTTTAATTAATGGTGATAATTTCTGGAATGATTCTATCTACAACAAATCAAATATTGATAGCTGATAGTCTTAAAACCTTCATCTCCATTTTTTTTACAATAATCTGTGATCTTTCCATTCAACACAAACATATCTCAGCATAATCTAAACATCATATTTCTCAAATTGCTTCTTTCAATATCATAAAAATATGAAATTTCTCCTTCCAAAACTATATATTTTAAAACATGTCTATTAGTATTCATTTATTTGATCTTTATATTCTTGAAACTTTTCATCTCCAACTTCATTCTATTTTGTAGGCCTTTCATTCATTTCCAATGAATCTATTATTAGACATGCAAAGAAAATATAATCACCATAAACTAGTAAACAAAAATAGCAAATGCCATCTAAATAAGTTGAGAAATGTTCGTTTTTGTGTGCCTGATTATGATGTTTTGGATTATTATATTAACACTTTTAAACATATCAAAAATTTATTGCTGTTTATAAATACACATTTACAAAATTATGCTAATGTGTATATATATATATATATTGTACTCTTCTCGTTAGGACCGAATGTTCTATCATTGTCATAATACTGTTTATAGGGACTTTAAATTTGTTGATAGAAAGCTATAAGTGATTAAATAATATATAAACACTATTCTAAATATTTAAATTATAAAAATATAAGCATAGTAAATTGATATAAGTTTAAAATGTATTGAATATTTTGTTAGACAAGCATAAAAATCATTAATTTCTAACATAATGTTTAATATTCAAATAAGCTATTAAATTTATCTTCTAAATTGTTTAAATTATATAAAATTATTAAAGTTTTAATTTTTATTGTGACGATCACACATACTGTGATCGCACATGTGTACATTTAATATATAGCATAATATTAAATGTGAGTTTTTATGTAAGCTAAGTTACAGAAATTGGATAACAAAGTTAGAAAAATAAAGTAAATTTATTTTAAGTTTTAATTAAAGAATCAAAATGGTAGCTGAGGAATGCAAGTAATTAAAAAAAATCAATTATGGTAATTAAAGAAAGTGAATGAAGGTAAGCAACCAAGATCCTTATCTTTCACCTTACAATGTTAACTTTTTTAGAATTTAAAATTAGTAAAGTTTAAGGAATAGTAAAATAAGATCACCGAAGGTGATGATTAAATCTTAAAGGGAAAGGGAAATAAAAAGGGATTAATGATTGTAGAATTAGCAATCATAAATTTCAGTCGCAATTACGAATAAAAATAAATAGATCTATAAAAAAAAGATAAAGATCATCTCTTCAAAATACACATGTGAATGCATGAAATATATGTATAGGTGTGTAAAATAAAGAGTGTGTAAATAAGAAAATTATTTATTAAAAAGAAATGGAAGTAAATAAAATAAAAAAAATAAATAAATAAAAAACAAGAAGAAAATTTTATGTATTTTATGAAAGTAAAATAAATGTGTGAAATGTAATTAATGACATTCCAAAAACAATCAAGAAGATAAGAAAAGGATTCTGGGACAATTAAGTAACAAGTTGGGTAAAGAAGGAGCCATGTTTTCGTTGTTCTTGAGTCTGCTGAGCTGACAGACAGAGTAGTTCGAGAGCTGTGAACAAAAATGTACCAAGAAGTTGACATATCGAGAATGCAGGGCTAAGGGCCCCAAACGGATGCCAGTTGATCCACGCTCACCTTGGGTGTAAAGTCATCTTCCCCATGAAGTAATAGTAGAGATAGCACCTGCCTGATGTTTCACCTTCCCTGTCATCGAAGCCGCAAGAATACTACTTAAATAAGCTGCAAGAAATAATCCAGCCGGATCCCAAGAATTTCCATCTCTACAAAAGAAGTGGAGTAATCCACATGATGGATAATAATTCCTTCGTCAACGTCCAGAAAACCTAGGTAATTAACTTTAATATAACATGCATGCACACACTTTCGTAAATGGCCACATTAATTAAAAAATGCAATTGCAAAATGTGAATCTGAATGAACGAAATAATTAGTAGTTATTCTATATCAAAGTATACGTAAAAAAAGACTATAAGCTATAAATATCTATATATAAATGTTTAGTATCAAAGAATTATCATTATTAGTGTGAATAATTAAATTAAATATAATTTGTGTTATTTTTAATGATTGTTTATTTTATGTCGAAATATTATATTTTGATGTTTATGAATGTATTATATTAAACAGTATTTATTTATGAATAGCTCCTTACGTCTCGTCTTTCCTTCTTCACCATACTAATTATAATGATATACCCGTAGGGTTTATAAAATACTAATTAGACATTTATTCTAGTAAAAGTACACGTGTTGATATAGTACAGTAATATTAAATCTCGCAAAAAATTATAAATATTTCAAGCGCTGGATTATTTTAAATAAATTATTCTTATGAATGAATATCCAGCAGCCGAAGAAGCTTCTGATCGGGAAAGATAATACTGAAATAGGCCATTGGTAATCTCAGTATTCGATCAGGAATATAGACTTAAATAATGAGTCTATATTGGCTTCTTTGCTTGACGTGACAGTCGTATCGATCGTAAAAGTGTAAATTAAAACGTTTATGAACGGTCAAAAAGGTAATTCTGTTACATTATAGAGTATTATATGTTTTCATTTTAGTAATGTTATAAAGTGTCAAAATTTATTATTCTAAATTTTTATTATTGTATTTAATATTTTTTCTTTAATATAAAATTGAGATTTAAAAGATATTTTAAATTGCTAAAGATAAACTAAAAATGGATACATTTTTGTTAAATATTTGATAAGTTAATAAAAAAATTATTAAAATATGTCATTTTAAAATGTTTGGTTAATTTAAATATAATTATAAAATTAATTGAGAATTAAATATTTCTTATAGTATTTAATAAAAAAAGATGACTTATAATTTTATTTCTGATTTTAAAAGTACATAATTGACAAATATGTAAATGAAGTTACAATTGAGGGATGAATCAACCAATCAGAATTGTTTTTTGAAGTAGGTATAAAAACTGTAATTAAAAAATATTGTGAGTCTGATTAAAAGTCTGATAGTTAATCTTATGATTAGTCTTATTATTTTAAAATTATTATTGAAGTAATAGTCAAGTATATTTTTTAAATTCTAATATAATTTTTACAAAAGTAAAAGGATTAAATTAATATTTAGTATAACTAAATATGTGCGAATAATTTAATAAATTTCCTGCCGGTTACTATTATGAAGCTTAATTGGAATTTACTAATGAAACAGTAAGATTGGAATCTTAGTTTCACCTGTTGTATCATCTTTTACCCATTCCTCCATCCCACCTAAATTTAAACCCTAAATATTGGACTGTGTGCATATAACGAAACTAGATATATATGTAAACATTTGTTAAATATGCCATGTGTACACACACACACACCGATATTAGGTAAATATTAAATTAAATAACGTAACTTACATAATTTGTTAAATTTATAATATTAAAATTCCAGGTAATCGTGCATAATTATTTAGGTCAATTGTATGTATATTTTTGTTTATAAACTTTAAAATTTGTTATGACTTATAAATGTATAAAATATACAAAAATAGAAACCTTGTTTATTTAAAACTGCAAAGTCATAGTGGGTGGGGAGAGACAATAGAATACTGAGAGATATTCCTAAAAGCTTTTTAACTAGTTTTTAAAGAAAAGTAAAATCTGCATTGTAATTAGATCAGGAGTAATGTACAAAAATAAAGTACAGAATAAAACTCAGTTGGATTAAAAATACAAATGTAATGTGCTGCTAATACATCAATTTACCTGAGGGTATTGTTAGCGGATCCAAGAGACCTTGACTACATCACATCAGATGGATCCGCAAAATAGGGAATAGAAAAGAGAAAAGATATAAAAAGTTCTTGTTCTAATTCTATTATGTGCTATGCTATGTTGATTCTATTTGATGTTATGTTGATTTAATTCCTGATAAGTCAATTGAGTCTAATCTGTTCTATTCTGTGCTGATGTTCGTTCATGTTTGTGTTCTGACAATATAAAATTTATTCATCATTATTATTTGTTTAAAAATGCTGTTCTTGTTTTATACTACCATGATTGAGGTGTAGGCATGTGCTGTTCTCCTCTGGTGAATGGTAAGGTATGTTGAATCTCCCACTTGCTCTACAATGAACTGATAGTATTTACTAAAATCTATACGCTGCTGCCTGATTAAAATGCTGCCATTAACCAAAATCTTGAAATAAACTGCTGCTTATTATTAAATGGACCATAAAGGATCACTCATCAACATTCGACTGAATTCAAAGGCAACCGGTACCCAAAATCTTTAAAAACTTTCACTCCTTAATCTAAAGCTATAGCTCATATATACAATCGGTATTTTTTTATAATTTTTCTTCTACTTATGTAAACTCTGTTAAAACTATATTAAAATATATTAAGAATCTGTAACTATTTAAAATATTTAATTAACATCGGATCTTTCCCTTTGGGTATCTATTTTTTTATTTATGTAACTGATTTCATGCCTAATTTCCGACCTGGCTGGCTAGTTTTATTAAATATTGTAATTTGTAGTCTTCGCCAATATGAGTGAAAGCATCAATATAATGTAATGATAATAACATCATTTTGCACTAATAAGCTGCCAGCTCAGGAATTATCCGTTCTTATTCTTAAATGATCTATTTAATGGACGTGTTCTCATGATGTCATATTACTATGCTTCCCATTATTACGTATTTAAAATAAATTGCCGTGACTATAGATGCATCTGACATGTAATATTAGTTAGGAATTCGAGTGTACCACAATTTGTTGCGGGCGGATTTATCAAATTAGCAATAGAAATAAGATAGAATTTTAATCGCTCTTTCTTTTTTTTATTAATTGGTTTACATTTAATTTATTTATGCTAACAATTCGAGGGCTTGCAAGTAAAATGACTTGTAAATGTGGGCCTTGTAAGTGAATCATCACTTTAAAGCATGTGTAAATATATCTAACTATGTTCTATAAGTGATCGATGTTATAGCTTAGCGATGCCATATTCTTTTTTAAAGCCATGGAGATTGCTGGATACTTATGCATAAAAGTATCATTCTGCTCCCAACAATAGGGCACATTTAGAAGTGCTCCCATGGGTAGTTGAGTCTGTCATGTGGTCGGGTAGTAACAGCGGCAGAAGTCCCTTACACTTGAATCTGCTTATATGACCGGTCATGTAGGGTCTCAGGGACAAAGCCCATCCACAAGTTTTATATTTCCCCTATGGCTTCATCATCTCAGTTTACTCTTTAATTATTACATGGCATTTCTACACATACCACCTCTCGTCTACTTAATTATTTTCTTATTGTATGCTTATGATTACATTTCCCAAGTCTTCCACATTATCTGTTCTCAAATAACAGGTCATGTATAATCGGTTGCTAAGGCAAGTAGATTCGCTGCCACAAATATTATTAACTATTTTGCCTCACATTGTAACCTATATGATTAATATAGGCATGAAATAACTCTTAGCTTTCATGAATAACCAAAGGGCCCGATCAAATAATTAATGTATTGCCAATGTAATTTAATTTCGTATTAGGAGTCTCGGAAATTATCGAATTCAAAACATGTAACCGAACTTTATTTTAATATTAAATATAGTGTTTTAATTATGTCTGTGTCCATATGTTTGTCTTTAATGCGTTATAGCCATGGTATCTCATTTCGATAATTAGTTACATGTATGAAAATTACGCATGAATATAGTAGTAATAACCATCGCTTTAGTTAGTAAATGTCCCTTGCATCTCCCTGACCTACCGTGGCCTAAAAGATATTTACTATTGTGATGGCAGGTGTGTTGTCCCATAGTAGTGTCGTGGAATCAATCTACTAGGTTTGAACACGGTACTGCAGGCCCTGAACCCACCTGTTGTGCTGCTCTTCGAATGTGGTGGTTGAATTGTGCAACTAGTTAGCGAGGCATACGAATTCTGACTGTTACATTAATAAAATCATGGAACATAAACTTATTATTGTTATAAGAAGATGATATGAGAGAAAAAACCAAAAAATTATTAAAGCACAATGTTTCCCAGAGCTATATAAAAATTTATCTGTTGATTTTTGCAAAATATTTTGAAATTGCAAACAGACATTGGTTAGAAGTAAATGCTATATAATGGAAATATCTGTAATTATAAATTTTAAGACTTTTGAAAAATATAATTCAAGAAAAAACTATCGGAAAAGATTAAAGTAAGAGTTACCTGTTAATTTTATGACATATTTGGGATGAAGATATAAAATATATCATACTCTCTCTAATAAAACTTTTTAATATTTTATTGACACTATTTTAGAAAAAGTAGTGATATTTTAAAAAAGAAAAAAATGTTATAAAGGACATATTTTTAAAAATGAAAGTTATATTGGACTAACGAATATCGGAATATATTTTAAAGAGCCTGTCGTTTAATTCCTATAATTATTTTCTTGAAAAAAGAGGAAAAAATGGATAATAAAATATATGATATTGTTATATTAGAAATAAGTAACTTTTGTAATACAACCTGGATTCATCTATTTATTTTATACTTATCTTATTGAAACGTATATGTTGGAAATGGAGAGACATCTGTTTTTATCCTAGGATTACGCACTATTGAATCTGACCGTAAGTTAAGCATTGGTTCCCAAATAAAAATGAAACATATATGTACACGGAAGGAAATAACTTTTTTAAAAATTGATTTTGAAATAACAACTGGATAAATAATGATCATTCTTAGATTTTTCAGAAAGAAGACTGTTTTTTATATCTTTATTAATTAGATTGACATTATTTTCCAAGATTTCTGCAGATACCAAAAGCCGACTTAACATTTTTTTAATTGTATTTTTGTTTTACATGCCGAGGAGAGCTAGAAGGAAAAAAAGTTTTCAACAGTTTTCGTCACATAGCGACCACAACTCCTTGGTTTATTAACTGCAACTTATTATATAGGACATTTATGAAGACGAATAGTAACTATAAGTTTTATTATTATTTATTTAAAATATACTAACAACTATAATTATAATTTAGATATAAGTTATAGGAAAGGTTACTTTTTTTTTTGATACTTTGAATCCTAACAATATTAATATTTTAAAAGAATTTTTGTTTAATAATTTTCTTAATTTTTATATTTTATGTAAAACTGGACCAGAAGACTTCAAAAGAAGTGAATTACAAATAGTAAGATCACATTAGGTAATTTTATTATAATTTTTTTTATACAATGTGTATTTTCTTAAAGTTGTTGGAGTTTTAATAATATGTATATTATATTACATGAATAAATGAATATATGGATGTGTGAGTTGATAACACATAGATTTTTATTGAGATATAAGCTGCGAGAAATATGCATATATTTATTTTTATACCATAAAACTTTGTAAAATGATTATAATTTTGATACGATTCTTTGCTAGATAAACCATATGGTATTTATTTTCAAGATATGAATATTTTAAGATCAAATCTTTTTGTATTTGTAGTTAAGTTTGTATGTGAAACCTTTTCTTATAGTAGTCATGATTGGATAAAGTGATATGTAATTTTGTTTATTATTGGGAATTGCTTAGTTATTTTATGATGTTAAATGTCTAAATCTACTTGAAATTATTTAAATGTATTTAAAACAGGCAAAACTCTCTACACGTATTGCCACTCAATGCAAGATCAGAGTAATCAATGGATGCAGAAGGCTTGTGCATAAAATCCCTATCTAGTGCCTACTCATCCAATATCCCCAGAATAGCTACTGGCTTCATCAGTGAAGAGCCTTGGATCTGAGAGCACTGCACCTAGGTTAGCACAGGGTGGCACTACTGTATGGAGTTTTGCCTTGTTTATTAACAATTATGTGCTAGTATAAGAGATTGTAATCACGTGATGTTTAGTGGTTTAATATAAAAACACTTAATCAGGTTCTTAAATAAGAAAAAATGTTTAGATAATTGAAAAAAATTATTTGTAACTCAACAGGCTTGAAATAGAAAATAGAGATACTTCAGAGAATTATTTAAAAAGGTGATTAAGCCACAAACAAGACCTTTATATCTGTAGACATTTCGCTCACACTGTCTTCGGACAGAAGTCCAAAATTTGTACTATAAGTTAAATCTTGTATCAAATTTACACTTAATGAATTATTATTTAAGCTTGCAGTACTAAATGTCTGTACTAAATTACGCTCTGATTGCCTTTTATTGATTTCGTTCGAATTTCTACTTCAAAGCCCCGATTCTAGATTGAGTAATCCGAATATAACAATTTCTAATTTCAAATAAAAAACAATAACTATTTTTACTTCTTTGTTTAATACTTTTAAAACTTAACTTCATTTTCAACATTATTTTTTTACTTACTTTCCAATTTTTAAAACAAAAACCAACAGCCGAAGAAATTAAACATCACGTAATTCCTAACGTTCGAAGCAGTAGTCTGCCTTTGTTTTAGTGGTCCTATTTAGACAATAAGTTGCTACATCTTAGTTTGCTATATATAATTTTAAAATGTAAATGTTAATAAAATAAATATTTACATTAAAAGACTATTGCTATATAGTTAGAATTATTATATTTTTATAAATTTAATTTACTCCTACAATTGAAATGTTTATCAATAAAAGTTGTAAGCTTGACTCCCATAATTAAATTATCCTAAATAGGTACAATAAATATTGCAAGTGGCATTGAATATATATATAAAATTAATGAGTATCTTACCACGGTTACCTTTTTCTAAAGATGAAAATAGCAATAATAAGATTAAGTAAAATTTGGACATTTCCCCACCTGTCTAAGCTTCTTTGGTGGCGCACTCTATGGGGATAGTTTAGCATTCATTAACATTATACAATTTTTATTACTAAATAAATAAAAATAGTCCTTTACGTTTCTTTGTTTCAAAAGAATCCATCACTGATTAATATCATATAAAAACTTTTTCCCACAGATTTTTTTATTTAAATAAATAAACTCGTTTTTATGTATATGAATAGCTTAATATAAATAATTTTTAACCTAAGTTTTGATAATTTTCTTAATGGATTATTCATCATAATGGATTGTATATTATTAATTATTCGAAAAAATCAAAATATTAATATGATAAAAAAAAAGTAACAAAATTAAATTAATAAATGACAGTATGAATATATATATCCTCAAATGACATTAGTGTAATATAAGAAAAACATAAAGATGAATCAGGGGATTGGAATTACGCAATAGTAATTTTGATATTTAAAACAAATGATAAGGGAGCTAATAATAATTACAGGACTATCGGTCTTTATCCACATAAAATTTTTATCAGTATAACTAAATTTATCTACAGGGAATTTTCGATTTTTTTTTTTCATATGTCATAGCATCGGCCGGGAGACGTATCCACAACAGTCTACAACCAACTACTTGCTTGCAAGGCGGTTGCGATGACCTCTCAGCTATTACCTACTATGTAAAAGGCATGCTGGGATAGCTTGCAGCAAAATATAGCAGATACCATGCCTCATTGTATATCATTTCAAAAAGAGAGAGAATGATAATTTAGTAGTATGTGTGCATTCGTTTGTATATAAGCATGTGTCATGCGTACACTACATATGTAATTGTGTAAGCTTACTTTATATGTATTTATAGTTCTTCCATATCGATAATGTCATTATTTTTGATAGAGACTTTAAATAAATAATCAAACATTGTATTTTGAATTATTATTTACATATATTGATCCAGTAATTAAACACAAACTTTTACAAAAACAAATGTACTGATATTTAAATATTTTCTCTAAATTAATTTACCTATTTAATGTTTGTGAATGAATTTATAAAGTGATATACGATACATTAAATAAATTTATTAACAAGGCCATTCTCCAAAAATAATATTTAAAAAAAATTATAAAAGATAATTTGAAAATAAAATTAATTATACATTGGTCATTAACATTCCACTCTCTCCATACCATTTTTGTGGTTTTTAAAGATAATAAAGTTACCTGGTGTCAGGCCTGCCATATAACTAAGAAGTACTTTTGTGGAAGGTAAATCTAATGCTCCCCCCCCCCCATCGTATAAAATAAAATTTGTAAATTAAAAAAAAATTTTTTTTTTCAGTGCTTTCACAAGAAAAACTTGAAAATATAGCTTTAATCATTTAATGGGTTTGGTAAATACCATACATTTTAAGCCAATAAACATCACATGATCACTATCTCTTATGCTTGCTCTAAGCAAAACTCTCTATACGTATTGTCACTCAGTGCAAGCCTAGTCTGGGGATATTGGATGAGTAGGCACTAGATAGGGATTTTATGCACAAGCCTTCTGGCATCCATTGATTACTCTGATCTTGCACTGTGTGGCAATACGTGTAGAGAATTTTGCCTGTTTTAAACACCACACATGTTTTACTAATTTATTTCTATAAAATACACGCCAAAATAAAACATATTAATGTTTAATAAAATAATTTTTGAAATAATAATTAAATAATATTTTAAAACAAAATTTTTTATTTAATTAACCAATTCATTCAATGTACTGAATGTTTTCTATATAAGTAACTAGAGAGGTTTGAACTTAGGATTTTTCAATCTATATTCATCCTATACTCCATCTCAAATATTTGAAACATATGATATAAGTGGCCATGTGTGTTATGTGAAGCAGAGAATGAATTTAGACTAAAAAATCCTAAGTTCAAATCCCACTAGTTATTTAAATATTTAGTTGGTAAATTTGAAATGTTAAATTGTTTTTTTTTTTCAAAAGTTTTCATATTATTTTTGGACAATCCTGTGAAAATGCTAGTACAAGTAGGAAATATCTGCAAAGAAGACAATTTTGCACTGCTCCCCTCTTCTTCTTGGGCCTGTTCTGATAACATATAAGCAATTAAATAATATTTAAGTTACTTACCAAATGATACGTACATCTGGAATATGATTCTTTAGTATGCTTCACTTGTGAGGTTTGTTCTACTCACTTGCTGGTCAGTAATTTATTAAAACATAATCCTTGTGTGTTTGAAATCTCATAAAGTTATAGACCTTCAATGATAAATTGTTTATACTGTTATTTAATTTTTTATGTTGTGTTTTGTAATAACTATAGTTTCTTCGGATATTTTAAATTTTCAAACTTACATTTTTTATTGATCCCATATCTTTAATATTTTATTAAAACCAACCAAAATACGTCAATTTTAAATAACACTACTAATAAAATTTTTACATTCTATTTGCACCTTCTTGTTAAAATGTTCTTTGTTTTAAATATCCTTTCATTATTTTTCATCCCATTCACATTTTCATGCTAAAATGTTTTTTTTAATTCACAGAAAATTGTTTATGTTTTCTATTAAAAAAATAATTTAACTTATTTTTGCTCAATAAAACATATTTATCATCCTATGCACAAGCCTTCTGGCAGCCATTGATTACTCTGTTTAGCACAGGTGGCAATACTGTATGGAGAGTTTTGCTCTGTTTAAAACATATTTATCTTTTGTATAATTTTATTCTTTACACTTATTAATAACTAAGTCACATTATATATATTATACACTTTATTAAGTAGTTGGATAATTAGATATTTAGCCAGGAAAAAAAGTAAATTTTCTTACTTCCATTGTTTATTCATTACATTTTTAGAAGGTATTGAAATTTGTTGCATTTTCTTTTGTTTATTCATAGGTTATATCATGAAATTTGTGAATTAAATATTTTGTTTTGCTTAGTCTTACATCTTAGTTTTTAGCTAGAGAATATATAAAAATCTAATACTGTATTTGAAAAAAAGATAATATTATTATTAAAAATGGGAAAATCTATTAAGTAAAACATGAAAAAAAATAATATGGAATAATAATAACAAAAAAGAGAAAGATAATACTATTAAAAAAGTGTTGACACAGCATTGAACTCAGATCTCACAATTCTAGGCAAACACTTTACCAGTACTCTCAAGTGAACAATACACTTGGAATTTCTAAAATATTATTCATAAAAATAATTTCATCATATGCAGAATAATATTTTGAAAGTGTTTTATTTTTAAATGAATAATGTTACTTTTTATATAAATTAGGATATTTAAATAAAAATGATTAAGAAATCTAACCATTTTTATTTACATATAAATTTTAATAATTATAGTGACAGAAAGGCATTGGCCTGTTCAGTTTTGTGCACTGGTAGATTATATAGAAATATATTTCATGGCTAAAGCAACTGACACAATAAGTTTAAGTAAAGAAATAGTCTACTTATGTTTAAATAATAAATTTTTACAATCAGAATGTGTTTCTAGAAATAAAGTGATCCAGAAATCTAAACATTTACATATAAGTTTTATTTAATTATCATGACAAAATGATATCAGTCTGATTTAGCATAATGATAAGAGTTTATATCTGGCATATTTTGAACTTATGTCTAAAAATTTGAAGCTCAGATAATTTTCACAAATAAGTTTAAGTAAATAAATATTCCTCTTACTTACACTCAAAATGTATTTCTAAGAATGAAATTATTCAAAAGTGTAAACAGTTTTATTTACATATAAATTTTATTAATTATCTTGGTGTCTCAGTCCCCAGTAGTGAAGTGCCTTTGTGCCCAGAACATCATGCACACCTACACAGTGGCCCTGCCTGGTATTATTTATTAGATATTTTGATAAAAATATTAGACCTAAGCTTTTATTTCATTCTGTCTGGTTCCACTAAAAGTTTAAGCCTCGAAAATGATTTTAAACACAATTTTTAAATATTATTGTTATATCTCTTCTTCCCTTCAATAATGGACTAATATAGATTCCTTTCTCATCATGATTGAATTGAGTATTCATTGCCACCATCCAATGTGTTTATATAAAGATAACACATAAGCAATGGCAAAAACAGGCCAATAGGCAATGATGCTCACTGAATCCAAATGTTTTCATTAACGTTGAGATCTGGCAATAAAGTCAAACTTTTTGAAGATAGTCAGTGAATAACTGTCACACCTGAAAGGCTATATATGTTCTCCAGAAAACAACTGTTAGACCAGAGTAACAATAGCCTAGTTCTCCATATAAGCTCAAAGAGAACTGCTAGCCAGAACAGCAGTACTATGTTCTCTAGACAATAGTCATTAAAGATAATGGTTAGCACAGTGAAACAAATCCACATTCAGGACTTGAAGTTGCCAGAAACAAAAGCCAAATTGTGGCAGGCTGTGAATGCTTCCAGAAGGGTTACCACAATATAGTCACAAAACAGATTGTCAAATACAGTTGGAAGTGGGTAGGAAATTTCCAAGGGCATGTATTGTTACTTTTTCAACAGTTCACCCTAAAACTACAAGCTAGATCTCACCATTGATATCAGGCTGTGTATAGCTATCATTATTAATAATTTGTCAATCAAGTATGTGTGTACCTGCTATATTCAGACTTTTATACTGATGGACATCTTGTCTGTGACCTTAACCATTCCAAACTTATTTAATGATAACAAATTCCCAATAATGATGCAACTCTATTAGGTTGAGATTAAATGCAATTTAAAAAGAAAAAACAATAGAAACAAATGGAATTAGCTATAGCTTAGAATGAATATGATATCACAAGAGCTCTTGGGTTACCTCATCAGAAGTAGGCATGTGAAGCCAATTTCAGGTGGAGACTTTTTCAGTTTGATGGAAGCAGCACTCATAATGAAGCAGCACTCATAAGAATTTGGCAGCAAATTTTGGTTAACAGTTCACATTTTTAGCAGTGATGGCAGTCTAAATTTAGAAATTTTTAAGTGAAGGCATCGGTTGGTATGGCGTGCAGCCACCGGCCATTTCCGACAGGAAAATAGCCTTCTTGCTGGTTCTACTTGGTCATTTTAGGATTTCTGTTAAAGGCTGGATGTGCAGTTCTCAGAGATTCTTAAACTTTTCAGAGAACACTTTAAATGCAATATATTTGAATACTTTTAATCTACTGGAGGATAAAATCTTGACTTCAATAATAAAACTTGCAGGCTACTTGCCTAGAATAGAATAATCTAGAACTAGAATAAGAAGAATTAAAAAAAAAACTAGAATAAGAATGATCAAACAGAAAAAAACCCCACTATATATATATATCTGAGCTGTACAATAAAAACTGCCATGGAGCGTTTCAAATATACCAAAAATTTGCTACATTATCAAAGCTGCAATCAAGCCTATCTGAATGTCCAAAGGAATTCAACAAAATTTTAATTAATTTTCTATTGTTAACTACCCTGTAGACATTGGGATTAAAACTTTGATTTCATTAAAAAAATACTTTTGTTAATTAAAATTTCCCCAAGTGGACATCTGCTGTATTTCTAGATAAGCTACTAGAACATATTAAACTATTGTTTTCTTACCAACCCTCATTTATTTTTACATACAATGGATGGCGTGATTTTAAATCTAAAATAATAACTTACTTACTTCTTTTAATTCTCAATGTTTAAATCTACTTATGGGATGAATACAATTTTATTTTAAACTAAAACAAATATTACGGATGTAATATCTTTTATAAATAGATTTAAACAGAAATAATTTTAAACAACAAAATACTATTTTAACTTAAGTTTTGAAAATAACTATATCACAGTGTGTGTGCAATTACGACCTATAAAACCTTTAAACAGATATTTTTTACGTGTACATACACATAATTTACACTAGTTATAAACAAATATATATAATAGCTGAAACACACAGGCTTATATATACCTGTGTCTATATACGTAATATATAGGGTATATGAGCACAGACTTTCACATAACCCACCACTCTCCACACTATCTCATAACACTGATACCCTCAAACGCACATATGTTGAAAAGATAAATAATCACCAATATACATATTTCATGCTAAACCAGCAATCATCAGTTGGTCCAGATTACCATTTCTACATACATATGCTATAAGTGTTCAGATATATATTAAGATAGCCAAACCTCACACTTTAATGGACAGGCTTCAATCTACTCCAACTCTTCAACCGTCCATCCAATTGAAAATCTGATGATGGAATGCTCAAAGGCCACCCTGAAACCGAGATTCTTGTCACACCCATGTTGACCTAAGGTCAATCTGACCCCTCATGTACAGGACATAATCCATTTATTACACAGAAGGAATGGGCAGACATTTCTACTTATGTAATAGCTGAAACACACATATATAACACGATCGTTGTACTCGTGGTTTAAAATTGGGCAGGATTTCCGGCATGTAAGCACAATACAGACACACTACAATACACTAGGGTTTAAACTAAGATACGAGGGTAGGAAAAAGGTGAGAAAAGGTGAAATGAAGATCTGCAAAGCAAATCTTACTGTTTCAATATGAATGCCTAGTTAAGAAAATACAGTTTCAAATAAAAGGGGAAGAGAATAAAGGTTATGAAGAATATGAATGGGCATATTGAAGAAATTGATAATGGATGTAATAAGAATGAACAACTTTTGAAGAATTTTTGTCAGAGAATGAATTTGAGCATTGAAAATTTATCAAATATTTATAAAGGACAGTCCACATGGTCTAGAAGTAATATATTCCACACAATAAATTATATATTCTTAGAGAAAGAGGAAATGAATAAAGTACAGAAAATGAAGGTGTTTGATAATGAAGAAAGTATGTAGTAGTGATCATAATTTCTATATAATAGAAATGGTCAATAATGTGATGGAAAATCAAAATAAAAGTAGAAACGATAGTGGAAGATGTGGATGGAGAGTGAATGATAAGAGTAAGTTAGAAGAGTATAAAATAAAAGTTGAAGAAACCATGGAAGAATTAGTTGACGATGAGTATAAGAACTGGTGTGGTACAATACAGAAAGTGGCAAACAGGGTTTCAGGTGAGAATATTCAGAAGAATAAAAGTAATAAAAAGTGAGAGTCAAAGTGTAAAAGAGAGAGAAAAAGAATGCAGAAAATATGTGTGCAATTAAGAACAACAAAAGTGAAAAAGATGTTAAATGAGAAAAGTACTTAGAAAAGAAGTTGGTTAAAACAAATAATTATAGAGAGAATGAAATTGAATAGTAAATTATTGGAAAATATTAATAAAAGTAAAAGAGATGTGAGTAAAAAGTTTTGGAAATACATAAAAAGGAATGTAGGGGGAAAGTGATAATATTACTAAATGATGAAGGAGTAGACAGTTGCTCTAGAAAAGAATTAGAAATAATACTAAATAAGTATGTAGTGGATATAGAAAATAGAGTCGTAGCAAAGATAAAAGCATGCAGTAATGGGAATATTAGGTTTAGAGAAAGTGAACCAATTGAGGCAGAGAAACAATTGAAAAGTGAAAACGCAAGAGGTTTAGATGGATGGGCAGCAGAGATGGTAATGAGTTTATGGCAAAGGTAAAATTGTTTTAATAAGATGGCACAGAAGAGATATTTTCCAGGTAGATAGAGTAATTCAGGAGTAAGGCTACTATTTAAAGAAAAGAGTAAGGATGACAAAAACTTAAACAATTATAGACTGATAGCAGTACCATCTGTTTTATATAAAGTTTTCTCCTAAATATGGTTGCTGGAAGGAATGCAAAATGGATGAAAAAAAATATAAAAGTGAGAGAAATGCAAGGTGTTTTTTGATCGGATAGGTATATAGGGGATAGTTTATTTGTAGTTACACAATTTATGGTTATGAGTAGGTATAGTTGTATATGGTTTATATACCTACAGAGGTGTATGATAAAGTAAATAGAAATAGATTATGGGTAAGTTTAGTAAATTTGGGAATGGATGGAGCTTTATTGGATATTATTAAGAATTTATAAGAAAATAATTACTATATGTATCAATTAGGGAATATAGAATCAGTTAAAAGTTAAAAATGGACTGGGACTAAGGCAAGGATGTACTGTGTCACCTATTTTGTTTTTGTTGTATTTGAGAGAAATAGAAAAGCAATAGAAGGATTAGGAAGAGGGATACATATACCATTAATAGGTGGCAAGGGAGTATACATTATCGGATCTTCTTTGCAGATGAGGTCTTTTTGTGTGCAAAAAGAAGGGAAGATATGAAACCCTTATGCTGCGGACATGCACATTAGTGGGTATAAAAGATGGGGATTAAGTTTAGTGAAGAAACAATCAAACGTAATAATGATTAATACGGGGGGAAAAGAAGACAAAGAATTTTTATTGGTGGATATAACGTTAAGTGTGGTGAAAAGATATAACAATTTGGGAATCGTCTTAAGTAATCAGAGAAACTTCTTGTGTGAATGGGGGAATAAATTGATAAATGAAAAAAAGAATTAAAAGGGATTGATAAAGATATTAACAGTGTTTTCATATAATAAATATGATGTGGCTGGAATTGTATGGGAGTGGCAGTAGCAGGGTTTACATGTTATGATGCATTGTGTTAATAAACAGGTATTAGATTACTTGGAAAAAGTACAAAGAGAAGTAGGGAAACATGCATTGGATGCAGATGTGTGATATGGCAAAAAAGGCAATTCAAGGTGAAATGGGATGGATAATAAAAGAATAGCCAAAATAGTATTTAATTGGGTCATGAATAATGGGCAGGTAACAAGATGAGTAAGAAAGTAATGTGGAATGCAGATTTGGATAATGAATTTGTCAATATACTTATACAAAAGGGGAATGATTGTGTTAGGAGAATGGAAGTAAACGGAATATTGGGTGCAAGAGTTAATTTATGATAATAGCAAGGAAAGTAGTTTACTGTTTAGGGCTCGAACGGGATCTTTAGCAAAAAGGGATTATATATGCAAATGAGAAAATGTGGGTGATTTAGTCTGTAAGGAAGGCATAGAAAATAATAGGCATCTGTTAATTGAATGTAAATGCTTAAAAGCAGAAAAGTTACAAGTAATAAAGTTGTGGAAAAAATAAATATAAGGAAAAGTGATTATACAAAGTGGGTTATTGATTTTTATACTGGGTTTGGGGACAAATAAGGGGAATTTAGGTATAAAGGATATGACAAAGATTATGAAAGGGAAGGTAAAATGGCTAACAGGTTTCTCTGGGCATAGTTCCTGAGAGATTCATGACTTCGTATAAAAAGCAGTCATAGTGCATCACTTCACAGGAGACTTAACAATATTAAAGTTTTGTCTATTCTTTTTGAAAATTATTTCGAGAGATTTATCATCATTAATCTTTTAAATATTACTACTTAAATACCTAATTCAGCACTAGATATCCAAGGGATGGTGATAGATTGGGAAATTATTTTAAATTTAAATCTTTAATTTTGTTATAAATTTAAAGCTTTTAGGTTGAAATAAAGTAGTTCTAAAATATATTGCCTATATTTAGTAGTATTTTTGCAATTTCTATTAAGTAAACAATAACCAGAAATCATTGATATTCCAGATAATGTGACTAGTAAGTAATCAACATTATCATTTCTAATGTGACTAAAATCAACATCATTTCTAATGTGACTAATAAGCAACAGTTTCCAATATGACTGTGTCTAGTAACCAATACTGTTTCTAATGTGACCACTAATCATCTCTAATGTGACTAGTAACCAATCACTAATAACCAATATTGTTTCTAAAAGTGACTAGTAACCAATGTCGTTTCTAAAGTGGATAGTAACCAATATTGTTTGAGGTGATTAGATAAGATTCTTATACCCATGTTTTAACTTTCTAGACAATAGATAACCAGAAATTATTAATGATATTCTAGATATCATGCTATATAATGAATAACATTTCTAAAGTAATTAGTAATCAATATCATTTCTAAAGTGTTTAGTATTCAATATCATTTCTAAAATGACTAGATAAGATTCTTATTTCAAAGTCTTTAGCTTTCTGTGCAATGAATTCATAATTCACATAAACAAATTGTTTAAAAAAATTAAAGGAATTGAAATAAGAATTTTGTCTTTTCATTCACCCACCAGTTAACTTTTGACTATAACCATTCAATCAAGGAACTGCATTAAGTTTGCAGTATCTAGAGTGAAGCATGAAATCTTGACCATTATCCATATACAAAATGAAGTCTTGAAAACAATTTAAAACTTCTTATAAATTGGGACAGCATGCATTATTGTTTTCTAGTTATTGTTGGTTTTTACCTAGAGAATATTGATGTTTGTATTATTTGTACAGTGAATATCTTTTATGATTATTTTTTTGTTCAAGTTAAGAGCTTGGGAAATTCAATCACATAAAAAGTTTGAATTCAAGCCTGGTAATATTTCATCAAATATTTTAATCTTATTTAAATGATTATTTATAAATACTTCAAAATGATTTGAAAAAAGTAGCAAAACCTTTTAATTTTTTCTCATTTTCCCAGCTGAAAATTAATCAGAGCTGCCTTCTCTCATTAACCTCCCAAACCAGAATAAATACTGGGAGTAACATCTAATTCTCAATATTAATAAAGACAGATTTCTATAACTTTTTTGAATTCAAACTGTAATGATGATCAAAAAGTTTGAATTTCCTTATAAATTTAGCATCCAGTGATTTTATGGAATACTTATAGTTATGAAAGTGAACATGGATGTTCTGCAAATGAATCTATGTCTAATATAAGTTTAACATTTATTGAGAAAATTATTTACAGTAATTCTAAATTTATTAGCTTATTATAATTTTGATATTTTTGCATTGAAGTCTTTTTTCCCTTGGTATAAAACATTGTTCACTTTTTTACTTTCACTTTGAATTTTTATATTGAAAAAATTTATTAATTGAAAATAATATATATGACATTTTGTTATTAGTTTGTAAACTTTTACAAATTATTGTATTTAATCAATGTCACAATTTATATGAGATTCAAGTTGGCAGTCATTGCTTTACCAATTTATACATAAATTCAAAAATATTTGATCATTTATGTCAATAAACATCCCATGATCATGATTTGCCTGTTTTGATATTTGATCATTATTATTTAGAACATTATTGATTAATACCACTTCTTATCATCATACCAGCAAACTGCCTCATTACAGCCATCAATCTCACATGTGGTCTCATTGTCTTTTACATCATGGGACTTAAGTCTTACTGCCCATTTATTATCATCTCTAAAAATATGTCCAGTTCAAGTCCATTTCAGTCTCATTTTTTTAATGATTTCAGTGTTACATTTTTGTTCTCTTACCTTCATTTTCAACATAATTTTATTACTCCTGAGATACATCTCTTCATAGTTTGAAGTCTCTGATCTTTCTTTTATTAAAAGTCTGTTTCATCTCTAAATAAAAACTGCTAAAAAATAGAAACCAACATAAGATTTTAACATGTGTTCATTACATTGCCTTTTTAAATACTTTGTAATAATTCTAATAGACTCACTTTATTTCCTTTCATCACTTAGAAACACTAATGGAATAAAACAAAGTCACCATTTTAAAGTAACTACATATTGAAAAACATCTAAGTGGAATATTGTAAAAAATAAATTGCAATTAAAAGAAATCAGAGTCCTGAATTCATTGTCTAGAAAGATAAAGACATGGAATAAGAATCTAATCATTTTTATGTTTATGCAGCTATATTTTTACATTTCTCAAATTATATAGAATATGGATATTCGACAAATATTGGTTCACGTTTGATTACTAACATGAAATCCAGAACATCATTAACAATTTCTGGTTATAGATGTAGAAAATAAAAATGTAATGTATAAATATCTCTTAAAACTATTTTTTATTTTAATCTAAGGGCTTTAAAGAGTAAAACTAAAGATTTGAATTTTTTACTCTATCTCCATGCATTGGATGTGTGCTTAATTAGATATTTCGGTAATCTTTAAAAGGTTAATGACATTCTATTAAATAGTTTGCAAAAGCAAAGGACTGAAATATTGTTGATATTTTCGGCTGATACAAAAAAATCATGTTGCCATCTGTATTTATTGTCTGACTTTTTTTGATTCTCATAGTTACAATGGTTTCTATACAGTAAAGAAACAAATACAATAAAGATATTCTGGTTTCCTGTAATTTAACATCAAATAACTTTGTAAAAAGCTTTTAATGTGTCCTTTGGAGTTATTAAAAGTAATTTTAAGGATTTCCTGATTGTCTTTATGAGCTTTTAATGATTCTATATATAATACAAGTTTAAAATCTCTTGGAAAACTAATTTATTTGTAGTATTTCAGAATTTATTAGTTTGATTATAGGTTAGACCTTTATAACTTTGAATTATTATTTTTTTATTCAATAAAACTTGTTTCATTTTTTTTGTTTCATAGTTTGATCATCTATATATATAACAATTGAAAATCTTTTGAGTTGTTTCATTATTGTGTCTTCTATATTTCTATAAATTAATCACAAATTATTCTAGATTTAAATTCAAAATTAGTATTTTAGAAACATATATGTTTGCCCTACTCTACTCTTTATTTTCTATCAATATTTCAAAAGTTTATATATTATTAAATTCCCTTTTTCATTACATTACTTACTTATTTTATCATTAAATGAATGTTTAAAAATTGTTTAGTCGAAAATGTTTTTTTAATAATATTTTCCCGATTTTCTACATTTATGTTTGACTAGACATAAACATTTATTTTAAAACATCTACAAATTTTTATATTTCTAATGTTACATGTAGACATTTAATGCCACATGTTTTGCACATATTTAAGTATATGTTGTAAACATTCATCATTATATAAATCCTAAGTGAATAAAAAATATCTATTATTATTATTAATGTCAATGCTAAATAAATGCTTATAAATCCAATTTTTCTTAATATTTTTTTTGTATGAATGTGTTTCTGAATCATCTTCCTACAATTCTTATCTCATAGTCTTAAGGTTATTTATTTAATTATGACGTTTTTTTACAT
Organism: Epiperipatus broadwayi; assembly: GCA_028023455.1. Taxonomy (NCBI): domain Eukaryota; kingdom Metazoa; phylum Onychophora; class Udeonychophora; order Euonychophora; family Peripatidae; genus Epiperipatus; species Epiperipatus broadwayi. The sequence continues at coordinate 1,036,510 of JAQFVV010006286.1, read as the reverse complement.
TGGATCATTTTCCCTATCTATTTGGCCATCAATATAATATTCAGCCCTGTTTATTTTTTTCAAGAATTGTCACAATATACAAGTCATACCAGAATTATCATTTACTTTAAAAACGTATGTGTGGAAAATGTAAAAACTATATTTAATGACTTAAGCGCTTTGAAAAAAACTCCACAATCATATATGAAATTAATTTTTAAATTATTAAATGGCAACATAAGATAAATATAAGTTTAGAAGCAAATGAAATCTTTTTTTTTCATTAGTTTGAATATTATGAAGTATTTAAGCTTTTAAGGCCAAAAGTATTTCACCGTACATATATAAATTAATAAAAAATGTTAAAAAATTGCAAACACATACTGCAATGGTTTTGCTACATGCTCTAAAAACAAGATGGACAATAAAATACTGTATATAACTGATTAAGAAAACTTTGTAATAAATGGAGTTCACTAGAGGGCGTCTAGGACTCCAGTTTTCACTGTTACAGGCTCCCTGTTTTGTTCAACTAAGTCATAGTCGAATTTTGAATTCATAAAAAAAAAGTTTACCAAGATATAAGTGAATACCAGTTGACGTGCATGCATCAAATAAATGAGAGTTTAAGATAGATTTAAGTATGTTAAAATATTAGTTTAATTTCCAGCAAAATTCAATTACATACATAACTGTTATATACGTTGATAAAACACTCCTTTAAAGTTGGGTATTATAGGTCTGCCCATAAGGGTCACTTTAGTCTCTAATTTTTTACTACTCCAATTCTTCCTCTATAGCCCACTTATATACCTGACTGCTGGAGTTCAAACAAAACATCTTCTATTCCATAATACCTCTCCTTATATGGTCTGCTAACTGAGCTCACTAGTTCCCATGGGTTTTGATTCATCCCCACTTTCACTTTATAATGCAAGGCAATTTGGAAGTAAATTTTACTTAACTTTCAAACTATATATGGTTATTTTTACATGACATCTTACATTAAATAATTCCAATATTATTTAGTTATACACTTTTAATATTATTTTTGAATCCCTTTAATTTTACAATAATGTTTACATAAATTTCAAGCAATCTTAAACCAACTTGTCCATGACACCACAATCCTCCTACCACTCCAGAAGTATTGGTTATTCCACAAAGTCTCTTAATTTGTTCTCATTGTTTTGGTCGGGATATCTTCCTTCCCAGCTCAGACAATTCCAGTGGCGAAAGTGGGTAACATGTCTTTTGTACACCATCTCATCTTCCGTTTGCACTGTCGCAATATTCTTTGAAGTTACACTGACTACTTCGCCTTTTATCCAGATTTTCCAGACAATCTCTAATCCACACCTTCTCACCAATGAAGAACTTCTCATGCTCAGTCCATAATCTTATAGCTTCTCTCTGCTTTTTTTCAATTTCTTTCTGCCAAAGCCACTCTTAATACCTTCGTTGACCTGCTTCATGTAATTTTCTTTCATGTTGTCACTGCTGCTCATAAATTCTTTCTACCTTAATTTTATCAAAAATTAGCAAATTCTCTTCCCCAAGTTTGCTTGTCAGATTTTTAGATTTGGAAGCATTTTCACTTCTTTCACTCTTAACTTTCACAACTAGTTTTCCTTTGTTTTTATTCAAATTGGGTGATCTCACCTTATTTGCTTCAGATGCTTCATCCACCTTGCATCATCATGCGTATGGTACTTTCAGGCTTTTACATATTACAGGCATTGAATGATTCTTTAACTCTAGTTGCACTGGTATTGTTTGTATTTGAACTGACCTTGTAATAAATAGAAGCGGGAATTTACTTCGTATTTCTTTTCCGATATTAATTTTTTTTATTACATTGATCGTGATTCCCAGTGGTTGGAACCAGTTTCTACTGGATAGTGGATTTATTTGTTTATGCACTATAAATAATGGTAGCACTCTGCTGTACATGTTCAATTTTACTCTCACCAAAACTCTTCCGACAATCTCAACCGTGTTTCCATTGATATCTCTAGCGCAAACTTCAGTCCTCTCAATTTTTTAAGAAAAACTGCTTTCTTTAGTAATGTTCTTTCAATCTCTTAAAAGATCTCAGAGAGACTCCTGAGCTGCTATTTCCATTTTGAAATGCTTTCCTTCTATTATAATGTTTGCTTAATTCTGGACTTTGCGCTCTTTAACAATTTTATATCATACATTTCTGGGGATTGCTTTCTTAAACTTAATTTGTTGAAATCCCTCACCAGAAGTCCTAATAATCTGTGGCTTGACGGTTTGCACTGGGATTGACTACAATTTCACTCGGTGTCCTGGTTATCCACAGTGGTAATATACATGATTGCACCTATAATCTTTCTGGCTTCTGCCTTTCCCTTCTTATTCGACTGTTCTCTCGATCGACTGATACTCTATACAATGGGATATGTTATTTATGTATTCCTTAGCTTGGTCGATTACTAATAAATGTGCCACTCCTCTTTTTATTGCTTCCTTATATGTTATTGTCGAGTCCACTAATAACTGTTCATGGAATTTTACTTCATGTAATCCTAGAAACAATTGTTTGAGGAGTGCTTCTCCTAAGAACTGGCCATACGCACAATTTTTTGCTAACTCACATAGAGCCGCATCATATTCTTTAAAGGTTCCACTTTTTTCCTGTCATCATAGCCTAAAATGTAATCTTGCGATGTTTTGATGGTAGAGGGCAGAACTCTCCAGTTAATTGTGTAATTACCTCATTATATTGTAATGTTTCAGTCTCTCAGGTTCAAACAAATGGTGGGGTATGTCTAATACTTTGATCCCTGCAAAACCCAAAAGAGTAGCTATTTTTATGATTTTCTTTGATGCTAATCATCAGGAAAGGTTTTTCTACTAATTTTACATATGATGGCCAGTTGCCTGGATGTTCAACATTGAAATCTATTCACAATTGTATGTTGGCAGCCATTTTCGATGCACGAATTTATCTCCAGTGATGGTTCCCTTTTTTGGTTTAATAATGAAGTCCGATGTATGATTGCTGTTCGCAAAATCTCTCTAACGGTGATCCTGTCGCCTGTGCCAGCTTTGACGTGTATCCATCAAATAAATGAGTTTTAGACAGATTTGAGTAAGTGAAAATATTAGTTTAATTTCCAGAAAAATTCAATTATATACATAACTATTACATACATCGGTAAAGCATTCATTTAAAGTTGGGTATCATAGGTCTTCCTGTTAGGGCCACTGTAGTCTCAAATTTTTTACTACTCTAATTCTCCCTCTATATCCCACTTATATACCAGACTTCTGGAGTTCAAACAAAACATCTCTCATTCCATAAATACTGCTCCTTACATGGTCTGCTGAGTCCTTCACTAGTTTCCATGGATTTTGATTCATCCCCTATTTCACTTTATAAGGCAAGGCATTTTGGAAGTAAATTTTACTTAACTTTCAAATCATATATGGTTATTTTTTACATAACATCTTACATTAAATAATTCTAATATTATTTAGTTATGCACTTCTAATAATAATTATGAATCCCTTTAATTTTACAATATTATTTACATAATAAATTTCAAGCAATGTTAAACCAACTTGTCTGTGATGCCACACCCGTTTTGTTTTTTACTTTTTACAAGAAATTTTAGAACAATTTTCACTCAAGAATAATTGAGAGCATCTATTGTTCCATTTTATGCAAATGGTTACCATTAGAAATAGGCAAAAGCTAGATTAAATAATTCTAGAAATCATTAGAACAAGATAAAACCTTGGAAATCCTAATTTTATTGTTAGAATAAACAGACAAATCATTTGGACAACAAATCTCATAGAAAATGTGGAAAATAAAATGTTAACAAGGATGATTTTTAAGAATTTCATCATTGCATCAGACATTAGAAGTGTGAAACAAGTTTCTATGACTGCAAACTAGTCATGGAAGACAGAAAATGGCCCAGGGATTATTATAGATACAAAAATTAATCTTAAAACAAAAGAAAAAGAAATCCCAGTGTTAAAATGTTCATAGGAAAAAAGTGATTCATGAGCAAAAAAATGATTTAAAGACAAACTTAGTACAAATGATGTTTTAGACCTAAACAGAGACACTGAAGCTGCAAATTATTCATCTTCTTTCAAGCAATAATTATTGACAATATTCCAAAAGTTAACAACAAACTTTCAGATTATACAACTGAATCCTTGATTACAAAGCAAGACCTAAAACTCAAAGGAAGCAAAATCCAATTAATATCAACAAATAAAAGTCACTATGAACTCTGAAGGACTTTATAGTTGGTGGGTTGAACAGGTATTGTGAACATTTCTGGACACAGAAGGTTAATAATGATTAAAAGATTTTCAGCTACACTGACCTCAGTGTGCAAGATAATATGTTCTCATGGTGTGCATGTAAATCTGGCTTGATTTCAAGATTACAATGAATCAAATGTACTGGTGGGCATGAGTTTGAACTTCCTCTTTTTTCCTCAGGTGTGGAGATGGTCACCATGAGGGGCTTGGTTCATTTGTGGGGGCTGTTGGCGAACATTGTCTAGCTCGAAAATACCTGCTAGGTGAGTGAAAGTCACTACCTTTACTTGGACATCACCCTGAGGGGCTACCATGCCCTTTGATGGATTATTTGTTAGGTCAGTGTTGATTAGGTTTCATGAGTTAATTTTAGATTTAGAGCATTAAGCTATCGCCAATTTTTGTAACATTGAGAGTAATATTTTCCAGGCACGGGTTAGCATTCCTCATTTCTTCCTCAGGGGTGGCTGATGGCAGTCATTGGGGTCTGGTCTATGGTGTGGGCTGTTGACAATTGCTGCCGCTACCTGAAAACCTGCTGGAAAAATACTTGGTTAGTGTTCCTGCACCATTTTCCTTTCTGATGGGCTACTGCACCTCCTTGATGAGTTGGTTTTGGGCAGTGCAGATCTATGCTCATTATTCATTGTTTTCCCTAGTTGGTTTTTCAATTTTGCACAGTAGACCAAATTTGGTCCCTACATATTTGGACTGTTAAATTGGGGACGGAGGTGCAAGGCTCGGCTGTGAGTCGAGGATTTGTTGTCTTGTGGACTTGGGCCTTAGACCTCATCGCCTGTTGTGATGATTGACGCAATGCTGGACTTGTTTATCTATTCAGCTGAAGCTTTAGTCTTCGTTTTAGGGCCCTGGGGGTGGGATCATTGGGCTATGGATGTTTCGGCAGTTGGCCATGTACACATTGGGCAAGATTATAGTAACCCTTTTGTAAACGTAATACTTATCTGGAGTGTTTCCTTTTGTAAACAAGATTAATAATTTTGTTTTGTTTTTTTTGTACATTGAATGCTTTGCAATCACATCAGGTAATTAGACCCAGAAGACTTTAAAAGATAAATGGAGTAATTCCTTTAACAACTGCATTAGCTAGCTCCCAAAAAAAATAATGCAAAAATTTGATCAAGTATTCATCTGTCTTCATGTGTTATGGAAATAGCAAACTGAAAAATTAAAATAGATAACATTTAAAGAAATTTATAAAAAAAACTTATAAATATTAGTATTCACCTGAAACTCTGTGATGATGGAATTTCAAATGTCATATGTTAGACTGTTTTCATCATCTATGACTAATAAACAATTCAAAAGATAAACTTGATCCCAAACTAATATCTCAAGTGGTGTACCAGATACAATGCCCTCAGGCTGGATGCAGAGCCTCATATTATGGGGAAACAAAAACTACCATTACAAACAGAGCATCCCAGCACATATCTATGTATAAAAAGGCACTTAACAAGGAGTCCACATCAGCATTCGTGGAACATGAAAAAGCTACTGGACACAGATTTGAATCCACCAACCCCAGAATAGTGTGCAAAGAGAGTAACAACCATAGGCGCAAAATAAAGGAGGCATATTTCATAAATAATGACACCCAATCAATTAATAGAAAGGACACCTGTTTAACCATTTCAAAAAGATGGTCAAATTAATTCAAACAATATTTCAAATAAAATAGTGAAACATCTAATTAACATAGATTTGAATACACCCCCTCATCACTATCAACAGCTATGATTATGAAGCCATAGAGCTTTGAAAGCGCTAAGCTTTAAATAAATTTAGTAATATATATATACTTCTTTAACGAGCGTTATAAACGCATAATTATTGATATTATATGGGATATATATAACAAAATTGAACATTGGACAATAAACCCACATGAAATATTAATTTAGATTTGATTCCCACAATACTGACTTCACTACTACTGAAATTAATAAAACAGATAAGTAATCTAGTTTTAAATTGATAATTGTTTATATACTGCTAAAAATAAAATTTGTATTTTTTTGTTTTGATTTATAACTTGTTTTAAACTTTGTAAAATAGATTTATTGGTTATCTTCAATAAACTAAGTAATAAAACAAATGTTTTTTTAAATAAATAAAAGAAACGTTGTTAAAAAATTTCTTTAGCATATGCATTCTTATAATGAATATAGGTAGCATTTTAACATGTAATTAAAAATTTATAGTTACTTAAATATTGTCTTTTTAAGATTACTTTAACTTAAATAAATATTTTTCATCTGCTCTATATCTTTTGACATAGATACATTATATTAAGTGTTCTGAAATAAGAGAAATTGTAGAATTATCCCTCAATTGAATACATTAAGTTTTATTTGAACAATAGAAATTCTTTTAGGTTTTCTTCAATAATCATTTGTTTTGGCATTTAACCATTCTTATTATGTTGAAAAATCAGATAATGATATTCCAGGTAAAATGTTTTGAAAAAAAAAAGAGATTACACTGTACTAAAATGGAAGTAACCATCTGCTTTTAATATAGAAAAAATATAATTCTACAATTTTATATATATATCAATTGAAATAGTTCAAGATTTTACTTCATTAATGCTTAAATAAATTAATATATATGTGCTCTGCGCACAGGTAATGAAGCTATTAATAAATTGTCATGGCGGTAAAATTTTGATAATTTCATGACTATTAATAGTTTCATTACCCGTGCGCAGAGCACATATATATATTAATATATCAATTGAAAATTTATCAATTGAAAAATCCTCTTAGATAACTATACTGTGTTTAAAATTAAATTATAAACCAGAAAGAGATTTTGTTGAGGTTTGTAATATATAGTAGAAACAATTATAGGCTATATCATTTTAAAAATATGATTGTTTTTACTTTTGGGATGTTTTTGATTAGATAGATTAATGAATCACAGTCCTAATATGCAAAAAGGTGGCAGCCAAATTATTCATCATCATAAACAAAACTGTCATCGGTAATACAGCATCTATTGAGCCACACCGTCCGATGGCGCTGTTTCTACGCTAAAGCACATAAATATGCTGTTTACAAGGCCGATCATAGATCTTACGGCCTGTAAACTGTTCAAACACTAAGATGTTGAAGTGCACCCCTACCCCAACATCTCTAGCATGTTGAACATTATTAGTGACGAGTATATGACACTCTCTCTAGACATTACTCTTGACTATTGTACAGCATATGATATGAAGGTTTCTGTACTTGTAATGACGAAAAGTCTATTGAACGGATTTTTTTCTTTTGCTTCAATGTATTGTAATTGATGTGAGTTGGTAAAAATTGTAACGAATTGTCAAACGCTCCTCCTTTCATTGTCAGGGGTCAGAATTCATGAAATGAGGAGTGTAAATCACGATTCGCAAAGCTCACGATCAAGTCATGCACTTTCCGAAACTTTTTAGAGATCAAAATAATAGTTCAATGGCAGACGACTGTTCGGCGTTGTAGTTTTGAGATTGACTTGCTACAGAAGGCAAATGCGCTGGCCTTCCTTCAACTCCAAAAAATAAAATATTTGACACAGCCAGATAAAAAAACTGTGTTTTGTGGTGGTTTAATGAAATTGAGGCGTTGTCAAACATCTGGAATGGAATGTCCATCGCGTCAATGGCGACGAAGGGGTTCCATTCGCTCATGGAACGGGCTTTGAGGGCTGCCTGGGAATTGCTTTTTCCCATGTGGTATGGCTAATTGATTCTTGAAGATGGGATCAGCTTACAGTGAAGCGTATTACAGCTGACTTGGAAAGGTGTCAAAACGCCGTAAGGAATATGACCACAGGTCTTAGAGAGGTCTGTTGAAAAAGACTTGTTTCTTGATAAACAAAAGAAACAAAAAAAGTTGTTTCTTTAAAAAGAGAGAGAGAGAGAGAGAGAGAGAGAGAGACCGGACAAAAAGAAATAGTGACAAAATATTTTTAAAAGCCAAAAAAAAAGAGAAAAAACCATTTTTTTGATTTTTAAAAAAAATATACATCAAACCGGTTACAAAAAACAAAAACAAAACAATAATAAACAACAAACAAAAAAAAAAGTAAAAAATTCAATCCAAAAATGAAAAGCATACATCAACAAAATTTGAAAAACAGCCCGGTAATGTTATATCTATTCATTTTTCACTAGCAACAGCACCATCAGATGGTGTGGCTCAAAAGATGCTGTATCACCCTGTCATCATAATAAAATAGCAATCTCTATATTCTCCTGACTAGTAAAATGATCATTTTCATGGCTTTCCCAGTCATTTTTAATAATGGACTTATAATCACACAACCGGCATTTAAATACTTCTTTGCTAATGAAATATTTTTTTATAGTATGAATTCTATCATGGTTTTTTAAATTATTAAAATAAATATTGTTCTCTAATTGTAATTTTTCAGGTCTTTGTATGTTAAATATTTTCCTTTCACTATATGATGTTTTTGTTCCTGTATGTTTCCTTTCATGTTGGGACAAATTACTGCTGTAATAAGTCTTATATTCACACAGAGTTCACTTGAATGGTTTTTCCCCTGTATGTTTTCTTTCATGTCGTGTTAAAGAATCTTTTTGGAAACTCTTATATTCGCACAAAGAGCACTTAAAAGTTTTTTCTCCTATATGTTTCTTTTCATGTTGTACCAAATGCCTTTTGAAAAAACTCTTATATTCACATGCACGGCACTTAAATGATTTTTCCACTGTATGTGTCCTCTCATGCCATAACAACGAACTTTTCTGTGAACAGGAAAATGTTTGTTCTCCTGTATGTTTTCTTTCATGTACTAATAACTGATATTTGTGTGTACTCTCATATTCACATATAGCACACTTAAATGGCTTTTCTCCTCTATGTCTTCGTTCATGGTCTAATAAATTGCTTTTGTGGGCAGTCTTATATTCACATAAGCTGCATTTGAATGATTTTTCTCCTGTGTGTTTCCTTTCATGTTTTAATAAGTAATCTTCATGGGCAGTTTTATATTCACATAAAGCACATTTTAATGGTTTTGCTCCTGTATGTCTCCTTTCATGTCTTAATAAATTACAATATTGAGCAGTTTTGTAGTTACACAAAGAGCACTTAAACGGTTTTTCTCCTGTGTGGGTCCTTTGGTGTTGGACTAAATACCTCTCCAAGGTAGTCTTATATTCACATAAATGCACTCAAATGGTTTCTCTCCTGTATGTCTTCTTTCATGTGATACTAAATCTTTCATGAAGGCAGTCTTATATCCACAGTAAGAGCACTTGTAATGTTTTTCTCCAGTATGTTTCCTTTCATGTTGTACAAAATTTCCATGGTGTCTAGTCCTATATTCGCACCAAGAGCACTTGTGAGGTTTTTCTTCTGTATGTTTCCTCTCATGCTGAACTAAATTTCTCTTCCAGCAAGTCTTATATTCACAAAAAGAGCATTTCAATGGTTTTTCCCCAGTATGTCTCTTTTTATGCCGTAATAAATTATCTTTGCGAGCAGTTTTATATTCACACAAAGTACACTTCAATGGTTTTTCTTCTGGTGTCTTCTTTCCTGTTATACTAAACAATTCTTGCATAGTTTTACATTTGCATCAAGGGCACAAAAATGCTTTCTCTCCTTATGTTTCCTTTCATATTGCAACAAATTAACATTTTACAGAGCCTTATATTCACCCAAAGTGCACTTAAAAGATTTTTCAGCCATGTCTCTTTTAATAAATTTTTCAATAACCTTTTTTAGAGCTGCTAAGATCATTAAGTGAACTTAATACCAGCATCACAATCTTAAATTCACATAAAATGCACTTAATTGCTTTTTCTCAGTATGACATTTTTATTCACTTTTCCAACTACTGTCAAAGATTTCAATTCACAAAAAGTTCTTCCATATTAATTTTTTTCCAAGTTAATTTACTTTTTTTGATATTTTCTCTTCAGTAAAGATTTTTTTCTTTTTTAATAAATGCTTACAAGCAAAAAACGTTTTACATGTTTCTGCATCATTTTGACAACCATCATATATATTGAAACTAGCATGATGGCACTTTTGCAAATATACAATTTTAATTTTTTTTTTTGTACTTGATATATATTATATGGTTTCGTACATCAAACATTCTATTTCTAGATGTTATTTTCATTTCCTAAAAATCTTACAAACTTTAGTAATATATATTTGCACATAAAATAAAATACACATTTCTTTTAAAGGTTTTCAAATACACTATTAATATTACTTCATTGTTTTTACTATCAAAATATTTATAACAGAAATGGTCTGATACTGTTGGTTTTTAAACCAAGATTGATAAACTGCTTACTATTATTCTTAGATTAATTATTTAAAAATAAAAGTGATTTTCTATATAGTTAGTGTCATTTTTATAAAACATTATGTTGTATAAGGTCTTCTTTAAACGAGAAACTCATAGAATGTATTTTTATAAACGAGAAACTTCTTGTCATTCCATTATATTAAATAAAACATTTATGTAAATATTCAAACTTTTCTAGGAATGTCAACTTTTGTGAAACATCTATATAATAATTCTGATTTCAATATCATAATCTTGTTATTTGATATAAATAATTAAAAAGATAATACAAAATCAACATATTTATGGGAAAATTTTTGATTGAAATTAATCATTAATATCTTATGGTTTGAAATGTAAATATTTGATGGTATCCATTTTATAACATACTTATCTTCAACAATAAGTGTAATGCTTAAGGAGGTCACCTTGACAACAACTTGAGATTACTGACTTATTGATATTAGGATTGTCTAAGCAATGCTGGGTTTTAATGATTACTTATTTTCAAATACAAACTTTTTAAGATGAGTTTTTTTTCCATATCTTGAACCTATACAAAATAAAACTAACATTAATATAAAACACATTGGTTTACATTACAATAGATAAGAAACACTTGTTAGCAATAATCATTAGATCATGCTTTAAATACATAATTTCATCAGATGACAAATTTCACAAAACAATTATTTTTTATTTAATGCAGAGATTGATGCAAATATAGTTTCCAATTATTATGAGTACATTCACTAATCCCAGATTATTTAAAATAGAATTTCTCTCACAGTCTTGACTGAATTACTATCTACAACATCTAGACTCCAGGTATATAAAATATACTTGTATTTAAAATATTTACTTCTGATTTAACATAAAGAGAAAAAATGTTAATCTCACGAATAATTTCAAGAAATTAAAAATATAAAAATAAAATATTTATTTATAAAATAAGTAATAAAAATCAAATTGCTATAAACAAGTGTCAAAAAATTTTACATTTTTCATAAAATATAATCTACATTAGTGTTCACATAAATGCAAATTAATTAATGCATACTTTTAATTAAATACCTAAAAGATCATATAATGGTGATAATTTCTGGAATGATTCTATCTACAACAAATCAAATATTGATAGCTCATAGACCTCTAAGATTTTCATAAATGTCAAATGAACAAAACATCATTATATCTAAAATTTGATTTTATTACATCTGAGTTGTAAGTTGCATATTGCACTTAAAATAAATAGCTTTTCCAATATTCATGCCGCTGTGATTGGATATTTTTCATCATGGTGTTGAAGTCAATATTAAAACTTTTCCGTTTCTGAAAGTCATCCTAATCCCAAGAAACTAATTACTCATGGAGTAAGCCATAATTATAATGCCAAGATATCCCAGAGTGGCATATTAACAATAGACCATATCTGTAACAATGATAAAAACAGTTGACCACGGGGAGATTGTTTAAGAATGTGAAATGAAATTGGTCAAAGCAGACATGGTTTCAATGCAGTTTAATATCTCATTCCTCTGTTACATAAGGGTACTGAACAATGCATAATTAGCTACAAGCATCCGATTTAAGTTATTAATGACATATTTATTAATTTTACACCAGTCATTAAATGATTTAATTTAGTTCTAAAATTGCACATCTTAGCATTTCATCCAATATTTCTGTATATATAGTTAATTATAAATATGTGATTTTTTTCGCATGCGTTAGTGAAGCTGTAATTATACTATAATGTTTAATATGCCTGCATAGCACTTTCGAGATTTAGTATTTAAATCTCATACTCATAGCTTTACGAATGAAGACTGTTGTGATTTATTGTACACTTATGCAAATGAGCTTGAATTTTTAATTAGTTAGTTAGCTCATTTGCATATGTGTACAATAAATCACAACAGTCTACATTCGTAAAGCTATGAGATTTAAATACTAAATCTCGAAAGCACTAAGCAGGCATATTAAACATTATAGTATATTTACACCTTCTCTAATGCATGCAAAAAAAATCATATATTTATAATTACAAATTTTTATTGGTGAAGAGAAAAACAATTTATTATATATAGTTAATTAGAAACTTAATCATTGCAAACAAAAAAACTCATATAAAATAGATTTAAAATATGTATTCTCTCCACAATACAATTTTTGTACCTAAATTTCATTTATATAAATGTGATGTTCTGAAATGAATTTATATTATTAAGACGGTAATATTTTTTTTCTATTTTCATTATAATTAATCATGATTTCTCTTCTGTTTCTGGAAAACATGCCATTGATGACATTTATAAGAGAGTGAGGTTGTCCAAACTGTTTTTTGATAAACACAACATTGAGAAAGAATTGAGATAAAATATGGAGGAAGGCGGTTAAGTTGTTCAAAAATATTTGATAACCAATTAAAAAGACTGTGACTGTAAATTTACAAACAGTATATATTTTATTGACAGAAACAAGAACTAAAAAACTGACTGTAAAGACCACCATCAGATAGCATTTCTATGTGCAAAGTGTTGAATTTTATTGTTACTATTTAAATATGATGGCTTCACACATATATGACTCAAATTTCATTACAATGAAGTATTAGAAAATGTAATAATTTGTCTGGCCAGCATAGTGATCCACAAAGGAAGAAATGATGTTTTTTTCTAAAAGTGACCTTATATGAAGATAACTTGAATACACCATCCCAGTTCTATTTATGTATATGTTTTACCCCCAAAAAAGTCTACTGGTGTCTGATAATGACTGAGCCAAATTCATAAATCAATCAGACTGACCATTGAAAAAACAATAACTATTTGTTTTTAATAGAAGAAAGAAGTATAAAAACTCAACAATTGTTAAAAAATTACATGGATTAAAATGTTCAGTATTAAGTCAAAAAATTGCATAGTAGTTAATAACTAGACCAACTCATACAGCTTAGTAGACTAATAGGAAATAATAATATTGAAGATTGTTTCAATTGGAATAATTCAAGCATATTTTTGTTATATTTTGTTTTTCTTAGTTGATTTAATCATTAACCTAAGTCAATTTTATAATCCATCTACTCTAAATTGTACCAACGACTATTATTTGAGAGGATATAGAGAACGTGTTACTATTATTGGAAATAAAACTTTATATATTTTTGCCTTATTCACTTCATGCATTTCACCAAGGTAAATGAGTAGGACAACATTGCAAATGAGGTTCACGAATACAAAAGCTGTGATTCAGAACAAACATATCTACTAAAGTATAAAAATTCAACCCAACATTGCGAATGGTGCTGTTATGACTCTTTAATACTATAATTAGCCCAAACTCAGAAATATTCTAGCTGTCTCAGCTATTAAGATATATCCATATGATGAGCTTGAAAGATTACTAGTATAAAGTTAACATTAGCAGTATGCTTTAAACTGATAATGTCCCTGAGTATACTCATCATAATTTATGATTGAGTCAGTAAGACATCATCTTATATAAAAGAAGCAAAACTCACTATACGTACTGCAAGCTAGAGTAATCAATGGATTCCAGAAGGCTTGTGCATAAAATCCCCATCTAATGCCTACTCATCCAATATCCCCAGACTAGTTTCTGGCTGGCTTGTGACCTTCGTCAGTGAGGAGCCTTGGATCTGGAAGCAATACGTATAGTGAGTTTTGCCAGTTTTAAAACAGTTATACACAAGCATAAGAAGTGGTGGTCAGGTGATGTTTATTGGTTATCATCTTATATAATTGGAACAGATACATTTGGCTGCCCCTATGTGGCCTAATCAAATCATCCTGCTGTCCACTAATAGATACATAATGAGATTTACACACACACACACACACACATATATATATTATGGGCTGGTTTTCTATGTTTATACTTAAAATTACATTTATTAAAAATATAATGAAGCAAGAGAATGGGCTTGTTCCTTACATTTATAGATGACACCTTTGACATCCACAGTGATATTTGTTACTTTCAAATGCTAAGTGTTTAATAATTACACTTGACTTCAAAATTTGTTTTTAATTGTTTTAATTCTTATCATTTCCTAAAATCAAATTTCACATACCTAAATACATTGTACAGGCTTAAACCTGCATTTATATATGTAATATATGCAGGATTCGAACTCAAAACTTTCACACGACCCAGTACTCTCAGTGCCATCTCATATTGCTGTCCCACCTGATCACACACATGTTGAAAAGATAAATAATCACCAATATGTACATATTTCATGCTAAACCAGCAATCATCAGTTGGTCTAGATTACTATCCTCATACATATATATAATCAGTGCTCAGCTTTATATTAAGATAGCCAATCTTCATACTTTAATGGACAGGCTTCAAACTATTCCAACTCACAACTCTTCAGCCTTCCATAGGTATGATGACAACCTTGGCACTAATAAGGGCTTTGAATGTTCCATCATCAGACTTTCAATGAAATGGAAGGCTGAAGATTTGGGGGTTGGGGTTGGTTTGAGCCCTTTCCTTTAAAGTTGGGGGGTTGGTCTTTTTATATAAAAGCTGGGGATTAATTTTTTTTTATTTTGGGGATGTTATCCACCCCCTCCTGATTGTTGGTGGTTGGTTATCAATTCATTTTGTGTTTGTTTTTTTCTTTTTCTTTTTGTTGTGTGTGGGGTGTGGTTTGAGAATGGTGTGGGGGGGGGTTGTGGAGGGTGGGGTTTGAGTTTGAATTTTTACTTCCTATATATTATAAAAATAAATAGTAAAGAAAAATTTTTTTTAAATATTGTTGAAATTGTTGTTTTAATTAATTTAAATTAAAATAAAAATTATTGAAAATTTTATTACATTTTTAATCTAATTTTTTAAAAAAAAATTTTCCCATCCCCTCTTTTACTTTTTCTTCTTTTTTGTTAAAACAACAAAACAAAAACAAAAAAAACATATTAATCTTATTTTTTTTTTTTTTTTTTCTTTTCAATAATAATAAAAAAAAAAATTTAAAAAGTTGGCATGGAAAAGGAGAAAATATTTGGTGTGATATTTTTTTTTTTTAATTTTCTCAAAATAATAAAAAAATAAAAATTAAAACAATTTCTCCTCTTTTTTTTATTTTTCTCCCTCAATTATTATCTTCTTTTAAAAAATATAAAAAAAAAAAAAAAAAAAAAAAAAAAAAATTTTTAAAATTCAAATTGAACAAGTATTGTTAGTATTTTAAACTACAACAGGCGATATACTTCAGAAAGCAAAACATATTTGTGAAAACATATTTCTTTGCACAATTTTTCAAATAATCATGAATATAGCAGCTTATTCTTAATGAAAGTTACAATTTTCATGGCAGTACTTAAAATGTTCTTCAAATATTTTTACATATTAATGCTTCTCTATGAAAACTGCAGTCAGTCCATGATGCATCTGGACTTAATTTGAGAATGTGGGTTACAAAACTATATTTTCAACACATGGATTGTGCCCCATTTGTACAAATACCAATACAATTCATCAGAATAACTTTGATTTTACATAAATATTGAGAAGGAATCAACTATAAAAAACCTGTATATCTGTTGATTCACTTATTAAAAAAATACTTTAACACTACTAATATTCTATTTATTTTGCCATTTCATCAATTTTTAATGCAACTGTGTTATTGGGAAGCAGACTGATTCAATTTCTTTAATGAATTTATCAAACTTAACTCCATCATCATCTTTTATCACTGGCAATACTAATGACTCATTAATTGTGTGAGGCCTATTAGTTTGTAGATTTCTCAAACTAATGAGATATGTATTGCTTTTCATTAATACTACTAAAATGAGAAGGCATATTTTTAAAAATATTTAATTCTTTCAGTTTATTTTCAAAATAATGAAGTGACTTGTTTTTACAGATACATTTTGTTTTATAATGCTGGATTTATTTACTTCAAGTCTCATTGACATAAATTTCATCGCAAATAACATATTGTGGGTCTTTATCACTGTTCCATAAAATTACAAATTTCAAACTGTCAGAATATGTTTCTTACTACTTTAGTTCATTTTGATTGAAAACTTATTGAAACGTTGATCATGTTTTTGTAATTTTTTCACTTTCATGAGCAGGTGTTTTTTCTGTTTGAGATTCCTTTTTAGTGCCTTGTGTTGTCATCAAATTTCTTTTTACCCATGAGCACATAACAAGCTAATCAAAAAATTGATATTTTTAGGAGAAGACATTATATATTTATACTGTAATAAAGGCAAATTAAGAAAATGTATTCATGTGTAAGATTTAAAATGTTGGTTATTAACAAAACAATTTATGAATGACTGACATACAGATATTCTTATGCAAAGAGTAATAAACATTGTCATCTGCCTTCAATGCCAATTTTTGTCTCATTGCCGTGAGCTCAAAGAGAACAATGACCAATACTAGATACTTAATTTTAGGTCCATGTACACTGGTCATCTATGAACACTAACTACTGAAGTTATATATATGCATTTACATATATATGCTTCATGTCAAGTAATTTTTCTTAAACGTTAAATCTTTTTCTTTTAATGAATAAGATGTTTTTCTTGGAAAAAATAACTTTTAAATAGGACTAAGTATAGTATGAGCTTGGGTGTGCATGGATGCCATCACAGAATGCCACATCCAAAATGTAATTCTGTTTAAATAAATGTCAACAGTGCTAGGTACATTACGTAAATGGTTTACAATGCAGACAATACATTTTAGTTACATATAAAACAATGTCTATTTAAAAACTTTATTTCCTGCAAAGCAAACAGATTTAATAATTTTACTAAGCAATTAAAACTGTAAAAAAGAAAAGATCAACATAGTTTTAGTAAAAACAAGATATTTCTTTGTTGGTTCACTAAAAAGTATTAATATATCTCAGCAATATTTAAAAGTGGTTTTAGTACAATAGATCATATCCAGGTATTGAGAGAAGTCATAGAAAGGACAAATGAATATGAGTTGTCATTATGTTTTGGATTTGTAGATTATGAAAAGGCATTCGATTCTATACACATTTCTTCAGTGATTAAAGCATTGGATCATCAAGGTATAGATCCAGGATATTGTCATATTTTAAAGAATATTTATAAAAATGCAACAGCAATAATTAGATTACATAATGATACTGGAAAAATCAACATTGAAAAAGGTGTAAGACAAGGTGACTCCATATCTCCAAAACTTTTTACAGCAGTGCTGCAAGAAGTATTTTGTGGATTAAAATGGGAAACTAAAGGAGTTAAAGTAAATGGAGAGTATTTAAGTCATTTAGATTTTGCAGATGATGTAGTTGTTTTTGCAAATAATGCTTCAGAGCTGCAGGAAATGTTGCAGGAGTTAGCAGATGAAAGTAGAAAAGTAGGACTAAAGATAAATGTTAAAAAGACTAAAGTAATGTTTAATTGATTTGCTCAAAATATGAAAATAAAGATTGATTATGAAGAATTAGAAGAAGTTAACAGTTACAAATACCTTGGTCAGATTATTAATACAGATGGAAACATAATGGAGGAAATTAATCATAGAATTAAATTTGGTTGGAGTGCTTTTGGTAGAAATAACTTGATACTAAAAGGAAATATGCCTATGTGTTTGAAAAGAAAGGTTTTTAATAAATGTGTTTTGCCAGTTCTTACTTATGGATCTGAGACTTGGACACTTAATAGAAGAGCAATACAGACTTCAGACCACTTAAAGAAGTATGGAGAGATGCATGTTGGGAGTAACAAGAAGGAATCGAAAACGCAATGTATGGGTAAGACTACAAAGAGGTGTTACTGACCTTATTGAAAAAATTAAAAGATTGAAATGGAGTTGGGCTGGACATATTGCTAGAAGAAATGATAACAGATGGACAATTGAAATTTTAAACTGGATTCCAAGAGATTGTAAAAGACCCAGAAAGAGACCACATGTGAGATGGATGGATGAAATAAGAAAATGTGCAGGAGTGTTATGGAGAAGAGAAGCTAAAGATCGGAGATGGATTAAACTTGGAGAGACCTTCATCCTGCAGTGGATTGATAATGGTTGATAATGATGATGATGATGATGACTTATTATCTTAAGAAACAAGAACAGTGTAACAGGTGTTTAGAAGTTAAAATGACTGTCAATTAATAAATGGAGATTTTGGTAAATTTTGAGATGAATGGACAAAGTAAATTATTATAGAAAAACAAATTTTAAAAGCTAAATCTGGATCCTTTTTGTTTATGAATAGTATCAAAACACAACCAAATGTACTATCTTCAATCCTCCTGCAGTATAAACCTACGCCTGAGAAAAAACTCATACAATAGACAAAGCCAGTGTCCACTCTCCTCCATCATCCCATGAAGAGCACGAGCTACAATTCCATACTGAAGTCCATTCAAGCCATTGTTCTATACTCAAGCAGTTGCCATGTCTACATGCTTGAATTTCTTATAGCTGTCCAGCCTTGTGAAAGATCCAGCAACGGCTCCAAAAAAAGTGTTAAACACCAAAAGGATATTATAAAAAGTCCTTTGCCATTACTTAATTAAAGATTTGATGCAGTAAAAATCCAAAGAATCCATCTGCCTAATAAATGTTATAAAGCCTACATGAAAAAATGCTCAGAAATTAGACATGCCCTAACAGGGAATCCAAAAATGTAAATCACAAACTACAGAAGGTATCACCCTACTGAAGCATTATAAACCTAGCTATATTCAAACACTTTGCTTAAGCAAGTCAAGATATACTTGAACTTTTAGCATGGACCTTCTATGATTAGAAAGGTATCAGTAAATTATAAATCTTTAATATTTACTTGTATATTTTCTTTTATATCAATAGTTTAATTTTGTATTATTATCATACATTTATTATTGACCCATCGAGTGATGCATGTACAAATATATATTTCTCTTTTTATTAACTGAATAAGCATTTTTTCTTAATCTACCAAAACTCATTTTAATACATATAACTGCCATATTTCGCCCTGCTCAAAGGTTTTTTTTTGAGAGTAATTTTTTTTTAATGTTTTATTTCTAAAGTTGGACAATTAGGAGAAACTCAGATTAGTGAGAGTCACATGAAATTCCATTCATGTGAAACTGATTCAAGTAACGTAGGGACATTTATAAGATTAATTAATTGTATACAGTTAAAAAAAGAGAATTAAATTTAAAAGGACATTTTTATTTATTTATATAAATTGTCTACATTCATATTTAGCAAAATTATCTTAAGGCTACATACATTTGATTGTGTTATACAATAGCAGAACAAGTGGTGAGTTAACATATAGTCTGGAGATGTATTTGGATGAAAAATATACCATATTACTTTTAATTTCATAGTATAGTGTATGGAATGAATACACCGAATGGGTGTTGGACTCACAATTCAATATATTGTATGATCGTTAGTATGACATAAGAACATGTGAGTTTATACTTAAAACAAGTACAGTTTTTATTTCCAGGCTCCTCAATAATTACTTATTTCTTCTTATTTTTTTAATTGCTACATTTTATTTGTTTTTATGTAGTAATTATTAAAGCAGTTAATTATGTCCTGCCATATATGGACAATGAATATGTCTGTGTTAATTCCCTAAGCAGTTATTATTTCCTGCTTTATACTAATAATTTACCTGATGTTTTTCTTAGTATGACCACCCAAGGCAGGCATACCTCATATTTAATATAATATTTATTACCAGGTAACCCCTTCATTATTATAACCTAGCATTGTATAGACTTGTTTCATATCTTAAAAGTATCTGAACTACCTTTGGATATACTGCAACCTTCCAGCAAACATCTTTTAGTTAAAAAAATAAAATGTAGCTTCTAAAGAGTTGCATTAGATGCAAAAGTTTAAACGCAATGCTCTCAGATCTAGTTTCTCAATGATGAAGATCACAATCTGAGGATATTGGATGAATAGGCACTAAATAAGGATTTTGATGTACAAACCTTCTAGCATCAATTGACTACTGTGGCTTGCAGAAAATGGGAATATTGTATGGAGACAGTTGCTACTCTTTATACATTATAAATATCTAAATATAAATTATACCTACAAAATATGACATCAATAAAGAAAATGTTTGAATATAATTCAGTAGTAGAAATCTACTTCTGCTTTAATTACAGATATTTGAAGCCATGATTAATTATTTCCTTCATTTTTATTCAGAAATATTTAGTAAATCTTCCTGTATTAAGCTTTTTTGATTGAGCAGGTTTGTATGGCATAACTGGACTAAAGCTATTCATGTCCACATGAAGTATAATCTTCCTATAAATATGAAAACACCATATTTCTTAAAAATGCTAAGCCATAATTAATTTATAGAAATAACAAGCTTCTCTATAATTACATATAAGCACACTTAATCACAGTTGTTACATTCTGTGTAGAAGAAATAAAAACAGCTAACATTATTATATATTGAATATAATAAAATAAAATAAAATAGTAAGGAAGAAAAAATTATGCAGATTACTGAGAGCCAAAATTGATCAATTGCAAAACACTAGAATTTGGACTAAAGTCAGTACAGACTACCAGATGCTTATGAATTGGATAAAGACTGGATCACTCAGTAAATGGTTTAAAAGTTATCATATATGCTTGTGGAATTCATAACAGCAAATATCAACTAATCAAAAATATAAAATAGTTGGCAATAAAACAATCCCAAAATGAACTTATGGAAACAGATCACAAGGATTGTCCTGCTACAGAGTTAAAGCCCTTGCATACATTTATTGATCTTACAATATAAAAATTCAAGTATATATATATAAAAATACATATCTTGTTAATCCATGACATATCCACTACTAAGAAAAAAAACTGGGCCAAAAACTGCCAGTGCATATGGACTAGGAAAGCTTTTCAAAATCAGTCTTCACTGTTCTACTTAATGTTGGCCTAAGTGAGTGAAAGACAGTCTAGTAAAAATGCTACAGATATTAAGAAATTTGGATCACTAGAAATCCTAGTGTCAAATAATGCTGAGGGCTTTCTTTGATTGAATTTAAAGCCTTCATAATCAAATGGGGAATGAAACGTGTTTGCATCCTATCACATCATCCTGAATCAAAGAAGATTACTGAGAAAGCTGTTCAGCAGTTGAAGCAAAATATAAATAGCATTACAAATGCTTCAATAGCACATTAGTTGATTCAAATATTTCCCAGTACTTATTTCTATCAACATATTAATTATATCTGAGAACACTGGATATATGCAAACCCTGCTGAGAACATAAATGAAAATGCAGATCTGGGAATAAGTTGACTGATAAAAAGCAAACCAATATTCCAAAGGTACAATGGAAAATAGTCATGAAGAAAGAAATGGCTGCCAATTTCTTTCGGGCTCTGGCTCAGTTAAGGGCAATAATGGAATATGTGTATCAACTATTCGCACACACATCTAATGAGGTTCTTAAGTAAGAAAAAATGTTTAGATAATTGAAAAACATTAATTATTTTTAACTCAACAGCCTTGAAATAGAAAATAGAGATATTCCAGAGAATTATTTAAAAAGGTGATTAGTTCGCAAGCAAGGAAAGAGGTCATCAAACCAGCTATGGTAAAAGAAACCCCTAAAAGAAAAAAGGCCTCACCAGACCTTTATACCTACACACATTTCCCTCACACTAAGTCTTCGGGTAGAAGTGCAAAATTTGTACTATAAGTTAAATCTTATATCAAATTTACATTTAATAAATTATTATTTAAGCTTGCAGTACTAAATATCTGTACTGAACTACGCTCTGATTGCCTTTTATTGATTTCGTTCGAATTCCTACTTCAAAGCCCCGATTCTAAATTATTTGAGGACACCAAATATAACAATTTCTAATTTCAAATAAAAAACAACAACTATTTTTGGTACTTCTTCGTTTAATACTTTCAAAACTTATCTGCATTTTCAACTTTATTTTTTTACTTCCTTTCCAATTTTTAAAACAAAAACCAACAGCCGAAGAAATTAAACATCACGTAATTCCTAACGTTCGAAGCAGTAGTCTGCCTTTCTTTTGGTGATCCTATTTAGACAATAAGGTGCTACATCTTAGTTTGCTATATGTACTTTTAAAATGTAAATGTTAATAAAATAAATATTTACATTAAAAGACTACAGTTATGTAGTAAGAATTATTATATTTATATAAATTTAATTTACTCCTACAATTGAAATGTTTATTAATAAAAGTTGTAAGCACAAAGAACAAGCATAAAAGTTGTAAGATTGACTCCCATAATTAAATTATTCTAAATAGATATAATAAATATTGCAAGTGGCACTGAATATATATATAAGAGTTAATGAGTATCTTACCACGGTTACCTTTTCTAAAGATGAAAATAGCAATAATAAGATTAAATAAAATTTGGGCATTGCCTCACCTATCTAAGCTTCTTTGGTGGCGCACTCTATCGGGATAGTTAAGCTTTCATTAACATTGTATAATTTTGATTACTAAATAAATTAAAATAGTCCTTTACGTTTCTTTGTTTCAAAAGAATCTATCACTGATTAATATCATATAAAAACTTTTTTTCCACAATTTTTTTTTATTTAAATAAATAAACTTGTTTTTATATATACGAATAGCTTAATATAAATAATTTTAACCTACGTTTTGATAATTTTCTTATGGATTATTCATCATAATGGATTGTATATTATTAATTACTCGAAAAAAATCAAAATATTAATATGATAAAAAAAATGTAACAAAATTAAATTAATAAATTACAGTATTGAATATATATATATCCTCAAATGACATTAATGTAATATAATAAAAGATAATGATGAATCAGGTGATTGGAATTAACGCAATAGTAATTTTGATATTTAAAACAAATGATAAGGGAGCTAATAATAATTACAAGACTATCGATCTTTATCCACGTAAAATTTTTATCAAGATAACTAAATATATCTATAGTGAATTTTAGATTTTCAACAAACAAAACCATTATTTAAAAGTTGTTTAGCACAATAGATAACATCTAAGTGTTGATAGAAGTTGTAGAAAGGAACAATGAATATGAGTTACCATTATGTTTTGTGTTGTGAATTATGAAAAGTTATTTGATTCTACAAGCATTTATTTAATGATTAAAACATGCGATCATATAAGGTATAGACCCAAGATATTGTCATATTGTGAAGAATATTTATCAAAATGCAACAGCCATGTTTAAATTACATAGTTGTATTATTTTGAGGGGATTTTAACCCAAATTTTCAAGCTTTCTTTCGTCAGTCAGTCCATCTTATATAACTGATACACATGGCCACATACATGTGAAAATAGATAATTGATGTCCAATATATGGAGTTCCTGATGAACCAGGACTCATTAGTTGATCTGGATCATTATATCCCACACACACATATATAAAAAATATACTCAGTTGCAAATGAGCTAGCTTCAATATTCTTCACTCTCCATCTTTTCAGCCATCCATATAATTAAAAAGTTCTAGAAGATTAACACTGAGATGTGTGTGTGTGATAGGATGACTATATCCAAAAAAATTTAAAGTGGTTTCAAAACAAGTATTTTGTGGATTAAAATGAGAAGCTAAGAGATTAAAAGTAAATAGAGATGTTTAAATCATTTGGATTTTGCAGATGATGTAATTGTTTTTGTAAATAATGCTTCAGAATTATAGGAAACATTGCAAGAGTTATCTAAAAATAAATGCTAAAATGATTAAAATAATGTTCAATGGATTTTGTCAAAAAAATTAAATTAAATATGATAATGATGAATTACAAGATGTTAATAATATCAAATGCCTTAGTCAAATTTTTAATACAAATGAAAATATTAGACGGAAAATTAAGCATAAAATTAAGCTTGGATCAAGTGCTTTTATTCGAATGAATTTATTATTAAATTAAAATATATTTAAGTGTATGAAAAGAAAAATTATGAATAATATGTTACCAATTCTTTCTTATGCATCTGAGACGTGATGATTTTACAAAAGAGAAAAACAAGACTTCAGATCATTCAACAAAGTCTGGAAAGATGTCTGTTAGAAGCAACAAGAAGTGATTAAAAATAAAATACATAGATAAGAGAGCAAACAAATACTATTGACATCATTGAAAAATTTAAAAAATTAAAATGGAGCTGATCTAGACACATTGATAAATAGAAAGATAATAAATAGACAATTAAGATCTTAAACTAGATTTAAAGGAATTGTAAAAGACCTAGAATGAGACCACACATCAGATGGATAGATTAAATAAAGAAGTTTGTTGGTATGTTGTTGGACGAGAAAGGCTATAAACAAAAGAGACTGGATTAAATGTGAAAGAATTTTCATCTTGCAGTTGACTGTTAATAGTTGACAAATATATTTATTGTAGTGGAATGTCATTTTTTAATATATGTATTCAATATTGCAAATTAAAAATGTTATTTTGGGTTTCTTTTTTTTTTTTTGCCATATTTACATTTTACTTTAATTTTTCATTTAATTAATAATACAATAACTATAAAAAGTCATAACATCGGTAAAAATTAGTAAAAGTTATATCATTATTTAATATGCAAATAAATTTATAGAAGATTTGGAAGTAAAGATTTTATATGATGCTTAATTATTAACATATAATAACTATGGAATATGGCCTTGTATGATAGCATATTAATAATAGATAACTGCAGAATGTGGTCATAATATAGAAGACATTTTGTAAAACTAATATTATTTCCTCAATATAAAAACAAGTTTTTAAAAATATGGAAGCAAAATTGTTCTGTGTTAAAATTTCACAGGATGAGAAATTATTTGTCATGTGACATATGACTTGATTTCTTTGAAAGTTTATAGAAATTTGCAAATATGATTTTTATGATGCCATAGTTAGAATTTTGTATTTGTAACAAAAATTGTTTGCATGCTCTCATAATATCTTGATGATTAATATAAAAATAAATTACAGACACAATTAAAACTTTATATTTCTCATCAGCAAATATATTTGCTTCATCAAGAAATTTCATGAATTTATTTTCAATTTATAATAATATATTTGATAGTGTAATTTAATACATAGAACTCCTTAAATAATTTATTATTATTGTTAGTTTAGGAAAAGGATCATTCAAAGCATCCTACAATCATTGGAGCAGACAAAAAAGAATAAGAACTGGTCCAATAGATGAAGCAATTAACTTCATAAGCTGAAATCGGATGGTTGCAAAAACAAGATATGCTTTTTTAAAAACAAATTTTTGTTAACTTAATATTATAAGAATATCTAAATAATACAAAAATTTAAAAGAATCATTAAAAGGTAGTTTTAATTAAAAAAGTAACTCTTTTAATTAAAAAGTGTTCAATTTTGTGAGTGAAATCTTTATTTTTAAAATTTTCCTGAGTAATTTTGAAATGAAAGAAATATATATTGACAGAAAATATAAATAAAAAAAATTAAGGAATCTGTACTCTTATCTTAGCTATGAAATAAAATATTTCTCAAAATAGTCTCAATCTGCTGAAATTCACAAATGATAAAATGAATAAAGTTCTTCAAATGTTATTAAAATATAAAACTAAAATTGTTATTGCTAGTGCTTCACCAATGTTTGATACAAAAAGCTCATTTTGTTCTGCTAATAATACTACAGAAAAACGGTAATGCTGTTTATGTTTTTGTTTTGAAAGTCAAAGGAATTCCTGAAAATATTTTACATTTTATAATTTGTTCAAAACAGTTTTTACTTCATAATTAAGTGAAAGAGTTTCTTCATATTATATATGATCTAATAATTTTTTATTTTTTTTTTGATCAAAAAATAAGTTTATTGTTACTGTTTTGTATTTCTGGAATTTCTTATTGATAACTCTACAAATGTGTCATGTTTTAAATAATGATAGAATATCATTTGCAGGTTCAATAAAATTTAGAATAAAATAATTACTTTCATTTTTTAACATTTTAAATTAACAATATATTTGCTATGTTTAAAATACAAGGCTTAAATTAAAACATGTAATAATTATCACTATATACATTTATGTAGACAAAATGATTTTTTAAAATTTAACTTGATGAAAAATAAAATAAAAGAAGAAAATTGAATAAATGAATAGTTATAAGAATGACTCTAAAAATTTAGATTGAAGTATACTAGTAAAATATTAAAAATTTCATTTTAATATAAGGATTATGTCCAATTAATTTTATATTTTCAGTAAAACTGGGAGATGTCTTTGTTAATGTAACAACTATAATTATATGCTATTCCAAAAATATGTCAAGTTTTAAATAATGATAAATAAATTTATGAAGATAAAATGATTTTTTAAAATTTAATAAATAAAATAAAAAAAGAAAACTGAATAATGAATAGTTATAAAAATAATTCCATAGAATACAGATTGTAGAAATCTAGTATAATATCAAAAATTTAATTTCATTTTTATATTGGGATTATGTAAATTAATTTTATATTTTCAGTAAAGTGGGGAGATGTCTTTATTAATGGAGTATATGCTATTCCAAAAAAGTATAAATAACAATACTAAAATTTGTAAATTTAATAAATTTTACCAATATGTATTAATTATATTATTCCAGCAGGAATTTTTATTTCGGAGTGACCTCACTAAATCTCACATTTGTAAATGCTCTTGTTTATTAGTTACAATGAAGAAACAGCAATTTTTATTTTTATTTTCTGCCCAATAATTTCTGAGCATAAAAACTAGAAGTGCTACAATATTTAAAAGAAATCATAAAATATTTAAAGCAATAAAATGAAATTTATTTATTTACCTATGAAGGAAAAAACTGGTAAAATATTTCTGTAAACATTCTAAAATGTAAAGTTTGCACAAAAAGATTAGCTGATCTGAAATGGGTTCCTCTAAGCCATTCAATTATAAATAGGATTACAAAATCAGGACATACTTAAAAATGTCAAAACAATTGAAAAAACTGTTTGCTGATAATGAATCTACATTATATTTCTATAAAACTAAAAACATATTGAAAAAAGAATATCATAGGCATTTGTTATTTTATTTTGTAAAATAATTATGCTAAAGTAAATTTTATTTGAGTGAATGTGAATGAAGGAACGCATATGATAAATATGTATGCAAATGGAATTGCTGAATTTTTCTTATTAATAATTACATTATTATTTATTCTAAAATTTTGTTTGTGCTATAATGTTAATTTGTATATGCATAAAAATATTTTTTAAAAAAAAACATGTATTATATCACTGTAATGCAGACTAATAAATAGTCAATTAACATTACAAACTGCAATACTTTTAAATTGCATGTATTATTTAGAAATAATAAGTGAAATAATGCCTAAAGCTAATCTGGGATAATGATATAATTAAGTTCCAACCAGTAACAAACTTTCAGATTATACAACTGAATCCTTGATTACAAAGCAAGACCGAAAACTCAATCAAAGACAGCAGAATGCAATTAGTATCAACAAATAAAAATCAATGTGAACTCTGAAGGACTTTACAGTTGGTGGGTTGAACAGGTATTGGGAACATTTGCGGACACAGAAGGTTGATAATGATTAAAAGATTTTCAGCTCCATTGACCTCAGTGTACAAGATAATGTGGACAAATGATATGTTCTCATAGTGTGCATGTAAATCTGGCTTGATTTCAAGATTACAATGAATCAAATGTACTGGTGGGCATGAGTTTGCACTCCCCCTTTTTTCCTCAGGTGTGGAGATGGTCATCATGAGGGGCTTGGTTCATCTGTGGGGGCATTTGGCAATCATTGTCTAGCCTGGAAATACCTGCCGGGTGAATATAAGTCACTACCTTTACTTGGACATCACCTTGAAAGGCTACCATGCCCTTTGATTTGTTAGGTAAGTGTTGATTAGGTTTCATGAGTTAACTTTAGATTTAGAGCATTGAGAGTAATATTTTGCAGGCACAGGTTAGCATTCCTCATTTCTTCCTCAGGAATGGCCATTCACAATTGCTGACGCTACCTGAAAATCTGCTGGAAAGATACCTGGTCAAAGTTCCTGCACCATTTTCCTTTCTGATGGGCTGCTGCACCTCCTTGATGAGTCGATTTTGGGCAGTGCAGATCAATGCTCATTATTCGTTGTTTTCCCTAGTTGGATTTTCAATTATGCACAGTAGACCAAATTTGGTCCCTACATAGTTAGACTGTTAAATTGGCAGACAGAGGTATCCAGAATGGTCTTTGCAAGGCTCGGCTGTGGGTCGAGGGTTTGTTGTCTTGTGGACCTAGGCCATAGAAGTCATTGCCTGTTGTGGTGGTTGATGCAATGCTGGACTTATTTACCTATTCAGCTGAAGCTTGAGTCTTCGTTTTAGGGCCCTGGGGATGGGATCATTGGGCTATGGATAATTTTCGGCAGTTGGCCATGTGAACCCATGTACAGACACACATCGGGCAAGATTATAGTAACTCTTTTGTGGACGTAATACTTATCTGGAATGTTTCCTTTTGTAAACAAGATTAATAATTGTTTTGTTCTTTTCTACATTGAATGCTTTGCAATCACATCAGATAATTAGACCCAGAAGACTTTAAAAGATAAATGCATTAGCTAGCTTCCAAAAAAATAATGCAAAAAATTTGATCAAGTATTCAATTGTCTTCATGTGTTATGGAAATAGCAAACTGAAACATTAAAATAGATAATATTTAAAGAAATTTATAAAAAAAAAAACTTATAAATATTAGTATTCACCTGAAACTCTGTGATGATGGTATTTCAGATGTCATATGTTGGACTCATTTCATCATCTTTGATTAAATAAATATTCAATGTCTAGAAAATTTTCAACTTCTCCATATAAAAACAACTGTTAATAATAACACACAACTTAGTAGAGAACACATTTTCTCTGTAATCTACTAACCTGTTTTATCTACCAATGTATGTTATTACAAATTATTATTTATATTTGAAAAACTTTAAAGGTTTTAATTTTTCTAGACTTTTATTTAATGATAGATGAAAGATATAGGCCAAAATATTATGTCATATAAACATTAGAAAAAATTCTTAAAAACAAAACCACCAATTTTTTTTGGTTTTTAAATAAATGCTTTATTATACAAATTTTTTTACATTTTTTGTATGGGATATATATATGACAAAATTGAACATTGAACAATAAACCCACATGAAATATTAATTTAGGTTTGATTCCCACAATACTAACTTCACTACTACTGAAGTTAATAAAACAGATAAGTAATCTAGTTTTAAATTGATAATTGTTTATATACTGCTAAAAATAAAATTTGTATTTTTTTGTTTTGATTTATAACTTGTTTTAAACTTTGTAAAATAGATTTATTGGTTATCTTCAATAAACTAAGTAATAAAAAAATGTTGTTAAAAAATTTCTTTAGCATATGCATTCTTATAATGAATATAGGTAGCATTTTAACATGTAATTAAAAATTTATAGTTACTTAAATAGTCTTTTTAAGATTACTTTAACTTAAATAAGGGAAATTGTAGAATTATCCCTCAATTGAATAAATTAAGTTTTATTTGATCAATAGTAATTTTTTTAGGTTTTTTTCATCAATAATCATTTGTTTTGCAATTTAACCATTCCTATTATGCTGAAAAATCAGATTAAAATTATTCCAGGTACAATGTTTTGAAAAAAAGAGATTACACTGTACTAAAATGTAAGTAACCATCTGCTTTTAATAAAGAAAAAATATAATTCTACAATTTTATATATATCAATTGAAAAATCTTCTTAGATAACTACTGTGTTTAAAATTAAATTAAAAACCAGAAAGAGATTTTGTTGACGTTTGTAATATATAGTAAAGACAATTATAGGTCATATCATTTTAAAAATATGATTGTTTTTACTTTTGTGATGTTTTTGATTAGATAGACGAATGAATCATAGTCCAAATTATTCATCATCATAAACCAAACAGTCATCACAATAAAATAGCAATCTCTATATTCTCCTGATTAGTAAAATGATCATTTTCATGGCTTTCCCAGTCATTTTTAATAATGGACTTATAATCACACAACCGGCATTTAAATACTTCTTTGCTAATTAAATATTTTTTTATAGTATGAATTCTATCATGGTTTTTTAAATTATTAAAATAAATATTGTTCTCTAATTGAAATTTTTCAGGTCTTTCACTATATGATGTTTTTGTTCCTGTATGTTTCCTTTCATGTTTGGACAAATTACTGCTGTAAGAAGTCTTATATTCACACACAGTGCACTTGAATGGTTTTTTCCCCATATGTTTCCTTTCATATTGTGATAAAGAATCATTTCGAAAAGTCTTATATTCGCACAAAGGGTATTTAAAAGCTTTTCCTCCTACATGTTTCTTTTCATGTTGTACTAAATGCCTTTTGAAAAAACTCGTATATTCACATATAATGCACTTAAATGGCTTTCCCCCTGTATGTCTTCTTTCATGGTTTAATAAATTACCTTTGTGGGCAGCCTTATATTCACAGAAAGTACAGTTGAATGGTTTTTCTCCTGTATGTTTCCTTTCATGTTTTAATAAATTACCTTTGTGGACAGCCTTATATTCACATAGAGAACATTTGAATGGTTTTTCTCCTGTATGTTTCCTTTCATGTATTAATAAGTTACATTTCTGAACAGTTTTGTAGTCACACAAAGCGCACTTAAATGGTT
This sequence comes from Epiperipatus broadwayi, assembly GCA_028023455.1. Lineage (NCBI taxonomy): Eukaryota > Metazoa > Onychophora > Udeonychophora > Euonychophora > Peripatidae > Epiperipatus > Epiperipatus broadwayi. The sequence goes on along the minus strand of JAQFVV010006286.1, from coordinate 1,005,145 downwards.
TTTCTCCTGTGTGGGTCCTTTCGTGTATGAATAAATACCTCTTCAAGGAAGTCCTATATTCACACAAACTGCACTTAAATGGGTTCTCTCCTGTATGTTTTCTTTCATGTGATACTAAATATCTCTTGAAGGAAGTCTTATATCCACATAAAGAACACTTATATGGTTTTTCTCCGGTATGTTTCCTTTCATGTTGTAATAAATTTCCATTGTGTGCAGTTCTATATTCGCACCAAGCGCACTTGTAAAGCTTTTCTCCTGTATGTTTCCTCTCATGCAGAACTAAATATCTTTTATAGGAAGTCTTATATTCACAAAAAGTGCATTTCAATGGTTTTTCCCCAGTATGTCGCTTTTTATGATGTAATAAATTACCTTTGTGATCAGTTTTATATTCACACAAAGGACACTTCAATGGTTTTTCTCCTAGTGTTCCCTTTCCTGTGATACTAAACATTTCTTGCATAGTTTTACATTTGCATCAAGAGCACAAAAACGCTTTCTCTCCTTATGTTTCCTTTCATATTGCAATAAATTAACATTTTACATTCACACAAAGTGCACTTAAATGGTTTTTCATCCATGTCTCTTTTAATAATTTTTTTAATAACCTTTTTAGAGCTGCTAAGATCATTAAGTCAACTTAATATCATTATCACAATCTTAAATTCACATAAAATGAAATTAATTGCTTTTTCTCAGTATGACATTTTTATACACTTTTCCAACTACTGTCAAAGATATCAATTCACAAAAAGTTCTTCCATATTAATTTTTTCCAAGTTAATTTACTTTTCTTGATATTTTTTCTTCAGTAAAGATTTTTTTCATTTTTAATAAATGCTTACAAGCAAAATACAATGTTTTACATGTTTCTGCATCATTTTGACAACCATCATATATATTGAAACTAACGTGATGGCACTTTTGAAAATATTCAATTTTAATTTTTTTTTTTCGTACTTGATATATATTATATGGTTTTGTACATCAAACATTCTATTTCTAGATGTTATTTTCATTTCCTAAAAATCTTACAAACTTTAGTAATGTATATTTGCACATAAAATACACATTCCTTTTAAAGGTTTTCAAATACACTATTAATATTACTTCATTGTTTTTACTATCAAAATATTTATAACAGAAATGGTCTGATACTGTTGGTTTTTAAACCAAGATTGATAAACTGCTTACTATTATTCTTAGATTAATTATTTAAAAATAAAAGTGATTTTCTATATAGTTAGTGTCATTTTTATAAAACATTATGTTGTATAATGTCTTCTTTAACCGAGAAACTCATAGAATGTATTTTTATAAACGAGAAACTTCTTGTCATTCCATTATATTAAATAAAACATTTATGTAAATATTCAAACTTTTCTAGGAATGTCAACTTTTGGAAAACATCTATATAATAATTCTGATTTCAATATCATAATCTTGTTATTTGATATAAATAATTAAAAAGATAATATAAAATCAACATATTTTGTTAAAGAATATTTATTTATTCTCTTGGTTATAAAAACATGATAATTTTTATGGGCAAATTTTTGATTGAAATTAATCATTAATATCTTATGGTTTGAAATGTAAATATTTGACAGTATCCATTTTATAATATACTTATCTGCAACAATAAGTGTAATGCTTAAGGAGGTGACTTGACAACACCTTGAGATTGCTGACTGTTATTGATATTAGGATTATCTAAGCAATGCTGGGTTTTAATGATTACTTATCTTCAAATACAAACTTTTTAAGATGAGTTTTTTTCCATATCTTGAACCTATACAAAATAAAACTAACATTAATATAAAACACATTGGTTTACATTACAATAGATAAGAAACATTTGTTAGCAATAATCATTAGATCATGCTTTAAATACATAATTTCATCAGATGACAAATTTCATAAAACAGTTATTTTTTATTTAATGCCGAGATTGATGCAAATATAGTTTCCAATTATTAAGAGTACACTCACTAATCCCAGATTATTTAAAATAGAATTTCTCTCACAGTCTTGACTCAATTACTATCTACAATATCTCGACTCCAGGTATATAAAATATACTTGTAATTAAAATATTTACTTCTAGTTTAACATAAAGGTTTAAAAATGTTAATCTCACAAATAATTTCAAGAAATTAAAAAAATATACCAATAAAATATTTATTTATAAAATAAATAATAAAAATCAAATTGCTATAAACAAGTGTCAAAAATTTTTACATTTTTCATAAAATATAATCTACATTAGTGTTCACATAAATGCAAATTAATTAATGCATACTTTTAATTAATGGTGATAATTTCTGGAATGATTCTATCTACAACAAATCAAATATTGATAGCTGATAGTCTTAAAACCTTCATCTCCATTTTTTTACAATTATCTGTGATCTTTCCATTCAACACAAACATATCTCAGCATAATCTAAACATCATATTTCTCAAATTCCTTCTTTCAATATCATAAAAGTATCAAATTTCTCTTTCCAAAACTACATATTTTAAAACATGTTTATTAGTATTCATTTCATCTTTATATTCTTGAAACTTTTCATTTCCAACTTCATTCTATTTTCTAGGTTTTTCATTCATTTCCAATGAATCTATTATTAGATCCTCAAAGAAAATATAGATCACCATTAACTAGTAAACAAAAACAGCAAATGCCATCTAAATAAGTTGAGAAATGTTCATTTTTGTGTGCCTGATTATGATGTTTTGGATTATTATATTAACAGTTTTAAACATATCAAAAATTTATTGCTGTTTATAAATACACATTTACAAAATTATGCTAATGTATATATATATATTGTACCCTTTTCTATAGGTCAAGAAAGTTATAATGGTCAATTACTAAAAAAAAAATTTTAAATTTGAGAATATATTTATTGATGTATTGAATATATTAAATTTATAGAGTCTGTAAAGTGCAATTTAAAGCTAAAGCAAATACCTGATACGTAAAATCATTTAAAAAATTAGTTAAATAAAGAGTAAAGAATTGCTCATATGGTTGTAAAAGCTGGCCATATTAAAATAACACAGCTATCAGTAATAAAAATGTATTTAATAAGTCAATTTTAATAACTTTAAAACTTAGAATAAATTAATATTATATAGTATTTAAATTTATAAACTATATTAAATAATAAAAATTAGTGTAATGTATTTGAATAGTAAATATTATGATGTTGAGAATTGTATTTATTTCTATATTTTTTCTAAATTATTTCTTCAAAATTTTATATAAAAATTTTATATAAGTGCAGTAAATTTATTAAGACAGACAAAAATAGACAAAACACCGGAAACGATTACGTAATTGTCTGGAATATTTTTATACAAGCACTTGTTTCAATTAATACCAATATTTTAAAGTATTTAAATAATATTATAGTAGAAATGGATAGAATTTATTAAACATCATAATAAAAATAAGTAGTGAATAATTTTATTAAATATTGTTTTGAAAATTATTTTAAAAGTGTTTAAATTGATTTAAATATAATAATTAGTTTTAAATAATAATTAGATAGTGTTTAAGTGTTACATTATCAGTTTAAAACTTTAGAAAATTATTTATAAATCCAAGTAGGATTGACCAATAGTAATAGAGCTTGGCAGACTCCCAAAATCGCAACCAAATAATCGAGGAGAACAAGAATTGACAGACTCGAGTGAAGAGGTAAAAATTTTGAGCTCTCTAATAATTTCTTTTCTCCAATTTATTCAATTTTTTCAATATAATTCTAATAATATCATTAGAACAAATTAACTGACAATTTTTAAAATCATAGAGAGAGTCTTAAAATAAATATTTTTAAAGTTTTCATAAATTATGTATCACTAACTTAATCGAACCTGCCAGTGAATTCTATAGAAGTACAGTCGGAATTTTCAGTAAAAAATATGGATAGATTCTTTAAAACCAGTTTTAAAGTTTATAACATTTCAAAATTGTTTATATTGTTCATTGATACCGCTTATATAGTGTATCCAAAGGAAACTGCTTTTACGCGTGTAATATAGATGAAAAGACATTGTGCGCAAAGTTCAGAAAGAGAATAAAATATAAAAATCATTATGATTCATCTAAGAATAAATGGACAAATATAATTTTAAAATTAAAATTATTGGAATTGCTTTCTTTAAGATGACCCGAAAAAGAAGTATACTCTAGAAAAAAAAAAAGTTAAAGATCAAAAAATAATGTACATAAAATTAAGAATGAATGAAATAAAGATTGCTAAAGAGAAATATTTGTATAAAGAAAAATACGGAAGAGGAATATAAAAAATATTGGATCCATAAAACGCAATTGGTACCTAAAGTATTAAATATTCGTAGTCTAATTAAAAAGGAGAAAGATGCATCGACGCGCCGAGGGAATATTTGCCAGAACATTAAAAAAACTTCGAGGGATAACTAACTAAAAAATATTTTAATAATCTGATGCTAAAAGCTAAAATTAAAGATCGTCTAAACAAATTTATTAAATGAACCAAGTTATTTTAAAACTTTGAGAGTCATAATGGAGAACATTCAGATAAAAGAAGAAGAGTAATATTATGGGACTAAACAAGATTTACCATCAGAAAAATATTTAATTATGGTTTGAATTATTTTTTATTATTATTATAAGCATTAGGTTTCAGAAAGCGATAGGGAAACAAAATACATTAATTTTGGTATATATAATATTATATGAAATATGTTTGATTTTGAATGTTTTTTAATAAAATTGTATGTGTGTAATTGTATATTTGCGATGCTCGAAGGAAGGAAAAGAAGCCTACTGCAAAGCCTAATCTGAAGATAACAATTGTTTTTTTTGTTTTTTTTTTGGTAACATTGATAAATATTGATGATATAATGTATGTTTTATTTATTTAGATCAGCCGAAAATTGAATGAATGTAGTACAAAAGTTTTATTATTATTATTATTGTAAAACGCATTTAAAACAACACATTGAAACATTTTGAGATGTGATTAGAATTTTGAAAATATGCATACGATAGTCATTTTATTTGTTGATAAATAATAATTTAATATAATCGATGATTATATTACATTTTCTATTAATTTTTCCTATTGGGATATTTGAATATTATTTAAAAAAAAAAAAAAAACGTAAAGGATGAATATACAGTGTTATAAAGTGAGATAAATTATTCTTAAGGGATAGAGAAATGATTTTATAGTAGCGAATCTTGTTTGTTGTTTTTTTAAAAAGTTGTTCGTATTTTATCGATGCTTGATATAGTGAAAATCTAGAGAGATAATTTAAGTAGTGACTTGGGAGTACAGGGGTGATGTGGAAACCAAGATGATGTATGAAAATCTAGGATGATACAGGGAATGAAAATAAGTAGTTTTGTGAGAGAATCAGCATAGTTAACATAGCCCTATGGCTGATCCACATTTCATTTATAGGTGATAATCAGCGTAGTTAACGTAGCCCTACGACTGATACACATGTTGTCTTGGACAGTGCTATCTTATATTTCGCGTGAGTTGTACTTGATGGTTGGTAAAGCTGAATAAATAGCTGCCACATCATTTTCTTATCTTAAGGGTTAATAGACAATAAATGTCGAACCTGTTCACACTGTTCCATGCATTCTTAGAGTATTATTGAAGACAAGTTATCCATCTTTCTTCCCAATATCCTATACATCTTTCGCTATCTTAATCTGTATTTCGTGCTACTACATCGTATATGGTAAGTTTTATTGAAGGGAAAACAATAGATATTTTAGAATGTATGTTAGGATTTTACTTGGAATAAGAATAGTTAAGAGTTAATTAACTAAGAATAGATTATAACCATTGAAAGAAAGATACAGATGTCCTAAATAATGGAAGAAGTTATAGAATCATTTTAATTTAGAAATAAACTATAATTTTTTGTAAAAGTATATCAAATGAGAATATACAAAATATTAAAATATATTTTCACGCTCTTTTTAGTATTAATTATAATTTAAAAATATAAATATTGCATATTTAAAAATACTATAACACTCGATAATTATTATCATATATTTGAAATTGTAACAGGGTGATATTTAAACACATTATAATATTATACAGGAGTATGGCTTATGCAAAAAAACGCATTATAATTTATATGAGCATGGGAGAACAAACATTAAAGTTAATCATAATATTTAATAATATGCTGTGCAATTTGTTTAAAGTAACAAGAAATGTAAATTTTCTTTTTTAAGACCATATTGATTATAAAGTGTGACGTTATAAAATATTGATCCACAAAAATAATTTAGAATATTGTAAATTTAGTATATTTAAAAGGTAAAAAATGTTGTTACCCATAAGTAGTTCAAATAAATAGTGTGATAAACCTAAAGAAAATAACTAAAATAATTTTTAAAATGTATAATGATTGGATTAACTATAAAGAAGTACAAAATTGTAGAATTAACATTTGTCATGGGTAAGGAAAGAAGGATATCCGTTGTAAATAAGATGTAAATAGATTTGTTTTATTTTTACTTAAATTTATTTGATGTTAATAAACTTTGTTAAATTTGTTTTATTAAAACTTGTGTCTGGGTATTGTTTTCACTACATCATGGTACAAATTCAGAGTGTTTTCACAACCACTGAAGTACATTTTGCACAAAAGATAACTAAAAATATGTTTAATCTTAATTATTATTGATGTTCTTATAATTAAGTAATTATAAAATTGCATTAAGTTATTGGTCATAAATCCACTATCCTAATATTTTGATAAATTATATGCTATTAATTGCCACTTACTTTATTTATCAGATTATCTAAACACTACCACTTCTTAGTTTACTTTATTGTTTAAAGACAAAAGATGATATTGATATTGATTGATTTATTATGGTAATAAATTTGCAATAAAAGAAATTTATACCAATTTGATTAAGTAAGAAAGATTGTAATCATTATTGTTATTAATTGCAGTGTAGTAGATATGGCATAAAATCCTTTACCATATGTGCTACCGCATTTTGTTGAAGTATAAATAAAGATTAAGAACCTGAGATTATAATTTATTGAGCTAGATGATGATTATTATTATTAAAGATAACAGAATTAATATTATAGTTATTAAATGAGTCTTAGTAAGTAGACGTTGCGAAAGTATAAAGGGGGGATAGTGTTCTTATGCCATTGAGGTGGTATCCTGTGGGATATTGGCTCAATGTGATCTACCTTGCCAACTCGTATTTCCACTTCTCGTCTCATGAATACATTAAATCTTTATGTTAATTTACTTTAAAACAGAACCTAAGTTAATTTTAAGAAATTTGAGCTAGTAAAACATTTTTTAATATAATATTTAATTATTAGAGCTAGAACCCGGTGACGTTAAATATAGTAATCTATTTATTTGTAAGTGGAGGTACGAGGTCGACGGCGGGCACGGTTAGAATATATATATTAAGACATTACAATTTACTCATTAGCTAAATTTGTAGTAATGTGCATGTAAGAAAATGTGGAACAAAAATCATCATCACATTTTCATAAAAAAGGTAAGCTGTAGGGCATCCAAGTTTAAACCCTACAAGATAAAGTTTTAAAAGTTTAAGACAGAAAGAGAGTGGGGCAACAGTTATATTCTTTATTTGTTTGTGTGTTGATAGAAAACTCAAAAAAGAGTAATACACACATTTAAATATTCAATATTTAAATTTTTTTTTTTTTGTTAAAAAATAAAGTAATATCACATATATAATAGGCAGTGTGTTATAAAAGCTATTTAGTTAGTCATTTTTAAATTACACATATTAACTTTCTTTAAAACTAACCTACACTTGCTAAATTTTAATGTCTTATTCTATACTTCTATTTTTGCTTTTCTATAATTGTAATTTGGATTTAAAAGCTAAGGATTTAATTTTAAATATTCGGGTTGTAATTACTAAGCTAGCAATTATTTGGATTTAAAAGCTAAGGATTTAATTTTAAATATTCGGGTTGTAATTACTAAGCTAGCAATTAGATTATTTTAATGTCAGATTTAAATGAGTTGAATGAGTGTGTGTGTACATTACAGACATAAATGTACATTTATTAAATATTGAGAGAAAAAGAAAAAAAATCTGTTACATTATTTTTTTTTCTTACTCAACAATTTTTTTTGTATTATAAGGGTCGTTTTTCTGTTGAAAAACTTAGAGACGATGTGAGATGTCTAATTTTAAAAATGTCTCATCTTAAGATTAAAAGAAAAAAGCTCAAAATTTGAGATGTTACATAGGTGTAAAAAAGGATTAAGACTATTTTTTCCTTCAAAACAAAAGTTGGTCTAAAAATCGGGATAGTGAGATTTTTCATACCGTTCAGCTAAAAAACAATTTGGTTGAAAATAAGTTGTAAATCTAATTAAAAGAGGTGGTTAAAAATAGAAATAAAAAATCGGATATAAAAGCAGTCTGGAAAATCAGTTGATATTGTTATAGAGAGAGTTTTTAAAAATTATTGAAACTAAAGCAGACAAACATTTTTAATTCTGCTAGATAACCTTTTTTTTTAAATCATTTTTTTTATATCAAGTTTTGAATGTTGTTTATATAAGGATGGCGGGGTAAAAAAAATTAATATATGTCTCGTCTGTTGACCAGACCATCCAACTAGCATATCATATAGGAAAGAAAAGATGTCTTGTCTGAAAAATAATATTCTACACCTTTCAACTGACCGAGAGAAATAAGATGTTTTTTAATAGAAAGATGAAAACATTCACCTGCATTTGAAGGCGATCAGGAAAATCTACTGATAAATATTAAATCATCAAGTCCAATTAATTGTTCCAGTAACTGAGTTTAAACCCAAGGAAATTTATAAATGTGAAAACAACTGTTGTACTTCATCCACTAAAAGAATCATGCTTGACAGGAAGAGAAGAAGAGTTAATATAATGATTTCCAAATTGTCCACTAAAGCAAATAACCTCAATAGGATCATCATCATCAAATAATTATACACCTCAAGAAAAAGATTGTTCCAAAGAAACATGGAAATTGTTGCTGCCAAAGATAGACATTAAACAAGATAAATTTGAATCATTGGAAGTCACGGCCAAAGAATGGAACTGGTAATATGAATTTTTTTTTATGTTTTCTTTATGATATCAGAGACTTAGTAAAATTTTAGCAACAGAGTGGATTTTGTTTAAAGAACTTTTAAAACAAACAAAATCAATTGAAACCAATAATTTCTTAATAACAATTTTAGATGTACTAAAATTCTGATTGTCTATTAACCTAAAGTTATGAAATGTTATTAATATGTAACATTTTTTTTTTTATTATTATTTGGTTTTAAATAATATTTTTGTTATTATGGGGATAAAACACGCACATACACAGCAATATATTAACTTATTACATGTGTGGTTGGGTGTGTGTGAGAATGATCGACATATAACATTGGAAATATTAGATTATTTTGCTTTAGGAAAATATAGCATTTCAGCGCTTAGGAGGGAGGGGGAGAAAAGATACTTAAAAACTTGTTTCTAAAAAACTTCCTCTTGCCAATTCTACTAACATTTATTCTTAATCATTCTACTTTACATGTGAGATTATAAAAGTATGTGTGCAAAAAAGAAAGGAAGAAAAAAAAAGAGTGAATTTTTTTTTTCTTATGAAATATTTTCTTGTGAATCCAAAACTTTAGCAAACTTAGTATCCAAATTTATGTATATATTTTTGACAGGAAAGGGGGAAGAATTCAAAATTAACATTATGATTGCCAGATAATCAATTATTGTTCTCATTATTATTTCATATAAAATTTTGGTTTTATCTTTAAATTATTTGTAGATTTTCGTAATAAATTAATAAATGTTAAATTGTTTTATTAAACGAGGTGTATGTATTTTATTGATAATAGTCTTTATTCGTTGTGATCATTCATCATCAATGGTTGATATTGACTATTTAAGATTTAATTAGATGTGCTAAAATTAAGCAATAATTATGAATTTCTTTATAACAATTAGGTTTTATGATTAGGCTTAGTCCTAAAGCGGTGGTTGAAACCATTATCGTTATCATTATCATCATCATCATCACATTTTAATTAATGAGCTGTTTAAATGTTTAAAGGCCATAAATAAATATTGATTTCATAGTATTTAGTGATTTCTTAGTATTATTATAACCACCATGCCATCATCTATTTCATGCAAGGATGAGTGAATTGCCATCCTAAATTAATATAATCTGAGCTAGTAAAACTTATAAAAAAATATTGAAACACATTTGTTATATTAAGATCTAAGAAATGATTTCTGTCTAATAAATTCCACTTTAGTTTAAAGATGTTTTATGTTACCTAGGTGTTTACTTAAATATTAGTGCATACAGTACTATGGGTCTAAAATCAAAATCATACATTTTGTAAGAAATAAGGTACCAAAGGGATTCAAGCCTGGTACATGTAAAAAAAGTTATCAATATAACTTTGTCTAGATCCAGCTAACCTAGTGGCACCTGGATAGACCATATTCACTTGTTGTTCACTTAGACATGCACTTGAGATCCAACCAAGAAATGAAAGTGGATAAAATCTACTGTCTGTATACCTGAGAAGATATTTTGAGTTACTAGTGTACTCACCTCACTTGATTTCCATATACCCGAGTTATAGTAGTTTGTTCTTAATAATTTGTTTATAATTATTGATATTGTGATATCTTGAGAAATCTAATTATAGAAATATGTTTCATTTAATCCAATGACCCGTAATATGATTGATAACTCAGTCTGATCTTTTGTTTAATAGCCACTATTCAGGTTAAATAATTCTTTTCTCTTTGATATATATAAAAAAAAGCTACAATTCCATTTCGTTTATTAAGCTAAATATTTAATTAGAATCTTTTCTTAATTAAATAATATATTATAATCCTTTTGATCAGTTTATTTATGTTACAACGAATATTTGGATTTTTGATATTTTAACACTTGGATCTTTTGATCTCGTAATTATGTTACAATATATATATATATTGTACCCTTCTTGTTAGGACCGAATGTACTCAAAAGGTAATTTTTTAAAAAAAAATTAAATTAAGATAAATATAAGTTCTATCATTGTCATAATACTGTTTATAGGGACTTTAAATTTGTTGATAGAAAGCTACAAGTGATTAAATAATATATAAAAGCTATTCTAAATATTTAAATTATAAAAATATAAGCATAGTAAATTGATATTATATGGTAGGAGTAAATGGTCTCAGTTATAAGTTTAAAATGTATTGAATATTTTGTTAGACAAGCATAAAAATCATTAATTTCTAACATAATGTTTAATATTCAAATAAGCTATTAAATTTATCTTCTAAATTGTTTAAATTATATAAAATTATTAAAGTTTTAATTTTTATAGTGTATTATATGTTTTCATTTTAGTAATGTTATAAAGTGTCAAAATTTATTATTCTAAATTTTTATTACTGTATTTAATATTTTTTCTTTAATATAATATTATGGCAATCAAATATTTGTTTAGCTGATTTCAGACAGTAAATTCAAATATTGCGACATATGTCTGGAATAAACAGGTCACATGATTGACAAGTGCATGATGCAGACAAAGTTTTTAACAGAAAGTTTTTAATTACTTTATAAAATTGTTACTAAAATTGACGTTTTAAAAGATATCTTAAATTGCTAAAGATAAACTGTTAAATATTTGATAAGTTAATAAAAAAATTATTAAAATATGTCATTTTAAAATGTTTGGTTAATTTAAATATAATTATAAAATTAACTGAGAATTCAATATTTCTTATAGTATTTAATAAAAAAAAGATGACTCAATTTTATTTCTGATTTTAAAAGTACATAATTGACAACTATGTAAATGAAGTTACAATTGAGGGATGAATCAACCAATCAGAATTGTTTTTTGAAGTAGGTATAAAAACTGTGTGTAATTAAAAAAATATTGTGATTCTGATTAAAAGTCTGATAGTAAATCTTATACTTAGTTTTATTATTTTAAAATTATTATTTTTGAAATAATAGTCAAGTATATTTTTTAAATTCTAATATAATTTTTTTTTTTACAAAAAAAAAAAGATTAAATTAATATTTAGTGTAACTAAATATGAGCGAATAATTTAATAAATTTCCTGCCAATTACTATTATGAAGCTTAATTGGAATTTACTAATGAAACAGTAAGATTCGAATCTTAGTTTCACCTGTTCTATCATCTTTTACCCATTCCTCCATCCCTCCTAAATTTAAACACTAAATATTGGATTGTGTGCATATAACGGTACTAGATATATATGTAAACATTTGTTAAATATGCCATGTGTACATACACACACCGATATTAGGTAAATATTACATTAAATAACGTAACTTAAATAATTTGTTAAATTTATAATATTAAAATTACATCGCGGCGCGTAAGTAATTATTTAGGTCAATTGTATGTATACTTTTATTTATAAACTTTAAAATCTGTTATGACTTATAAATGTATAAATATACAAAAATAGAAACCCTGTTTATTTAAAATTGCAAAGTCATAGTGGGTAGGGAGAGACAATAGGATACTGAGAGATATTCCTAAAAGCTTTTTAATTAGTTTTTAAAGAAAAGTAAAATCTGCATTGTAATCAGATCAGGAGTAATGTACAAAAATAAAGTACAGAATAAAATTCGACCGGATTAAAAATACAAATGTAATGTGCTGCTAACACATCAATTTACCTGAGGTTATTGCTTAGCGGACCCGAGACCTTGACTACATCACACCAGATGGATCCGCAAAATAGGGAATAGAAAAGATTTAAAAGGTTCTTGTTCTAATTATATGTGCTATGCTGTGTTAATTCTATTCGATGTTATGCTGGTTTAATTCCTGATAAGTCAATTGAGTCTAATCTGTTCTATTCTGTGCTGATGTTCGTTCATGTTTGTGTTCTAACGATATAAAATTTATTCACCATTATTATTATTTGTTTAAAAATGCTGTTCTTGTTTTATATTACCATGATTGAGGAGTAGGCGTGTGCTGTTCTCCTCTGGTGAATGGTAAGTACACTGAATCTCCCACTTGCTCTACAATGAACTGATAGTATTTACTAAAATCTATACACTGCTGCCTGATTAAAATGCTGCCATTAACCAAAATCTTGAAATAAACTGCTGCTTATTATTAAATGGACCATAAAGGATCACTCATCAACATTCGACTGAATTCAAAGGCAACCGGTACCCAAAATCTTTAAAAACTTTCACTCCTTAATCTAAAGCTATAGCTCATATATACAATGGGTATTTTTTTATAATTTTTCTTCTACTTATGTAAACTCTGTTAAAAACTATATTAAAATATATTAAGAATCTGTAACTATTTAAAATATTTAATTAACATCTGATCTTTCCCTTTGGTATCTATTTTTTTTATTTATGTAACTGATTTCATGCCTAATTTCTGACCTGGCTCGCTAGTTTGATTAAATATTGTAATTTGTAGTCTTCGCCAAAATGAGTGAAAGCATCAATATAATGTAATGATAATAACAACATTTTGCACTAATAAGCTGCCAGCTCAGGAATTATCCGTTCTTATACTTAAATGATTTATTTAATGGATGTGTTCTCATGATGTCTGCTGTGTGCTGCGCTAATCAAATCACGTGCACACAAGTTGTATAGACTTGCTCAGATCGAGCATGAATATTAAACCGGATTGAGCATGTAGCACTGCAAACCAATAGGAATAGTTATGGATATAAATGACCAATGGGGGAGAATGTCCACAGAATCCTATGCTCACAGTCTGGAAGGGGAACTAACTATAAAAGATATCTGGTGCTGAAGATCGGACACTCTAAATCAGAAGAAGGACCTGGACTGGCTTTTCTTACCCAGTGAATCCCCGCTGAAGGTACAAAGGAAGGATCTAGGCAACTTTAAAGGCTAACTCGGTCTATATTATTATTTATTAGTAAGCCTAATGGACAGATAAAAGTACGGTAAAATTACTTATGTAAAATTTTGTATACTTTTTGATTACCATAATTCGTTGTAACTAATTATACTCTATAACCTTTTCCAAATTGTTATTAAATAGTTTAACCTGACTGTCACTCTGAGAGTTCTTTTCTTTAAAACTATATATGCTAGTACATGTTCGCAAAAACAGAATAAGTTGCTGTATGTAATTAGAGTCCGAACATAGCATACAATTGGCGCAGTTGACAGTTGAAAGAGGACAAAGTGGTTAAACTAAAAAGAGAAAAGGTGTCAATAGTTAGTTACCAAGGAAGATGGCTACAACTCAGCCGGGTATTTGTGAATTCGATGTTAATAGTCCTTCCGAGTGGCCCCAATATACAAAACGTATTGAATATTATTTCATTGTTAACAAAATCAAAGATGATGTAACGAAAGTAGCCACACTATTACTTTTCGGTGGACCAGGTGTAATTGAAGTTGCAAACCAATTATGCGGACCCGAAGAACCGGAAAAACTATTGTACTCCGATCTAGTTGGGCGGCTGAATAACCATTTTAGCCCAGAACCGTCAAAACACATTGCTCGCCTACACTTGCGCAACAGACGCCAAATAAAGGGAGAAAAGTGTAGAGATTTTGATACCGCCTTAAGAGATTTGGCGTGAAAGTGTGCTTATGTAGACCTAGAAGAAGCACTATTAGATCAGTTTTTATGGGGGATGAGCGATGACAAATTACGTCAACAACTATTGGCCATCCCAGATCTGACGTATTCCGAGGCTATCAAAAGAGGGATGTCCCACGAACTAGTTATAAGCAGCTCCAAAGAATTCCAACAAGCTAACCTGGATGCTACGAAACAAACTTCAATAAGCAAAACAGAAGAGCTACCAAACTCGAAAACTGAATGTTATCGCTGCGGCAAAATTGGACACATTGCATGTGAATGCAGCTGGAAAAATGCAAAATGTAATAAATGCGGGAGAGTTGGACACCTGGCGAAAGTTTGCCTTACTAAAAATAGAACTAGAGCGAATGACAAATCCCCAGTAAACAGATATGCCAAATCGGAACGTTATACCGAAATAAATAAGGCAGAGACCAAAAGCTGTCAACAAATAATGTTAGCAGTAGAGATATGTAACAAAGCTATAGAAATGGAGATAGACAGCGGAGCTGGGGTGTCCATCATATCGCAAAGGGATTGGTCAGAGATAAATAAAAACGTTAAAAACCAGCCAAGAGTAGCTAAAACAGAACTCAAGGCAAATGATGCAAATGGGAATCCTATTCAAATAGTCGGAGTAGTAGAGGTTATGGTCGCCATAAACAATCGCCGGAAAAAACTAAACCTATATATTGTCAAGGGCAATATAGCACCCTTATTAGGTAGGGAATGGTTTACCCCGTTAGGCATTAAGATCTGTATGGTAAACAAAATTAACATCGAAAGGGAAATAAAACTTAAATTCCCTAAACTGTTTACCGAAGAACAGGGACGAATCACTACGACAGCCGTGGAAATTGAGCTTCACGAAGGCGCAAAAGCAGTTCACTGCAAGCCTAGGAAAATACCTTTTGCTATGAAATCACGAGTTGAAGAAGCTTTAGAGGACATGATAAAGAAAGGTGTGTTGACTCCAGTCGAAGACTCAGAATGGGCTACTCCTATAGTGATCGTAGCAAAACAAAACGGACAAGTCCGAATATGCGGAGACTACAGACTAACTGTAAACAAAAGTATTGCCAAAAGCCCATATCCTGTTCCAAATGTTAGAGAGATATTAGCTGGATTGGAAGGCGCAAATTTTTTCGCAAAGTTAGATTTAAATGCCGCTTTTCATCAGATTCCAGTGACAAAGGAAACGGCGGCGCTCCTTACCATAACAACACACAAGGGATTGTATAATTATAATCGCTTACCTTTTGGCATAAAAATGGCCCTGAACGCTTTTCAAGCTAAAATAGACACGCTGTTGGAGGGACTGAAAGGAACAACGCCATATTTTGACGACATTCTGGTAACAGCGGAATCCGAAGCAGAATTACAAATTAGATTAGACGAAGTTTGCGAACGGCTAGAGAATTTTGGTGCAAAGCTAAACATGCAAAAATGTATTTGGTGTACTAAAGAAATAAAGTTTTTAGGCCACATCATATCAAGCACTGGTGTTAGACCCGATCCGGATAAAATTAAAGCTATCATAAATGCACCAAAGCCCAAAAACATCAAAGAACTGCAGGCTTTCTTAGGATTGGTTAATTTTTTCGAAAATTTTCTGAAGGGAAAAGCACATGTAGCCACACCTTTGTACGAGTTACTTCGCAAAAATCAACGATGGTGTTGGAAGAACCCGCAAGAGAGCGCTTTTCAGAAAACGAAAGCACTGCTAACGTCAAATCCACTTGTTAGTACATTATAACAGTAGCCTCGACATCACATTAACAACGGACGCATCCGAATACGGAATTGGGGCGGTACTCAGTCATCCGTCACAGAATAGCGAACGCCCAATAGCATACATGTCTAGAACGTTGTCAAAAGCCGAAAAAAATTACAGCCAATTGGACAAGGAGGCATTGGCCATTGTAACAGCAGTTCGGAAATTCCACCAATACATTTACGGCTGATCAGTTAAAATAATAACAGACCACCGTCCATTGTTGGGGATATTCGCCAATAAAAAAGCCGCCCCTGACCATTTGAGCTCGTGAATGATTCGCTGGTATAATTTACTGTCTGCATACGATTACGAACTCATACATCAGAAAGGTAGTCAAATTCAACATGCGGACGCGCTTTCACGCATACCAGATGTAACAGAGGAAACGGACACCGAAGTAGACGTAAATTACTTGGACCATTGGAAGCCGGAAATTATAAATAGCAACACTATAGCCAGATGGACTCAAGAAACAGCTGGATACCAGGCACTGGTAAACTGGATTACGAAAGGATGGCCTAACAAACGACCACATTATTTACATAGGTCATTATGGAATATGCGTCAGCAGCTGTCGACATTAAAGGGATGCATAGTAATTGCAGATAAAGTATTGGTTCCACCCGGCGGTCGTTCTAAGATATTAGAAATGTTGCATCAAGGGCATCCAGGGGTCGTTCGCGCAAAAGCTCTAGCCCGCAGTTATGTGTATTGGCCGGGCATGGGTACGGACATAGAAATGTTCATTAAAAAATGTAAATCCTGCCAATCAACCGTAAACATACCTCCAAAGAAATTTACACCGTGGCCCAAAACGGATAAACCTTGGAGCCGGGTCCACATAGACCATGCTGGACCAATAAATGGCAAAATGATTTTGGTGTTGATAGATGCTGGCTCAAAATGGGCAGAATACAAGATTGCCAAAAATACTAGTTCTGCAGAAACAATTCGTATTTTAAGCGAAATATTCGCACACCAGGGATCACCAGAAGTCTTGGTTTCTGACAATGGGACTGCTTTTACTTCCGACGAATTCAAATCATTTGTGGAAGAGTGGGGAATAAATCACATCCGTTCTCCTCTGTATCACCCGGAATCCAATGGAATCGCGGAAAAGGCGGTACAACATTTGAAACTAGTATTAAATAGATTAAATAAAACCAACCTATCCGAGGCGCTAAACATTGCAATGCTGCACCAACACATTACGCCCACCACATCTACTGGGAAATCACCAGCTGAAATATTGATGGGCAGAAAACTGCGTAACAAGCTGACCATTCTGATGCCTGATCATGGAAAATCGCCACCAATTATGAAAAATACTTATGCTGCCGGAGATAATGTATGGATGTGCGATACACTATGCAAGACGTGGACAGAAGGTGTAATAACCAGGATTATTTCAGACCAAATCATTGAAATAAAAACCAACTCGGGAGCAAGCTACCGTCGACACATAAATCATGTCCGGAAAAACTGGACAGAAGTGAATTTCGACTACAATATAGAAACTCTAGATGAAGATCCACTCGAAAATCAAAATGTCGTTAATAAACACGGTGCAGAAGACCTCATAGAGTTAGGTGATGAAACAGCGGGAGTTCCAGAGGAAACCATGATACAGCATCCCGGACTGAATGCGACTGGCGATCATGAAGAAAACAGACTCCGTCGTAAACGTCGCCCACCTGCCTATTTACAAGACTATATATGTCACTAGTTAATAAATGGTAACAAACCAGCAGTAGAATGGCATGCTTAAAATTAACTCTAGTGTAAGCATTTGTTTGTTTTATTTGTTTTAAATTTTAAATGAACTACGCATGCAAATTTTGACTATATACATAAGTTTTATTATTACAGAACCGTTTTGTCTGATGCAATAATTAAATAACGGGATTTTGGCCGCATGGGAATTGTGTTATTTATTAAAGAACATTTGTAAAATAAGCAATAATAGTAGTTTATTAAGTGATACTGAAAGCCAAAAAACGAATTCGATAATTACTATTGAATGAAGAAATAGACTATTAAAAGAATATGTGTGACTCCAGAGAAGCAGGCTTTTCTCAGGAGTAGTGGGGGATAGTGCTGTGTGCTGCGCTAATCAAATCACATGCACACAAGTTGTATAGACTTGCTCAGATCGAGCATGAATATTAAACCGGATTGAGCATGTAGCACTGCAAACCAATAGGAATAGTTATGGATATAAATGACCAATGGGGGAGAATGTCCACAGAATCCTATGCTCACAGTCTGGAAGGGGAACTAACTATAAAAGATATCTGGTGCTGAAG
The DNA here is from genome assembly GCA_028023455.1 of Epiperipatus broadwayi. Lineage (NCBI taxonomy): Eukaryota > Metazoa > Onychophora > Udeonychophora > Euonychophora > Peripatidae > Epiperipatus > Epiperipatus broadwayi. Next base: position 986,370 of record JAQFVV010006286.1, on the reverse strand, counting down.
ATCGGACACTCTAAATCAGAAGAAGGACCTGGACTGGCTTTTCTTACCCAGTGAATCCCCGCTGAAGGTACAAAGGAGGGATCTAGGCAACTTTAAAGGCCAACTCGGTCTATATTATTATTTATTAGTAAGCCTAATGGCACAGATAAAAGTACGGTAAAATTACTTATGTAAAATTTTGTATACTTTTTGATTACCATAATTCGTTGTAACTAATTATACTCTGTAACCTTTTCCAAATTGTTATTAAATAGTTTAACCTGACTGTCACTCTGAGAGTTCTTTTCTTTAAAACTATATATGCTAGTACATGTTTGCAAAAACAGAATAAGTTGCTGTATGTAATTAGAGTCCGAACATAGCAATGTCATATTACTATGCTTCCCATTATTATGTATTTAAAATAAATTGCCGTGACTATAGACACATCTGACATGTAATATTAGTTAGGAATTCGAGTACCACAATTTGTTGCGGGCGGATTTATCAGATTAGCAATAGAAATAAGATAGAATTTTAATCGCTCTTTTTTTTTACTAATTGGCTTACATTTAATTTATTTATGCTAACAATTCGAGGGCTTGCAAGTAAAATGACTTGTAAAGGTGGGCCTTGTAAGTGAATCATCATTTTAAAGCATGTTTAAATATATCTAACTATGTTCTATAAGTGATCCATGTTATAGCTTAGCAATGCCATATTCTTTTTTAAAGCCATGGAGATTGCTAGATAGTTATGCACAAAAGTATCATTCTGCTACCAACAATAGGGCACATTTATAAGCGCTCCCATGGGTAGTTGAGTCCATCATGTGGTCGGGTAGTAACAGTGGCAGAAGTCCCTTACACTTGAATCTGCTTATATGACCGGTCTTGTAGGTCCCAGGGACAAAGCCTGCCCACAAGTTTTATATTTCCCCTATGGCTTCATCATCTCAGTTTACTCTTTAATTATTACATGGCATTTCTACACATACCACCTCTCATCTACTTAATTATTTTCTTATTGTATGCTTATGATTATATTTCCCAATATCTGCTCTCAAATAACGGGCCATGTATAATCGATTGCTAAGGCAAGTAGATTCGCTGCCACAAACATTATTAACTATTTTGCCTCACATTGTAACTGATATGATTAATATAGGCATGAAATAACTCTTAGCTTTCATGAATACCCAAAGAGCCCAATCAAATAATTAATGTATTGCCAATGTAATTTAATTTCGTATTAGGAGTCTCGGAAATTACCGAACTCAAAACAAGTAACCGAACCTTATTTTAATATTAAATATAGTGTTTTAATTATGTCTGTGTTCATATGTTTGTCTTTAATGCCTTACAGCCATGGAATCTCACCTCAATATGTAGTTACATGTATGAAAATTATGCATGAATATAGTAGTAATAACCATCGGTTTAGTTAGTAAAAGTCCCTTGCATCTCCCTGACCCACCATGGCCTAAAAGATGTTTACTATTGTGATGGCAGGTGCGTTGTCCCATAGTAGTGTCATGGAATCAATCTACTAGGTTCGAACACGGTACTGCAGGCCCTGGACCCACCTGTTGTGCTGCTCTTTGAATGTGGTTGAATTGTGCAACTAGTTAGCGAGGCATGCGAATTCTGACTGTTACATTAATAAAATCATGGAACATAAACTTATTGTTGTTATTAGGAGAGGATACGAGAGAAAAAAACGAAAAATTATTAAAGCACGTTTCCCAGAGCTATATAAAAATTTATCTGTTGATTTTTGCAAAATATTTTTAAATTGCAAACAGACATTGTTTAGAAATAAATGCTATATAATGGAAATATCTGTAATTATAAATTTTAAGACTTTTGAAAAATATAATTCAAGAAAAAACTATCGGAAAAGATTAAAGTAAGAGTTACCTGTTAATTTTATGACATATTTGGGTGAAGATATAAAAGATATCATACTCTCTAATAAAACTTTTTAATATTTTATTGACACTATTTTAGAAAAAGTCGTGATATTTTAAAAAAGAAAAAATGTTAGGTATTCGTCGATGAGCCCTATATCCCACTGGATGGCGCTGTTTTCGCACTAAAACACATAAAAATGCTGTTTCCGCGGCCCACATGTTCAAACCTGAATTTTCTATAATACAACTTTTTTATTGTGCTATAGATTGCAGGCCGCTATGTCGCATCGCAGTACAGCATGTATGTTTTACGCAGCAAATACATTTTCCGAATATCACATAGTTTATAAAATAGTTACGCTTGGGGAGAGGGTGTGTTTTTTTGAATTGGATGGAAATGTTTTCATTTGATTTTTTTTTATTTTAAAGTATTGAAATATTCAGATTTTGTAAAGTAATAATTAACAGACTTTTTACACTGTGGTGTAATGAAGTTTTAAGTAGTAAATGTTGACAAGATATATGTATAAAGTGAGTTGGAAGTAGGTAACGAGTCAAGTACCGTACTGTTCGTAACATTCCACGAGACAAAGAAGTTGTACGGTGTGTATATATTTGAAATAAAAAAGAGCGTTAACACAAAAATATCCCGTAAGAAAAGTAGAATTTTCCCCGTTTTTTTTTAAATGTCATAAAAAGTATATATTATAAACATTTTATATATATATTTGTCGTTGTTTAAAAAAGTTTTAGTTTCTTTCTTTTCTCTGACTACTGTTAGACTTTGTTGAATATAGTTTACATTTATTGTTATCATCTATTTTATAGATGTTAGTAAAAAAAAATGTTTGCAAAAATACGATTTTGATATTTTTTATTTTAGCATTACAAACAACAGAACAATAACCCTAAAACTAATCCTAACCCTAAAACCAACCCTAATCCTAACCCTAAACCTAACCACAACAAGTTTACTTTTAGTTGTCATTCTATTTGAAATAATAAACTAGCGGTAAACAACAACAAAAAAAAAAAAAGCCGTAATCCCAGTAAAAAAAATCTCCAATAGAAAATTGATTTTTCTAATAGAAAGCAAACTAAAAAAGACGAATCAAATTATAATTTGTTTATTTTATTTTACATTTATTATTATCATTTAATTTGTATACATTAATAAAAAATAATATTTAAAATTAAATAATATTTAAAAAAGACGATTTTCTTTTGTTTTTATTTTCGCATTACAAAAAACACATCAAAATGATTATAATTAACAGCCTGGGAATGATCATATTTTATAGTTTAAGCGTGAAAACTGCGCCATCCTGTGGGATATAGTAGCTATTCGACGACAACCAAACGTTATAAAGGACAGATTTTTAAAAATGAAAGTTATATTGGACTAACGAATATTGGAATATATTTTAAAGAACCTGTCGTTTAATTACTACAATTATTTTCTTGAGAAAAGAGGAAAAAATGTATTATAAAATATGTGATATTGTTATATTAGAAATAAATAACTTTTGTAATAAAACCTGGATTCATCTATTTATTTTATACTTATCTTATTGAAATATATATGTTGGAAATGGAGAGACATCTGTTTTTATCCTAGAATTACGCACTATTGAATCTGACCGTAAGTTAAGCATTGGTTCCCAAATAAAAATGAAACATATACGTACATGGAAGGAAATAACTTAACTTTTTAAAAAATTGATTTTGAAATAACAACTGGATAAATAATGATCATTCTTAGATTTTTCAGAAAGAAGACTGTTTTTTATATCTTTATTAATTAGATTGACATTATTTTCCAAGATTTCTGCAGATACCAAAAGTCGACTTAACATTTTTTTAGTTGTATTTTTGTTTTACATGCCGAGTAGAGCTAGAAGGAAAAAAAAAGCTTTCAACAGTTTTCGTCACATAGCAACCACAACTCCTTGGTTTATTAACTGCAACTTATTATATAGGACATTTATGAAGACGAATAGTAACTATAAGTTTTATTATTATTTATTTAAAATATACTAACAACTATAATTATAATTTAGATATAAGTTATAGGAAAGGTTACTTTTTTTTTTGATACTTTGAATCCTAACAATATTAATATTTTAAAAGAATTTTTGTTTAATAATTTTCTTAATTTTTATATTTTATGTAAATCTGGACCAGAAGACTTCAAAAGAGATGAATTACAAATAGTAAGGTCACATTAGGTAATTTTATTATAATTTTTTTTTTATACAATGTATATTTTCTTAAAGTTGTTGGAATTTTAATGATATATATATATATTATATTACATGAATAAATGAATATATGGATGTGTGAGTTAATAACACACAGATTTTTATTAAGAGATATAAGCTGTGAGAAATATGCATATATTTATTTTTATACCATAAAACTTTGTAAAATGATTATAATTTTGATACGATTCTTTGCTAGATAAACCATATGGTATTTATTTTCAAGATATGAATATTGAATGAATATTTTAAAATCAAATCTCATTTGTATTTGTATATAAGTTTGTATGTGAAACCTTTTCTTATAGTAGTCATGATTGGATAAAGTAATATGTAATTTTGTTTATTATTAGGAAATTTGCTTAGTTATTTTATGATGTTAAATGTCTAAATCTACTTGAAATTATTTAAATGGTAGTGACAAGGGAGTAAAATATTGAACATTAATATGTTTAATTTTGGCATGTATTTTATAGAAATAAATGAATAAAACACGTGTGGTATTCAAAACAGGCAAAACTCTCTACACGTATTGCCACTGAATGCAAGATCAGAGTAATCAATGGATGCCAGAAGGCTTGTGCATAAAATCCCTATCTAGTGCCTACTCATCCAATATTCCCAGACTAGCTACTGGCTTCATCAGTGAAGAGCCTTGGATCTGAGGGCACTGCACCTAGGTTAGCACAGGGTGGCACTACTGTATGGAGTTTTGCCTTGTTTATTAACAATTATGTGCTAATATAGGAGATTGTATTCACGTGATGTTTAGTGGTTTAATATAAAAACACTTAATCAGGTTCTTAGATAAGAAAAAATGTTTAGATAATTGAAAAACATTAATTATTTGTAACTCAACAGCCTTGAAATAGAAAATAGAGATACTTCAGAGAATTATTTAAAAAGGTGATTAAGCCGCAAACAAGGAAAGAGATCATCAAACCAGCTATGGTAAAAGAAACCCCTAAAAGAAAAAAGGTCTCACCAGACCTTTATATCTAGACATTTCGCTCACACTAAGTCTTCGGACAGAAGTCCAAAATTTGTACTATAAGTTAAATCTTGTATCAAGTTTACACTTAATGAATTATTATTTAAGCTTGCAATACTAAATATCTGTACTAAATTACGCTCTAATTGCCTTTTATTGATTTCAACGAATTCCTACTTCAAAGCCGCGATTACCCTGAATATAACAATTTCTAATTTCAAATAAAAAACAACTATTTTTACTTCTTCGTTTAATACTTTTAAAACTTAACTTCATTTTCAACATAATTTTTTTACTTACTTTCCAATTTTTAAAACAAAAACCAACAGCCGAAGAAATTAAACATCACGTAATTCGTAACGTTCGAAGCAGTAGTCTGCCTTTGTTTTAGTGGTCCTATTTAGACAATAAGTTGCTACATCTTAGTTTGCTATATATAATTTTAAAATGTAAATAAAATAAATATTTACATTAAAAGATTACAGCTATATAGTTAGAATTATTATATTTATATAAATTTAATTTACTCCTACAATTGAAACGTTTATCAATAAAAGTTATAAGCTTGACTCCCATAATTAAATTATTCTAAATAGATACAATAAATATTGCAAGTAGCATTGAATATATATATAAAAGTTAATGAGTATCTTACCACGGTTACCTTTTTTCTAAAGATGAAAATAGGAATAATAAGATTAAATAAAATTTGGACATTCCCCATCTATCTAAGCTGCTTTGGTGGCGCACTCTATCGGGATAGTTTAGCTTTCATTAACATTATGCAATTTTTATTACTAAATAAATAAAAATAGTCCTTTACGTTTCTTTGTTTCAAAAGAATCCATCACTGATTAATATCATATAAAAACTTTTTTTCCACAGATTTCTTTATTTAAATAAATAAACTCGTTTTTATATATACGAATAGCTTAATGTAAATAATTTTTAACCTAAGTTTTGATAATTTCTTATGGATTATTCATCATAATGGATTGTATATTATTAATTACTCGAAAAAATCAAAATATTAATATGATAAAAAAAATGTAACAAAATTAAATTAATAAATTACAGTATTGAATATATATATCCTCAAATGACATTGGTGTAATATAAGAAAAATATAAAGACGAATCAGGGGATTGGAATTACGCAATAGTAATTTTGATATTTAAAACAAATGATAAGGGAGCTAATAATAATTACAGGACTATCGGTCTTTATCCACATAAAATTTTTATCAAGATAACTAAATTTATCTACAGGGAATTTTCGATTTTTTTTTTATATATGTTATAGCATCGGCCGGGAGGCGTACCCACAACAGTCTACAACCAACTACTCGCTTGCAAGTCGGCTGCGATGACCTCTCAGCTATTACCTACTATGTAAAAGGCATGCTGGGATAGCTTGCAGCAAAATATAGCAGATACCATGCCCCAATTGTATATCATTTCAAAAAGAGAGAGAGAGAGATAATTTAGTAGTATGTGTGCATTCGTTTGTATATAAGCATGTGTCATGTGTACACTACATATGTATTTGTGTATGTTTATTTCATATGTATTTATAGTTCTTCCATATCGATAATGTCATTATTTTTGATAGAGTCCTTAAAGATATAATCAAAACATTGTATTTTGAATTATTATTTACATATATTGATCCAATAATTAAACACAAACTTTTACAAAAACAAATGTACTGATATTTAAATATTGTCTCTAAATTAATTTACCGATTTAATGTTTGTGAATGAATTTATAAAATGATATAAGATACATTAAACTTATTAACAAGGCCATTCTCAAAAAATTATATTTAAAAAAAAATTATAAAAGATAATTTGAAAATGAAATTAATTATACATTGGTCATTAACATCCCACTCTCTCCATACCATTTTTGTGGTTTTTAAAGATAATAAAAAATGTTACCTGGTGTCAGGTCTGCCATGTGACAAAGTAGTACTTTTGTGCAAGGTAAATTTTAATGCCCTCTCATCCTATAAAATAAAATTTGTGAATTAAAAAAAATTTTTTTTTCAGTGCTTTCACAAAAACAACTTGAAAATATAGCTTTAATCAATTAATGGGTTTGGTAAACACCATACATTTTACGCCAATAAATATCACATGATCACTATTTCTTATGGTTGCTCTTAACTGTTATTAAATCAAGCAAAATTCTCTATACGTATTGCCACTCAGTGCAAGCCTAATCTGGGGATATTGGATGAGTAGGCACTAGATAGGGATTTTATGCACAAGCCTTCTGGCATCCATTGATTGCTCTGGCTTGCACTGAATGGCAATACGTGTAGAGAGTTTTGCCTGTTTTAAATACCACACATGTTTTATTCATTTATTTCTATAAAATACATACCAAAATAAAACATATTAATGTTTAAAAAAATAATTTTTGAAATAATAATTAAATAATATTTTAAAACAAAAATATTTATTTAATTAACCAATTCATTCAATGTACTGAATGTTTTCTATGTAAGTAACTAGAGGTTTTGAACTTAAGACTTTTCAGTCTATATTCATCCTATACCCCATTTCAAACATTTGACACATATGAAGTAAGTGGCCATGTGTGTTGTGTGAAGCAGAGAATGACTATAGACTGAAAAATCCTAAATTCAAATCTCTCTAGTTATTTAAATATTTAATTGCTAAATTTGAAATGTTAAATTTTTTTTTTTTTTTCAAAAGTTTTCATATTATTTTTTGGACAATCCTGTGAAAATGCTAATACGGATAGGAAATATCTGCAAATAAGACAATTTTGCACTGCTCCCCTCTCCTTCTTGGGCCTGTTCTGATATTATATAAGCAATTAAATAATATATAAGTTACTTACCAAATGGTATGTACATCCGGAATATGATTATTTAGTATGCTTCACTTTTCAGCTTCGTTCTACTCGCTTGCTGGTCAGTAATTCATTAAAACTTAATCCTTGTGTATTTGAAATCTCATAAAGTTATAGTCCTTCAATGATAAATTGTTTATACTATTATTTCATTTTTTATGTTGTGTTATGTAATAACTATAATTTCTTATATATATAAACTGATATTTTTAATTATCAAACTTACATTTTTTATTGATCCCATAACTTTCATATTTTATTAAAACCAACCAAAATAGGTCAATTTTAAATAACACTACTAATAAAATTCTTATATTCTATTTGCAACTTCTTGTTAAAATGTTCTTTGTTTTAAATATTCTTTTATTATTTTTCATCCCATTCATATTTTCATGTTCTTTTCAATTCGCAGAAAACTAGTTTATGTTTTCTATTAAAAAAATAATTTATTTTTGTTCAATAAAACATATTTACCTTTTGTATATTTTTATTTTTTAACACTTATTAATAACTAAGTCATATTATATATATTATACACTTTATTATGTAGTTGGATAATTAGATATTTAGCCAGGAAAAAAATAATAACTTTTTTTACTTCCGTTGTTTATTCATTAAATTTTTAGAAGGTATTGAAATTTTCTTTTGTTTATTCATAGGTTATATTATGAAATTTGTGAATTAAATATTTTGTTTTCCTTAGTCTTATATCTTAGTTTTTAGCTAGAGAATATGTAAAAAACTAATACTGTATTTTAAAGAAAAGATATTATTATTAAAAATAGGAAAATCTATTAAGTAAAACATGTAAAACAATATAGGATAATAGTAACAAAAAAGAGAAAGATAACACTATTAAAAAAGTGTTGACACAGCATTGAACTCAGATCTCACAATTCTAGGCAAACACTTTACCAGTACTCTCAAGTGAACAATACACTTGGAATTTCTAAAATATTATTCATAAAAATAATTTCATCATATGCAGAATAATATTTTGAAAGTGTTCTATTTTTAAATGAAAAATATGTTACTTTTTATATAAATTAGGATATTTAAATAAAAATGATTAAGAAATCTAACCATTTTTATTTACATATAAATTTTAATAATTATAGTGACAGAAAGGCATTGGCCTGTTCAGTTTTGTCCAATGGTAGATTATATAGAAATATATTTCATGGCTAAAGCAACTGACACAATAAGTTTAAGTAAAGAAATAGTCTACTTATGTTTAAATAATAAATTTTTACAATCAGAATGTGTTTCTAGAAATAAAGTGATCCAGAAATCTAAACATTTACATATAAGTTTTATTTAATTATCATGACAAAATGATATCAGTCTGATTTAGCATAATGATAAGAGTTTATATCTGGCATATTTTGAACTTTGTCTAAAAATTTGAAGCTCAGATAATTTTCACAAATAAGTTTAAGTAAATAAATATTCCTCTTACTTACACTCAAAATGTATTTCTAAGAATGAAATTATTCAAAAGTGTAAGCAGTTTTATTTACATATAAATTTTATTAATTATCTTGGTGTCTCAGTCCCCAGTAGTGAAGTGTCTTTGTGCCCAGAACATCATGCACACCTACACAGTGGCCCTGCCTGGTATTATTTATTAGATATTTTGATAAAAATATTAGACCTAAGCTTTTATTTCATTCTGTCTGGTTCCACTAAAAGTTTAAGCCTCGGAAATGATTTTAAACACAATTTTTAAATATTATTGTTATATCTCTTCTTGCCTTAATAATGGACTAATATAGATTCCTCTCTTATCACGATTGAATTGAGTATGCATTGGCACCAACCAATGTGTTTACATGATAACACATAAGCAGTGGCAAGAACAGACCAATAGGCAATGATGCTCACTGAATCCAAATGTTTCCATTAAGGTGGGGATCTGGCAATAAAGTCAACCTTTTTGAAGATAGTCAGTGAATAACTGTCAGACCTGAAAGGCTGTATATGTTCTCCAGAAAACAACTTTTAGACCAGAGTAACAATAGCCTAGTTCTCCATATAAGCTCAAAGAGAACTGCTAGCCAGAACAGCAGTACTATGTTCTCTAGACAATAGTCATTAAAGCTAATGGTTAGCACAGTGAAACAAATCCACATTCAGGACTGGAAGTTGCCAGAACCAAAATCCAAATTGTGGCAGGTTGTGAATACAGCCAGAAGGGTTACAGATTGTCAAGTACAGTTGGAAGTGGATAGGAAATTCACTAGGGCATGTACTGTTATTTTTTCAACAGTTCACCCTAAAACTACAAGCTAGATCTCACCAATGATATCAGGCTGTGTATAGCTATCATTATTAATAATTTGTCAATCAAATATGTGTGTACCTGCTATGTGAGCAAATAACCATAAGGTCATTTATTTAGAATGTGACTATTCATAAATGTATATGCAGTTTATCCAAAAGTTTTTTAAATATAATTAGTAAAAGACTATCAAGATGCTACTTAAAAAAACTAAGCAAAACAAATTGGTAGTGGAATTTATTCATTTATTTACACTCAGAAAAAGCGCTTGCGTAATAGCTTGAATGGCTGTGTTTAATTGTATTAAAAATTATTTAGCAGAGCACTATATAAATAAATTTTTATTTACATATGTTTAAGCTTCATTTGAGAGTGACGTTCAGTAAATTCTAGGTAATTTCATCGACGTCATTTACTCGGATATCATAGACAGTTGTTTAAAGTGAGTGATCTATTCTCACACTTTCACTTCCAATACTTAAGATTTGCCCATATATATTGTGCCCTTTTCTATAGGTCAGTAATAGTTTATAACAGTCAGTTACTAAAAATTTTAAATTTAGAATATGTTCTTTTAATATGGTAATTGTATTAAGTCAATTATATCTTTAAAGTACAATTTAAAGCTAAAGAAAATACGTGGTATATAAAATTATAGCGAATTATTTAAAAAGTAGTTAAGTAAAGTTTAAAATATTGTTTCATATGGTTGTAAAAGCTGGCCATATTAAATAACACAGATATAAAAATTAAAAGTTATTTTAAAAGATTAAATAATTTAAATAAAGTTATAACTGAATTAAAAGTGTTATTTTAAATAATGTTTTAAGTTTATTACGTCATAATTTCTAATTTTGAAATTCAATTCTACTATAAACTAAAAATATGTAAATTTGTTATCAAGCTAAAGTAAGAATTAACCAAAATGAATAGGTATTCTTACAGACTATAAATATCGTCGTAACTAAGTTATCGGGGGAGATTAATAATGTATTGAAACCGGAGAAAGGTAAATTATAACTATCAAAAAGATAGTATTTTTAAAATTTTTATTTTAGTCAATTTTTTTTGGTACTTTCTTATCGTTTATTTTGCAAAAACTAATTGATAATTTTAAAGAAGTATTTTGCAAAAGGAAAGTTTTAGAAAAAAATTATATATTTAGAAACTTCATGGAGATGATTTTCTAATTTTTTAAAAGTTACTTGCCAGTAGTATTTTATCTGAAATTTAACCTAAACTACGCAATAGAGATGGATATACTACGAAATAAAATGGATAGAAATTGTAATACTGTAAAAATGTTTGGAATATTTATTGATACAGCTTTATTAATATTTCGCCGGAGAACTGTTTTGGTACATAAAAAAACCACAGTTTGGACATCATACGGAGTCTAAAAAAAAAAAAAATGTATTGAAACGTATTATTTATAAGCTGATCCAAGATTTATTTTTTAAATAGTAATAAGACAATTATATTTCATGAATCATTTTATATAATATAATATTCAAAGGAGTAAAATGTTATATCCTTTCTGAAGGTAACATTTTAAAAATATTTTCAAGAATTAAAGAAAGAACCCAGGAGAATATGTTACAGAGGAATTTTTGATATTAAAATATCCATTCTTAGAATTATTTAAAAATGTATTTAGAAAAGATTTGTTCAAAAATACTTGAAGTTTTTTTTTTATTTTTAAAAGAGATTTATAAAAAAATACCAAATGAAAGTTTAAATGTATCAAGAAGGAAACATATATAAAAAAGTGAACACATAGTTGAATAAAAGATGGATCCATGGAAATACAAATAGTATTTAAAAGTTTATCGAATATTTTTTCAAAGTTAAATTAGATGGATTGATGCATCGGATACACAGAGAATATTGGTAGAGAAGATTAAGAAGCTTCATGGGATTAATTAATATTATGATTTAATAATTATCGTCCTAAATACTAAAACCAAGGATTATTTTCTATAAATTTTACTAAATGGATTAATAATTATTTTTATTTTAAACTTTAACATGCTTGGAGGAGAACATTTTAAAAACTCTAGAGAAAATAATAAACATTTTGGACTTATCAGGAACTATCGTCAAGAAAATATGTAATTATAGTTTTGATTCCTTTGTTAACCTAGTTTAAATCTAAATTTTATATAAGATTAGGAAAAACATAAAAACATTAATTTATTAATATTAAAATTTTATAATATAACAATCTAATAATTTAGCTAAAATTATTTTAATATAAAGTGTATGGGTGTGAATTTTTTTATATCTGCAATGCTCAAGTGGATAAAGGAAGCCTACTGAACATGATGACTAAATAAAGGTTATTGGTAATAATAATAACTATTGATAATTTATAATGTATATATTTTTTTTGTTTTCTTTAGATCATCCATAAATTGGAAGAATGAAGTGTAAAAGTTTTTTTTACTTATATGTACCGCATTTTATACAACATTTTAAAAAACATTATGAGATAGGATTGATTTGAAAATATGCATATGACGATTATTTTTTTTTATTAGTGATATAATCCAACATAACAAATAATTATGTGATTCTTTTAAAATTTTCATGTTATTGGATATTCAAATATTGTCTAAGTAGATTGTATATGATTAGACATATAGAATAATGAAGTAAGCAGACTTTTCTTGTGGAACAGCTAGATTGTTTAACTATTAATGAATTTTATTTATTGTTTTGTAAATGCAGATAGTTATTTATCGATGTAAGATGTGGAAAATCTTGAGAAATAATGTTGAGATAGTGGCTTGGAAGTACTTAGTGAACAGGAAACCAAGATGATGTTTTAAGAAATAGGATGTTATAAGGAATGGAAATAATATTTAGTCTTTATGTGAATATCAGCATAGTTAACAAAGCCCTATGACTGATACACATTTTATTTGGACAGTGTTTATATTTCTTTAAATATTTGATGTTCTAATAAAGCTGAAGAAATAGCTTTAACATCGTCCCTGTACTAGAGGATATTAGGCAGATAAATGTCATACCTCTTCGCACTGTGCCATGATTTTGAGATATGTTAAGAGTAATACTCTAGCTTTCTTCCTTAATCCTATGCATCTGTTTTCGCTATCTTTATTTCATGTAATTGCATCGTTCAGTAAGATATGTTTAAGAGAAATTATAAATAATTTAGAACTTAGGTTATGCTATCGTTTTGTATAAGATTGGTTTATTTGCTTAGAAGGAATAGGACGTTATAACTTAAAATTGAAGATCCAAAGTATCCTAAGGAAAGAAAAGAATCATAGAATATATTTTGAATTTTATTTCGGAAATGAAATATAAACTTTTTTTAAAATAAAGTATATAAACAAAGATATTTTCTTTAAAGTGATAATAATTTTAAATGCTTTAGTATTATTTTTTTAAGAGAAAATAAGTATTGCATATTTTTAAAATACAATAGTACAAAGTAAATTATGTAAACAATATGCATAGTATATTTTTTATTTATTGATTAACAGAAATATATTGATGATTACACTTATATCATACTAAAGTAAGGCTTAAAGAAGAATATATTATGATTAGTAAACATTGTGTGATAAATACTAAAATCTAGTACTGAATTTTTGGATAATATTTTGTGTAACATCTTTGACTTTGCAAGATGAAATTTTTTTTTAATATTTTGAGAAGTCCATACTCATTATAAAATTTTGTTTTCTATAGAATGTTTTTCTAAGTATGAATTTTTTAAAATAAGATAGTTTAATAATATTAAGGATAAAATGCTGTTTCTAATAAAGTAGATAAATATATTTGTAATAAGTTAACCATAATGAGAAACTAAATAGTAACATTTTTTTAAAATTTTGTCCTAAATCTATATAAAGATATAATTGAAATATAAATTATTTTTTTTATAACCCGGTAGATCAAACTGTAAAGTAAAAAAAGTTAAGGATATCCACTGTAAATAGTGTAAATAAATTGTTTATTTATTTGTTGTTAGTAATAAACTTTGTTAAATTTTGTTATTTCAAAAAAATTTTGTGTCCGAGTTATTTATTTCTCCACATCGCTGCATGAAATCACGATATATGCATAATAATTGAAACAAATATATAATTTTGCACAAAAGATAAATAGAGAATTATTTTAAAAATTTTAAATATTTTATTGGTATTCATTATAATTAAATAATCATAATCTTACATTATTTTATTGGTCATAAATCAGTTATCACAATATTATATTAAATTATATGCTATCAGTTGCCACACATATTTTGTTTGTCAGATTATTAAAATGCTACCACTTATTTATTATATCATTACATGAAGATATAAGATCATATTATATTATTTCATTATTTTATTATGGTAATAAAATTATAGTAAAAAGAAAAGTTATACAGAATTAGTTAAACATTGAAGAATATTATTACTGTTATTTATTATTATTAGTTTCAGTGTAGTAGATTATGATATAAAATCCCTTCTCATATTTTACTACCGTATTTTTATTAACTTAGAATAAACTTTATGAACCTGAGATTATTTTATTGAGCTAGATTATTACAAATAGAAGATTAAGACTTAATTATTAGTTTAATCTTAGTGAGTAGAAGTTATTAAAGTCGTAAGAATACTATGAGTTTGTTATTTGAAATAGTAATAAAGGGGAGATAGTGTTCTTATGCCATTGAGGTAGTATCCTGTGGGATATTGGCTCAATGTAATCTATCTTGTCACCTGTATTTTCACTTCAAGTCTCATGAAAATATTACAATATTTATTTAATTTATTTTATAAACTGAACCTTATTCGTATTTTAAATTTGAGCTAGTGAAACATTTTAATTTTGAATATTTTATTTATTAATTAATAAATGAGCTAGAACCCGTTTTATTTTATATCATATATTATCTGGAAGTGAAGATGCATGAGATACAGGTTAAATTTTGGCGCGCCACCTTTAGGGGCTCGAGATGTGTTAGTAAGGGCATCAGATTCAACCAACAGAAGGGTAGAATATACATTTGGGTTGGATTGAATAAGTGGATTCATTTTATTCTTTCCTAAATTCTATATCTTGTGTTGGTAGTGAAATTTATTCATTTATTATTTACATTCAGAAAAAGCGCTTGCATAATAGCTTGAATGGCTGTGTTTAATTGTATTAAAAATGTAGTTTTCATAAGTTTCTCTGATGCTAGTTTTTGATGTCTTTTGTGTATTACTATGTTCATTTCCAGTTAATTAATCTAATATTTTTTATCAATGCTTTGTCAAAATTTATTACTTATCTTTATAATATAATATACAGTATTTTTTGTTATTTCATTCTTCATTTACTTTTATTTTGTATCATTTTTCTACTAACACAATGTTATTATATTTTGTGATGACATTTTCTTCTATATCTTTTCAGTTTTTTTTTTCAATCTATTAATAAATAGTCTTAAATACCTTTATTTCAAATTTCTCAATGTTGTGTTAATTGTCAGATTAGTGCAAGTAGTTACTTTGTATGCATACTACTTTTAAAATATCTATTTTCTTTAATAAAGATTTTTGTATATCTATTAAAATCTTAGCATTATTATACTTTATATTGTGGTTTATGAAATTATTTTTCTTAACATATACTAATCCCTCCTGTTCTCTCTTATATATTGTGACCTTCCAGATTGGCACCATGATGGAATGTGGGAAGTTCACATTGTGCCAATAGTGGTCAGGGGTACCTAATAAAAAGAGATGCATTGTGATATAACTTAAGGTATAATTTGGTTGAAAAGCTCTTAGGATATTAGTTGGAGTGTATCAATCATTAAATTTTTTTATGTATATCTAATAGTGGGAAAGGGGAATGGATTGTATCAGTTGTTGGTATGAAAGCTAAACTAGGGGAAGAGTAGTTTGTAAGGCCCTGATGAGTGCTTATTCATTAATTTTCTAATCTATTGTATATTGCCATTCCAAGATCTAACTTGTATATGTGGGTACAGGTCCATTCATATCATTCCACACTTCACACTTCATTCATATTTCTAACTATCACTCAGAATATCCATCTTGCAATAACATTATTTATTTTGCCATAAATATTGCTAATAACTGTCATTAATAGACCTCTGGATTAATGGACAGACAGACGTGTGTGCACACACCATCAGCTAGTATGATTTTTTTATTAGTTATTTATTGCATAAAATCTTTCATTTGAAAATGTAGAAGTTATTTATTTCATTTATTATTAAGAAGTATTTGCAATTTAATATATATTTTCAAAATTCTATTCCTAACATTTTTTTTTTACAAGTAATAAATTCTTACATATTGTTGGCCTCATTATAATTATAAAAAAAAGGAGCCGTGGCTAAGTAGACAAGGGACTTCAAAAAACGTTTTAGAAAAGGTGAATTTTTTTTTTTTAAAAAAGTAGTAAAATTAAAGTAGGGATAATCTATGTGATAAAACAAGTGAACCTAATATTTTCATTAAATTCTCTACTATTCCCTTTACTAAGTAAACTTTTCTCATACTACTCAAGCATAAATGCTATGTAATTGTGAAGGATACAGGATAGGATTGTTCAATATGGAAGGCTAAACTTTTAAAGGCACACCAGTTCCAGCTTTTATCCACTAACAATTTGAATTTACTTTTATTCAAAATGCATGGATATTATATAAAAAAAATTGATAATACAATTTTGCTATAACTTACTTATAATGAATAGTGTGATACTGGAAATACATAAATTAGCAATACTGATAATAATTGGAAAAGTTATGCTGAACTGTTTAATGAAATATTTTATTGACTCTCATTTGATAAGTTTTCTATTTTTATTGTGTAAAATAAGGCTGAAATGGAGAAATTATTCATTCTAATACTTTACATTATTAGAATAGCTATGTATACCAAATTACCTTACCATTCACACCTATAAATGAGTGATAGAATGCTTGACTTAATGATATTTCATAATTATTTATCAGAAATGTGTATAAGCATGGACGACCAAATAACCCTGATCTTAACCATTATTAAATTGTATCAAATACTGAAAATTTTAAATGGAACAAAGTTGAAAATAGCATGAATCATAAACATTTATTTGGATGATCTTGCTGAGCTTTGGAGATTTTATGATGAATAAATTGATTCAAATATGTGCAAAAGCTGCTTGTAATGTCCATTAAGAAGCCCTAAGAACATTGGAGATTAGTGCTGTTTTGCCAAATTCATGTTTATCCTGCAGGAGTAATGTTTATGTTTTAATGTTTGTTTATTCATCATTATCATCATGAGCTATGTGTATGTTTCTACTATTAAAATTTCAAGTATGAACTAAAAAAAAGGGTAACTTTTCTTTTAACGATAGATTTGAGATGTATTTCTTCCCGTTGCATATGAGATAGGTAGATTTTCTTTTATGTTTAGTTTGATATTAATTTGAGTTATTATCATTGTATTTATATGCCTAATCTCCTTTAGAACGTCTTGGAGATTTTGATATAAATTATATCAAACTGGTAATATTTTCTTTTGTTGTATTATATAAAAATGTTATATTCCCGTGCTCATATTATTGATACAAATTGAGTGCTTTAACATTTATTCATTAGTTGGTAATGATAGATACAAGGAAATATTTATGCCAATATTGCCAAATGGTCAGGCTTACTTGATAGTATTTATGTTAATTTGAAGTCGATGTTTGCATTTCTTCATAGGTATTAGATTCGTTTATAATTTAATTAATGCTAATATAACATTTATTGTCTGATGTGATTTTGAAAATATTCCATAAGCTATTTTATAAGAGTTAGATTTATGCTTATTTTTCTATCGGTTTCGGTTGGAGCTATGCATTAAAGTGTGAAAATTTAAGAGTTTATCGGTTTATGGATGTCTTATATGAAATGCATTAAATACCTTTTGAGTGAAGAGGCGATTGAAGGGATAATCAAACTAGGTGATTTTTTATAATCTTGGTACATCACTTTACCACCACTGTATTCATTAGTATGTGCATCAGGGTCTTGCTGAATACCATTCATTATTATCATACACATTTTCCTCAACCTATAGTTCATTCAATTTGGATGTAGTCTATTTTGATGGTTGAATGCTTGGACAAATGCTACAGAATTAAATGACTTCATAATGTATAAATGCAAAGCATAATGGCAAGTAATATTCTTTTTTTCTATACCTTTTCTTAATACTTGATGTGTCACTATATTAAAATAACTTAAATATCGTTTGTGTTTTCAGTTGGTTTGAATTCAATGTTAGCTAAATCAACATTATTAATTAGCTATATTTAATAAGTTAAATTTTTTAACTAAGGATTTATATATAATAAACGTATTCAGATGCCGAAATTAATTAGCTATTAACTGAAAGGAAATCCATTTCATTGAGGCTTTAAAGGGCCTTAGTAAAGCAAACATATAATTATAAACTAATTTTGAATTTCGATGTTCTATAATTTGTGATTAATTTATTATGTAAAAACTGCAATAATGAAACAATTTTCAATTGCTTAATATATAGATGATCAAAATATGAAAAAAAGAAAATGAAGTTTTATTTAATAAAAGAAAAAAAATCATAAAGTTATAAAAATGAAAATTATAATCAAACTAATACATTTTGAAGTTAGTTTCCCAAAGGATTTTAAACTTGTATTAAAACCCTTCATAAAAAAAAAAATCAAAGCACATCTTTGACGTTACTTTTAATAATTTCCAAATCTATTCTTAAAGCTCTTTACAAAATCATTGGATGTTAAATTACAAGAAACCAGAACATCTTCATCGAGTTTGTTCTTCTATTTTGTAAACAACATCATATTGACAATAATTCAAAAAGTCATAGATGTCTGATTTCATAACTATTTGCAAACTGAATTTACTAAAACTATTATTTTGGTTTCAAAACATAGATAAATTGCAACACGGGTTTATTGTCAGCCGCTACTTTGCTGAGCAGACATGCTAATCACATGCTGCAGCTGTTTATTTTTTTGTGATTCATCATCAGAGATCATCAATATAAAGACTGGTTGCTTGTGATATGACAGTGAGGAGTAAATTGTGATCAAGAGTGATAGACCCATTTATTTGAATTTGGAAAGATTGGCGAATTATTAATGTTTAGAAAGTGTTTTGTTCACCATTTTATACATATAGAAGTTTTTAAAAAAATTATTTTGTTGAATGTGTCATAATGTAAGTATATTTTATAACTAAGTTGTATGTAAGATTAGTTGTTTTTTTTTAGTAAGTTTGCTACTAAATGTTTTTTAAATTTAAGAACAGTAATCTATTTGATAGAAAAGAAAACAATTTGACATGTGGTTAATGATCAATCATTTTTGAAAAAAAGGAAAGTTTTTATCTTTTCAAGCAAAGGGGGTTTTAGAGTAGAAGTATAAAATCAAATATAGAGTAGATGACCTGAAAATAAGAAATATGGATTGCATTTGTATTACACAATGTATATATATAATAAGAAAGAAAAACATGCTATGGTAGAGTGTACCATATGTGAAAAGGTTGATCACTTGAAAATATTTAAGACTAATAAGGATATAACAAATTTATGGTAATGAAGACAGTGTGCAAATATGATAAAAGTGAAAAAGTGGTTCCTAAGTGTAGATAGCTTAAAAAGAAAGTCAAATGGAAAAAAACATAGTTGATAAAGACAGAATAGAAAACGTTTTTAGTGGAGTGACAAGAGATATGGATGAAAAAATAGGTAGAGCAATGGAGATGGTTAGCCAAAAAATAAGTAAGATAATGGAAAAGGTAAAAGATATAGAAGCAAAATTAAAGTCATTAGAAATGAAGTGTGAACAGATAAAGAAATTATTGAGTAGATGTGATAAGGAAGAAGTAGATAAGGAAGTCCATAAGGTGGGAGAGGTTATAAATAAAGCAGAGAAAGTAGATTGAGCCAGTATTGATAGATTCACTAATTAAAGAATGTGATATAATTGCAAGGGAAAATAGAAAAGGGTATGTAAGAGTATGTTTGCCTGGAGTTAGAATTAGGGATGTTACAGATAAAGTAAAGAAGCATGAGAGTAGAGATGTGTATGTTATGGTAGAGACTAATTTGTCAGAGCCATCAGAGTTATGGATCAGTAAATACAATTGATTAGGAGTTTGAGTAAGATTAAAGAATGAGAAATAGTTGGATTATTGCCAAGATTTGACAAGAGCTATGTTAGATAGGGCATGGTCTATAAATGAGATTGAAAAAATTGTGTGAGAGAAATGATGTTATGCTTGTGGATGTGGAATTTTTTTATTGGGAAGAGGGAGTTATATAGTAAAGATGGTTTGCACTTAGGAAAACAAGAAAGTGATGTTTTACGGAGTCTGATTTATAAAGAATATAGTTCAGGAAACGTATAAAGGGGTTGGGGTTTTAAATTTCAGTGTTATCAGAAAGACGGCTGGATGGGATGTAAGAAATAAACAAAGGTAGCTGATATAGATATAAATGTAGTTGTGGAGGGAATGGATCCAAAATTAATGGAAAGCAAGTTATTTATAAATGTAATGGAGAAGAGTCAAAAGAATTTATAAAAAAAGTAGTTAAAAAAGAAGACATTATTAAAATTGGGTATTTGAATATGCAAAATGGTAGAAGACCAGAAAAGTGGTTGAAATTAAACAAAACATTTAAAAATGAAAAGCTCGAGTACTTAAGAGAACTTATTCTGGAAGACTTTGTATGACAGGATATAAATAGAAAAGAAAAAAGGGGTTGTGGAATAGGAGTTATGACAAAATATTTAAATACTGTTAAATGTCAAGAAACATTTGTGGTTTGAGAGGTTAGGAAGACAAGAATGGAGAATGGCTATAGTGTATATACCTATTGAAGATAGTCAATCAATAATGGAGTGGAATAGTAGCATATATGAATGCTTAGTTAAGAAAATACAGAGTTTCAAATAAAAGGGAAAGAGAATAATGGTTATAAAGAATATGAATGGGCATAATGAAGAAATTGATAATGGAGGTAAGAAGAATGGACAGCTTTTGAAGAATTTTTGTCAGATAGTAAATTTGAGCATTGAAAATTTATCATATATTTATAAGGGACAATCCACATAGTCTAGAAGTAATATATTCCACACAATAAATTATATATTAATAGAGAAAGAGGAAATGAATAAAGTACAGAAAATTAAGGTGTTTGATAATGAAGAGAGTATGTAATAGTGATCATAATTTCTATATAATAGAAATGGTTAGTAATGTGATGGAAAATCAAAATAAAAGTAGAAACGATAGTGGAAGATGTGGATGGAGAGTGAATGATAAGAGCAATTTAGAAGAGTATAAAATAAAAGTTGAAGAAACCATGGAAGAATTAGTTGATGATGAGTATAAGGACTGGTTTGGTGCAATATAGAAAGTGGCAAATAGAGTTTCAGGTGAGAATATTCAGAACAATAAAAAGTAAAAGTTACTAAAAGTGTAAAAGAGAACGAAAAAGCATGCAGAGAATATAAGTGTGCTATTAAGAGCAACAAAAATGAAAAAGATGTTAATGTTAAATGGGAAAAGTACTTACAAAAAAAGTTGGTTATAACAAATAATTATAGAGAGAAAGAAATTGAATAGTATATTGTTGGAAAATATTAATAAAAATAAAAGATGTGAGTAAAAAGTTTTGAAAATACATGAAAAGGAATGTAGAGGCAGAGTGATAGTATTACTAGATGATGAGGGAGTAGAGAGTTGCTCTAGAGAAGAATTAGAAATAATATTAAATAAATATGTAGTGGATATAGAAAAGAGAATCATAGCAAACATGAAAGCATGCAGTAATAGGAATATTAGCTTTACAGAAAGTGAACCGAGGCAGAGAAAAAATTGAAAAGTGAAAAGGCAAGAGGTTTAGATGGATGGGCAGCAGAGATGTTAATAAATTTATGGCAAAGAGCAAAAGTAAATTATTGTTATAAGATGGCACAGAAGATATATTTTCCAGGTAGATGGAGTAATTCAGGAGTAAGGCTACTATTTAAAGAAAAGAGTAAGGATCACAAAAACTTAACCAATTATAGACTGATATCAATACCATCTGTTTTATACAAAGTTTTCTCCTAAATATGGTTGCTGGAAGGGATGCAAAATGGATGAAAGAAAATATAAAAGTGAGAGAAATGCAAGGTGTTTTTTGATCGGATAGGTATATAGGGGATAGTTTATTTGTAGTTACACAATTTATGGTTATGAGTAGGTATAGTTGTATATGGTTTATATACATAGAGGTGTATGATAAAGTAAATAGAAATAGATTATGGGTAAGTTTAGTATATTTGGGAATGGATGGAACTTTATTGGATATTATTAAAAAATAGAATCAGTTAAAAATGGGGTGGGACTATGGCAAGGATATCCTATGTTACCTATCTTGTTTTTGTTGTATTTGAGAGAAATGGAGAGAGCAATAGAAAGATTAGGAAGAGGGATAGAGATAATAGGTGGAAAGGGAGTACACATTATTGGGTCTTTTATTTGCAGATGTCTTTTTGTGTGCGGAAAGGGAAGATATGAAACCCTTATGCTGAGGACATGCACATTAGTGGGTTAAGAGATGAGGATTTAGTGAAGAAACAATCAAACATAATAATGATTAATACTGGGGGAAAAGAAGACAAAGAATTTTTATTGGTGGATATAATATTAAGTGTGGTGAGAAGATATAACAATTTGGGAATCGTCTTAAGTAATCAGAGAAACTTCTTGGATGAATGGGGGAAAAAATTAATAAATGAAGAAAAAAATAAAAGGGATTGATAAAGGTATTAACAGTGTTTTCATATAATAAATGATGTGGCTAAAATTGTATGGGAGTGTCAGCAGCAGGATTAACGTATTGTTATGATGCATTGTGTTAATAAATGGGTATTAGATTACTTGGAAAAAGTACAAAGAGAAGTAGGGAGACATGCATTGGAAGCAGATGTTTGATATGGCAAAAAAGGCAATTCAAGGTGAAATAGGATGTATAATAAAAGAATAGCCAAAATAGTATTTAATTGGGCCATGAATAATGGGCAGGTAACAAGATGAGTGAAAAAGTAATGTGGTATGCAGATTTGGAAATGAATTTATGTCAATATACTTGTACAAAAGGTGGAATGATTGTGTTAGGAGAATAGAAGTAAACGGAATATTGGGTGCGAGAGTTAATTAATGATAATAGCAAGGAAAGTAGTTTACTGTTTAAGGCTCGAATGGGACCTTTAGCAACAAGGGATTATACATGAAATGTGAAAATGTGGGTGATTTAGTCTGCAAGTTGTACAAAAAAGGCATAGAAAATAATAGGCAACTGTTAATTAAATGTAAATGCCTAAAACCAGAAAAGTTACAAATAATAAAGTTATGGGGAAAAATAAATATAAGGAAAGTGGTTATACAAAAAGTGGGTTATTGATTTGAATTTGGGAAAAAATAATTTAGATATAAAGGAGTTGACAAAGATTATGTAGTGAAAATGGGATGGAGCAGTATATTGGAAAACTTAGGGTGGGGAATGGAAAGGGAAGGTAAAGTGGCTAACAGATTTTTTTGGGCATAGTTGCTAAGATTCCTGACTCCTTATAAGGAGAAGTGACAGTGCATCACATTATGGGAGACTTGGCAATATTAAAGTTTTTCTAGTCTTCCTGCAAATTATTTCAAGGGATTTATCATCATTAATCTTTTAAATATTACTACTAAAATATCTAATTCAGCACTATATATCCAAGAGATGGTAATAGGTTGGATAATTATTTTAAATTCAAATCTTTAATTTTGTTATAAATTTAAAGCCCTTACGTTGAAAAGAAAGTAGTTCTAAAATATATTGCCTATATTTAGTAGTATTTTTGCAATTTCTATTAAGTAAACAATAACCAGAAATCATTGATATTCCAGATAATGTGACTAGTAACCAACATTATCATTTCTGATGTGACTAATAATCAATATCGTTTCTAATATGGCTGTGACTAGTAACCAATGTTGTTTCTAATGTGACCGACCAGTAATCTACATCATCATTTTTAATGTGACTAGTAATCAACATCACCTCTAATGTGACTAGTAACCAATATTGTTGCTAATATCACTAATAACCAATATTGTTTCTAAGAGTAACTAGTAACCAATGTCATTTCTAAAGTGGATAGTAACCAAAATTGTTTGAGGTGATTAGATAAGATTCTTATACCAATGTTTTAACTTTCTAGACAATGGATAACCAGAAATAATTAATGATAGTCTAGATATCATGCTACGTAACCAATATCATTTCTAAAGTGACTAGTATTCAATATCATTTCTAAGATGACTAGATAAGTTTCTTATTTTAATATCTTTAGCTTTCTAGGCAATGAATTCACAATTCATGTAAACAAACTGTTTAAAAAAAATTAAAGTATTTGAAATAAGAATTTTATGTCTTTTCATTCACCCACCAGTTAACTTTTGACTATTGACTTTGCACACTACTATAAAAAAAACCATCCAATCAAGGAACTGCATTAAGTTTGCAGTATCTCGAGTGATGCATGAAATCTTGACCATTATCCATGTACCAAATGAAGTCTTGAAATTAATTTCAAAGTTCTCATAAATTGGGACAGCATGCATTACTGTTTTCTAATTATTGAGAGTTCTTAACATAGAGAATATTGATGTTTGTATTATTTGTACAGTGAATATCTTTTATGATTACCTTTTTTTCAAGTTAAGAGCTTGGAAAATTCAATCACATGAAGGCTTTGAATTCAAGCCTGGTAATATTTCATCAATTAAATATTTTAATTTTATTTAAATGATTATTTATAAATACTTCAAAATGATTTGAAAAAAGTAGCAAAACCTTTTAAATTTTTCTCATTTTCCCAGCTGAAAATTAATCAGAGCTGACTTCTCTCATTAACCTCCAGAATTAGAATGCTGGAGTAAAATTTATTTCTCAATATTAATAAAGACAGAATTCTATAACTTTTTTGAATTCAAAAGTAATGATCCTGATCTACATAAAAGTAAAAAATACATGATCAAAAAGTTTGAGTTTCCTTATAAATTTAGCAGCATTGATTTTATGGAATACTTATACTTATGAAAGTCAATATGAATGTTCTGTAAATGAATCTGTGTCCAATATAAGTTTAACATTTATTGAGTAAATTATTTACAGTAATTCTAAATTTATTATAATTTTGAACTTTTTGCATTGAACAGTCATTTTTTCCTTGGTATAAAACATTGTTCACTCTTTTACTTTCATTTGAACTTCCATATTTGAAAAAAATATTAATTGAAAATAATATATATATGAACTTTTGTTATTAGTTTTTAAACTTTATGAATTATTGTATTTAATAAATGTAACAATTTATACTAGATTCAAGTTGCCAGTCATTTGTTTTACCAATTTATACATAAATTCAAAAATATTTGATCGTTATTAATTACAACATCGTTGATTAATACTTCTTATCAACATCATACCAGCAAACTTCCTTATTACAACCATCAATCTCACATATGGTCTCAGCCCAGGTTTTTTTTTACATCTTGGTAACTGATTTAAAAATCTTAGTGCCCATTTATTATCATCACTAGAAATATGTCCAGTCCAAGTCCATTTCAGTCTCTTAATTCTTTTAATGATTTCAGTGCTACCTTTTTGTTCTCTCACCTTCGTTTTCAATGTAACTTTATTACTCCTCAGACACATCTCTTCATAATTTGAAGTCACTGATCTTTCTTTTATATATTAATTTAAAAAATCCTCTTAGATGACTATTGTCTTTAAAATTAAACTTTAAACCAGTAAGCGATTTTGTTGAGGTTCGCAATATATAGTAAAAATAATTTTAGGTCATAACATTTTAAAAATATGATTGTTTTTACTCTTGGGATGTTTTTGATGGGTAGATTAATGAATCATAGTCCTAATATGCAAAGAGGTGGCATCCAAATTATTATCATCATAAACTGAACTTTCAGCATAATACAATAGCAATCTCTAGAATCTCCTGACTAGTAAAATGATCATTTTCATGGCATTCCCAGTCATTTTTAATAATGGACTTATAATCACACAATCGACATTTAAATACTTCTTTGCTAATGAAATATTTTTTTATAGTACGACTTCTATTGTGCCTTTTTAAATTATTAAAATAAGTTTTGTTCTCTAATTGTAATTTTTCAGTTCTTTGTATGCTATTTTTTTTTCTTTCACCATATGGTTTTGTTCCTGTATGTTTTTTTTCATGTGTTGACATATTACCTCTGTAAGAAGTCTTGTATTCACAGAAGTTGCATTTGAATGGCTTTTCCCCTGTATGTTTCCTTTCATGTTCTGATAACCCATGTTTTCGGAAAGTCTTATATTCGCACAAACTACATTTAAAAGTTTTTTCTCCTGTATGTTTCTTTTCATGTGCTACCAAATGATTCTTCAAAAAGCTCTTATATTCACATGATGTACACTTAAATGATTTTTCTCCTGTATGTTTGCTTTCATGTAGTAATAAAGAACTTTTGTGCAAACTCGCATATTCACATATAGTACACTTAAATGGTTTTTCTCCTGTATGTCTTCTTTCATGGTTTAATAAATTACTTTTCTGAGCAGTCTTATATTCACATAAAGCGCATTTAAATGGTTTTTCTGCTGTATGTTTCATTTCATGTCGTAATAAATTACTACTTTGAGTAGTTCTGTAGTTACACCATCTGCACTGAAATGTTTTTTCTCTTGCATGTGTTCTTTCATGTTGCACTAAAGATATCATTATAGATGTATTATATCCACACAAAGTGCACTTAAATGCTTTTTCTCCTATCATGAAATTGCTTTTCATGTCTTAATAAAGTTCCATCTTGTGAATTATTATATTCACACCAAGTTCAAGTGAAAGGCTTTTCTCCTGTATGTGCCCTTTGATGTCTCACTAAATATATCTTGCCTGAAGTCTTATAGTCACAGAAAATGCAATTGAATGTTTTTCTCCTGTATGTTTACTTTCATATTGTACTAAATATTTCCTCAGGGAAGCCTTATATTTACAAAAATGGCACTTAAACAGTTTTTCTCCTTTACGTTTCATAACTTAAGATGCTTTTTTTGAATCGTTTTTCTCCGAGTTTCCTTTTCTGTTATATTAAACAATTCTTGCAAGGTTTTACATTTGCATGAAGTACACGTAACTAGTTTTTCTCCTGTATGCATACTTTCACGTAAGAAATTACAGTTTTTCAGAGACTTAAATTCACACAAAGAGCACTTAAAAGGTTTTTCACCCATGTCTTTTTTAATAAATTTTTAAATAATCTTTTTGGGAACTGTTAAGATCATTAAAGTGAACTTAAATTATTTTCTTCCAGTGTTTTCTCTCATGTCCTCAAAAAATATCACCACCAGAATCTTAAATTCACATAAAATGCACTTGATTGCTTTTTCTCAGTATGACATTTTTATTGACTTTTCCAACTACGGTCAATGATTTCAATTCACAAAAATATCTTCCATATTATTTTTTTCCAAGTTAATTTACAAGTAGTTTTGTTGATATTTTCTCTTCAGTAAAGATTTTTTTTTCATTTTTAATAAATGATTACAAGCAAAAAACAATGTTTTACATATTTCTGCATCATTTTGATAATCATCATATATTGAAACTAAGATGATGGCACTTGTGCAAATATTTGATTTTAAAAATTCTTTTTCATACTTGATATATATGGTTTGATACATCAAACATTCTAAGTATTTGTAAAGGTTATTTTCATTTTCTGAAAATCTTACAAAATTTAGTAATGTATATTTCCACACCAAATAAAATACAAGTTCTTTTTAAATGTGTTTTCAACACTATTAATGCTATTTCATTGTTTTTACTATGAGTATCAAAATATTTATAACAGAAATGATCTGATACTATTGGTTTTTGAATAATACTATTATTCTTAGATTAATTATTTAAAAATAAAAGTAATTGATGCCAAACATCTTTAAAAAAGAAATCCATAGAATGTATTTTTATAAACTTCTTGTCACTCCCTTATATTAAATAAAACATTTATGTAAATATTCAAACTTTTCTAGGAATATCAACTTTTATTAAACATCTATATAATAATTCTGATTTCAATATCATAATCTTGTTATTTGATATAAATAATTAAAAAGATAATATAAAATCAACATATTTTGTTAAAGAATATTTATTTTCTTGGTTATAAAAACATGATAATTTTTATTGGCAAATTTTTGATTGAAATTAATCATTAATATCTTGTGGTTTGAAATATAAATATTTGATGGTATCCATTTTATAATATACTTATCTTCAACAATAAGTGTAATGCTTAAAGAGGTGACTTGACAACAGCTTGAGATTTCTGACTGTTATTGATATTAGGATTGTCTAAGCGATGATGAGTTTTAATTATTACTTATCTTCAAATACACACTTTTTAAAATGAGTCTTTTTCCATATCTTGAACCTATATAAAATAAAACAAACATTAATATAAAACACATTGGTTCACATTATAATAGATAAGATAAAAAACCACTTGTTAGCAATAATCATTAGATCATGCTTTAATTAAATAATTCCATCAGATGACAAATTTCATAAAACAATGGTTTTTTAATTTAATTCTCTGAGATTGGCGCAAATAGATCATTTCCAATTATTAAAAGTACACTCACTAATCCCAGATTATTTAAAATATAATTTCTCTCACAGTCTTGACTCAATTACTATCTACAACATCTAGACTCCAGATATATAAAATATACCTGTATTTAAAATATTTACTTCTGGTTTAACAGAAAGGGGGGAAATGTTAATCTCATGAATAACTTCAAGAAATTAAAAATATAGAAAGTAATAAAATATTCATTTATGAAATAAGAAATAAAAAATAAATTGCTATAAACAAGTGTCAAAAAATTTTACATTTTTCATAAAATATAATCTACATTAATGATCATATAAATCTAAATTAATTAATACATACTTTTAATTAAATACCTAAAAAATTATATAATTTCTGGAATGATTCTATCTGCAACAAATCAAATACTGATAGCTAATACCATCTTAAAACCTTCATCTCCATTTTTTTTACAATAATCTGTGATTTGTCCACTTAACACAAACATATCTCAGCATAATCTAAACATCATATTTCTCAAATTCCTTCTTTCAATATCATAAATGTATCAAATTTCTCCTTCCAAAACTACATATTTTAAAACATGTTTATTAGTATTCATTTGATCTTTACATTCTTGAAACTTTTCATCTCCAATTTCATTCTATTTTGTAAAGTTTTTATTAATTTCCAACGAATCTATTATTAAACACTCAAAGAAATTAGCAATCGAAACAACAAATACAATCTAGATAAGTTCAGAAAAATTCTTGCTTTTTGTGTGTCTGATTATTAAGTGTCTTGAATTATTATATTGACACTTTGCAACTTATGACAAAAATTTAAGTTATTGAGGATTATCTCTACAAATATACATTTACACAATTATGCTAATGTGTGTATATTGAAGCTGGAAATATGTTCTACATATTTGCGCTTCACCTAATGCCTATTATATAAGCACTAGAATGGGTTTGAACCTAAATTATCAGTAATGGACACCTGCTTCAAGCATTATGTAGTCGTATATATCAACAATTACTCTTTTCAAAACCACACATTTTAAAACATGTTTATTAGTATTCATTTGATCTTTACGTTCTTGAAACTTTTCATCTCTAACTTCATTCTATTTTGTAAGCTTTTCATTAATTTCCAATGACTCTATTATTAGACACTCAAAGAAAATATAGATCATCATTAACTAGTAATCAGCAACAGCAAATGCCATCTAAATACATTCAGAAAAGTTCGTTTTTGTGTGCCTGATTATGATGTTTTGGATTATATTAACACTTTTAAACATATCAAAAATTTAATTTATTGAGGATTATCTTTATAAATACACATTTAGAAAATTATGCTAATGTGTATATATATAAATATTAAGCAATTAAATCATCCCACATGATTAAGAAATCCAGTACTGCCCTCTGTGAACTAATATATAAATACATTTTGACTTGACTATTTTGAAATACGAACTCTAATGTATTTATATATTAGTTCACAGAGGGCAGTACTGGATTTCTTAATCATGTGGGATGATTTAATTGCTTAATATTTGTATATTTATTTCAGTATAGCGTTATGCACTGGATTATTTTATATATAAAGTATATGTATGCAATATTGATTTGTTATAATATTAAAACTACACTTTTCATTTAAAAATAAACAAAAATATAAAAAAATACTTCTAATAATTAAATAAGTTTATATAAAAAAATCATCATGTAACATTTTAAAATTTAATTTAAATTTTTTGGGATTAATATTACATATAATTAAAACAAATTAATTAAATAAATTCATTTAAAAAAATTTCAATTCAAATGGCATTGGTTATCTGCATAATTATCCTAAAATAATAATATTGATTATTTATTTGCTTTCAACTTGGATTTTGCACTAAACCAAGGTTTCCCAAATATTTCGAGGCTCGCACTAACTTTCAAAAATAATTTTTCAAGATCCATTCTCTTATAGTACAGTTTAAAAAAGGTGAATAAAAAAAGTTTTATTACTTTCCATTTTTTTATTCATCATTCTTAAAATTAAAATATTGTAGCAATGCAAAACCACTTACTACCATAAAATGTAAATATTCAATGTGGTAATAAATACTTTTATTAAACATTTAGTAAAGAGTTGTTTTTTTCTAGTAGTGTCTGTCCATGCAAGTCATAGAATTTCATCTCAAATAAGTTTTATAATATATATATAAATGTTTTGTCTCACTAATTTATATACTTAATCATTGAAAAGAAAAAAGAAAAACTGATTTTTATCACCAACAATAGAATTTAAAAAACTAGATTTTAATTATATAATATTATTGTATTATTAAAAATAGTATTATCTGTTTCCAATTATGAATCATCTGTTTTCTTTCCTGTGATTCTAAAATGAATGCATTATTAAAAAGAGCAATATATTTATTGTGTTTCCAATTATGAACCACCCGTTCTCTTTATTGTGCTTTCAACAAACAGGTCATTCATGACATTTGAAAATAAAGTTAACTAACTCTTTTTCAATAAACACATTAAAAGTTTAAATAAAAATATTAAGTTGTTCAAAACTTGATAATATAATTAGGCTGTGACTGTAAATTTAAAACAAAATCTTTTGTTGGCAAAAATGGACTAGAAAATTTTCTGTGAAGACCATTATCAGACAGCATATCTACATGCAGAAACAAACATTGCATTATTTAAATACACAATAACTTCATATAATAGTAAAAATCAGTCATATATCACATGACCTATATAGCTTGTATTACCAATATGTAATATATAAAGAGCCTGCTACTAGCTCTAAACAAGCTTTTTTTTTTTTTTATGATAAATGCTACAAGAGAAAATACGTGAAGCTTTTATCTATGATGGTCCCCATCCCCAGACCGGTTTCGAGCTATGGCTCTCATCAGTGAGGAGCTAGGACATAAGATTCAAAATATTAACTCAAGCCAAGCATTTATCTAATTCTTAAATATTAAGAAAAAGATCCAAATCTTCAGACACCTACATGTCTTCAAACTCAGCTCTTTAACCAAAGAAACTATATGAGCCTGAACTAAATTCAGAGATCCCATATATTAGTAGGCTTAGCAATTTAATATAGCAAAAGCCCTAATAGCAAAATTATAATAGTAAAAATCAGTCATATATCACATGACCTATATAACTTGTATTACCAATATGTAATATATAAAGAGCCTGCTACTAGCTCTAAACAAGCTTTTTTTTTTTATGATAAATGCTACAAGAGAAAATACATGAAACTTCATATGTATATAATTCAAATTAGTCCATCTTTGGCCAGAATGGTTAGTATGTGAACAAAGAAATCCTACTGTCCAGCTTTTAAATAAAAACGGAGTTATCAAGAAAATTTGACTGCTCCATCTGTATCTACATGCGCCTTACTCCAAAAAAAATAAAACTCTACTGATGGCTGATAAAGATCCAACCAAAATATGACACATTCATGAATCAATCAGAAGACCAATTACTAAAAAAATATCTCAGATATTTGTATAAATTAGATCAAGTGCATTCTATTTTGTTAGTCTATAAATTCAAGAACTGTTAAAAAAATCACATGGATTGAATTATTCATCTGCGAATCCAATCAAGAAAGTGTATAGGAGTAAAAACTGGGAGTAATATTTATAACTTTCTTGGCCAATGGGAAATAAAAGTAATCTCAAGAATTGTTAGAATGATTTTAGAGTCAGTTTTCTTCTTATATAAATATTTTTGCCAACAAAAATAAAAAAACGTAATAATTTTCATTGTCA
This sequence comes from Epiperipatus broadwayi, assembly GCA_028023455.1. NCBI lineage: Eukaryota > Metazoa > Onychophora > Udeonychophora > Euonychophora > Peripatidae > Epiperipatus > Epiperipatus broadwayi. The sequence goes on along the minus strand of JAQFVV010006286.1, from coordinate 953,538 downwards.
TATACATATATTTTTATATACATATATTTTTTTTTTCATTAACCCATATCACTGTTCATTTATACTTACCCTCTTACTTTAAATATTGTCTGTCTAGTGTATGGTGTACATTTGTAGTATACTTCTAGTTATGTATTATCTAAACCTCAATTAATAAGTGGATACATATGATATAATTCAAGTATGTAATTCAAACCTTGATTGGGCTTAAAATATTTATTTGGTGTTTTTCTAATTCATAAAAAAGTAAAGTGAATTGTCATTTCCAAATAATATAAATACCTTGTCAAATGTTGAATAAAATTGTTAACAAGGATGTAGTTATAACTTACCTGTTACTACTATACACATTTTTACTTTATTCACCTTTCATTTATGCAAAACAACCTAGTTAGTTAAGTAGTGCAACATTGGAAATGAGATTCATGAACCCCAAAGCTGATTAGGCACTAACATAAATATAAATTCAAACCAAGATTGCTGCTACGAAACTGTAATAGTATAACCAGCCCAAAGTAACAAATACTCAAGCCAGCTCAGATATAGTAAGTTATATTTATATGATGAGCATAAATATTACTGTTGTGAAGTTAACATTATCAGTAATAAACATTAAACTAATAATAATTTATAACTGGGTCAGTAGGCCATCATCTTAAACACTTATAACCAATAACATTTGGCTGTAAGTATAATTATCCTATACTTACATTTAAAACCACATTTTGCAATTAACTCTACCAAATCCATTGCTTCATATATGATGGAAATATAAGATTAAATAAAACTTGAGAAGAATAAGACAATGTTGCACAAAAGAAAATGAAATGTGAAAATGAAGAACTGGCATAAAATAGTAGAAAACAAAAATGTTAAAAAACTTTAAAGCCAATATACATAAAAAAAAATGATACTGGAAATAGAAAGGGACTATCTAGTATTCTGTGGTTGAAAAATGGACTCAACAATCATTGATATTTATATATAAACATATTTTTGATGAATTATAACAAGCATAACTGGAAGAAAACATTTAATAGTTAACAGAATATATGTCACATAGTTAGTTACATGTGCAATAAGTATGGAAAAATAAGTACAAGAAAAACCTGAATCTTCAAAAGAGCAGTGTCATAAACAACACTTTGATGAGATTAATGACCAAAATGGAAAAAAATAATTGGCAAAATAAAAAATAGTGAAAATCAAATAAAATATGATAAAATGGCTGAAGATAATAAATGCTAAATAGAAACAATGGCATGTCAGACAAATGAAATTAAAAATAATCAAGACCAGCTGAAAAAGAAATAATGAGGAAATTAGTCAGTGGATTATAAAATTTGAATCCCATAATGGAGATTCATGAAGTCAAAAAGAATCAAGGATAGCAAAATAAGCTAGATACTAAAAACAATAAAAATAATAGTCATACAAATATGAAACATATAGAACTGGTGCACCAAATAATAAGTAACCTCAGTAGGCAAAAACCCAATCCAAAGTGAGGGTGATGAACAGCAAAAAATGTGTTAGGCAGAATTATAAGAGGGTGACCAGAGGATATTGCTGTGACAATCCCCCAAAAAACGGAAATGGATAAAATAATGAAAATAATAGACTCCCAACTAACTATTGACTTGTATACCTAACGGTAATAAATCAGTTTTGAAAATTAGGTTTTCAGGCAATGCAGGTGAAACAACTATTCAATATATAAGCAGCTTAAAAAATATTTCAGTCTAAATGCTATAAGGAAAAATACAAAACTAGCTGTAATCTGAAGTCATTTACAGAAAACACCACAAGCATGCTGGAAATCCTCATTCATCTCTTATATAAATTTTTCAGAATTTAAACACATTATTATATTAGTACTGGAGTGAAGATTCCCAGTAAGATATGAAGAAGATATCCCCCAAAAAGTACTATGTTGGGAACCTTAAACTCAATTTTTCAGAAAACAAGTAAACATAGGAAGAACTAATTAGCTGAGCTATTGTTGGAGATGCAAATCATTTAAATATTGAGGCACAGTTTGCTAATTCATATTGAAATGATGCTCATTGGTATAAATTGGTGTACTGTTAAAACAGATCACTCAACTGTTAAATGCTTATCACAATAGCAAGTATGTAACAATAGAAACAAAATTTAATCCTCCACTAAAAATAATAAAGAAAGCAATGGCCATCATATAAATTGCACCAAGAATGAGAAACAAAAACAAATACCCTCATTATGCTATGAAAAGTGCCACCATGAAAAAAATGCAAAGATCAATTGGTAGATCAACCAATGGAAGCAGGTTATTCAGCCACCAACATAAATATTATCACTGATCTAATGATGAGTGCCAATCTTGAAAAGCAGGATGCAATTATGCTTCTGATAAACAAGTAAAAAAAGGCAAAATAATAATTACAAATAATGAAAAATCTTTGCAGAGGTTGAAGTGAATTTTAGCTATTGCTCTGTTTACTGCATTCAATATGGTTGATAGATGAGGCATTTGGGAATGGGCATGAGGATACAATATGCTTAAGTTGCTTCGTGGAATTCTATATCTCTGCAGTGCACCACCCTAACATTGAAGATTCAAAGTCATCATAATTATTCTGTCAAAGCAGAGGCTGATGTCAGATATCTACTGTGGTTATTACCATGGAGACCTGTGTCATGGATCACAGACCTCTAAGACTTTCATAAATGTCAAATGAACAAAACATCATTATACCTAAAATTTGATTTTATTCCATGAGTTGTAAGTTGCATATTGTGCTTAAAGTAAATAGCTTTCCCAATATTCATGCTGCTGTGATTGGATATTTTTCATCATGGTGTTGGAGTCAGTATTAAAACTTTTTAGTTTCTGAAAGTCATCCTAATCCCAAGAAACTAATTAATCATGGAGTAAGCCATAATTATAATGCCAAGATATGCCAGAGTGACATAGTAACACTAGACCATATCTGTAACGATGATAAAAACAGTTGACCATGATGGTTTCAATGCAGTTTAACATCTCATTCCTCTGTTACATAAGAGTACTGATCAATGCATAATGAGCTACAAGCATAAAATACAAGCATCCGATTTAACAATTATTAATGACATATTTATTACTTTACATCAATCATTAAATGATTGAATTTTGTTCTAAAATTGCACATCTTAGCATTTCATCTAATATTTCTGTATATATAGTGAATTATAAACTTAATCATTGCAAACAAAAAAAAACCAAGTAAAACAGGTTTGAAATATTTATTCAATCCACACTAGAATGTTTGTACCTAAATTTCATTTATATAAATGTGATGTTCTGAAATGAATTCATATTATTAAGAAGGTAATTTTTTTTTTTTCTATTTTCATTTTAATTAATGATGTTTTCTCTTGTTTTTGAAAAACATGCCACTGCTAAAATTTATAGGGGAATGAGGTTGTCCAAACTGTTTTTTGATAAACACAACATTGAGAAAGAATTGAGATAAAATATGGAAGGTGTTAAGTTGGTCAAAAACATAGGCTGTGGCTGTAAATTTACAAACAGTATATATTTTATTGACAGAAAGCAAGAACTAAAAACTTGACTGTAAAGACAACCATCATATAGCATTTCTATGTTCAAAATGTTGAATTTTATTGTTACTATTTAAATATGATGGCTTCATACATATATGACTCAAAATGTTATTACAATGAAGTATTAGAAGTTGTAATAATTTTTCTGGGTCTTTTACAACCTCTTGGAATCCAGTTTAAGATTTCAATTGTCCATCTACTATCATCTCTCCTAGCAATATGTCCAGCCCAACTCCACTTCAGTCTTTTAATTTTTTCAATGAGGTCAGTAACACCTGTTTGTTCTCTTACCCATATATTGCGTTTTCGATCTCTTCTTGTTTTTCCCAACATGTATCTTTCCATACTTCTTTGAGTAGTCTGAAATCTCTGTATTGCTCTTCTATTAAGTGTCCAAGTCTCAGATCCATAAGTAAGAACTTCAAAATACCAAACATTAAATCTAATTCATTAATTTTTCTTATTTTCAAAAACATTTAATTGAAGGAAATCTGAAAATGAGGAAATTTCTTTAAGACTTAGTACTGTAAAAACAATTTTATTCGATCTAGAAAATAGATTAAGAAGACTAGTTTTAGAACTGAACTGATTTTTTTTATTAATTACATTAATATTCCATATTGACTAAATAATTTAATCCCTAGTTTTCTATTTATCTAATCAACCTGTCTCTAACTTCTACAAATTATTAAGAGTTTCAATATCATTACAATATATATATATAGTATAATGTTTCTTTTCAATCACTTAAGTTGGAGTGTCATTTATAATGGATTCTTGTTTATTTATGATTTTTATTTTTAACAATAATAATTTATTGAATAGTAATTAATTTATAGAGTGCACAGAAAGCTTATGTAAATAGTCTGAACAGGCCCTAACCTGTATTCAATGCACTTTATTATTTGCAATAATCAAGCATATTTTGCCGATAGAGGGATCTTCCAAACCACGACACAAGATAGCAACTTTTATAAAAATAAGAGTGGCCATCTTATCTTTAACCTAAATGTTCATTTATATAGGTGAATCTGAAGCATCTTGATTTGGAAGCGTGAAGTGGTTATTTTCTCCAGTTTAAATCCACTATTTCCTTTACAAATTAACTTACGCAAAATCTTGCGATTTACAGTGAGTTAATATTAATTCACTGTAAATCGTAAGATTTCGCATAAGTTAATTTGTAAAGGAAATAGTGGATTTAAACAGTGGAGAAAACAACCACTTCACGCTTTCAAATCAAGATGCTTCAGATTTGCCTATATAAATAGACATTTAGTTTAAAGATAAGACGGCCGCTCTTATCCTTATAAAAGTCACTATCTTGTGTCGTGGTTTGGAAGATCCCTCTATCGGCAAAATATGCTTGATTATTGCAAAATTTTAAAGCACACTGAATACAGGTTAGGGCCTGTTCAGACTATTTAAATAATAATTTATATAAATTTGAAACATCGTAAAAACACAAAGGAGTTAATATGGTCAATATTTTTATATATAACCCACACCAATGGTAAGACCAAGATTATCTATATTCATAAACTACACCTATCATTCATTCAAGACCATTGCAGTCGCTCCAAAATTACAAAAAGTAATACATCTCGCCTGTGCATATTTTTATTTACACTGGGGTAAACTCGTGGGTACCATCCAGCCAATTTGACTGGAATAGCAACAAAAGAATATTTTAAATGGTTCAAGTATTTGATTTCACAGCTAGCACTACTAAACAAGAAACTTAATTAATCTAGGCTATCAGACGATGCATCTTTAAGCACAAACAATATAATTGACAATTTTATCTTAGTAAAATGTTATATGATGAAGTATGGAAAGAGAATTTAAGCCAAATTAACAACTTAAAACATGTTTATTTACAAAAAATATTATAATAAAAATAAAAATAAATTAAATTAATTACAGTTATTTAGTATAGACAAGTCCACTTTAAAATAGATAGTAAGAAGTCAATTATTTCTCATTTTATGAAAATTTATAAAAATAAATTTTACTCCTGTATTATTTTATGTCTAGACTTTGAATTGTTGCTTATATTTACCAAGGTTTTGCCATAGTTTTTTCTGGGGTGATCATCCCTGTCTTCTTGAAAGTTTAGTTTGTGGCTGACATTCTTAAAGAGGTTTCCGGATTTCTTTTAACACCTTGTTGCTTCTTCTTTCCAGGGCAGCATATATTTGCATGGCCTTATTCAGTAGTAGTCTCCTATAATAACAGGTAATGTCTCAGCAATGGCAGGTCATTGATATTAATTACATTTCAGGCTGTCAAATATATAGGAACTGGGTGATGAAAACCAAATGAACTCCAAGCTTAGCACAGCACAGTGATGTTAGTGTCTGCATTAATAGTTTTGCATTGCTGAAGTATGAACTGGTCATTCTGGATAAAGGAGCAAAATTTGTATAACTAGCTGCAGTGAAATCAAATTAATTCAATCAGAATCAAACTATCAACAGAATAATTCTAATAGAATGAATAACAGCAGATTGAATGGCAGCAGACTGAATAAAAGAACATTTAATGGTTTCTATATCCTTGACAAAATCATTGTCTGAGCTCACTCATTTCATGAATTCGATTTTCAATTTCTTTTTCTAATCAGTTAATTTTTTTTGCTTAATTACATTGATTATCTAATCTGTTGGAAATATTAATGATTTGCAAAAAATTGTAATCCCTTCTTGATTAGACAAATTACAAAATTATTTTGATTTTAGATTAGATCATAATTTTCTCGAATTAAATAGTTTTAGATAATAATTTTGTACAATCATTTACATTACAATTCTTTTTTCTTTCTTTACAATTAACTTTTTTAGTTTAAATTATTTCACCAAGTAACTTTATAATCATTAACTTATCTTTATACAATTAATTTTCTTTCACATTTTTATTGTACCTCATAACATTTTGGAATTTGTACTTTTCCTTTCAGGTAGTAAATTTAACATTCCTAAAATATCTTATACTTTAATTACACCTAGTCACTCTAATGATTTCTTAGTCATAGATTTTTAAGGACCTATATCACCATTTAGACAATTTTAAATGTATACTGGTCATGTATGATGTTTTTTCTAAACTTGTAGGTGCATACTCAGTAATCAAAGCTAATGCAAAGAATATAATAAAGATGTTTTCAAAATTCCCAATTTGTATTGGTAGGAAAAATCTAAGACTATTTCGACACATCATGCTAGGTCATCCCTCTCTACGGAGTGGAAAGATTGTATTGACCAGAAAAATGTAAATATTTTGTGTTCAGTTAGAAACCCACAGTCTAACCCATATGAAAGTTCATGCTTGAGTTGGATCGGTTGTTTAGTGTATACCTAAAAGAGAACCACCATAACCGAGTAAATAAGTTGAGAGTTAAATATATCAATATAACAAAATGAGTCAACTAAATTTATTGATACATTTGCAATTTGGATATAGGGCGCATATGTTAATTAAAACTCCTTTAGCCACTATATCTGAAAACAATAGACTATGCTAGTGATCTATTAAGATCTAGGGAACTTGAGAAGAATGGGACAGAAAAGAACTGCTCAAGCCTCTCATAAGCCTTGTGTATTTAAGGTAATTTTGTATTTGAAAAGACTCAAGGTAATGACCCACAGAAGCACATGTTTAAAAAATTTTTATGATGCTTGAAGGGCTGTTACAAATAAAAAGAAATATGAAGAAAGCATTTCTTTTAAAAACACTTGAAGGTGAGAAAGGTACCTTCAATGCCTGAAGTCTAAAACTGAGGGTACTACCCAAATAAATATAACTTGTAAAGAAACTAAGATATGTATATTGTAAAATATAATAGGGTTAATGAGTATTATTTTAATGTTTTGAGTTAAATCCAAAGAATTATATTTTAGTTAGTAGACATTTAGTAGTATAGGTTATAGTGAAAAAATATGAAAATCATTTATTTAATGCTTCCGAAAGAGTTGAAGCAAAACCAATTTAAACAAGTTATTTGCAAAATGGCAACACATAAATATTTCTTAACTATCATAAAAAGTTGGTTAACAGTTCAAGATTTGAAATGAGAGTTAAACAGTAGACAGTTAAAACAGTCTTGTGAAAGGTAAAAATAATATAGAATGAAATATAAGAGGGAATAATTTGTTTAATATATTCATAGCTCATACTGTTTATAGACTGCAATATGATCCTAGAACTAGAAATGTTCTAAAATCACATGATTATGTGAAGTTGTGGACAATTACATAGTAGTTTAAATGAGTAATAAAGGCCTACAGTTATTAAATATTAGCAATATATTATTTGGTCATAATTTTGAAATAGGAGTGATGAATAATCCTAGTTTAGAATTAGAACCTCAGAAATGAATTACTTGAAAAAAAAAGGCTTGTAAAAAAAAGGCAAGCAAAAAAATTAAAATAATAGTACTTATAAATGCTATGTTTGAAGAGAAATTGGAAGATGCAACATGTAAAAGATTATGTTAATGCTTTGAAATGTAATATAAATGCCAAATTAGTTGGTTTTAATAACATTTTTTATAAATAGTTATTATGTTGTCTGAATATGATAATTTTCAAGATTGTTACTAATGATGAGTTGTCATTAAGATTAGTAAGGATAGCAGAGTTGATTTCAAACTTATTTCAAACAGCAAAGTTTCTTTTATAACAATGAAAAAAAATTAAATATTTCAAAATAATTATATGTTAAAAAAAATATGTACATTTTGAAAACATATCTGACACTTTTTAATTTAATACAAACTAAAATAATTCAAACTACATTTTCATAAAATGTTGGAAATATAGTTTATATATTATCGCAACTTAAACATTATACATATAATGTAAAGAAAAATATGCATATTTAAAATATTAAACATTTATTTGGAGTCTCCATGAAATACTAGTTATGATTGCAATAAAAGAAATAAGGAACAAAGAAATATCAATGGATTTTATTAAAGTTATAAATTGTACTATTTAAAGTTACCGTTTTATTATTTATGTTTTAAAAGAAGATTAATTTATGTTATATTTCTTCCACTAGCTATTTGTTGTCATAGAAATCATTTCAACACTACCTAGATTAATGGATAACTTTTAAAACTTATTGAGCATCTCCATGGTTACAATGATGAACATGACGTCAATTATAACAAGATTATTCAAAATCTCTAATATTCTAATTTCCATCGAAGTAAATCTGAACATTTATATATATATTATAAATGTTTAATTTGATAATTACAAAATAATGGAGTAGAAAGGAATATATTTGTCTGGGAAACAACTAAGTTTATTGAAGTATTTGTCAAAAGGAGAAAAAACACTAATATGTTAATTCATTTTAATGTTCTCTGCTGAAAAATTACTGCTACAGATAAACAAAATGTTTTAATTACTAAACCTCAAAATTATTGATGTGCTGCTGGATATGTGAAGTGTTTTTACTTAAAAGATCACTTTATAATGGTGATGAATTATTTTAATAATGGATTTAAATTTATTTATTTATATATTGCCTACATTACAAAAGGAATGTCAGCGCTAGTTGTGATATCAAACATTTTACTTCCCAAAGGATAATAAAAGGAATTTACAGAGAATTGGATAATACATTTTATTTTGACTAACTATCTACAATATAATTTACATTAACTAGATTAATCAATCTCATTGGGTTATTTGAAGCTCACGAGATAAACATTTGAATTATTGAGGAGTGCCAGAGCACGAAACCATGGTCAGAGGTTTGGGGAGAGGTCCTAACAGAGATATTTTAAATGCTTTCTCTAGCTAAGCATTTATCACAAAGCTTGTTGAGGAATTGGCAATCCTCATTGTTTATAACTTACAAGCTTAAGAGAGCAGGGGCATGTGATCTATGACTCTTATTTTGACTATTTGAATTATTGTGTTTCTTTGGCATATATAGAATGATTTTATTCAGGTCATATATAAATGTCTATTTTATTTACTTATTCATTTATATTGAATTTTATTAGCATCATTGGTTATTATATTATATGTTGGTCAATTGTCCATTTATATATAAAAATAGAAGGTTAATCTTAATTATATTCTAAATTTTAATATTTAAAATTTTAACTTAAAATACTATATGTTTATTTGTTAACCACATATTATTTTCAATATGCTTGTTGTGAGTATTGAAAAGTTTGGATGAGTATATTATAATAGTTATCTATTAACATTATATTTTATAAACAAGGTAAACAAACATAATTATAATTTTAATTTATTTTGATAAATTATCATGTCATATGAATATTAATAATTATTAAAAGCTTTTTTGCATTTTAACTGTATTTCTGTTCAACAATATTTTAGTTTGACATGAATTCTTTTATATTGTATATTAAATATAAAATAAACAAATCTTAGGTTTAGAAGTACTTATCTTATTAATGACAATTCAGATGAAGAATATACTTCACGATATTTGGAATATACGTCGCAATATATATTTTATTATTTACGTATCTTGCTTTTGATGAACAAAGTATATGCAAAAGTGTGTGCTAGATAAGGTTAAAGGGATGTGAAGTTAAAAATCATTGACATGACTATGAATAGTATAGTTAATTAGTCGAAAGTGCAAAATCTGCTAACTTTATATACTTTAAGCTTCTCTTGCATACCCTTTTGCGTATACTCTCTTCAGTACATTTCCTCAAGATAATGCATAACAAAATTTTCATGTTATTATTATTATTAATAATAAATATTGATTCAGTTAAATAAATAAACATGATTTAGTGATCATTTTAATTAGTCATGCACCCCTACTTCCTACTATAATTTTAAATATTTAGTGGTTACATATTAATTACACTTTACACTTATATTAAATGTTTACAAAATAATCAAGAGATCAGCAATTGGATTGATAAGTGTATATATCATTATATGTTTATATGTATATATATTTAATATAATTGATCATTATTTAACCTAGTGAGATTAATACAATAATTTAGTATTCGGTGATTTCAAAAGTACATATTTTATATTATAAGAGGGGTAGATGATATTCATCATTAAATTTGATTAAACATGTTAAAACATGTAAATTTATGTTTCTTACACTAATTGACTTTAATTAAATAGATTTTAATAATATATTTAATTTAATTAAATGACAGTAAAATATTAAATAAGATTTCATCACTGACCCTATATGATAGTTGGGATAAATGAATTTAAAGGTAAATCCATTCTTCAGCTCATATATATTATATTTATTTAGAAATAAATCATTCTATCAAAAAAACATAATAGTTATCTTGTATAAAATTTATATTTGAGCTAGTTTAATAATTTATAGGGCATTAATATTTTAGTAAATTCAAAATAAATATGGGGTTTTATAATTACATATTAGAATATAATTTTAAATTATTATTTATTGGATATTTATTAGGAGACTACATTACATATTATAGTCAGCATATAAAAGTGATTTACCCGCTGACGAAGAAGCTGCAAAAACAATTAAATGGGCCGAGCGCTTTCGAGGTTTTCCCTCATATTCATGGCCAACATAAGTTATAAATCATTTATGTAGTATTGTTAACTAATAAAATATGCAAATGTGAATGCAAATTAGTTTGTCCATTTTTTCGAGATAGAAAAGCATGTGTCGCGTCTATTGATGGAATTGTTGTCACTGATAATAAAATACGCCTCCTTGACTTTTCTTTTGCAGTCGTTGGCTTCAGAGCATACTATCTTGGGGTTGCCTGGTTCAAACACATGACCAGCCTGCTTCTCATGTTCCAAGAATATTGAGAAGTTATCGTTGTTCTTTTTTGCTCTTCTGTAAGTATAAATGTGTTGAGCAGCTCTATTATGAACAGTGGCCTTGGTTTCCCCATAGTATGTGGCACTCCATCCAGCCTGAGGGCATGAAATACTGTATACGACCTGGGGTCTCTGAGATGGATCTGCTCTATCCTTCGAATTATTAATAAGTCTGTTAGTATTAGGGGAGTGTGGAAGCCAACCTTAAATTCACCAGCCAAAGTCTTTATCATCTGTTGTGATAATTTGGGAATATAAGGGAGGGTAATTTGTGGTTTATCTTTACTTATGTGGTTAGTTATTGATTTTCTGTAAAATTGATCTATTTTCTTTGTAATAAATCTGTAGCTGAATCCGACACTTAACAAATCTTTTATATAGCATGCAATATTAGTCTTCCTATCAGCCTCAAATTTACACAAATTTTGGTTCCTAAATAAAAACGTGTTTAAACCTGCGAATTTATGTGCTGTAGGTGAAATGGATTTTGGGTGGGTAAAACCTCTGACCTCAAGAGGCTTAACAATCATGCAATAATGCAGAGCTCTGCCTTCTCTATGGACCAGCAAATCCAAATATTTTAGCATCTGCCATTCATTTTCCCAAGTGGTGTTTATAATCAATTTAGTTTGTAGTTGTAATTCATTTTTAATATTGGTGATTACATCTTTTGGAGCTGCCATAAACACATCATCTACATAACACACGTAAATTAATCCAGCAGTGTTAGAGATGTATTTAGAAATGATTTGTTTTTCAAAAACGTTTAAAAATATGCTGGAAATTACTCCACTTAAGGGAAGACCCATCGGCCAACCATCTTTCATATCATACCATCCATCCTCAAAAGTTGTAAAAATGTTATTGTCTAACCAATTAAGGAAAGCTAATATAAAGTTCATGCACCCATTTGGATAATGCTTATTTATTAATTCTTTATGGATGATGTCAATCGACCACTTCCTGTTAATCGATCCATATAATTCGGTCACGTCCATGGCTGCAATTTCAAAATCTTGATCTATTAATGTATTCTTGATTTTTCTAACGAACGCGAAGGAAGACTTAATTATGAAGTCTCCAAAACCTACGCTATCAACTAACCATTGATTTACCAGCTTAGCCGTTTCAAAGTAGTGCACTCCTCCAAAGTCCAGCATTAATTAGTCTTAAAGGCTCTCCAGGTTTATGTAACTTAGAATTGGCAAACATTCTTGGTGGCCTGATGGCAGATGGATAAATTCTATAATATTCTGCTCTCGATATACCTTTGTCTTTGTAAGCTCTGAGAATTGAGGAGATAAATTTCTCTCTATTAAGCTTGTTGTTAAAATTTTCTACCAAATTAAATTTTAATTTTACAATTTCAGTCGTCATTTTTTCTTTATAATCTTTATAATCTAAGAGCACAAATCTGTTGCCTTTGTCTTCTTTTAAACATAATATTGTTGTTTTTTAAGAAGTGTTTAGTTTTTTTAATGTTGATATTCCAGCTGTCAGATCTCACATACATTTGTTTATGTCGTATAGCTTTAACAATATCGGAAATAATGTTGTCTCTCTGAGGATTGTTTAACAGACTTGATTCTGTGTCTGTAATTAACTCCAGTTTTGGGAGTTTCCATTGCCCTCCAACAAATTTAGGACCCAATGAGAAAACTGTTTTTATTTCCGCTGGAAATAGTTAAGTAAAATTTGGTGCTCAATGTTTAGGCTTGGTTGATTAAAATATAGTCTCTTACAACTTGCTAGCCATATTTGTGAGGGTATTAAATATGAGTTTCTTATCATCATCATTATATACTATTACAATTTGACACCACAATTCATAGAGCAATAAGTGTTGACATCTCAATTTTTATACCATTATAATTTAGCTCCATAAGGCATTTAAAGAGAAAATTTTATCTGTTCTATTATAGGTTGTTGTACACAAATCAGTAAGACATAATGTAGGCTCTTACCATCACTACAGTTTTATACCTTTACAGTATAAATTATAATAATTTTTATGAAGACTTTATATATATTTATATACATGAGACCAATCCATAAATAGATTAAAATAATAGACAACTCATTTATTTATAACAATTTAGTATCATCTATAAGAAATGAAGTGATATATAAAAATTGTAAATTTTTAACTAATGGAAAAAGAATCACTTAATTTGAAGTAATTTGGCAATTGTAAAAGATCAAAGCAGTTCATTGCAGGACCAATATAATCAGAATTCATTAATTGCAGGACTTATGAGCTTAATATCTTTGATAGCAAAAACAGACAACAAACTTACTACACTTTGATTAGAAACAGTTTAGTAACTTTATGCCAAATCAGAAACCGATTAATTTTAATGAGACTTTTCCTGGTTCAGATTAACCTATTGCTAGAATATGCAGACTAGGATAAATAAATGCAGGCTATTAGAAAAACAGTTCTGGAAGCAAAAGCAACATTTCATTATATTCTTTGCTTCTGGGCTTCTTGAAGATGCTTTTTTTAAGTTGCAAAAGCAAATCATGTTAATTCTTTTTTCTTCAAATAATTTGGCCATTTAGTTAGCTGGTTTCATATCAGTACTGACAAGTACTATAACAATTTTTTGGGACAATCTACAATGCTTACAAATCTAGAATTATTTTTTTAATTTGCACAATATCAATAATATCTATCTTGAACTTTTCACAGATGTACGAGCTTTCCTTTTCTTCTTTCTCTTTTATAGCGTTCTTTCAAGAAAAGGCAAAACAACTCTTTTGTTTGTCATAAAACCATGTTTTCCATTTTCAATTTATTAACTCATTTATTACATTTCATTACAATCTTGACTGAATTTACTCTTAATTAAATTTTATCAGCAACCTTCATTAGTTCTTGTTTTTTTAGTTGTCTCTCTTGTTTATTTTTTCTTAATTAAATAATTAATCAAAATTACAAAATATGTAATTTTAGTTTGTAATTTAGAATATTAGGAGTAGGCAAATAATATTTCTGTATTATAAATTTCAATACACCGCTACACACTACAGAAATATTATTCATTATTAGATAAAAACTAATAAAAAATTATTTAGAAATAGGCAGTTTTACATATTTTGCCAATGTCTTTACAAATAATCATTTTATTAATTCACTAACCAATCACATGATCACCATTTCTTATACATAACACTCCATTAAAGTAGTAGCACCTTTCCATATAATAGCATCACCCAGTCAAAACTATCTCGTCCCAACACATCCACCACCCCCAGACTAGTTTCAAACTTAGAGTCTTCATCAGCGAGTAGCCTTGGATCTATGAGCATTGCATCTAGACTTTTGGATCTAATATAACTCTTCAGCAGCAACCTTTATACCTTCTTGTCAGAGTAGTGCCTTGCACCGAGACCTTTGGATATACTGCAACCCTCCAGCAGACATCTTTTAGTTAAAAAAATAAAATGTAGCTTCTAAAGAGTTGTATTAGATGCAAAAGTTTAAACGCAATGCTCTCAGATCCAGTTTCTCAATGATGAAGATCACAATCTGAGGATATTGGATGAATAGGCACTAAATAAGGATTTTGATATACAAACCTTCTAGCATCAATTGACTACTGTGGCTTGCAGAAAATGGGAATATTGTATGGAGACAATTGCTACTCTTTATACATTATAAATATCTAAATATAAATTATACCTACAAAATATGACATCAATAAAGAAAATGTTTGAATATAATTCAGTAGTAGAAATCTACTTCTGCTTTAATTACAGATATATGAAGCCATGATTAATTATTTCCTTCATTTTTATTCAGAAATATTTAGTAAATCTTCCTGTATTAAGCTTTTTTGATTGAACAGGTTTGTATGGCATAACTGGACTAAAGCTATTCATGGTCACATGAAGTATAATCTTGCTATAAATATGAAAACACCATATTTTTTAAAAATACTAAGCCATAAATAATTTATAGAAATAACAAGCTTGTGGAATTCATAATAGCAACTACCAAGTGATCGAAAATATATAATAGTCGGCAATAAAACAATCTCAAGATGAACTAAAATCACAAGGATTGTCCTGCTATAGCACTAAAGCACTTGCATACATTTGTTGATCTTACAATAAAATATTCAAGTATATGTATAAAAAAAATAC
Source organism: Epiperipatus broadwayi (assembly GCA_028023455.1). Taxonomy (NCBI): domain Eukaryota; kingdom Metazoa; phylum Onychophora; class Udeonychophora; order Euonychophora; family Peripatidae; genus Epiperipatus; species Epiperipatus broadwayi. The sequence goes on along the minus strand of JAQFVV010006286.1, from coordinate 937,963 downwards.
ATATCTTGTTAATCAATGACATATTCACTACTAAAAAAAAAACTGCCAGTGCACATGGACTATGAAAGCTTTTCAAAATCAGTCTTCATTATTCTACTTAATGTTGGCCCAAAGTGAGTGGAAGACAGTCTAGTAAAAATGCTACATATATTAAGAAATTTGGATCACTAGAAATACTGGTGTCAAATAATGCTGAGGGCTTTCTTCGATTGAATTTAAAGCCTTCATAATCAAATGGGGAGTGAAACATGTTTGTATCCTATCACCTCATCTGAATCAAATAGGATTACCGAGAAAGCTGTTCAGCAGTTAAGGCAAAATATAAATAGCATTGCAATAACATGAAGTTATAAATTTTATGATGCTTCAATGGTGCATTAGTGGATTCAAATAATTCCGAGTATTTATTTCTATCATCATATTAATGATATCTGAAAATCTGGATACATGCAAACCCTGCTAACTGAGAACATAATTGAAAATGCTGAACTGGGAATAAGTTGACTGATAAAAAGCAAATCAATATTCCAAAGGCACCAACGGAAAATAGTCATGAAGAAATGGCTGCCAATTTCTTTAGGATTGTATGTGAGACTCTGACGAGGATAAGACTCTGGCTCAGTGAAGGGCAATAACGGAATATGTGTATTAACAATTCGCACACACATATACAAGGTATTAAAAAGTGTTCATATTATAAACTTACACAATACAAAAATACCTAATCAGCCAGCTATCGTAAAATAAACTCCTAAAAGAAGGGCCTCAACAGACCTTAATACCTTTCGCTCATACTAAGTCTTTGAAAAGAAGTTTAAAATTTGTATTATAAGTTAAATCTTGTATCAAATTTACACTTAATGAAATATGATTAAAGCTTGCAATACTAAATATCTGTACTAAACTACGCCCTGATTGTCTTTTATTGATTTCGTTCAGATTTTTACTTTCGAAGCTCCGATTCCAGATTGTTTGAGGACTCCGAATATAACAGTTTATAATTTTAAATAAAAAACAACAACTATTTTTACTTCTTCGTTTAATACTTTTAAAACTTATCTTCATTTTCAACATTATTTTTTTACTTCCTTTCCAATTTTTAAAACAAAAACCGACAGCCGAAGAAATTAAACATCACGTAATTCCTAACGTTCGAAGCAGTAGTCTGCCTCTTTTTTAGTGTTCCTATTTAGACAATAAGTTGCTACATCTTAGTCTGCTATATATAATTTTAAGATGTAAATGTTAATAAAATAAATATTTACATTAAAAGGCTATAGTTATATAGTTAGAATTATTATATTTATATAAATTTAATTTACTCCTACAATTGAAATGTTTATCAATAAAAGTTGTAAGCTTGACTCCCATAATTATTCTAAATAGATACAATAAATATCGCAAATGACATTGAATATATATAAAAGTTAATGAGTTACCTTTTTCTAAAGATGAAAATAGCAATAATAAGATTAAATAAAATTTGGGCATTTCCCCACCTATCTAAGCTTCTTTGTTGGCGCTCTCTAACGGAATAGTTAAGCTTTCATTAACATCATACAATCTTTGTTAATTAATAAATAAAAATAGTCCTTTACGTTTCTTTGTTTCAAAACAATCCATCATTGATTAATATCATATAAAAACTTTTTTTCCGCATATTTCTTTATTTAAATAAATAAACTCGTTTTTATATATACGAATAGTTTAATATAAATAATTTTTAACCTAAGTTTTAATAATTTGCTTATGGATTATTCATCATAATGGATTGTATATTATTAATTACTCCAAAAAAATCAAAATATTAATATGATAAAAAAATGTAACAAGATTAAATTTATAAATTACAGTACTGAATATATATATATCCTCAAATGACATTAATGTAATATAAGAAAAAGATGAATCAGGTGATTGAGTTTAGGCAATAGTAATTTTGATATTTAAAACAAATGATAAGGGAGCTACTAATAATTACAGAACTATCGGTCTTTATCAATATAAAATTTTTATCAAGATATCTAAATTTATCTACAGTGAATTTTAGATTTTCAACAAACAAAACCTTTATTTAAAAGTGGTTTGGCACAATAGATAACATCTATGTGTTGAGAGAAGTTGTAGAAAGGAACAATGAATATGAGTTACCATTATATTTTGTGTTTGTGAATTAGGAAAAGTTATTTGATTCTACAAGCATTTCTTTAATCATTGCAACATTCGATCACAAAGATATAGACCCAAGATATTGTCATATTGTGAAGAATATTTATCAAAATGCAACAGCCATGTTTAAATTACATAGTTGTATTATTTTGAGGGGATTTTAACCCAAATTTTCAAGGTTTCTTCCATCATTCATTCCATCTTATATACATGTTAAAAAAAGATAATTGATTTCCAATATATATAGTTCCTCATTAACCAGCACTCATTAGTTGATCCGGATCATTATCTCCCCCCCCCCCACATATATATAATATGCTCAGTTTCAAATGGGCAGCCTTCAATATTCTCCACTCATCAACTTTTCAGCCATTCATATCATTGAAAAGCCCTTGAAAATTAACATTGAGAAGTGTATGTGATAGGGTGACTCCATATCTCCAAAAAAATTTAAGGCCATTTTAAAACAAGTATTTTGTGGATTAAAATCAGAAGCTAAGATATTAAAAGTAAATAGAGATTATTTAAATCATCTAGATTTTGCAGATGATGTAATTGGTTTTGTAAATAATGTTTCAGAATTTTAGGAAACATTGCAAGAGTTATCTAAAAATAAATGCTAAAATGATTAAAATAATGTTCAATGGATTTTGCCAAAAAAATTAAATTAAATATGATAAAGATGAATTACAAGATATTAATAATACCAAATGCCTTAGTCAAATTATTAATACAAATGAAAATATTAGACAGAAAATTAAGCATAAAATTAAGCTTGGATCAAGTGCTTTTATTCGAATGAATTTATTCTTAAATTAAAATATATTTAAGTGTATGAAAAGAAAAATTTTCAATAATATGTGTTACCAATTCTTTCTTATGAATCTGAGATGTGATGATTTTACAAAAGAGAAAAACAAGACTTCAGATAATTCAACAAAGTCTGGAAAGATGTCTGTTAGAAGCAACAAGAAGTGATTAAAAATGAAATACATAGATAAGAGAGCAAACTTGTACTGCTGACATCATTGAAAGATTTAAGAAATTAAAATGGAACTGATCTAGACACACTGATAAAAAGAAAGATAATAAATGGACAATTAAAATCTTAAACTAGATTTTAAAAAATTGGTAAAGACCTAGAATGAGACCACATGTGAGATGGATAGATTAGGTAATAGTTGAAAAATATGATAATGATGATGGTGAAGCAAAAAATTATTTATTGTAGTGGAATGTCATTTTTTAATTTATGTATTTAATATTGCAAATTAAAAATTTCATTTGGTGTTTCATTTTTTGGGGGTCACATTTCCATTTTATCTTAATTTTTCGTTTAATTAATAATATAATAACTATAAAATAATCATAACATAGGTAAAAATTAGTAAAAGTTATATAATTATTTAAGATTTTATTTGATACTTACTTATTAATATATAATAACTATGGAATGTGGTCTTACATGATAGTATATTAATAATAGATAACTGCAGAATATGGCCATAATATAGGAGAAATTTTATAAAACTAATATGATTTACTCAACATAAAACAAGTTTTTTAAAAAAATATGGAAGCAAAATTGTTGTGTTAAAATTTCACAGGATGAGAAATTATTTGTCATGTGACATATGACTTGATTTCTTTGAAAGTTTATAGAAATTTGTAAATATGATTATTATGGAGCCATAGTTAGAATTTTGTATTTGTAACAAAAATTGTTTACATCCTCTCATAACATCTTGATGATTAATATAAAGATAAATTACAGATACAATTAAAACTTTATATTTGTCATCAGCAAATATAATATTTGCTTCATCAACAAATTTCATGAATTTATTTTCAATTTATAATAATATATTTGATAGTGTAATTTAATACATAGAACTCCTTAAATAATTTTGTTATTAAATATTTTATTATTGTTAGTTAGAAATAGGATCATTCAAAACATGCTACAATTATTGGAGCAGACAAAAAAGAATAGATGAAGCGAATAATTTCATAAGCTGAAACTGGATTGCAAAAATGAGATATACTTTTTTAAAAACAAATTTTTGTTAACTTAATATTATAAGATAATATCTAAATAATACAAAAATTTAAAAAAAGCATTAAAACATAGTTTTAATTGAAAAATTATCTCTTTTAATCAAAAACTGTTCAATTTTGTGAGTGAAGTCTTCATTTATGTTTTAAATTTTTCTGAGTAATTTTGAAATGAAACAAATATATATTGACAGAAAGTATAAATAAAAAAATGGATAAAAGAAATGTATATGTGCTTCTGTTCAAAGCAAAAAAAAAAAAAAAAAAGTTTTTGTTCAAAATTTTTACTCCTATTATAATATTTTCTTATTGACATCAGAGTAATTATAGTAATCATCTACATTCACTCATTAAGCTTTTTCCAGTAGGGTTCATCTAATAAAATTGTGTTATTCAACTAATAAAAATAAATATTTTAGAAATATTACATACAATAAAAATTTACATTTTTCTCAAGACCAATATTATTTTTCATTTCAACAAAACTTAAACAATCTACACCATATTGTCAACAAATTCCACTGAAAATAAACAAAAAGAACAAATATACTTAAAATAGTAAACATTTATTAGTTCTAATTATTTACTATTGTGAATGCAGTAACAAAAATGAAATATATAGCAAAAAAAAATTTTTCATCCAAATCCTATATTTTATTATTCACCTTTATTTTTACTTTTTAAAAATGAATAACATCAATTTATAATCTTAAAAAACAATTATTATTAAACAATTTTATATTAATATTATCATCATAGCAACACAGTTAATATTTCATAATTTAACATATCCACTATCCAAAAATCAAAGAAAAAAATTATGATTGACATCTTTCCACATATTGAAATACATCTCCAATTTCAGTAGGCACAATATATATATATATAATTAAGGCTCCAAAGCTATCAATAAATACTACTACATAATTATGTAATTAAGATGAAGAATTAAAACCAATTCATCTATTCTTAAACCTTTTAACAGTTATAAGTTTATCTTATTAAAAGTGTAGAACATTCAAAATGAATTTAATATATGAACTATATAAAAATGTGGCATATAATCAATTATCCAAAGATAGAAACTTGTAATAATGTTCATATAATAATCAAACTGAAGTTAATAATGTTAAGCATAAAATTAGCATAGCTTAATGTATTCATAATTAAGAAGAGCAAATCATTCTCCCTTATGCTAGAATAAATAACTCTTTTCACAAGGATAAAATATTGGATGAATCCACCTACTCTTAAAAGTTTTGGTATTTGTGAACTTATTCTTGCCAACATTCATGGAAAATCAGAATGTTTTTAAAACTAGCAACATAAAAATACGAAGTTAACAATTATTAAACATAATTATCTAAGAATGGAGTCCAATCGCTTTTTTAATGTCTTTGGTTTAGTAATCAAACAGGAACATACAGTATAAGTAAATTTCTTAATGACTTGTTTTTTCAGATTCATCTCTCATATAGACACAGCCATCTCTGCTCCACTCACATTAGAAGCAGTAACTTATCAGTGATCACATGCTCGAACTATTAAATGTAGTAAAGAAGCATAATAAAATATTGTTATAATAATAGTAAACTTCAGAATATTCTTTCAAGAAATATAGTAAAGTATCATTGTAGAATTTTATTAAATTTTGATAAAAGTGGATATTTTTGTTATAACATTATTTTATTATTCAACAATTTACACGAGCAAAATTGAACAATTGCTGTTAATATTTTAACTTTAGTGCTAGAGTTTCTCAAAGGCAAATGAAGTGTTGGCACCATTTTCCAATTGAAAATACAATTTAGTGACTGAAACAACAATTAAATTTATATAAAAAGGTCAGTGATCCAATTCAACGAAAACACTATATTCTAAAAATTTACATTATAAAAGGTATAGAATAAAAAAAAATGGAAACTCTGATTGCAGATAGCAATTACATTCCAAAGAATTATTTTTGATACATTAATTTTTAGTTTTTTAAAAAGTCAAATTTACAATTGTAAAATGTTAAAACATTTTTGCAACTTTTTATCTGTGCTCTTAATAGATAATAAAAATGTACTTTATAAGAATAAAAAAATTTAAAAATATTTCTACATATTCATTGCTAGTTATTTGAAAGTCTAATACAAAAATGCTAAGTTTGGGAAAATAAAATATTTCATGAAAATTTTATAATACAAAATTTCAGCTTTGACTGTAAAGTATTGCAGAAATTTTTGTCTTTAAATGTTCACTTTATATATAAGCATTCAAATTGCTGCCTACAGAATTAAAAACTGATGAAAAAAAAATGCCATTAAAAAATAATGCAAGAGCAATAAAACTAAACACTAATATTGGAAATAGATTTCTTTTAATCTCTTAACTTCATTATTAGTATCGTTTTACATAAAACTATTTTTTTCAGTAAATAGTTTATTTATGCAATGTAATGCTTAATAATTTATATAAAGATCTATAATTGGAAATAACAGGTATCCCTAAATATGAACTCGTAACTTCAAAACCTACAATTCTAGCAATGCATTAAATCATGAAAGACCATGTTGTATTTATATAAACCATATTCTAATTACAAAAAAAAAATCAAGTCAGATGTCACATGACCTAATTTAATAAGCTTGTGTTTACAAATGTTATAAATAGAGCTCACAGAATAAGCTCTTGAGAATATCCTCAACCCCAGACTGGATATTTTATTTTATATTTCTAAAGCTATTAATATATGGTGTATCTGAACTTAGCTTCAGTCCCATGTGGCTATTTAAGTTAGATAGCTGGATTAGAAGACATGGATGTCTGAAAATTTCAGAGTTTCTACTTAATAGTTATACATTAGATAAAGTGCTGGGCTTGTCCTGGTGTTTTTAATCTAATGCTTGAATATCCTGGCACCTCACTGATGATGCCAGTAGCAGGAACCGGTCTGGGGTGAGGATATTCTCAAAGCTTGTTACGAGCTTATTTTGTAGCTCTATATATACCATACTCTAATTTATGATCTTGAACAAATAAAAGTATAGAGTCAGGAACAATTATATATTATTTAAAGGTATTATGTATTAATATTAAACATAGTTATGGAAGGTTTATTGTGCAAAAATTCTAAATAAATTCTATTATCATTACTCTCATAGAGATTGGATTCATGTTTATTATGCTATTTTTTTTTTTAGATACAATCAAAGTAAAGACATAATATCAGAACTAAATGAGCCTTAATTTAAATTATACTTTTTATTTTGCTATTTAGTTTGATTGTTGAAGATAATATAATTCTTGAAATTAAAAGTACTGATGTAAGTTGGCTACTGATGTACTCAGGCATCTACAACCCATTTGTGTGCAACTGAATTTTTTAAACACTGCCTTGATGTCATAAAACAATAGTGCAATAGCTAATTGATAAATTTAAGATTTTATTCATTTGAAAAACACATTTATTATAATACTACATAATTAAAAAGTTCATTGGGTTATCTAAAACTTCTGATTTCTTTCGACCGACTGATTTTGACTTTTCAATTTATTAGGCATTGAGAAAAAGAGGAGGAGAAAGAGTTAGAGAAAGATAATATGGTTAATTGCAAGTTTTTAAGGTTTATTTTCCTTTTTCATAATAATATTCAGTATTGACTTACACTTTCATTATGTATAATTTCAAACATCCTCTTTTTTATTTTTGGTTTTTCTTTTTAATTATTTACCAACATATATCTTATTTATGTAATGTATGTTTGGATCTTACATTTATTAAATAGTTGTTGAAGCAGTGTTTTAAAGAAATAAAAATGAAATTGAATGTTGATGCCCAAATACAATGATACTTTAGGGAAAAAAAACATTAGAGATTTAAAGTTAATTGATTTATTCCTGTTTCTAGAAAGCAGAGTCTCATTTAAATCATAGAAGTTAATGAAATTATTAATATATTATAATTTCCTTACATATATAAAAATAATTGAAGTAAACTATAATGATGCTATATAGAGTTAGAGAAGATTAAAGGTATATCTAGGGAAATATAGACTTATTACTTAATCACAGAAGATGGCAAACCTAGAAGTTTATACAGATCATATTGGCCATATAAATTTACTCAATGAAGAACTGCAACTGTTTGTATTACCATCTAATATCTTTAGCTCATGTATATATTTTTAGCCTAACATGCTGATGCAAATGTCACTTAAAATTTACTCCGGAATTAAATAGTATTATTTTTTGCCAGCTTATCTGACCATGTCTATTATGACTGAAGTATTAACAATGTTATATTGCAGGACACTACATTTTTTTAAAAAAAAATTTCTTATTCATATTTCAAAACTTGTATATTTGTATTTTCTACAACTTAATAGTCTCTTGATTATTTGTAATTTAATAACAAGAGAGCTGTAGTATCTGATACATTTTGTTTAAAGCTCATCAGTGAGTATGTCTATATCACATATAATTAATCATTTTGTTGACAAGTTTTCATTCCAATGTAACCTGTATTATTTTATTAAACTACAAGTATCCAGTGCTTTTCAACATATATATATACATTTAATCAATCGAATTATATATAACTCAAAATAATAGACAACTGGTTTGTATGCAGTTTAATTTAATTAATATCATCAAATCAATTTTCATTGATAAATGAACCTTCTGAAGATGCCATTTTTAAAAATTAATCATGTGATAATAAACATTCTGCAGCTTTATACACTCTAGTGGTCATCATTAGAAATAAACCCACGAAAAAATAAAAAAAATATTTTTATAAATTTGCACATATGTATACATCCATTATACATCTATTTGTTCATCTTTTTCTTTTTTATACCTATTATTAAATAAACAACTCCCCTCTTATACTATCAATACATTCATTCATATATATTACAGATTCTTATTTTCTAACATTGATAATTTCCCTTCCAATTTTATCAAAGCATTGACCATATTAATATATGTACATCCATTATAAATTCTCTTATTAATCTTTTTTCTACCTTATGATTACTATCTATCAACCAACAAACAATTCCTCCATCCACACTATCTCATACAACTGATACACATGACCACACACATGTAGAAAAGATAAATAATCAATAAACATATTTCGTGCTAAACCAGCCCTAACCAGTTGGTCCAAATTATCATCTCCCACACACATATATATATATAGTCAGTGCTCAGATTATATTAAGATGGCAATTTTTCATACTTTAATGGACAGGCTTCAATCTACTCCAACTTTTCAGCAATCCATATCATTGAAAATCTGATGATGAAAACCCAAATCCCATGCTGATGCCAATATTATTGCTATGTCCATGTTAACTTGATGATGATTGCTATCTGTTTTAGATATCAAATGTACTATTGCTTAATTCCAATTTTTTAATACATCTTTATTTTTTCTTATACTACATTAACATCCTTTGATAAAATATATCGTTTTGTTGCATTTTTTTGTCATATTAATACTTTTGTTTTTTTCAAATAATTAATAATATATAATCCATAATAGTCAATAAATCCTTAAGAAAATTATCGAATTGTAGGGTAAAAATTATAAAAAAATTATACTATTCATATTTATAAAAACAAGTTTTTTATTTTTATAAAGAAAACTGTGGATGAGGGAGCTTGAAAGACCAAGTTCACATCCCCTCTAATTACATTTAGCTTACGGATACATATTATACTTGTATTTAAATATGATATTAATCAGTAGATGGATCTTTTGAAAAAAAGAAGCTGAAAGGACTATTTTTTATTAGTTAATTAACAGAGTAAATCATTTGAATAAAAACTTAACTATCCTGATAGAGGGCGTAATGCAGGAAGTTTAGAAAAATGGGTAATCCCACAATATTATTTACGTTATTACTGCCATTTTCATGTTTGAAAAAAATAACTATGGTAAGATTCTCAAAAACTTTTATATATATTTATTGTCGCACACAATACTTATTACATCTATTTAGGATAATTTAATTATATGAGTTAATCTTATTGGTAAACATTTAAATTGTAGGATTAAACTACATTTATATAAATATAATTCTCACCACGTAACTTTAGTATTTTAATGTAAATATTTATATTATTAACATTTATGATTTACATTTTAAAGTTATATGCAGCTAACTAAGATGTAGCAGTTCATTATTTAAATAGGACCATTAAAAATCAGACTTAGGCCTTGAACGTTACTAATTACATGATGTTCAATTTGCTGCTGTTGTTTTTTAACGTTTTAAAAAATTGGAAGGAAATTGGTTTGAGTAAAGAAATAAAGTTGAAAATGAAGATAATTTTTAAATATATTAAACGAAGAAGAAAAAGTAAAAAATAGTTGCTGTTTTTCTGATTTTAAATTACAGATTGTTATGTCCAGATTCCTTAAACAAACTGAAATCGGGGCTTCAAAACGAAGAATTGGAACGAAATCATAAATCAATAAAAGGCCATCAGAGCCTAGTTTAATACAAATATTCAATACAGTAAGGTTAAATAATTTATTAAGTGAAAATTTGATACAACATTTAACTTATAGTGCAAATTTTGCTGACCTCTACCCTGGCTTACGATGTAATCACCTTTTTAACAATTCTCTGCATTTTCTATTTTTAAGGCTGCTGGCATAGAAATAATGAACGATTTTCTATTATGCAAAAGTTACCATCGTTATCTTATCTAACAACCTGATTACATGTTTTTGAATTTTATATTGTGTATGTTTATTGTTTGAACATTCTTTTATTCGTTAAACGTATGTATGTGCAAATAGCTAACATACACATTCCATTCTTGCTCTTAACTGAGCCAAAGCATTATTCTCTCCAGAGTCCCACATACAATCTAAAAGAAATGCGCAGCCATTTGTTTATATTATTTTCCATTCGTACCACTGGGGTGATGTTTTGTTGTTTATTAATTGACTTAGTTACAGTTTTACATTTTTAATTATGTTCACAGAGGCAAAACCTCTTCATACAGTAACGCCATTCAATGGTCATGATAAATTAAGGGTAAATTGAGAATTTACATAATTTCAATATAGTAGAGTCTATTTACCAAGTGACTGCATGTATCCAGTTTCTTTACATATAATTAACATGGTGATAGAAATAAGTTTGAATTGAGTAATGAATGTGCTGGTGAACTGTCATAAAATTTATAACTTCGTGCATGTTATTACAATATAATTTATACATGTTTTGCTTGAAATGCTGAGCAACTTTCTCAAAAATCCTAATTGATTCAGGGTGATATGATAATATACAAAGATATCCTCCTCCCCCATTTGATTGTGAAGGCTTTAAATTCAACAGAAGAAATCCCTTGTCATTATCTGTCACCAGGTTTCTGATGGTTTAAATTTGACTTGGAATAGCTTTCATAGTCCACATGCACTGCCACATTTTGACCAAGAAGACTATTTCTTAGCATTAAATATGTCATGGATTGATATGATTTGCAGTTTTTTATATATCAGTTTTTATATGAATGTTAGATCATTACACAGAATTGTACACTAGGGCTTCAGCTCTATGGCAAAACAATCCTTGTGAAATACTTCCAAAATTTTAGTTTATTTTCGAGACTGGATGTTTTATTGCCAACTGCTATATAGCCTTGATTAATTGATAGTTGCTCTTATGAATTCCACAAACATGTCTGAAGACTTTTAGATTGTTAACTGAGTGATTTATCCTTTATTCGATTCATAAGCATCTGGTAGCCTGTATTGGCTTTAATCCAAAGTGTTATGGTTTTACAATTGATCAATTTTGGCTCTCAATAGTCTACACAATTTATTGTGCTATCTTGCTATTTTTTTTTTTGTTACATTAAATATTTGAGATAATATGTCAGTATTTTTTATTTCATTTCTAAATTGTAATTCATATTCATACACTCATAATAGGTTATATTAGTTAGTCGATCTATAGCTTAAATGATTCAGTAGTACCTTTTTGTTTGAAAATATTCCTAGTAGTGGTTAGTGATCAGATGATTATAATTTTTTTCATTCTTTGACATTGTCCAAATGTGAATTTCTCAAGTTTGACTAAATTCTGCTCTAATCCTATAATGAGACACATTTAGTATTAAGGTTATAAGTATAGAGGATTTGAACTCAGATTTTCAAGCACCCTTCAACTATCCACACTATCTCATACAACTGATACACATGACCACACACATGTAGAAAAGATTAATAATCACCAATATACGTATTTCATGCTAAACCAGCACTCATCAGTTGGTCCAGATTATCATCTCTCACACATATATATATAATCAATGCATCAGCATGGGATTTGAGTTTTCATCATCAGATTTTCAATGATATGGATGGCTGAAAAGTTGGAGATTGCAGTGAATTAAAGCCTGTCCATTAAAGTATGAAGATTTGCTATCTTAATATAAACTGAGCATTGATTATATATATATGTGTGAGAGATGATAATCTGGACCAACTGATGAATGCTGGTTTAGCATGAAATACGTATATTGGTGATTATTAATCTTTTCTACATGTGTGTGGTCATGGGTATCAGTTGTATGAGATAGTGTGGATAGTTGAAGGGTGCTTGAAAATCTGAGTTCAAATCCTCTATACTTACAATTAAGCTCCCAGGTTTGTGAAGAGTGCCTGGTTTTCAAATATTTATTAAGGTTATGTTAATCCAAAGTATTATCAAAATGAACCAATAAATGTCTAAATATTAGCTATATTTTTATCTTTTGAGAAATATTCTCTTTTCCACGGCTGACTGATGCAAATCGTATAAGGATGTGAAAATTCTCTAAAAAAAGTTACCAAAAGTAAAGCCTGCAATTTTTTTACATTCTTTGGTCACAGCATTCTTAATTACTTTAAAGATCAGGCCTTATCCTTGCACTTGTAATAATATAGGCCAGAATCTTATCTTTTGCATTCCAAATGCATTTCTTGGAGTTCAGTATAGCTTCAAATTTTGAATCATTCACATATATTATTTATTCTATTACATAAAGATTTTACTGAATTAAACATTACTAGAAAACCATAAAAATAAGGGACAACTGTATCCGTTCAATTTAACAGCTCATCTGTTTTAGTTTAGAAAATGATTGGGGCTATCATTATTCCAAAGGAAAGGCAACGAACATTATCTGATGGTTATAAACGCAGGTTTACCATTTTCTCTGTCTATAGTGAAAAGCAGTGTTCAAATCTGGTTGTGATAAAAATTTTGATTCATCCAAATTCACAAGAATGTCTTACATATAGATTTGGGTACAGGCTTTTATTTATCTTTGATAGTTGTTATCCAGTAGTCTCCATATATACAGAATTATCATAGTTTTTTGAAATTTCAATAATTGTCAGCACCTTTTTTACTAGATATCTAAAGCTTTTTTGACTGTTGCATTGTGTGTGAAGAGATGTTGCACAACTTATAAATGAATGGGTTTTACTCCCTTTCAAAACTTGATCTCAACAAGTATAGTATTTATCTTTTCCTGTTCAGGCCCAAATAATTGAGGGAATTTAGTCCAAATTTCACGTTCAATATTTATTTTATTGATCCTTATGCGTAGGGGAACAAATCATTCTTTTCTAATATGGAATTTAAATTGTTTTTTTTTAATAATAAATTTAATTTTTTTCAACAGTTATTAATATTGATTGTTATTTTAACTGCAATGATGATAACAATGAGATTTCCATTTGTCTTTTTGGCTCTTAGTTATATTTTTGCTAATTTAGGGCTGTTTTTTTATATTTTTAGTTCATTGTGGTCCATTTTGTCTGAGAACATAATGGATAGTCAACTCCTCTATCTACTTTCTTTCTATAGATTTATTACAAAATTGTGTTGAGCCTTATTGATTTCACTGCTAGGTTCACTATATGTAACTTAATTTTTGGGAAATTTTTGTTTATATCTTATTTTGTTTTTAGTATGATAGAGTTGGGTAGGTGTCATATTTCCACAACTTTTACACTTTGCACTTTTCTATTTGCACTTTTGTGCTGTTTGCAACAGTAGCATTCTCATTTTATTTTGCAGTTTTCAAATTGTTATTTGTTTGGGATCTTCTGCTGCACTGGATAGATAAAACTTTTATATGACTTTGAACTAATTTATACATAGTGCATTTTTGATTGCTTTCTTGCATGAAAATACGTATATATAATTTCAGTATTTAGTGGTGGTAGGTGATGACATAGAGACCAAATTAAATATATAGTGTTTGTCACTTTTCTCTTTGAGCTCATGGCAATGAGATTTAACGAAATAAAAATTGGAATCTAAGGCAAAGTTGACTGTTTATTATTCTTTGCTAGGAACATCTGTATGCCAGTTATTTACAACTTGTTTATTAATAATCAATGTTTTAAATCTTGCACATAAATACATTTCTTTTAATTTGTCTTTTTTACACATGGTTACTCTGACAAAAAATATCAAATTTTTTAATTCATTGTTGCACATTTGGTTTATATGATAGCAGCAATTGTTCTAATCACAAATAAAAGTAAGTGCTTTGTTAATTAAATAATTATCTGGTTATGTAAATAATAGCTGCTCGTGGGAAAAAAGAATTTTGATGATAACACAGGATATTGAAAAGAAAATTCAAAAGAAAGAAACCTGCTGACGAAACTAGAAAATGAAAAGATGGTGAAAGTGTTCCAACATGTTTTCAATTAAAGTGAACTAAAGTAGTAAGAAAAATACGATCCTGACTATTTAAAATTTGTATTTTTATGGAACTGTGATAAAGGGCATGCATAATGTGTTATTTTTGCAAATGAGACTGTGTTCAATCAAATTATTCCAACATTTCATGACAAAACATGCAGTTATAAAAAAATAAGCCACTTCATTTTTTTGAAAATAAACTGAAAGGACTAAATATTTTTAAAAATATGCCTTCTCATTTTATTAGTGTTAATGAAAAAGCTATGTATGTCTCATCAGTGTAAGAATTGCGCAAACTAATAAGCCTCATACAATCAGTGACTTCCAGTGATAAGAGATGCTGATAGAGTTATGTTTGATGAAGAATATATTAAAGAAATTATAACAGTAAATAAAATCAAGTCATACATCACGTGACTTAACTTTATAAGTTTGTATTACAAAACAAAATAATGAGTATGCTAATAGCTCTATACCAGTTTTATCATTAAATACCGCAAGAGAAAGCATTTAAAATCTTTATCTAGAATTATCCCCAAACTGGTTTCAAGCTGTTGATTCTCATCACTGAGGTGCTAGGATATTCAGACACTAGATCTAAAATACCAACTGAGCACTTATCTGATACTCAACTATTAAATAGAAAATCTGAATTTTTTTTTTTTTAGCATGCTCATTATTTTATTTTGTAATACAAGCTTATCAAATTAAGTCACATGATGTATGACTTGATTTTATTTATTATTATAGTTTTCCCTTTGAATCTTAAGCAATGTTATATTGCTAAGACTATTAATATATGATGTAGTCGAAAATTATTCAGATCCATATAGCTATTTGAATTAGATAGCGAGATTTGAAGATATATAGGTATCTGAAAATTTCAGATTTTCTAATTAATATTAAGTATTAGATAAGTACTGGCCTTGAATTGGTATTTTAGATCTAGTGTCTAAATATCCTAGCACCTCACTGACGAGAGCCAATAGCTTGAAACCAGTTTGGTGCTGGGGATAATTTTAGATAGAGATTTTAAATGCTTTCTCTTGCGGCATTTATTGATAAAGCTTGTTTAGAGCTATTAGAACACTCATTATTTTGTTAAAGAAATTGAATCATTTTTCTTCCCAATAATACGGTTGCATGAAAAATTGACGAAATATCCGAATGAATAAAAGAGTTTATCAGTAGGATTAAAGTGAATAACTTTACAGTTGAATGAATGAACAGATGTACAAATTTTTTCCAGTTGATTTTTTTTTATTGGTTTTATATGGAACAATAAGCCACATGAAGATTTTTTATTTTGTGAATCAATTAGTTTTACGTGTGAAGGAAGTTTTGGAATTCTCAATATTTATGTAAAATCAAAGAAGTTATTATGGCTGGATTGTGTTGGTATATGCATGGATGATGCACAAGCCATGTGTCAAAAAAAAAGTTGTATTGTCCCATGTTTTCAAACCTAAATCCAAATGCATCATGGACTCTGCAGTCTTCATAGAGGTGTTTTAGTGTCTAAAACCATATCAGAACATTTAATGAAAATTATAAATACTGTCATGAAATTGAACGTAAAGAAGAGTTGCTAAATTCATGCTTATTTGAAAAATTGCACAAATAAATGTTTCTACAAATATCGTTTGCTTTCCAAAGAACATTTCCTGTCAATCAGTAAAGTACAAACAACACTTGTTGAACTTTACGAGGAAGTTACAATGTTTTTGAATGAGCAAAACAATTATAAAATCTCTGCATGACAAAAACTGTGTTATGGATCTTAGCTATTTTCCAGATAGATTTTTGAAAGTAAAACAAATTAAATTTATATCATCAAGGAATTGAAGGAGTTGATATATTTATAGTACATGAAAAAAAATTGATAATTTGTGAAACAATGTTACTTAGGGGGAAAAAATATTAAAGACAAAGTGTGATTGATTTGTAATATTGACAACTTATTATGGAAAGTGATGTGATACCAAACAACATAACTTCACATTTAGATTTTTTGAATGAAAATTTTGATTAGTGCTTTAGTGAAAAAAGACAAAAAATGTAAAAAAAAAAACCAGGATTGTAAATCCATTTCTGAGTCATGATTTTGTGTTATTCGGGCAGGTGAAGAAGTAAAAAATTAGGATAATTTTGGCTGTCAGTTGAAATTATCCCATTCTTTCTACAATTGTTTTAAAAATAGTGCTTCCTATGACTATTTATATGTGTGACATTGGATTTTCAGAAATGATAAGAATTAAAAACAAATTTTGAAATAAAAGGCAATTATTAAACACTTTGCATCTGAAAATATCTAATATTAATGTTGGTGTCAACAATGTCATCTATATTTATAGCAAAGAAGCCCGTTCTTTTCATATGCCTCATTATGTATTTGATAAATATAATTTTAAATTGAATATATATCTCATTGTGTATCTAGTAATTAAGAAATGTGTCTGTTATAGGTAGATAATACATAGCATGATTTGATTAGGCCACACATGGGCAGCCAAATTTATCTGGCTTCAGTTATATAAGATGATGGCTTACTGACCCAATCATAAATTATAATGAGCTTCCTGATGGACATTATCAGTCTAATTCTTATTGCTGCTAATGTTAAGTTCATAATAGTAATATTTCAAGCTCGTAATTAATATCTGAGGTGGCCAGAATAGTTTTGTTAGTTTGAGCTGATTATACTATTAAAGACCCATAGCAGCACCATTAGCAATCCATTTGAATTTTTACCCTTTAGTAGATATCCTGTTAGTACTGAATCATATCTTTGGTATTCATAAATCTTATTTGCAATGTTGCACTACACATATAACTTGGTGAAATGCATAAATAATGTTCATAAACCAAAAATATATTAAATTTTTTTTTATTCCCAATAACAGTAACATGTTCTTCACATCATTTCAAACAATGGGTGGTATAACTCTCGTCAAAGTATGCATTATTAGGTGATGATAATTTACATTATTTTTTTACGAATTAGGTATACACACACACACACACACAAAACAAAAAAAAATGGTTTTATTTCCCAGATGCCCAAACCAAGCTTTGAATTACATATTTGAATATGATAATAACACTTTCATTCTATTACGAATTAGACATTACATAAATTGAATAATATAAATATACACTGTATTCTAGGCAAACAGACATAATATTTAAAATAGGTGGATTATAAAAATTGAAATAGGTTAATGGTTAATGAACTAGGATATGTATAATTAAAACAGTCACTCCTTTCTTTAGTTCTGTTCACCTTTCATCAGCACTAAGTTGTTTTATAGAAATAAGAGTGACATTTGAATCATTCCAATTGAAACAATCCTTGAAATTATTTTTATTTCTCATTAGTCTACAAAGCTATATGAGTATTAATCCAGTTATTAACTGCTATACACTTTCATGACTGAATTGCAGATGAAAAATTTAATTCTTTAACAGTTGTTGAATTTACAGATTAACAAAATAGAGCATCATTTGTTTTATTTCATACAAATAGTCCAATATTTTTTTCAATGGACATTCCTGTGTCTTATTCATGAATTTTTCATACTTTGACTGTGTCATTATCAGGCTTCATAAGAGCTTTCTCCTTTTTTGGGTAAGACACATGTGTAAAGATAAAACTGTGATGGTGTAATCAAGTTATCTTCTTCATGTTAGATCATTTTTCTTATAAAGACTGAACATTTCATCCTTTATGGAACAACCATGTGGTCAGACATGAACTATTACAACTTCTAGCATTTTATTCTAATAAAATTTAAATTATATATGTATGAAGCCATCATATATTTAAATAGTAAGAATAATTATAATCCAACTTTTTCCACATAGATATGCTGCCCAATGATGGTCTTCATAATGTTTTAGTCCATGCTTTCAAACAAATAAAATGTATACTATTTGTAAGTTTACAGCCACAACTTTTTTATTTGGTTATCAAATGTTTTTGAACAATTTAGCCACCTCCAATTTTATCTCAATTCCATCCCAATGTCGTGCTTTTCAAAATACAGTCTACGCAGTCCCTTTCCCCTGCACATGTTATTAGTGGCCTGTTCAAAACAGGAACAGAAAACAGATGATTCATAATGAAAATAAAGAAAAACAAAAAAATATTACCTTAATATGAATTCATTTTAGAACACCACATTTATATAAATGAAATGCAGTTATTTAAATTCTATTGTGAATTTAATAACTACTTTGAATCTATTTTACTTTTTTTTTTTATTTCCAATGATTTGAGTTTATAATTAATTAACAAAAACTTTTTTTTTTTACTTTATATACCAAAATATTTGTTTGAGATAAAATGCTAAGACACATACACACTGTTAGAACAAAACTTAATTCTTTAATGACTGACCACATAGAATTAATAAAAATGTTATTTATAATTGTCACATTGAATGCTCATGTTTTATGCTTGTAGCTAATTACGCATTGCTATAAAACTCATGTAACATGGAGGAATGAGATTGTATTCAACTGCATTAAACCATGTTTGCTTTGACCAATTTCATTTCACATTCTTAAACAATAATCTTTTCATGCTCAACTGCTTTTACCTGTTACAGATATGATCTTGTTATTATTATGCCATGGTGGCATATCTTGGCATTATAATTATTTTATCTCTTCAGGATTAATTTGTTTCTCGGGATTGGAATGACCTTCAAAAACTGAAAAGTATTATTACTAACTCCAAATACCATGATGGAAAAACATCCAATCACAGTAGCATAAATATCAAGACAGCTATCTTCTTTTAAACACAATATGCAACGTACAAACTAGAAGGTGTAATAAAACCAAATTTTTGACAAATGTAGCCTTGGTCATTTGACATTTATAAAACTTAACAGCCCATGATCCATGGCATAGATCTGCCCATGGTAATTACCTCAGTTGATCCTTTATATCTATCCTTGTTTCTTTGACACTTAGGGAATAGTTTTGATGAATTTGAATGTTTAATGTTATGTAGGTGCAGTGCAGAGATATAGAATTCCATGAAGTATCATGAGCGCATGGCATCCTCATGCCAATGCCTCATCCATCATAATAAATATATAGCAGTAGATAAAATTCATTTCAATCTCTGCAAAGAGTTTATTGTTGGTTATCATATTACTTATTTGCTTTTTATTCACTTTTTTATCCAAAGCTTAACAGCATTCTGCTTTTGGAGATTAAGGCTCATGAGTATACTATGCATGATCCATTTCCAATTGATCTTTGTTTTTCCTCATGATGGCACTTTTTTATTTTCTTTATAGCATGATGGGGATATTTCATTTCATTTCCCATAGCTGATGGATTTAGATGATGACCATTGTTTTCTCTGCTATTTTTAATGGAGGTTTGAGTCTTGTTTCTGCAGTTACTGACTTGCCACTGCCAAAACCTTTTAACAGTTGTGGACTCTGTGTAATAGTACATCAATCTATACCAATCAGCAGCCTCTCAATATGCATTGGGGAGCTATTGCTCAATATTTAAATTATTTGCAATTCTGACGATGGATCAGCTGTTAGTGCTCACAACTATACTATTGGTTTCCTTGAAAATGGAGTATAAACTCATAACGTGGATATATTTCTTAGGGATATTTTGTGTTTGATACCTAATTCTCACTCGCAGTAGCAATTTAATAATGCCTGTTTAAATTCTTTTAAAATTTTTGTGATAAATAAACGAAGAAGTCCAGCATGCTTGTGATATTCCTGCAAATGACTACTGGCTGTAGCTAGCTTTTTCTTTTCCATCATAGCATTAAAACTGAAAGTATCTTTCCAGGCTGATTTTACCTTGAATAGTTGCTTCACCTGCATTGCCTGAAAAAATTATTTTCAAAATTGGTTTACTATACCAGGTGTATGACCCAATAGTTGGGGGGTCCATATTTCTTCATTATTCTTTTCATTTTTGTGATGACCACAGCTATTTTTTAATTCCTGGTTATCTTGTCTGTGGTTACCTTCATGTTTTTAATCCTGTCCACATTTTCTTTTCTGATGATCATCTCTAATTTGGATCTTTTTTTGCCTACTGAGCTTGCACTAATTTCTAGATTTTTTTTTATGTTATGTGTCTGCTAATTTTATTGTTTCATGTATCTGGCTTAATTTGCTTGCCTGCTTGCTTTTTTATTCTTTTTGATCTCTTTATGTAGCTCCATCCTGTGAATCACACTTCATTTTCATTCTCTAATTTTCTTTTATAGCTTGACTCGATTATTTTTAATTTCATTCGCCTGACTTGCCATCATTTCCAGTTGATATTTATTATCTTCAACCATTTTATCATATTTTATTTGACTTTTACTATTTTCTATTTGGCCGTTTTTTTTCTATTTCTGCCATTCGACTCATCAAAGGCATTGTTTATGTCACCTGTTATGTTTTTTTGAAGTTTCATGTTTGCCTTCAATTTGTTTTTCATTATTTATTGGCATAGGTAGCTCTGATATATGTCTTCTGTTAATTGTTCTGTGTTTTCTTCTAATTTTTAAGCTTGCATTTTTGCTTTAGCCCTCATAATTTATCAAACAATCTAGTACTCATAAAATGTTTATATATATATATAAATTCCAATGATTATTCAATCCATCCCTTAACCACACAACTCCACATAGTTCCTTTCTATTTCCAATCCTACTTTTCCTAGAATGTGTGTTGGTTCTAACTTGCTTCAACATTGCTGTTCCCTACTAGTTTAAATCAGTTCTTCATTTTTGCATTTCATTTTCTTTTGTGCAGCTTTGCCTTATTCTTCTCAAGATTTATGTTTATTCTCATATTTTCATCATGTATGAAACAAAAATGGATGTGGTAGAGTTAATTGGAAAATGTTGTGGTTTTAAATGTAACTATAGGATGATTTGATTAGGCCAAATTTGCAGCCAAATGTAACCAGCTCCAAGTGTATAAGATAATGGCTTATTGACCAGTAATAAATTATGATGAGCATAATGAGGAATATGAGTTTCAAGCCTATAGTATCCTGATAATGTTAACTTCACAAGAGTAATATTTATGCTCATTATACAAATATAACCTATACCTCAGATGGGAAGAATATTTGTTAGTTTGGGCTGGTTTTACTATTAGAGACCCATGACAGTGCCACTAGCAATATAATCTTTAGTAGACATTCTGTTAGCACTGAAACATAGCTTTGGGGTTCGTGAAACTCATATATAATGTTGCACTATTCAACTAACTTGGTATAATGCATAAATGAAAGATAAATAAAGCAAAAATGTGTATAACATCACTTATTCCCAGTAATAGTAACAGGTAAGTTATCTTTACATCTTCTTAAACAATGGATGGTACAACACTTGAAAAGACATCTATATTACTAAGTAATGACAATTTACATTACTTTTTTATGAAATAGATAAACACACAACAAATATTTTTATTACCCAGATTCCTACTCAATGTTTCAATTAAATACTTGAATGCTAGTAACGACATGTATCCAATTCTTTAATTGGGGGTTAAATAACACATAAAAAGAGTTACAATATAAACACCTTACTCTAGGCAAGCAGTTATAAAAATTAGAGGAGCTAGGTTAGTATTAATAAAGTGGGATAAGTTAATGATTAATCAACTATGAGAAAATATACTGGGTATCCATAAAGCCAGTGTGCAATTTAAATTTTTTTTAACTTTCTTAGTATTTGTGATAGAGAAATAATATAGAATGTATTGGAAATATGAAAAATCTATATTTTTTTGTTGTTTTATTGTATTTTATTAAGTTTCCACATGTCCACAACCATTAGTAATACAAAGGATAATATGATTTTGTAGTTCTCTAAAAACATTTGCCAATTGATTTATAGTAATGCCTGAAATCACATTAGTTATTTTAGTTTTCAAATATTCTAACAATCGAGATTTGGTCGCATATACTATTGTTTTCACATGTCTCCATAAAAAAAAAATCTAATGGAGGCCAAGAAAATGGTTCACCTCTTCCAATCCATCTACTAGGAAATTTCTGATTTAGAAACTGTCTAATGTGCACAGCAAACTGGCAAGGAGCTCCATCTTGTTGAAATACTTAATCACCTTTTAGTCTTAATTGCTCAAGCTGAAGAATAAAGTAATTCTGCAGCATAAATAGCCCTATGAAAGCACACCACACATTAACTCTAGGAGAGTCTCTTTCATGTTCAACAGTGTCATTTAAGTTTTTAGCTCCCCAAACCCGGCAGTTATGCCTATTGCCATTAATGTGAATTGTTGCCTTGTCAGTGAACATTAAATTACTCAAAAATGCATCATCATTGCCAAATTTTTCATTGAACTAATGGCTGAAAGTGAGCCATGATGATAGTCCTCTTCTAACGACATTTGATACAATTGAAATTTTGTAAGGTTTTATGTGAAGTCTTTTCTGCAGAATATTATGAACAATGGACTTTGAAAGCCTCAGCTCTAGTGAAGCTCATGTTAATGATTTTTTGGACTTTACCTTAAAGGATTGTTCTACAGATTCTATACTTGCTTTGCTGACATGTGGCCTACCAGACTGTGGCTTATAGATTGAGCTTGTCTGAATTTTTTCATCCATTTGGCAAGAGTTTTTATGAGGTGGTTTTTTATTGTATTCAGTTGTAAACTTTCTATGTACAGCAACAGTAGATTTCATTTCAGCCAACCAAAGGCCACAGTTTACTTTTTCTTTAGTTGAAGTCATGGGTCACGTAATTCTGAAAAAGAAGTATTATTAAAGTTTCGAATAATTATTAATTATTATGCTGAAGAGTTACTACATAATTTTACTTAAAACTAGGTGCATTAAGCTTTCTAATACTTTTTACAGATGTTTTCTATCACAAATACTAATAAAGTTAGAAATTTTTAAAATTGCAGACTTGTTTATTTTTTGTTGGCAAAAAAGTAGTTATTTATTTCCCATTTGCCAACAAAGTTATGTGAGTATTAGTCCAGTTATTCCTATACACTCTTTTGATTGGGCTGCAGGTGAACAATTCATGTGAGTCTTTAAATAATCAGGAACTAATGAGCCTACTCTTAATAATTGGAAACCTGATCTATTGGCATTAGTTTCAGGACTTTTAATAAAAACTCAAATTGTTTTATAAAATCTATCACCTGGTAAAATTGTTTAATTATTAATTTAATGCATGATCTAATGATTATTGAATTTAGTAATATGTCTTTACTAGCAAATGTTTTATCATCTCATCTATAACAATGTAAACTAATATGTTTAATATTAATGTTTTTTATTTTATTTTATAGGTTCAAGGCATCAAAAAAAAAAAAAAGACATTTTGGAAAAATGATTGTATTTGAAGATGAAACATATTATAAAATGGTTACTATCAAATATTTATACTTCAAACAATAAGATATGGATCATTAATTAGAATCAAAAATTTGCCATATTTTTATAACCAAGAGAATAAAAGAATTTATTATATTGCTTTATAATTAAGAGAATATTTTTATCAAAGAACATAAGTTCATTTAGAATATTGAAATCACAATTATTATATAGTCATTTGATAATGGTTGACATTCCTAGAATAGTTTAAATATTTTCATGAAAGTATCTTTTTATGCACTATTATTCTGGAATGGACTTTAAAAATACATATTCTATGGATTTCTCTTAGGGGATATAATAAAAATAATACTAATTATGTGGAAAAATACTTTTATTTTAAAATAAGTAATCTAAGAAAAGTAAACATTTTACAAGCAATTTTGTTTTAAAAAACAATAGTAGCAGGTCACATGTTCTATTAATATTTTGATAGTTATAGTAAAAACAATAAAATAATATTAATAAGGTATTTAATAAAGTGGTTAAAATTGTATATTTTTAAAAAATTTTGATGATTTTAAAAAAAAAAATAATAATAATTTTTTAAATTTTATATTTATGATTATAGAGGTAGGTGGTCAAAATGATTCAAAAACATGAAAAATTGTTTGTTGCAATGGTTTATTAAAAATGAAAGAAACTGAAATAATATTGATATTAAATATACAAATTTTATGACAATATTAATTTTAAAATAACTTGGAAAATATTAATATGGATAAAAAAAACTTCTTTGGACATTTTGTGAATTCATGACTTTTGAAAGTAGATTAAAAAGTCAGAAGAAAGAAAGAACAAATTTGAGAAAAAACATTCAAATGCATTTTATCTTAATTTAAGGCTGATGATTAGTTTGTTACTACATGAGAGAAAACATACAAGAAAAAACACTTAAGTGCACATTATGTGCTTACAAGTTTTCAAAAAGGTTTTAAAAATTTTTAAAAAAAAAAAGGAAAAAACCTTTGTTTCCTTAAAAAAAAAAAATTTGCAAAAGTTCATTATTACAACATGAAAGGAAATTTAAGAGAAAAACCATTTAAGTGTACTCTATGTGAATATAAGACTTATTTCAAATACGATTTATTACGACATGAAAAGAAACATACAGAAGAAAAACCATTTGAATGCACTTACTGTGAATATAAGTTTTCTTGGAGAGGTGATTTAATAAAACATAAAACGAAACACACAGGAGAAAAACCATTCAAGTGCAGGTTTTTGTCATTTCAAGACTTCTGATAAAGGATGTTTATTACGACATGAAAGGACACACACAGGAGAAAAACCATTCAAGTGCATGTTGTGTGCCTATAAGGCTTCCCAAAAATGTAGTTTATTACTACATGAGAAAAAACATACAGGGGAAAAGGCATATAAGTGCACTTTATGTGAATACAAAACAGCTTGCAAAAGTAATTTAGTAAGACATGAAAAGAGACATATCGGAGAAAAACCATTCAAGTGTTCTTTGTGTGAATTCAAGACTGCTCAAAAAAGTTGTTTATTACGACATGAAATGAAACACACAGGAGAAAAACCATTTAAGTGTGCATTTTGTGAATATAAGACATCCCAAAAATGGCCTTTAATTCAACATGAAAGGAAGCATAAAGAACAATCATTTAAGTGCACTTTGCGTGAATACAAAACTAATCTAAAATGTTTATTACTGCATGAAAGGAGACATAGAGGGAAAAAACCATTTGAGTGTGCTTCATCTGGATATAAAGCTTTTAGGAAAGATCATTTATCACAACACGAAAGCAAACATATTGGGGAAAAACATTTAAATACACTGTGTGTGAATATAGAACTTATTGGAAAAGTAATTTGATAAATCATGAAAACAAACATACAGGAGAAAAACCATTTGATAGCACATTTTATGAAAATAAGACTTCTCAAAAAGGTTGTGTATTACACAAAAGAAAATATACAGGAGAAAAACCATTTAAGTGCACTTTATGTGTATTTAAGACTTTTAAAAAAGGTTATTTATCACTGCATGAAAAAAAACACAGAGGACAAAAATCATTTAAGTGCACATTTACTTCTCACAAAGGTATTGTATTGCAACATGAAAAGAAACATACCAGTGAGAAAAAACATTCAAGTACACTTTGTGTGACTACAAGAATTCTCACAAAGATCATTTATTACAACATGAAAGTCAACACACAGGGGAAAAAACACTTGCAGTCAATAGCAAATATGAGACTTACAATAAATATTCTTTAAGAAGACATGTAAGAAACCCTACTAGAGATGAAGCATGTAAGTTGATCTGTGAATTTAAAACTCCTGATAAAGAATATTTAATAAGCCATGAAAAAAGACATAGTGAAGGAAAACCATGTAACATACAAAAACCTGGCAAATTACAGGTAGAAGAACTGTTTAACAAAGATGTATTCAAATGCCGGTTATGTGATTATAAAGCAGTTATTAAAAGTGATTGGGAAAGTCATGAAAATGATCATTTCACTGGTCAGGAGATTCTAAAAATTGCTATTTTATTCTAATGAGAATTCCAGATTTATTTTATTATAAATAAATAATTTGGGTGCTAAATCTGTATTGTTCCAAAGATGATGTTTTCTTTCCATATGAAGATAATGAGCCATTAATGTATTCTCTGAAAAACAAGAAGTAAAAACAATCAGAAGTTTTATATTCTTATTTATGATTAAAATTGTTTTTACTGTATATTGCAAACATCAAAATTTAGAGTTCTTTCACTACTTTATGTGGAACTATATTTGTGGTATAAAAACATTGGCTACTTACTGCCATTTTAGTAGAGAGCAATGTGTTTATTTTTAGAACATTTTATTTGGAAGAATTTTAATCTGATTTGAATCATAATGGATAATTTTTTGGCAAAATGATTGTGAAAATCTAAAATGTCTGTTATGCAAATCAAATTTGAAAGATTCAATTGAAAGAATGTTGAGAGATATAAAGCAGTATTTATATAAGCTAAAGTAAATTTATATAAAGACAATATTGAAATATCTATAAATTTTTATTTACAGGTAAAAATGCTACCTATATTCATTATAAGAATAAATATGGTAATGAAATCTTTTACTAACATTTTTTCTATATTACTTAATTTATTGAAGATACTCACTAAATCTATTTTACAGTCTAAAACAAGAATTATTTTATAAATCATAGCAAGAATGCAAAACCTATTTTTACCAATATAAAAATCATTATCAATTTTAAGCCTGTTTAGTTATTGTTTTACTAATTTCAATATTAGTGACAAGTCAATATTGTGAGAAGTAAAAATGAGTCCTTAATATATTTCATTTGATAATGCTATAGAATTTAAGATTATTATGAGATAATTGTTCAATGTTTAATTTTGTCATTATACATATACCCCACAAAAATAATGTAAATATATAAATTAAAAAATGTGGTTTTGCTACAAATAGCAAATAAAAATTCTTTTTTAAAGTAATACTTATATACATTTTTTACACTTTATTTACATGTAAATTTTAAATTCCTAATCATATGTGGTAATATTTTGGCCTCTTTCCACCATCTATTCTGAAATGTTGAATGTATAGAAAATTTTTAACCTTTTCCAAATATAAACCATTTGTAATAACACACAAGGGAGTTAGTAGATAACAGGTTACATTACATATTAGTAGATTACATAGAAAATGGTAACTACTAACTTATGTGTTATTTCTAAGTTATTTTTATTTAAGAGTAGTTTAAAATTTTCTAGACATTGAACATTTAATCATAGATCATGAAAGTAGTCCAACATATGATATCTAACTATCACAAACTTTCAGATAAATAATAGTTTTTTTTATATAATTTTTTTGTAATAATATCTGTTAAATTTAGTTTCTATTTCCTTAACTTCTTTGGAGACAGAAATACCTGATCAATTTTTTTGCTTTTTTTCTTTTTGGAAGATATCTAATGCAGTTGTTAAAGTATTTATTCCAATCATTACAAGGTTTTCTTAATCAATTATATACTTTATTGTCCATATTGTTTTTAGAGTATGTAGCAAAACCATTGCATTATGTTTTTAATATTTCTATTTTTAAATTTGTGAAATACTTTTGGTATTAAAAGCTGAAATACTTCGTTTTCTTTAAATAAGAAAAGGTCTTTTATCTGACATCTAAACTTATATTTAGCCTATATAACCATTTAATAATTAAAAATTAATTTCATATATGATTGTGAAAATTCTTCAAAGCCTTAATATTGGATACAAAATCATTAAATGCAGTTTTCCCATTTCCCATACATACTTTTATACTAAGAGATAATTTTGGTATGTCTTGTATACATCATTTATGACAATTCATGTAAAGAATAAATAACCACAAATGAATATTGTGATATTGATGGCCAAATAAATGGAAAAGAGCACAACCTGATCAATGTAAAAAAATCTTAATTCAATAAGTAACCAAAGACTAAATATAAGAATTGGAGAAAGAAGATCCACTAATATATGCATACAAAAAGATATTAAACAAAATTTCATTTAAAACAACTATTTAGCATTGACATAATTTAATAATAGATATCTTTCATTCACTTAGTATTTATATAAATTATATAATGGTTAATGTCATGTATATTTAATAAGCACTCTTTTACATCATATGTTTAAGTGTATGAAAAATATATGGCATTAAATTTGTACATGTAACAAGTCTGATCAAACATAAATGTAGAAAATCGGTAAAATATTAAAAAAAGGTCCTTTTTGACTAAACAGTTTTAAAAAACATTTATTTACTGGTACATAGAAAAAGAGAAAGGTAATCTAGTTTACTTCTTATTTAGAAAAAAATTAAAGAGGAACAATATTAAAGAAGAAATTTTATCTCCAAATAATTAACAAATTTTCATTAAGATAAAAATTTTTATTTTGTTTTGTGCTCCTTAAAATGCTATTAGCTTGACCAATTTTCTTAGAAGACTACTTGCCCAGGATTTATTAATGGAGGCTTTTTTAGAAAATAGGAGGAATAAAGTATTTATATAAAAGTTTGTGTTGGTATTTTGGGATATGTGGGACTTAATTTCATCTCCATTTCTTACATAAGTGAGTAGAAAAGCAAGGTTATTGTCTTCAGTTGTGAAAAAGCAAAGATGTCTTGTACAAAAGTGTAAAGGAAGTTTGTCTTACTGTACCATTAAAAATTGATTCTGCATAATATGTTTTCTTTGCTCAATTTGTTCTTGTTAATATTAAAATTTCAAATGGGAAAACTCAAGCAGTTGTTTTTATAATGATTTTTTTACGTACTCTTATATTTCTGAGAAATGTTAATAAGCAAAGCAAGATTTACATGATGGATTTATAGAAATTCAGTCAAGAAGTTTAACATTGTTAATCATGGGGAGCTTTAATATGAAAATGTGCACATTCATTAATCTTATTATCTCTGCCTGATTGTAAAAACATTTAATTGAAGGCAAAATGACATTATCATAGTATGTAAAGGAAATATGTATTTAAAAGCATACTAATCATTACTGTTAATTTCTAATTATGATATATTAATAGTTTGTCTTATCAATGAATTGGTGCAAAAAGTGTCTAATTAATCATCTTAAATATAAATACAATAAACATTAAAATGAAAATTGCTTATAAATTAACTAATTCATATTAAATAATTAAAATTTGCTGATTACTAGGCTATCATTAAATGTAATGATACAATAATACTTTTGTTAGTTACCTTACATGTATATTGTGATGGAAAAGTTTTCATCATTTATACTGAACCCTTAAGAAATTTGAATAAAGATGAAAAATTGCTTTTCATAATTAAAATCTTTATATGACAAAAAATATTTCATGATGTTAATAGATTATAAAGAAGCAAATATTAAATCACTAGTATTAGTTTTCACAGAGACAAAACTCCATCCGTAGCACCACACAGTACAAGCCAGAGTAATCAATGAATGCAGGAAAGTTTGTGCATAAAATTTTTATCTAGTACCTACTCTTCCAATATCCCCAGACTAGTTTCTAGCTTGTGATCTAATGCTCCTCATTGATGAAAGCCAGAAGCTAGAAACTAGTTGGGATATTGAATGAGTAGGCATTAGATAGGGATTTTATACATAAACCTTCCTGCATTCATTGATTACTCTGGTTTGCACTGAGTGGCGCTATTGCTTTGTCTCTGTGAAAACAGCATGGGTAAGCATAATGAATGATTGTCATGTGATACTATTAATTTTATTGTAAACTGTATTCAGTAGATTAAAATTTATGTGTATGTACAGAATAATGGAGATTATGTAAAATATAAATTTTGATGTATGTACTTGACAAAATTATATATTGCTATGGAATGTCATGTCTTGCTGATTTTTTCTATTAATGATTCAGAATGATGTTATGCATATTTCAATTGTTTAATGAATGTTTTGTGATACATAAGCCATAAAAGTATAGCACTGATTAATATGTTACTTGCA
Source organism: Epiperipatus broadwayi (assembly GCA_028023455.1). Lineage (NCBI taxonomy): Eukaryota > Metazoa > Onychophora > Udeonychophora > Euonychophora > Peripatidae > Epiperipatus > Epiperipatus broadwayi. The sequence continues at coordinate 907,115 of JAQFVV010006286.1, read as the reverse complement.
AGCACTCTTCATTTGCTTGAGATATCAAGGATTGATGATGGTGAAAAGTGTTACATTGGTATAGGATTGCAGCTGTCAGTTTAATAGCATAAAATATAGATCGTTGATTCAATAATATACATGGATATAATCTATTCAAATTGTGGCACAAATAATATTGCCCTTGCATATATATTTAGCATTTTTGCTAAATATTTGATATTTATCAGTGTATCCAAATTCGAAGATCTTGATATATGCATTACCAGCAGTCAGCCATTATTGATATTGAAAAGTATATGAATTAGAGAAATGCAAGGTTATTAAATACTTGTTCCAATTATTACTAATTTTCTTCTTTTCTGAGCCAATGTAATATCTGGAAAATGAAAATATACACAGAAAAGGTAGTTTTTTTAACTCTATTACTGCCAGCATGCTTTCAATGCATAAAGGAAACTATGGTATTAATGTAAAGGGATAAATACTGAATAAAACTTGATTTACAAATTAAAAATCTTAAATTTACAGAAATAACAGCATATAATCTAAAAAACATTAAAGACATTTATTTCAAATGCTTCTTAGAAAGCACTGCAGAAAGATATTTACAAAAGCAGAATATTTTCAAATATATCCCTCTGTTGCAAACGTCCCAATAATTTTTGTGAATATAAAGCTGCATAAGGAAAACTTTCTGAGATTGATTATTGATTTTGGTGGTTCATACGAATTTGGTGAATACTCAATTAATTCATTGTATGAATTTGTTAACAAAATTAAATGCATTAAAATAGATGCTAATTAGTTGTGTTACTCGATGCGAAAGAGTTATATGGCTCTGCCCTGACTGAAATGAATTGCTAATTAACACCATTGCAAAAGGGAAATTGATAGAGGTTTTAAAATGGATTGATAAATTAATAGGGGTTTTAAAATGGATTGATAAATTAATAGGGGTTTTAAAATAGATTGATAAAGACCCTCACAGCAATGGCAAATGAAAAATGGCTGGCTGATGGGGCTCCTCATTAGTGGCGTTATTAGTAATCTATATCTAACAAAAATAGAAAAATGTATTATATCTGATCAAGGATATTTAAACTCAAGTTTAATATATGTCAGATACATTATATGTGATTCAGACAGATTGATGAAATACACCAGGAATTGGAACGAGCATTGACATTTGTGGACCTTTGAAAAAAAGACCCTAATAGAGGAATAAAGTTTTTGGATTTATATATAGGGCCATGTGCTAGATTACAAAATGATGATTAAGCTTCTAAATATAAGAAGAGTGATCCACCCTAGATCAATAATCTCAATATTACATAAATAATGGGATTGAAGGGTTTTTTCACAGAAATCATACACTATGCATGTTTGACTGCAATAAAAAGAACAACATTGAACAGTACATAAATGACTTTCGAAATATGGGATATTTACGATAAAATGACAAACGCCATAAAGAGACTATAAAAAAATAAATTCTTGTCCCAACCAATAAAATAAAATTATTATTTAAAATAATAACTAGATAAGCTTACCTTTGATTCCAAAGATTGCACCTAAATTAAAAAAAATATATGTAAAATTAAATTTAATATAAACTTTCAAACCACTCCATTTAAATAATAAACCACTAACTAACTCTAAAGATGCCATATCAAATGAATCAGCATATCAAGTGGTCTATAGCAGAAATGGCCAACAAGCCTATTGAGAAGAATTTTTGGGTTCATCTCAGCAGATGACAATTTCAAAACTCAAACACAACTTAGTTGTGACTCAGAAACAAATGGTCATGGCTCCTTTAGTATCACAGTCAATGTTGATAATTTGCCTTCCCTGTCAGCCATCAAGAGAATGGTAGAGCAACATAGAAACACCTGTCATTCACTTGTCCTACATGCCCATCTAGAGGGTTTTTGGTATGCCCTTTTAATTCTCAGTTTAACAATATACAAGTTGGCATTTCTGTGTTCATTGTTTAGGATTCACCATAGTGATAACAGTGTATTAGCATTTCCAGAAAAAATGTTAATTTTTCTTAAGACTACTGCTGTGCAAAAATGTAAGTATCTTCTTTCCGTTTTAAATTAAAATTGTCTACTTTTGTATTTTAGACCCATTAAAATGAGCAATAAAACAAAAAAATTGAAGACATCATTTTCATGAAGAATGGGAACTTGATTATTTTTTTACAAAGATGAATGATAAATATTGTTGCTTAATATGCCATGCCTCCATAGCTGATACTAAAAAGTGTAAGCTGGAAAGGCATTTTTTAAGTTTTCATAACAAATATCAAAGAGATTATTCATAAAATAGTGACTTAAAAAAAATAAAATTAGGGATTTTAACATTCAATTAAGAGCTTGACAAAATGATTTTAAAATTCCCATGTTGACATTACATGCAGTGACTACTGCATCATTCAAAGTAAGCATATTTTAGCAAAAAATGTAAACCATATTCTGATGGGAAATTTATAAAAGAAACATTCTTGGAAATATTAAATTCATTTTTTAATGATTTTAAGATCAAAATTTATGGCTGCAATTAAAGATTACAATTGTCTCAAAATACTATGATGCAGCAAAGTGAGAAAATGAATGAAAATATAAGAACAGTTATATAATGATATTAACAGGGGTTCTTGTTTTCCCCATAAATTTGATGAATCAACGGATATAAATGACATAGCTCAATTGCTTATTTTTATTCATTTGGTTTTTAAAGATTGTATATTCAAAGAATTGGGTATGATTTTTTTCAAATAAAGGACTAGAGATGTAGATAAATTCAACTTAAAATCTTCACTAATTTGAAACTCAATTTTTAAATTAGTTTCCATAACAACAGATGGTGAAGGTACAATGATAAGACTACATAAATGAATTTATAACTGCCAAAACGACATTCCCAAGTTTTTTTGAGCCACAACTGCATAATTCACCAACAAGTGTTAGCCAGCAAAAGATTAAATGCAAAAGAAATAATGGACATAGAATTCAAAATTATTTCCATTTGAGGAAGTTCCTTCAATTGGTATCTCTTCCAATTGCAACTTGATGAACAGCAAGAATTATGGCATACTGATAGAAGATGGCTAAGTAGAAATAAATTTCTGAAAGAACTTATTAACAAAAAAATTTTTTTGAAGAGCAAAATCAAGAATGTGCAAATTTAAATGATGAATCTTGGCTCAGTGGTTTAACATTTACAGACTTTATATTGAATTTAAATGATTTACATTTAGAATTGCAAAGAAAAAGCAATACAATAATTAAAATGATGAGTAGCATTAATGCACACGAAACAAGATTTATTATGCTAATAGATCTTCAACATTGCTTTCCAAATATGCCCAATCGCCTATAAAAACATCAAATTGTAATTATAACATTGAAAAATACATTACAGAAATTTAAAACATGATTGAAGATCAGATTTCATGATTTTGAAAAAGTTAAAGTTATTATTCAGTATCTGCCTTTTAAAAAGGATTTAAATGTAAAATATTGCCACAAATATTACTGACACATTTAATATTGGGAAAAAATGTGTTAGAAAATGAAGTTATAACTACAAATGCATCTAATCTTACAAGGCAGAGAAGTTGAAGATTTTTTTAAATACATCAATTGAGAAAAAGTATCCTAATACCAAATATAGTGAATATATCTACTCTTATTTTGGATCTACGTAAAGTTCATGAAGACTAAACATCATTTCCTATTTACTGATTCACATACTGGAGATTCATTATCTTTGTCTGAAGATACACCAAATTATGAATGCTTCGTTGGAGTCATGCTGACATAAACTTACCATTTATGATAAGATAATAAAATAAAATTTAATCTATATTTTTTTCTGTGGCTACTTTTCAATTAATAAATAGTAATAAAATATCATGTTGGTTTAATACCCCCTTTTCCATTCTTCCCTGTACACAAATTTGAATGTGTTAAATGTCAAGATTTTAAGAGGTAGTTTGTGACATATTTTTGAGAAAAAAAGTTGATCATAGATATACACAGAAGTTGGTCACCCTTGATCTTTAGAATTAAGTGCAATCAATCAGCTTATAATACTACATATATTTTTTTAATACTAATAAGTAAGACATTCATTACAGTTACAGGATAACTATGGCCCTGAAAATATATAATTAAATAAAAAGCATGGCTGCCAACTTTTGCAGCTAATAATATTGTTGGAAGTAATGCTTATAAAGAAAAATTAAGTTTAATTCATTGCCATAACTGTTATTGGAAGCAGTGTGTCATATGACTTTTGTCTATATGTATATACATATTATTGTTTGCACATCAGCAATTATATTTCATTTTTTGCAATCTTCTACTTGTTTATATAAGCATAATATTCTTTTGCAAGTAATGCTTATAAAGTAAAATCAATATCCATTGGACTAAGGGTGTATATGTCTGCTTTGTATGTATCTATTATATATCTTTATTATCTGCACATAAGCAATCATATTTCATATTTTGCAATCTATAGGTATTTTCTGACATTTTTTTTACCCAAACAGAATATTTTTTAAGTTGTGCATATAATCATATTTCTTATAACAAAGTCCATTGCTTATAGTTAGTTATATAAAGATGGTGTAGATGTCTATCTTATAAATAATACTTGTATGTGCTGATACTAGGAAACACGAGTCAAAGAAATGTTTTACATTTTTAGATTCATGGATGCATAAAGTTGGGGTTTGCAATAGGGTGAATGTACTCTGCAATTTATACCTATGTGAATATTATAATGTAAATAAAGATTAAAATTAAACTTAGCAAGAAAACCTTGGACATTTATGTTCTTATCTTTCTGCATGTATGGCAATGATGTACACAGGATTAAAGAGACTTATTGTATATTACTTAATAATTATATTTTGTAATCAAATTATTAAGCCAATAAACATCACATGACCACCACCTCTTATGCTTGTGTATAACTGTTGTTAAAACAGGCAAAACTCACTATACGTATTGCGACTCAGTGCAAGCTAGAGTAATCAATGGATGCCAGAAGGCTTGTGCATAAAATCCCCATCTAGTGCCTACTCATCCAAAATCCTCAAACTAGTTTCTGGCTTGTGGCCTTAGTCAGTGAGGAGCCTTGGATCTGAGAGCACCGCACCTAGATCTTAGGATCTAATGCAACCCTCCAACAGCCACCTTTTATCTCCACTTAACCACAAAACTATGAGTCTTAAACTGAAAACGCCTTAATGTTTTCAATCCAAGCCCATTAGCTTATATAGTCATATGGGTCTGAACTCAGTTCAGTACCCATACATTTTGGTATCTTTGGTTCTTTAATAACCATAGTCACCACTATCCTATTAGGCAAAACTCACTATACATATTGCCACACACAGCAATATGTATAGTGAGTTTTGCCTATTTTACTCAAATTATTATTATATAATTTGTTAACTTCTTTAAACATAAGGTAGTATGGACTACCTTCATTCTTTATGATTGATTTATGATCATTGCAATCTAGTTTGGTATTTACTGTTATTTGGTGAAATAAATATTCCTTTACGTAATAACTAATTTTTGTTAATAAAGTGTAGACAAAAAAAAAACTAGTTTAAATATTCATAAAATAAAAGTGTATATATATATAATGACATTTATAATTTGACCCTGTGTGTCGTTTTGATAACTGTTTGTGTTTCCGTCTCATTTTTAAAATTGTTCAATTATAAATGCGATTTCTTTCTTTTAGTTTTTGATAATGAAAAAAAAACGATTAAAGTTCTTGTGAGCAAAAATATTACTTAATTAATTTTTTATATATAAAAAATGATCCTTATAGATAATTCCAAGGCCCAAGATTAGTAGCTATGTTTTTTAATTATGAATTTTTGGTAACATAGTTGTCCTGTAACCTTAATGAAAATGATACAATTTCCCATTTACTGATGTCGTTAGCAAACTATTCATGGCAAAAATCAAAAATATTATTATTCTTAAGTTTGTGTTTTCAATTCCAGACTTATTATATGTTGGATATGTTAATGACACCATTTATATGTTCATACACATTAATAATATATGGTAGGAATTAAAACAAGTGTTGACACTTTCATGAGCCATGGAGAAAGAAGATAGCATGAGAGAAATTACATTTTTGGAATCATATATCCAAAGACAGTGCGACACACTAGATTATAAAATGATGCTTAAACCTATGAACATGAATAGAGTGATCCACTTGGGAATACTAATCCCTATTTCACATATGCGTATGTGGGAACTTAAAGGTTTTCTGTACAGAAATCATGCTTTGCACAAATCTAAATATGATAAAATGAACAATATTGAAGAATATATAAATGACCTTCAAAATATATAGTACTATTACAACAGAATCATTCACTCAATAGGTAGGTTTTATAGCAAATAAGAAACACCACCTCATTCAAAATGAGGAGCCTAAAAAATGGATTATTCTCTTTTACATCCCAAAAGTCTCACATAAATTTTAAAAAATTTGCAAAGTCAAATTTAAAGTAAGCTTTCAAACCCCTCCATCACTGAAAAAATATTTGATAATTCTAAAGACATATTGTCGAATGAATATTCACATCAAGTGGTCTATAAATTAAATGAAGCCAATCTGCATGGAACTTAGTATATTACAAAGAGTTGAGGGCCAACCTTTCAACTATATTGGTATAGTATAGATATTTACACAACAAAGCTCTCAAAAATAAAAAATTTGCATCAATATTTACTGACCATATGGAAAAACAGGCCACAAATTTGAATCATCAAGAGCAATATATATATATATATATATATATAAATTTGAATCATCAAGAGCAATATATATATATATATGGAGAGGAGAGGAAGCAGAAAATCAATGTGGCATATGCAATAGCATGTGACTATCAATTAGTAGAAAAGACACAAACATATCTATCAAAGAAGTGGGCCATTTTAATAAATTTGAATATTTTAAATAACTAACTAGTCACTACATATATACTAAAATCAAAAACTCATGAGTCAGTTTACTAAAAGCCATGAAAATGATGTACATGTTCTATCAAAATCATGCTAATAAAGCTGACTATTTAAAAACTACCTTTTCTGTGGATGTTTCATCAACAATGTGCATTACATTAAGTCAGAAAAGAAGAAAATTATATAGTACAATTCTATTTAATATATAATACAATTGTGAATGATTAAATACATAAAAATGAATTAAGATGATTTACAATACTAAAGCATGACATTCTTTAAATCTTATTAAAGTAATAACAAAAGCAAGTGTAATATTAAGAACTTCAAATTTGGCACAATACCACAGCAAAATTTATTGGGGAGATTTTTGTCTTGTAGTGCATTTCATTAGAATATCCAAAGTCTACAGTTTAATTAAACTTCAATTCAAATTACTTTTTAAGTCTTAATTTCGGGATTCATTTGTAAACAATTTCTAAACACAATTTCTTATTTAAAAAGTACTAAATCTCTCCATACAGTAATAGTATGTGGTGCAAGTCATGAAATCAATGAATTATAGAACATTTGTGCATCAAAATTTTTATATAGAGACAATTCATATATCCCCACACTAAATTTTAGCTTATGAATTTCATCAATGATGAGCCTTGGATCGGAAAGGATTGCACTAATTATTTGGATCAAATTCTGCCCTTCAATCACCTTTTAATTTTTGGTCTAACTACAAAGCTATGAACACAAATTGGAAAACACAATAACTATTTCAATTTAAACTAACAAAATAACTGTTTGCCCATCTTTCTACGTATTATTTTTTATCAGCAGAATAATAAATCTAATTGGTTAATTTGCACTTTAAAACACTTTGGCTCTAGATTTTAACATAATAGTAAAATGTAATTCCCATTCGTTAATTTACACAAACACACACACACATATATATTAGTTTAAATTGAAATAGTTATTGTGTTTTCCAATTTGGGTTCATAGCTTTGTAGTTAGAACAAAAATTAAAAGGTGATTGAAGGGCAGAATTTGATCCAAATAATTAGTGTAATCCTTTCCAATCCAAGGCTCATCATTGATGAAATTCATAAGCTAAAATTTAGTGTGGGGATATATGAATAATTCAATTTAATATATATATATATCACTAAACATCACATGATCACTATCGCATACTAGCACATAATTGTTATTAAACAGAGCAAAACTCTCTCCATACAGTAGTGCCACCCTGTGCCAATCAGAGTGCCTTGTTTAATAACAATTATGTGCTAGTATGTGATAGTGATCATGTGATGTTTAGTGGTTTAACACCAATCCTGCCTAATAGGATAGTGGTGGCTATGGTTGATAAAGAGACAAAGCCACCAAAATGTATGGGTACTGAATTGAGTTCAGATCCATATGGCTATATAAGCTAATGAGCTTGGATTGAAAATATTATTGTGTTTTCAAATTTTATTCTCATAGTTTTATAGTTAAGTGGAGATAAAAGGTGATTGCTGGAGGATTGCATTAGATCATAAAATCTAGATGCAGTGCTCTCAGATCCAAGGCTCCTCACTGATGATGGCCACAAGCCAGAAACTAGTCTGGGAATATTGGATGAGTAGGCATTAGATAGGGATTTTATGCACAAGCCTTCTGGCATCCACTGATTACTCTGATTGGCACTACTGTATGGAGAGAGTTTTGCCTTGTTTAATATATATATATTAAATACAATAATATTAATATACTTTAATTCTATTAAAAATACTTTCGACTATATTCATTTTAGTCATTGTCAATGATATAACATTGAATAATCAAAACGAGATATTATTTTATAACTCGCATAATTCAGTTCAGTTTTCCCACAATTCTGTTATTTTAATGTTTGATGATGATGATTCATTAATATTTGACAATTTCTCGAAATTAATATAGCTTCTTTTATTTTTCGTTTATTATGACAATGTCCAATTTGCATAAATTGTTTTTATAATCAAATTTAAACCCGTATTTACAAGTTTTATTGTGATCAAATATAACAGATGCTCAAGTTCTATTTTCATCTTTTCCTAATTGTTTATCTTTTTGAACTCTTTTTTATAAAAGCATATGTTATTTTTTCTAATGTACAACTAGACTCTTTGAAAGCATTGGATCATCAAGGTATAGATCCAGGATATTGTCATATTTTAAAGAATATATAAAATTGCAACAGCAACAATTAGATTGCATAATGTTACTAGGAAAGTCAACATTGATAAGGGTGTAAGATAAGGTGACTCCATATCTCCAAAACTTTTTACAGCAATGCTGCAAGAAGTATTTTGCAGATTAAACTAAAGGAGTGAAAGTAAATGGAGATTATTTAAGTCATTTAGATTTTGCAGATGATGAAGTTGTTTTTGCAAATAATGCTTTAGAGCTGCATGAAATGTTGCAGGCGTTATCAGATGAAAGTAGGACTAAAGATAAATGTTAAAAAGACATGTTTAATTGATTTTCTCAAAATATGAAAATAAAGATTGATTATGATGAGTTAGAAGTTAACAGTTACAAATACCTTGGTCAGATTATTAATACAGATGGAAACATAATGGATTAAATTAATCATAGAATTAAACTTGTTTGGAGTGTTTTTGGTAGAAATAACTTGATATTAAAAGGAAATATGCCCATGTGTTTAAAAAGGAAGGTTTTTAATAAATGTGTTTTACCATTTCTTACTTATGAATCTGAGACTTGGACACTTAATAGGAGAATAATACAGAGACTTCAGACCACTTGAAGAAGTATGGAGAGATGCATGCTGGGAGTAACAAAAAGAGATCGAAAACAAAATATATGGGTAAAAAAACAAACAGGTGTTATTGACCTCATTGAAAAAATTAAAAGACTGAAGTGGAGTTGGGCTGGACATATTGCTAGAAGAGATGATAATAGATGGACAATTGAAATCAAACTGGATTCAAAAAGATTGTAAAAGACCCTTAAAGAGACCACAAGTGAAATGGATGGATGAAACAAGAAAGTGTGCAGGGGTGATGTGGAGAAGAGAAGCTAAAGATCGGAGAAGATGGATTAAATTTGCAGAGACCTTCATCTGGATCGATAATGGTTGATGATGATACAATTTTTATTGGAACATAAATTTCATCTTTTAAAGTTGTTAATGAATCTATTTGTAGAGAAAAAAGCAATTTGACACAAACCATTATACATCTTCCTCATAAATTTAAAATTATCCACTTGTTATAAATGGCATTGCAATTCATTTCATCTTGATATTATTTTTAGTTTTATTATATTGTTGACTCTTTTTAATTTTTTTAATAGTATCAGTAATAATAATATTATTATAAATATATATGAGTGTGACTGCAAAGTGAAGTATATTTTTGATTGAAAGGCCATTTGATTCCTCATTAATGCTTTAGAAAAAAACAAACAGAGCAAATTTATAATTCTCACTCCATACATTTTTATTATTCTATATCTTATTATTATACATTTATCTTTATAAGGGAAATAAACATGGTTGAATAACATATCAATTAGCCATGGTAACTTTATTGGCTTTTTTGATTTTAAAATCAAGAAACTCTAAATATTTTCCTAATCACTCACATATTATTATTTAAGTGAAACATCAATTGAATTTTCTTAAAGTTGGACAAATGTGTGTGTGAATGATCTTTTATGTTGCATTGTTTAATCGTAAAAATGTGTAAAGGATGGTCCATGGAATTACCAATGGTAGCACATATGTATAGTTTTGTTTTGTCTTATTATGAAGAAAAGATTATGAGTAAATTTATATTTATGGGAAATATTAAGATATATACATATGGATAATGTTTTTGTATGTGCTCCTTCAGAAATGATTGATAAAATTTTTGATGAATATAATAAATTAAAAGGTCTTAAATGAACTATGGAGAAAGAATATAATAATAGTATTAAATATTTAGATTTGATGAGTTCAAGGAACAATAATATGACTGACTATAAATTGTTTATTAAACCTATTGAAACGAGAGGGTATATTCCATATTTATCTAAAGTGCCACATAATTATAAAATGGCTGGTTTTAGGTATTTTTTATATAGAAATATTTTGTGTAAATATTCATGTGATAAAAAGAGAAATATTGAAAATTATGTGGGTGAATTATTAAGTGTGGGTTATAATATAAAAGAAATTTATCAGGTGATTTGTCAATTTAATAAGAAAATTAATAGAAATGTTGATGATAAAGAAATTGAGAGTAAGAAGTGGATTTCTTTGCCTTTTTATAATAATAATGAAGTAAAATTTATGAAAAAAGTTTGTAATAGAATATATAATGTTTCTTTTTATGGATCGGGTAATTTAAATAGAAATGGTTAATAATTCAAAAGATATGTTAGAAAAAATAATGTAATGTAATTTATAGAATTTTTGGTGGGTGTAACTTATCATATGTGGAGGAATCTAGATGTAATATGGAGAAAAGAATTAAAGAGCATAAATTGTTGTATAAAAGAGTTTTAAAAAATGTAGATGAAGTGAAATTATATACTGAATCTATTTTTATGATCATGATAGGAATTGTAATTTTAAATTTGATTTTGATATAAAAAAATTAGGTAAAGAAAGAAATAATGAAAAAAGAAAAATTAAAGAAGCAGTTTTTATTAATAGGTATAAAAATACGATAATAAATCATCACCAATCATCATTAAATGTTAGGACTAATGAATTGTGGGATATTTAAATCGACATGTGTTTCCGGTTGGTAATAGATGATTCCATTTTGGAAATTTGAGTTGAATTGATAATGATTATGAATATAATCGAAAATATTTTTCTATGAGTTTTTATTTATATTATGTTATAAGTTGTTTACCGTTTTTTGAAATATATTCAGTTGTATTATTAATATTAGCGGACATTTTATTGTGTTAATATCACGTGATTAATGGATACCAAATATCTGAATAAGAAATGTCGATTGGAATTTTTGAAGAATTGTAAGTTGCTTAAAATATTCCCGAATTGTGATTTAAAGCCTCGTTTGATTTTTGAAGTGAAACGTTAAGATTTTGTTTGAAATTATTAGAAGAAATAAGCAAGATCGAAAGTATTTAAAAATCATTTTATTGGATTGAATGATTTCGAATATTGTTTTGAATTTAAAAAGATGTGTCAAGATTATTACGATAATTTTTATATTAAAAGAAATTTGATAATAAGATTAATTTTTTGTTTAATACAAAATATTCAAAGATGGATCGTTGTGTAAATTAAGTTAATTTATCGTCGTATTTAAAATTAATACAAAAGTACGTTTTAGGATTTGGTTCAAAATATGTAGGTGATATAGTTGAGGTTAAATTACGAAACTTTAGTAAATCGTTAATTCATGGAAAAGAGTTGCTGGAGGTTTCCGAATATGTTTAATTTCAAATAATGAATATGTTCGAGGAGTTATTTTACAAATGGAAAAATTAAATTTTGAATTGATTGATAAATATAATGTTGATTCAGAAAGAAAAATTTATTAATAACATTTTATTAAAGGCAAAGAATAAAGGAATAAATGATAATGTGTACTATTCATTATATCCTTCAAGTGCTATTTATCCACGTGTATTTGCTAATGTAAAATTACATAAAGAAGGTTATCCACTTAGAATAATTTTGGAGGGCCTTTTATGTAGAAGACTAATAAATATATAGCTAATATTTTATAGGATTTACTTGCATTTGGAAAATATTCTGTAATGTCATTTGATTTTGTTGGAAAAATTAAAGATTTAAATTTGGACTGTGATGATGTTTAGTATCATGGGATGTATCAGATGTATGGATCTATTGATAGAATTGATTCAATTAAGATTATTCATCAAGCTTTATTGGAGAAGAAAGTTGATAATATGTTTTGTGATGAAGACTTTAAATTTAATTGAACAAAATATTGTTGCATCGTTTAATGGTAAATTTTATAAAATGATTAAAGGATGGCCAATGGGATTACCAATGGTGGCACAGTTATGTAGTTTTGTTTTGTCTTATTATGAAGAAAAGATTATAAGTAAATTTATATTTATGGGAAATATTAAGATATATATGAGATGTGTGGATGATGTTTTTGTATGTGCGTCATCAGAAATGATTGATAAAATTTTGATAAATATAAATTAAAAGGTCTTAAATGGACTATGGAGAAAGAATATAATAATAGTATTAAATATTTAGATTTGATGATTTCAAGGAACAATAATAAGATTGACTATAAATTGTTATTAAACTAATTGAAATGAAAGGGTATATTCCATATTTATCTAAAGTGCCACAATTTTAAAATGGCTGGTTTTAGGTCTTTTATATAGAAATAATATTTTGTGTAAATATTCAATATTGAAAATTATGGGGGTGAATTATTAAGTGTGGGTTATAATATAAAAGAAATTTATCAGGTGGTTTGTCAATTTAGTAAGAAAATCAATAGAAATATTGGTGATGAAGAAATTGAGAGTAAGAAATGGATTTCTTTGCCTTTTTATAATAATAATCTAATCAAATTTATGAAAAAAGTTTATAATGGAATATATAATGTTTCTTTTTATGGATCGGGAAATTTAAATAGAATGGTTAATAATTCAAAAGATGAGTTAGAAAAATGTGAGTAATTTAATTTATAGAATTTTTGGTGGGTGTAACTTATCATATGTGGGGGAATCTAGATGTAATATGGAGAAAAGCATTAAAGAGCATAAATTGTTGTATAAAAGAGTTTTTAAAAATGTAGATATGTTGTGATAGTAATAATGAAGTGAAGTTATATACTGAATCTGTTTTTATGATCATGATAGGAATTGTAATTTTAAATTTGATTTTGATATAAAAAAGATAAAAATTTTAGGTAAAGAAAGAGATAATGAAAAAATAAAAATTAAAGAATTAGTTTTTATTAATAGGTATAAAAATACGATAATAAATAGAAATGTTAGGACTAATGAATTGTGGGATATTTAAATCAACATGTGTTTCCCAATTGGTAATAGATGATTCCATTTTTGAAATTTGAGTTGAGTTGATAATGATTATGAATGTAATCGAAAATATTTCTCCATGTTTTTATTTATATTATGTTATAAGTTGTTTACTGTTATTTGGAATATATTCAAGTATCGTTATTGTATTAGTAATATTAGCGAATATTTTATTTTATTTATATATATATTTGGAATTATGGTAGGCTAAACTAAATTATGGCTTATTCTAAGAGTGCTATAAAATTTCCAGTCGAGGCAGAAGTTGGCAGTCAAAATTCAGGGTACCACTTGATGATCATTGCTTTAGGTATTTACAACTAAAAAGATAACTTTCAAATAAAAGAATGGGGCATGTTTACACTGTAAAGTTAGGAAAAAAAAATGAAATGGCAATTTATTTAAAAATGACCATGCCCTTTACAACAAATGTACAAATATTGAAAACACAAATGGGATAATATTTTATAAATTGCAAGTGCAACATTGTAAAGATTAATGTTATTACAGACTAACGCAAATAATTTTTCAAATTATTGGGAGACACCAAATAAAAATAATTCTGATTTATGCCTCAATGAATTTTTATTGTGATGAAAAACTAGACTATTTTTATATGGATGTACACAATGCATTTAATCAGTCCAAAGATTTTAAAATTATTATGGAAGAATTTAATGCTAGAATTCTTAAACATTTAAAAGATAAATATGCTGTGGGTAAATTTGATTATAATGCTAGTAATGAGAGAGAATCCAGTCTTGAAGTATTTGCAAAAGGAAATCTTGTACATACCAAAATAAATTGGACACAGAAACATCCAAATGAAAATAATATAGAATTGGATTATATTTTGATTAACAGAAAATATATATATGTAGGCTGTAATATTCTTTATAGATTCAACACAAACAATGATGGACAGATAGTGAGAGATAAAATAATGCATAATTAGAGGATGATAAATAATAAAAACAGTATTAACAATTTCTTACACCAAAAATTTAGATACACTTCAGTGAATTTAAATTGAAACTTATAATTTCATTTAATTCATTATCAACATTTAAAATGATTCATAATTTAATGAAACCAATAATAAATAAGCATTGTACTATTAAAAACTGCAGCAAAGATAGCTGGCACAAAAAGCAGCAATTTTCCAGTCATTTTTATATTGAGATAATGGTAAATATAAAGAAAAGCAGAAATATAAAATATTTTAAAACTCCGTTAAGAAAAATATTTAATGTTACTTAAAATGGTATGAAAAAATTGATTATCATGCCCAAAAATATAATTGTAAATTGGTAAGGAAATCTATAGAAGAAAATAAAAATCCTCAAAAGAGTAAAATTACTATTGAAAGAAAAATTAGTCCTGCAATAATAAAAAAAGATGAAACTGTTAATCAAAGGAGGAATAATGGAATGTGGAAGAAAACAATATATCCCTTGCAGTTATCATATCTCAGCAGTTTAAATGGAGAAATTACAGGCAATTAATTATATTGATGAAAAAAGCAAAAATTCCAGGAATTGATGGAATTATGGGGCAGTTATAAAAAGAAAAATGTGAAAAACTAGAAAAATGATTGGCATGGTTCTATACTGTTTAATAATGAATAAGTGTCTTTAAATAATAAAGAAGTCTTGTTTGATTGAAAGATTCAATTGTAATATTAGTATTTGGAAAAGGTGATAGAGAGGATATTAGAAATTAAAGACATATTTATCTTACACATTTTTTACAAATAACTAAAACTTGTTAACAGCCATCTTTAAATTGTAATCAACCAAAAGTATAAGCTAAATTTAAATGACACTGTGAATTACATTTAAGCACTGAATAAAATTATTACAAAAGGCTAATGAAAAATAGTTGCCATTTTGCTTTAGATTAGTAGATTATGAAAAACATTTAATTCCATAACTAATTCTATGATGATTACAGCATTGGATTATCTGAATAAAATATCTAGAATATTGCAGTATTTTCCAGTCTATTTATCAATATGCACCAAGAGTGGTTAAATTACGTAATCATGCTAAAAAGATTAAGATTGAAAAGGATGAAAGCCAAGATAATGACATATCTTTCAAAACTTTTAATAGCAGACTTACAAATATTTTGTGGATTAAAATGAAAAATTAAGGAAGTAAGATTAAATGAAGACTTTTTAAGTCATTTACATTTTGCAAGTCATATGGTTATTTTTGCAAATAATACTTCAGATTCTCTCAGGAAATATTGCAAGAGTTATAAAATGAAAGTAAATAAATAGCACAAAAATAGACATTAAAAAATGTAAAATAATATTCAATGGTATTTCTCGGAATAAAATAATATTGACAATCATCAATTACAAGTTATTTACAAATGCAAATATCTTGTTTGATTTATTGATAAATATGGAAACCTAATGAATAAAATCGAAATAGTACTTTTGGTAGAAATAACTTAAAAGGAAATATGCCTATATGTTGAAGTAGGAGAGTTTTGGATCTGAGGCTAAGACACTAAGCAGAAGAGCAATTCAGACTTGATCATACATGTACAGAAAAATGTTAGGGATAGCAAGAAAAAAATTGAAAAAAAAAATATAAACGTGAGAAAATAAATATAGTGACAGAATTAAATAAATGAAGTTGATCTGGCTTGTACATTTTGCTAGAAAAGAAAATGTAAACGCACAACTGAAGTCTATTACTGGGGACAATGTGAGATGGGTGGATGAAATTTACAGTCATGTTTTAAAGAAGAGGCTAAAAATTAAAAAACCTGAATTAAACATGGAGAGACCTTCATGCTATAATGAACTGATAATAGTTGAAATTGATACATATTTGTATTGTAATGGACAACCACCAACTGTAGATGTAATCAATATCCAGCACTAGAGAGCATCATGAGATTTAAAATCTTTAATGATAGAGTAAATAGAAATAGATGATGGATAAGTTTAGCAAATTTGGGAATGGATGAAGCTTTGATATTATTAAGAAATTATATGAAAATAATTATTATATATATCAATTCGGGAATGTAGAATCAGTTAAAGTTAAAAATGGGGTGGGACTATGGCAAGGATGCCCTATGTCACCTATTTTGTTTGTGTTGTATTTGAGAGAAATGGAGAGAGCAATAGAAAGATTAGGAAGAGGGATAGAGATACCATTAATAGGTAGTAAGGGAGTACATATTTTGTCAGATTTTTTTTTTTTGCGGATATATTTTTGTGTGCAGAAAAAAGAGAAGATATGGAAATTATGCTGAGGACATGTGCAAGGGTGGGTAAAGAGATGGGGATTAAATTTAGTGAAGAAAAATCAAATATAATGATGGTTAATACTGGGGAAAGAGATGTAGAATTTTTATTGGGAGATATTAAGTTAAGTGTGGTGAATAGATATAGATAGTTATTTGGGAATTATTTTAAGTAATCAAAAATTATTTGGATGAATGGGAGAAAAAGTTGATAAATAAAGCAAAGAAAAGAAAGGGATTGATAAAGAAATTTACAGTGTTTTCATATAATAAATATGATGTAGCTAGAATTATATGGAAAGGAGTTGCAGTAGCAGGGTTAACATATGTTAATGATGCATTATATGTTAGTAAAGAGATATTAAATTATTTAGAAAAAGTTCAAAGGGAAGTAGGAAGACATGCATTGAATGCAGAAGTATGGACAGCAAGGGAGGCAATTCAAGGAGAAATAGGGTGGTCAAGTTTTCATATGAGGGATGCAAAAAGTAAAATGAAAATGTTTGGTAGATTGCAGTTTATGGATAATAAAAGAATAGCCAAAATAGTATTTAATTGGGTTATGAGTAAAGGGCAGGTAACAAGATGGGTGAGAAAGGTAATGCAGTATGCAAAAGATTTGGATAAAGAATTTATATCAGTATATTTGTACAAAAGATGGGATGATTGGGTTAAGAGGATTGTTGAGTGTTATAGTAGTAAGGAGTGGGATAAAAGAATAGATTTATTAATAAAGAATAGGGAGTTAGAGCGATGGAGAAATAGTATGGAGAGTAAAAAAAGTTTAAATATATATAGAAATAAACAGAATATTAGGTTTGAGTTAATATATGATAATAGTAAGGAAAGTAGTTTATTGTTTAAGGCTCAAACGGGATCTTTAGCTACAGGAGAATATACATGTAAATGGAAAAATATGGGTGATTTATTTTGTAAATTATGTAAGGAAGGAATAGAAAATATTAGGCATTTGTTAATTGAATGTAAATGCTTGGAAACAGAAAGGTACATATAATCAAGTTATGGAAGAATAAATATGAAAAAAGTGATTATACAGAAAGTGAATTATTGGTTTTTATGCTGGGTTTGGGAAAAGATAAGGGGGATTTAGATATAAAGGTTATAGAGTTAACAAAGATTATGTTGTGGAAATGGGATAGAGCAGATTATGGGAAAATTTAGAGTGGGGAATGGAAAATAAAGTGGCTAACAGGTTTATCTGGGCATAATTGCCGAGATATTCTTGACTTCTTTTAAAGAGAAGCCACAATACATCACATCAATGTCTTTGTTAAAGGCATTTTATTATACTTTGCTAGAGTTGATCTTAAACTGAAACATCTATCTAGCCACATACCATTATTAGTATATATTTTAGTGCCTGTAGATCAAAAACAGATCTTCCTTAGCAGCGTCAATTGGCAAAACAGACAACCACAAATGAATGCTATGATTGATCAAATAAATAATCAAATTTAATGGTTTATTAATAGTTTTTGACATAAATTACCTTTTATGTTAGCATATATTGCAATTGACATCAGGCAGCTCTTTGAATATTAGCAACAACAAAATATATTATTATTAGTCAAGTATCACCTTGGAAAATTATCATCTAATAACTACATCATTTGTCTGATTTTATTAGATATGTATATAGAAAATAATACAACAGATTAAAGTATTCACTTTGCAAAGGCAATTAGTAAATTAGCCTTATACAATATGTATTCAATCCTTTGTCACATTAAAAGTAAAACTTAATCAACCTTATAACAATTTGGAATACAAATTAAACTAAAATTCATGGGGATATGTCTCAAAAGCTAAAGAAAGTCAAAATAATGTAAGAGTGATTCCCATAATATCAAATATGGGGAATTTTTTATATCAGGGAAGCAAACAAATATATAAAACTCAAGTGTCACACACACACACATATGCTCTAACCAATAATTTCAGACATGTATGTGAAACAAATATCAGTTTGTCCTAACATTTTAAGTGGAACAAAATCAATCTACTAAACTACACATATATGTATATATACCTGTTGGGGGCCACGTATCTTTTCAAAGAAAAATAAATCCATGTTCATTACATTCTGTGAAATATAAACAAGAAAAGAAACAAAATTTCTTTTTACAAAAAATTTCATAAAAGTGCAATTTTTATTACAGGACAAATATTTGAAAAATAATAAAATAACACAAATAACAATGTTTGCCATGTGTTTATTGGCCTTAGTGATTTTTGTGCTAGTGTGATTTAAATTATGATTGGTCAAAATTCCTAAAAACTAATAATTTTTAGCAAGTTCATAGTCTACAATTCTATCATTAATTGGTGTTTTTCTTTTTTCATAAAATTAATTCTAAGTTTCACTTCATTTAAAACCCCAGACAAGTTGATAAATATCATATATGCATTTATTGATTCATCTCACTTTTTACTAATATATTCAGCTTTTATCAAGATATTTTACATTCTTGGATTTTTTTCTATAACTTTTCTTGCCAATTCACAGTTACACTTACTTATATCATTGTCAACTGTCTTTTATATCATTTTACAAAATTCCAAATATTCATTCTTAAAGCATTAGTTTTCGATATTTTCATAATCCTTTTTTCATAAATTGTTTTGTTTCAGTACATGTCTAATGATAATGCAATCATCATCATTTCAAAATGTTTCTATGCTGAAGTAAAATGCATGTTTGTTTTTATAAAATATTCTGAGTGAAATTTCTTTAAATTGAAATTTGGACAGTACATGAATTCAATAAATTTTGAGTGATGCTGTGTATTGAAAACAAACTGTTTTATATATTTCTCATTATGAGATAATTCTATGAGAATACATATGTTATGGATAGCTATGTCACTGTAATGAAAATACCATCTATATTAGTTGAAATATATTTTTGTTTCCAAAATCAAAAAATGGAAAAACATTTATAAAAAAAAACGCAATGTGTTATGTAAATCCCTAATAAAACATATCTGCTACATGTAGCCTTGTTATCTTTAAAGGTATATTTTCAAAAATCATTAATGCCTATTCAGCAACAGTAAATAATGTAGTGGCCAGATGAATATGGAAATACATGGGAGAGGATTGACGTGTACTACTGAAGTGCCCTTTTGTAGGAATATAACAACAACACTTTATTCATATATGGTTCTCTCTTTCTTGCATCTTAAATATTTAAATGTGCATACAGGTTCATTTTACAAAAATAATAAATGTAATAAAGTATCACATGACTACAGGTTACACAATGTTGTTCAGCAGCAAATCTTTTTTCTCACCATTGGTTATACCACCTAATATAACCATTAATAATCAGCATATTCAAAAGCTGTTCGTTAATCAAAAGTTACAAGGAAGAAAATAGTCTGAAGATATTGTTTGAAAAGCACTAGATAAAGATTTATTAAGCACTTAATTAACAAGAATTACATTAGATTTCAAAAACAATCACGAGAGCAGAGAATGTTGCACTGAACAAAGATATTTATAAATATGTATGTATGACAATGCTAAAGATTTGAAAATCAAATATAACTTTTTTATGGTTCTGATTATTTGTTTTGTTAACATAATTTGTTCATCTCCCATTTTATAATTAGCTACATGACAAAAAACTATTTTGTAATTCTAGCTAGATCTTGAGTATGTACGAGATTTTTTATTAATAATAATATTTATATTAAATAAAATCTGAGAATTGGATATTTAGCAGTAATGCAATGCTTAAGCCACCCAAAGATATATGTAAATATATAGCTTAGGTAAAACCAGAAGAGACCGAAACTGACCACAATTAAAAATTGGAACAGTAGCAATGAAAGAATTCAGAAGACTAACATGGATTTGGCTGAAGACAAAAAATAGGCATAACATGCCAGATAAATGAAATATGAGTTTTCTGGTGTGATATATTGAAGCAATGGATTTTAAAAACTGGAATATGGAGAGACTTTAATCCTATAGTGGATTAATAATGATTAAAATTATATTACCTTAGTTGCCAGATGATCTACAATGAATTAATCATTAGTATTCTACTTATAACATCACTTTTTGCATGATAGAAATTTTGTTCATTCATTTCTAAGAAACATTGCTAGCAATTGCTTCATATATAAACATGGATTTAATATACGTGCATATTCACTTAACAAAAGGGATGTAATCTTATCTTTTAATATTGACTGATTACTGATATGATTCTGGACCCACTAATAAATATCAAACATTAAGCAAAAGGGAGGTTAAATGTGTGTGCAAGGGTAATGCTATCTGTGCCACACTTTGAATAGCAGATTATCTCCATATGTATTTGTATAAATCAACGTTTAATATTTAATGCTATTAAACTGGAAACTCCATTCCTATACCATCTTCAGTCCTTAATATGTCATACAAAAATACTTGTCTCTGACATATTCACATTATTAAACATCAATGCTATACTTTTATGGCTTATGTATCACAAATATAAACATTAAATATGGCAATATGCATAGCATCATTCTGAATCATTAATATAAGGTCAGCAATAGACGATATCTATAGGATAGTATATATTATGTTGCCCCAATTAAATAATAACAAAACATAAAATATAAGAAATTAACAGTAAGGATTAGTATGTTTTTAAATATATATTTCCTTTACATACTATAATAATGTTATTTAATCTTCAGTTCAAATTGTTTTTACAAGTCAGGCAGAGATAATAAGACTCTTCATGATTAACAGGATTAAACTTTTGATTGAATTTGTCAGAGATGTAAAGTGTTACTTTAAAAAAATCATAATGAAAGCGACTACTTAACTTTAGTTCTCATTTGACATTTTAATATTAATAAAAACGAACAAATAAAAAAATTTTTATTATGCTACAGTAACCCAAACTTGTTATACTTTTTATACAAGACACATTTGCTTTTTCACAATTAAAGATAGTGATCTTTCTTTCTACTCACTTATGGAAGAAGTGAAAATAAAATAATTCCACATACCCAAAAATACAAACTCACTTTTATATATATTAAGGCTATAACCTTAAGACTATGCGCCTAGATACGACAGTAGGAACCTCTACAAATCTTAACACAAGATTAACGACTTAAAAAGACGAGCATATGTGCTTTATAAATTATTAATTAAAACTCACTTTTATGTAAATATTTTATTCCACCTATTTTCTCAAAAAGCCTCCATCTATGAAATCTGGGTAAGTAGTCTTCCATGAAAATTGGTCAAACTAATAGCACTTTAAAAAAATACAAAACAAAAAAGTGTACATCAATAAACATTTGTTAATTATATTAGAGAAAAATTTTACCTCCTTTACTATTTTTATTTCCTGTTCAAATTCTTTTTACAAGAAAACTTTTATCAATATACAAAAATATTTATACATATTGAATTAGCTTTTTTATTACATTACTTTTGTATTTAATAAGTAAATAAATGTTTTTTTTTTAAATGGTGTAGTTGAAAAGGACTTTTTTTAGTAATATTTTCCCAATTTTCTCTTTATGTTTGACTAGACTTAAAACAATTATTTTACCCTGTTTACATTCAAATTCTTAATTTCTAATGTTACATATACACATTCAATGCCATATATTTACATATCTGTAATATGTAAAAAGTTCTTATTTGCTATGTTTAAATATACATGACCTTAACTAGTATATAATTTATAAAAATACTAAGTGAATAAAAGATATCTATTATTAAATTGTCATGTCAATACTAAATAAAGTGGTTTTAATTCCAATTTTGTTTAATATTATCTTTTTTGTATGAATATATTACTGGATCATTATCTTTTTATAATTCTTATATGTGGTCTGTAATTATTTAAGATCTTTTATAATTATCTTGTGAGGTGCTGCACTGTTTCCCATTCGTTTGGCCAACAATATCATAATATTCAGTTCTGATTATTTATTTTTTATAAGAACTGTCATAAATGATGTATCCAGGACATACCAGAATTATTACTTACTATAAAAATATGTGTGGAACATGTAAAAATGATATTAAATGACTGTATCCTAGACTAAGGCTTGGAAGAATTTTCACAATCTTATATCAAATTAATTGTTAAATTATTAAATGGCTAAACAGGCTAAATATAAGTTTAGAAGGAAGGTAAAATAGGCATGTTTTTACTAGTTTGAAAAATATGAAGTATTTAAGTTTTCAAAACCAAAAGTATTTCATCCTATATACTGTATATAAAATAAACAAAAAATATTAAAAGATTTCAAACCCATAATGCAATGATTTTACTAAATGCTCTAAAAACAATATGGACAATAAAGTATATAATTGATTAAGAAAACCTAGTAATGATTGGAATAAATACTTTAACAACTGCATTAGATATCTTCCAAAAAATTAACGCAAGAAATTTGATCAACTATTCATGTCTTTACGGGATATGGAAATAGCAAATGGAAAAATTAAGATATTTAAAGGAATTTATACAAAAAAGACTTATAAATATTAGTATTTGCCTGAAAGTTTGTGATGATGGTATTCGAGATGTTATAATATACTGGACTATTTCCATCAACTATCTATCATTAAATGGTCAATGTCTAGAAAGTTTTAAACTTCTCCAAATAAAAACCACTGTTAATAATAACACACAAGTTAATAGAAAACACATTTCTGTGTGTGTAATCAACTAATCTGTGCTATCTAATAATTTGTTTGTTATTATAAATGGTTGTTTATATTTGGAAATGTTTAAATTAAGTTAAAATTTTGTAGACATTTAACATTTAATCGTGAATGATCAAAAGAGACAAAAATATTATATGTGAACATTATGAATTTAAAATGTACATGTAAATAAATAGTTTTAAAAATATATGTAAGTATTACTTTAAAAAAAATTCTTATTCACTACATTTTTTTTTGTTTTAAAATAAAAATTTTATTATACAAAAATATATATTTTTATGTGGGTTATGTTTATAATGACAAAATTAAACAACTCAATAAATAATCTTAAATTCTATAGCATTATCAAATGAAATATTATTTTAAAGACTTATTTTTAATTCTCACAAGTCTCTTCACTAGTACTGAAGTTTGTAAATCAGATAAGTAAGTTGGCTTTAAATTGATAATGATTTTTACATTGCTAAAAATAAGTTTTGCATTCTTGTTTTGATTTATAAAATAATCCTTGATTTAGATTTGGTAAAATAGATTTATTGGTTATCTTCAATAAACTAAGTTATAGAAAAAATGTTAGTAAAAAATTTCATTACCACATTTATTCTTATATGAATATAAGTAGCACTTTAGGCCCATAATTAAAATTTTAGATATTTATATATTGTCCTTTTAAGAATTTACTTTACCTTATGTAATTTATTTTCTGCTTTATATCTTTCCATTTAGATCCACTCGACAAGTGTTATGAAATAATGGAATTTATCCTCAATTGAATCCAAATTTTATTTCCATAATACAAATTATTTTAGAAGACTTTCATCCATAATCATTTGTTGTGGTATTTAACCTTCCCTTCCCAATGCTGAAAAATTATTCATATTATTCAGACCAGATTAAAATTCTTCCAGATAAAGAGATTGCATTCCATTAAACTGGAAGTAATTATCTTATTTTTATATACAAAAATATAGATCTGCATTTTTATATATTATACCTGGGTCTCGTTTTATGCGCATTATTTTAATGCGATTTTGAAATTATGCGATTCATATTTCTTCTTAATATCTTTCATATTTCACTATATTTATTAGATATTAAGAAATTAAAATTATTAATAACTTATTTTGACTTGAAATACTTTTTTTTTTAAAAAAAAAAAAAAAATATATTGTAACATAATTAAAGTAGTTCAAAAGATATTATATACCATACCTGAGTTGTCTACAATATATAAGATCATAATATTTAAAATAATGTTGGATTTCTCAATATTCAAACATCAATAATTATAAGCAAATTATTAATAACAAGTATTATAACTCAGGTATACAGGCAGTAGATCTTATCCACTTTCATTTCTTGGTTTGATGTTAAGTGCATGTTTAAACAAATATTAAGTAAATATGGTCTAGCAGGGCGCCACTAGATTATCTGAATCTAGACACGGTTATATCTAATAACCTTTTCACATGTACCGGGTTTGAATCCCCTTTTGGTACTTTATTTCTAATAAAAATGAGAGATTTTGCTTTTTGAGCCATATCACTATAAGCACTAATATTTAGGTAAAAGTAAAACATCTATAAACCAAAGTGGAGTATATTAGACATAAATCATTTCTCAGATCTTAGCATAACAAATGTGTTTCAATATTTTTATAAGTTTACTAGCTCAGATTATATATAACTAATTTAGGATGGCAATTCACTCATCCTTGCATGAAATAGATGACGGGATGTGGTTATAATAATACTAAGAAATCACTAAATATTATAAAATCAATATTTATTTATGGCCTTTAAACAGTTAAACAACTCATTAATTAAAACGTTGATGACGATGATGATAATAATAACGATAATGACAATGGTTTCAACTACAGCTCTAGGACTAAGCCTAAACATAAAACTAATTTTTATAAAGAAATTCATAATTATTGCTTAATTTTAGCATACTTACTTATATCTTAAATAACTAATATTCAACCATTGATGATGATGAATAATCACACTTAACAAAGACTACACTTAATGAAATATATACGCCTCGTTTAATAAAACAAACTAATATTTATTACTACATTTCTAACATATACATAAAAATTTCTACATAAATATGAAAATTGACATGAATAATAATAATAATTGATTATATAACAATCCTCAGATTAATTTTAAGTTCTTCCCCCTTTCTCTTCAAATGTATTTTGTATTAAGTTGGACGTCACATTGACGA
This sequence comes from Epiperipatus broadwayi, assembly GCA_028023455.1. Lineage (NCBI taxonomy): Eukaryota > Metazoa > Onychophora > Udeonychophora > Euonychophora > Peripatidae > Epiperipatus > Epiperipatus broadwayi. The sequence goes on along the minus strand of JAQFVV010006286.1, from coordinate 880,854 downwards.
TGATTTTCACTCCATGAGAAAAGTATTTCAAGAAAAAAATATTATCTGCTCATTAGCACACATACTTTATAAATCTAACATGTAAGTAGAATGTAAAAGAAAATGTTAATAGAATTGAAAGAGCAAGTTTTAGAAACAAGTTTTAAATTATTTTCTCCCCGCTCTTCTACCTCTGAAATGCTATACTTAACTTGAAACAAAATAATCTAATATTCTAATACTACTCATTATTTCACATTCACTCGCAATTATACACATATAAAAATATTATTATGTATGTGCGTGTTTTATCCCATAATAAAATATTTAAAACCAAAATAATAATAATATATTAGTTAAAACTAAAATCATAATACCATAAAAAAAAAAAAAATTGTTTTACACATTAATATTTTTCATAACTGTAAAATTAATAAACAAATAATTTTCATACATTCAAGATCATTTATGAAGCTCAAAGTTATTATTAGTAAGACATTCTTGTTTTTAATCGATCTGAATAGTCTTTAAAAGTTCTTTAAATAAAATATACCATTTTATTGCTAAAATGTTTATTAAGACTGATATCATAAAGAAAATAGATATAAAAAGTCATATTACCGATCTTTTGTTTGTGGCGAATTTCCAAGGGTTCAAACTTGTCTTGTATAATGTCTATATTTCTGCAGCTACCATTTCCGTTTTACTGGGAACAATCTCTTTCTTGAGGTGTATAACTATTTGATGATGATGACTATTGAGGTTATTTGCTTTAGTGGATAATTTGGAAATCATTATATTAATTTTTTTTTCTCTTCCTGTCAAGCGTGATTCTTTTAGTGGATGAAATACAGCAGTTGTTTTCACATTTATAAATTTTCTTGAATTTAAAATCAGTTGTTGGAACAATTAATTGGACTTGATGATTAATATTTATCAGTAGATTAATTCATCTTTCATCGAATGCAGGTGAATGCTTTCTTCCTTCTATTAAAAACATCTTATTTCTCTGGTCAGTTGAAAGGTGTAGAATATTATTTTAGACAAAACATCTTTTCTTTCCTATATGATGTGCAGCTTCCCCCAGATGGTCCGGAAAAGATGGGACATACATATAATTTTTCTAGCCAGCCATTTCTTATATTTTCAACATTCAATTTAATAGTCTAATAATCTGAATCATAATCACAATAATAATAATAAATCCAGACAGCTTTTTATATCCAATTTTTAGCTAACTTAACCAATCAGAGATAGCGTCACTTGCTATTTTTGGACAAATTCGTTTTAATTAGATCTCTAATTTATTTTCAACTAAATTATTTTTCAACTGAAAAGTTTAATCCTTTTTCCAGACACTTGTTTTAAAAAAAAAATAGACTTAATCCTTATTTCCTTTTTTTTTTTTTACATCTAGGTAACACTTCAAATTTTTGAGCTTCCTTCTTTAGATCTTAAGATAAGACAATTTCAAAATTAGAGTTCTCACCCATTATAAGCTCCCAAAGTAACAAACAATCATAAAAAACAAAATTGCTACAAAGATAGATATCTGATTAAACAGATTTCCTCTTTTAACATAAAATTGTACAAAAAAAATAATTTGACAGATTTAATCCTTCCTTTTCTTTCAATATTTAATAAATGTAAATTTCTGTATGTAATGTACACACATACTTCATTCTTTCAAATCATTCATAAACTAACATTAAATAATATAATTGCTAGCTTAGTAATTATAACCCTATTATTTAAAATTAAATCTGTAACTTTTAAATCCCAATTACAATTATGGAAAAGAAAATAGAAGTATAGAATAAGATATTAGAATTGATCAAGCATAGGTTAGTTTTAAAGAAAGTTAAAATGTTGAATATTTGAAATATAAAACAATTAAATAGTTTACACATACATTGCCTATACGTATGCATTATAACTTTGCTTTTTAAAGAAAAATTAAAATTTTAAATATTAAATGTGTGTGCTGCACTTTTTGAGATTTATTAACACACAAACAAGTAAAGCATATAATTGTTGACCCACTCTGTCTAAAGCGTTTAAGATTTTGATCTGGTAGGGTTTGAACTTGGATGCCCTACAGCTTCTTTTATGGTTATATAAAAATGTGATGATGATTTTGGTTTACCTTTTCTACATGCACATTACTATAAATTTGGCTAGTGACCAAATTGTAATGGCACAATATAAAACGTTATATTAGCAGCTAATGTGAATATGGCCTGAAGCTATATTTAGAATCTTGGCTTATATGTAAATTACCTGCTTACACTAATGAATAAATAATAATAATAAATTATACTTATGTATAAAAATATCGCCATAAATATTCAAAAATTTTAAACTTTTAAAATGTATTTTGTTAGATATAACAGAAATAATTTTTTAGATTGTTAAAATAAATAACTAAGATTTTGATTTTTTTAAACTGAAAATAATCTTTCTAATGGTAATGTATAATCTTTTTGTTTGATTGCGATCTTATTTTTTTAATATAGAAACAGAAAACCATTAACACAGCACAAGACTGAAAGTGGCGCTAGTTGTACATCACATCATGAATCTGATTTAATATCAGTTCACAAACGAACGCATATTGTCATATAGCCGTAATGATTAAAATATATATGAAAAAATGTAAAATTAAATACTGTAATTAATAAAAAAGTTTGTTTTGTATTAATTTTATTTGAAATTTTTTATTAGTCATACTTTATTTCTTTATTTTTTTAATGCAAATTTTAAAAGTAATTTTTCCTTGATGCTTTGCTTTTATACAATGTCTGAAAATTACTGGAACATATCCCCCATTTTTCAAGGTAAGTTAAGACTATTTTTGTGTGATTTCTTTTGTGCATGTTTTCTGAGGAACTTATCTACCGCATAAAATGAGACCCATGTGTACTTGAAATCTTTATAAAACACTACTGAGTTTAGAATTAAATTATATATCAGTGAGGTCTTTATATTTTGTTGATGTTTGCAATATATATTAAAAAACAAGTCATATTTTAAGAATATAAATCTTTTGTTGTTTTTTGAATCTCAAGATGCCTTTCATGGAAGATAGAATGGATCATAATGACATGCAAAGATGGCATTTTGAAAGAGTAAAGACTTATGTATCTTTAGCAGCCAAAAAAACATCCGGAACTCTCAATATAATAAAATAGCAATCTCCAGAATCTCCTGACCAATGAAATGATCATTTTCATGACTTTCCCAGTCACTTTTAATACTGGCTTTATAATCACACAACCGACATTTAAATACTTTTTTGCTAATGAGATGTTTTTTTATGGTACAACTTCTATCATGACTTTTAACATTATTATAACAAGTTTTGTTCTCACACAAAATACGATCTACCTGTAATTTTTCAGATTTTTGTATGTTAAATATTTTTCCTTTGCTATATGTTTTTTTTTTATGACTTATTAAATATTTTTTGCCAGAAGTTTTCAATTCACACAAGATCCACTTACATGTTTTGGCTCTGGTAGAGGTGTTTTCCTCTCTTAAACAACTTTTATAACAAGTCTTATACAAAGTGCACTTCAATGTTTTTCCTCCGGCATGTTTCTTTTCATGTATTAATAAACACTTTTTTTGAATAGACTTATATTCACAAAAACTGCACTTGAATGGTTTTTCTCCTGTATGTTTACGTATATGCACTAACAAACAACTTTTGTGAGAGGTCTTATATTCACACAAAGTACAGTTAAATGGTTTTTGTCCTGTATGTTTCATTTCATGTTGCAATAGAGTACTTTTGCGCCAAGTTTTATATTCACACAAAGAACACTTAAACGGTTTTTGTGGTGCATGTTTCCTTTCATGTCGTAATAAATAACTTTTTTGGGAAGTCTTAAATTCACACAAAGTGCACTTAAATGGTTTTCTGTCCATATGTTTACTTTCATGTCTTAATAAATCACCTTTTTGAGAAGTCTTATATTCACACAAAGTGCAATTGAATGGTTTCTCTCCTGTATGTTTCGTTTCATGTACTAACAAACAACTTTTTTGAATAGTCTTATATTCACAAAAAGAGCACTTAAATGGCTTTTCTCCTGTATGTTTCCTTATATGCACTAATAAACAACCTTTGCGAGCTGACTTATATTGACATAAAGTGCACTTGAATGGTTTTTCTCCTGTGTGTTTCCTTTCATGTCGTACCAAATCTCCTTTTCCATTAGTCTTATATTCACACAAAGTGCACTCAAATAATTTTTCTTCCATGTCTTTCTTTTTCTTCAATTAATTTTTAAACTACCTTTTTGAGAACTGTTATAAACCCAGTGTACTTAAGTGATTTTCCCTGTAGGTTTGTTTACTCTCTTGTCAATAAATTTTGACCATAAAATGCATTTAAATGGTTTTCTCCAATTTATCCTGTATGACTTTTTAACCTATTCTCAAAAGTTTTTGAGTGTAAAAAAAAATTTTTTTTAATCCAAATTAATTTTTTCTGAGTAATTTTGAAACTTGTTTTGTCACAAAAATAGTATATTTCATATCAATATTTTCCTTTTTTGGTATGGATTTTTTCATTTTTAATCAACCCTTCCAATCATAAAACAATGTTCTACAAGTTTCTGAATCACGTTGACAATCATTATAATCATGTATATTATCAGACTAAGATGATTGCTAATACATATGGTTTACTATTTGATTCATCAAACATTCTGTTTTTCTAGAAGTTATTTTCATTTTCTAAAATCTTTTAAATTTTAGTAATGTACATTTATAAACCAAATAAAATACACTTTCATTTCAAATGCATTTTCAAATACACTACTGATATTACTTGTTTTTATTATAACTATCAAAATGTTAATGTCAGAAGTTACCAGCTACTGTTGTTTTTTAAAACAAGATTGTTTATAAACTGTTTACCATTTTCTTAATTATTTATTTTAAAATAAAAATATTTTTCTATATAGTGGCATCTTTATATATTTATTATATCCAAACTCCTAAGTTAATTATTATACTTGTGTTTAAATATTACATTATATGTCGTATAAATATTTTCAATAAACCTTCTTTAAAAGAGAAATCCATAGAATATGTATTTTTAAAATCCTTTTGTCATTCCACTATGATAATATTAAACAAATAGATAAACTTTTATGTAAATATTCCAACTTTTCTAGGAGTGTAAACTCTTGATATATAATATTTGCAATTCCAATATCATAAATTTGTATTATTTGATACAAATAAGTAGAAAACTAATATAAAGTCATCTTATTCTGTGAATGAATATTCTCTTGGTTATAAAAACATGGTAGTTCTTATTGTTAAATTTTGGGTTCAAATTACTGATCAATATCTTACTGTTTGAAATATAAATATTTGATGGTAAATATTTTATAATACTTGAGTTTTTTTTCATTTTCTTGAACCTATACAAAATAAAAATAAAAAACATATTAACATTAAACATATTGGTTTACATTATAAAAGATTAAATGAACAACATTCTTTAAATGAATAATTAAAGAAATTTAACAGGTGATAATTTTCATTACAGTGAGTTTTTTAATTTAATTTCCTAAAACTAAAACAAATAGATCTAGTTTCCAATTATTAAGAGTAGGCTCACTAGTCTCCGATTATTTTTTCTCTTACAGTTTTGATTGAATTATTATCTAGATTATTTACTTTTGGTTTTACACACATAAAGAGAAAAGAAATTAATCTCATAAATAAATTTAGAAATTAAGAATATAGAAACAAAATATTCATTTATAAAATAAGTAATAAAATAAATTGCTATAAAACTTTCATAAAATGGAGACCCTTTTAATAAAATAAAATCTACATTAGTATTCATATAAATCTAATTTAATACATACTTTCAGTTAAATATACAGTTCATATAATGGTGATGATGGCTTCTAGAATCATTCTATCTTCAACAAATCAAATAAATACTGATAGTTACTACAATCTTAAGATCTTCCCCATGTCCATTTTTTTACAACAATGTGATCTTTCCTCCTTCGACACATATATCTCAGGTTAATCTAAAAATCATGAAATTATTTCTCAAATTCCTTTATATAATATCAAAAATACATCATCTGTTTCTCTTACCAAAATAACAATGTTTGTTAGTACTTGTTTGATCTTTACATTCTTGAATTTTTCATCTCCATTCTATTTTTTAAGCTTTTGTTTAATTTCCAAAAAATCTATTATTAGAAACTCTGGAAAAACATAGATCACCATTAACTTAGTCACTGAAAGTAATAAATGAAATCTAAATAAGTTACAAACAATTCTCGTTTTTGTGTGCCTGATTATGTCTTGGATAATTATAGTTACATATTAACAGTTATGTCAAAAATTTAAGTTAAATGAAGATTACTCTGTATATATACACATTTAGTTTATATACAAAATTATGCTAAATGTATATATATATTAAAAAACAGGCAAAACTCTCCATACAGTAGTGTCACTCAGTGCAAGTCAAAATAATCAATGGATGCCAGAAGGCTTGTGCATAAAATCCCTATCTAGTGCCTATTTATCCAATATTCCCAGACTAGTTTCTAGCTTGTGGTTTTCGTCAGTGAGTAGCTTTGGATCTGAAAGCACTGCACCTAGATCTTGAGATCTAATTCAACCCTCTAGCAGCCACCTTTTATCTCTAATTAACTACAAAACTATGAGTCTAAAATTTGAAAACAATATTTTCAATCCAAGCTCAGTAGCTTATATAGTCGTAAAAGTCTGAACTCAGTTCAGTATTCATACATTTTGGTGTCTTTGGTTCTTTAATAACCATAGTCATCACTATCCTATTAGGCAGGATTGGTATTAAACCAATAAACATCACATGATCACCATTTCTTATGCTTGCTTATAACTTATTAAAACAGGCAAAACTCTCCATACAGTAGTACCACTCAGTGCAAGCCAGAGTAATCAATGGATGCCAGAAGGCTTATGCATAAAATCCCTATCTAGTGCCTATTCATCCAATATCCCTAGACTAGTTTCTAGCTTGTGGCTTTTGTCAGTGAGGAGCTTCGGATCTGAGAGCACTGCACCTAGATTTTATGCACAAGCCCCTGGCATCAATTGATTACTCTGGCTTACTGTATGGAGAGTTTTGCCTGTTTTAATAACAGTTTTGAGCAAGTATAAAAAATGGTGATCATGTGATATATATATATATTGAAAGTATGTGCATGCATTATTGCATTTTTTGTTATTAATTGCTTAATATTACATTTAAAAATAAACAAAAATATATCAGAGAAGATGTAGTACAGCATGAAAAAAAAAAGATCGTAGAACTGTGATATGTTTCAAATTTTTTGAATTATTTTATATATTAGGTCTGACAATCAAATTCGCAAACTTATAATCATCTGCTTACATTGGCAGCACTGTACAAATAAGTTAATGTTTAATAATCTTGGTATATCAGAGTCGGTTGGGGTCTTGCTAAATGGCATTCATTAGTGTTACATATCAAACAAACATTAAATTTCTTGTTAAATTTGACAAGAATGAAAATGAAATCTAAAAGATGTTGGTCCAAGTTTATGGGGATAATGTCAAAATAGTAGTGAACCAACAGATTAAATGTTTTTCTGAGAAAAAAGCATCACTTATTAAGAGATTAAGCACCACTGATAAAATACAAAAATTCATTGTACTGTGAATCAAAATAATTAGCTAAGTATGAGCAGCATAGTAGACTAAATAAATATCAACAACAATCAGGAAAATCTTAGTATGAGAAAGATATGTGCAAAAGTTGTCCTGAAGAAACATACTGATGAACAAAAACAAAAAGAGTCAAAGTTTAACAAGATCTTTTAGATAGACCAGGCAATATTATAGATCATGGTATTACTGGTGATGAAATATGAGAGTACTAATATAACTCTGAAACTAAGCACCAAAGTGAACAATCTAAGTCAGCCAACTTTTCATGACCAAAAAAATTCTATCAATTGAAATCATGAGTCAAACCAATATTATTAATCTTGAACTCTATAATTTTCCTTCTTTTCTTTAAATGTGTAATTCTATGAATAGCATTACTATGCTAATATAAAAAAAGATTACATTTCATTAAACAATTGAATAAATAATCTGAGTCAAGTTTTTAGCGAATTGTTTGCACTATCAAGTCTTTTATATTATTGAAAAATAAAATTACTTCAAAGGATTTTTCAAGAGTGAAAAAGGAATTGAAAACTGAAACATGTAGAATGAACTTATATAACAAAGAGTTTCACAATCTCCAAAAGTTTAAAATGAACAATGTCAAAATACAGCAAATAAGCTTTGCAGAAAATACGACAAGAAATTACGATTTTTAGCAAAAAAGTAGAGAGTAATAATAAATAAGGAAGCTACTGAAAAGTGTGTTAATCTGACAAACCGTCCTCTCCCCAAAAAGTGCTCAACTTTTTGGCACAAAGTTTGTTAAACGTAGGTGGAGAAATCCTTGTATGGAGAAAATAGCTGATATTGAAGCTAGCCTTCTGAAAGATGTAATGAGAAAAGTGGCACAGGTATTGTGGAATATGACTCAAAACAAAGAAAACGTGGATAAAGAAGAATATACAAATGATTAGAAATTATATGCAAACTAACCAAATTAAGTTTTGAAAAAGAACAAAATGAACAGTTTTGTTGTACCGTCTGGAGATAAATATAACTACAAAGTCAATGAACAAATTGATGTTGAATTTTAAAATAATAGAAACTTACAATTTACAGCTAATGAAGAATAATTTTGTAATGTCTATATTGAGAAAACATCAGAATAAGGCTGTCAGTAAAGCATCCACCCACCCCCAGAATTTTTACAAATGTAAAAGTTCACAAAGCAAATAATCCTCTTACTCTGTTAATAATAGATTTTGGGGAGGTGCTTATTTTTATAAGACAATGAAATTAATAGCTGAATAGCTCATTGACTATGCATGATTTGGTAACTTGACAATTAAATCTCATTTGACTGTGCGCGGATGTTAAATGCACATAAATTCAGCTCCCAGTCTAAACTTGCTTCTCTCGACATAGTTGAGTTATACGGTTCTGTCTCTTGTCAAAAGGTCTATAGATATAGTCAATGACATATTAACAAATTCAGCTTTAATCAGAGTAAGAACTGAGTTCATTGTTGACAGACTGAGGTGGATTGATAGTCACACTACCACATTAATTAACAGCAAACTTTACAAGATTGAGCATGGCTGGCCTATGGGATTTCCAGTAAAAAGGTATATTCTGCAGCTCAATATTAAATAAATATGAAGAATATATTTCTACAGTGAATAATTTTTTCTACATTTGCTATGTAGATAATGTGTTAATCTGCACATCAGAGGATAATATTAAGAAAATAAGGAATGATTTAATGGAGAGCTCATCTTTAATTTGGATGATAGAACAGGAAGATGAGCACATGCGTATAAAGTTTTACACTTACATGTTCAAAGATCTGAAAGTGAGATAGACTAGATTAGTAAAGACCCTTCAACATTCATGGAGCTGTACAACCTGTCATGCATTCCCATCTCGCACAAGCTGGCTGGATTTAGGTGTTTCCTCTATTGGAATCAAATACTAACCAAATATGAGGTGGACTGAAAGAACAATATCAAAATATATGTTAAAATCAATATGGGATATAAGCGTAACATTTTATTTAAAATCTTAGAAAATTTTATTCTACCATAAATACTCATTCTGCAGAACACAACAATGCTACTAAGTGGTTGTCTCCCCTTCGTGTCTTGTCTACAACAATGGCTAAAAACATGTCAGCTTCCAAGTCTAAATAAGTTTATAAACAACATGAAGGCTGGGTTGCCTCCAGACCAGGCCCTCCAGATTGTTTATTAAATTAACTGCAATGAAAACAATTGGAAAGCAGTCTATTAAGGGGAATCGTGAGCAAATAGCACCACTAGACTGGGATAACATCAATATATATACACACTCACAAATAAAAATCCCAATATAAAGTCAGAGTTTCTTGAGCGTCAATTGAATTCTGGCTATGATTTTGATTCATGGAACATCAAAATAGTTTGTGCTGAATATAATGAAAAGAAAAGTTAAAGAGGCCTGGTTTATAGAAATAACACCCATGTGACAAATAAAAAAGACTCCTGCATAACCTTGTCTACAAGTGGAATATGTAAATTACATATTAACCAGCAAAAATCAAGATCATATTTTCTTCAATATTAACACCAGTTGGACTGATAAGTTGAAGTGCTAAGATTATAACCCCCCCGCCAAGTCGAAAGCAATGCTCAGTAGGTTATTTATTCGATGGTTTAACAAAATGTAATCTTTTCTTGTATTAGCATAGTAATGCTACTCTTAGAATTACTAATCATGCTTGATATTAGAGGGATAGTTCATTAAGAATTTGTATCAAGAGGACAAATAGTCAAGTTTACTATTTAAGTGCTGACAAGATTGCATGAAAAAGTGAGATGAATATTATGTGACCTTTTTGTTAAAAATCCATGATTCCTGCATCACAATGCAACCAGGTCACACAATACTGTCTGAGAGAAACTTTGTAGCCAATAAACAAATAATTGTATTTCAATAACCAAAATCTACTCACCTGATTTGAATTCCAATAACTGTATTCTTTACTAAATAAAAAGGAAATATTGAAAGGAAAATGTTTTGTTGACATTCAGGACATCAAAGATAATACAATGATTGCTCTGGATGACCATTTTAGAAAAAGAATTCCAAAAATTGCTTCGAAGGGTGGAGCAGACACTGGTGTTGGTGCACAGTTTCCCAAAAGGGAATACTTCAAAGTTGACCATAGTGATATTCAGCAATGACATAGTTAATACCTTTTCTAGTAGTTCCCAAACCGAATTCTCAGCCTTTGTATGCTGAGAAATGTCAATGTGAGTTTGGATTTACCTAAATTAAAGTAGATAACTACATGTATAAAAAAAAAATGAGCAGAAAACTATTTGTAACTCACTATCAAGTCATGACAATATGAATCGTAGAATGAACATTCTGGTGTCAAGACATTAATTTTTTTCCCTTGCATTACTACCTAGGTTAAGCTGTTATAACTATCAGAAGTAATCTAATTATTTAAAATAATTTTATTTATATTCCTAATTTTTCATTCCCAACATTTTTCTACAAAGTGGAAGAACACAAATAAAAAGGTGAGTATACAGAATTTTTAAATGATTTGCTAAAAATTGTGAAATCATTAATAAATGATTATAAAATCATGGCCTGGCTAATATTTGATTGGTAACATTTTATTTCTGTTTTATAAGTAAAAAAGTTATAAAAACTACTGATAGTCAGTGTATCATAAAAGTAATATATTTGTTTATATTAATTAAGTCCTTACTTTAAAAAAAGTTCTTTGACAGTGATAAACAATTCAATCATAATTTATAGGGCAGAAGGATACTATTTTAAATAAGTTTTATTTGATCTCCATTTTTTTTTTTTTATGTCTGATTAACATGTGCTACATATTTCGATCACAAGATTTTGAAAATAGATCGTTTTGGGACCAACTTATTTAGATCTTTCTATATTTAAATAAGACCAATAATTTGCTATGTAAAACTCCTATCCTAAATCCAATTCAAAGACAACTTTATAATTGTACTGCCTAATAAAGTATATCTAATCTGCTAAATATAATAATCACTATTATTTTCTCAATGTTGAAGACATTGTAATTATGGAATGAAGAAATTGTTTCATGAATACAAAATCCCATGGTTACATTTAATGAAGGACACCAATCTAAATAAATAATAATAATAATAAGACAAAAGAAAGAGAAAAAACACAGAAATAAGATTATCATAAATTAGCTTTTTATTAACAAACATCATATCATAAGTCTTAATTAAATAATGCTTATCAGTTATCAGCATTTAAACCTCTCTCTTACATAAAACTCATTAATCCATTATATGACTCACAATATATATATATCAAATTTAAATATTAAATAAGTTTTAAATTCAATGTCACGAAATAATCTGAATTTAAAATGATGCAGTGAAATTATTTCTATATAAATCCCTTTGCTTTAGTACAGATTCAAATTGCATTGTCTGTAAGATATTATATATATATAAAAACAAAAGATCGATTACTTTGGACCAGATTTTCATTTGAAATAATTCGCAAATTTTATATCTATGGCATGGTATGATTTCTGCTGTGGTTCAGTCAAGATAACAGAATACATGCAACTAAGCAATTCACACAGACATTTAATATACCAAAAGTATATATATATTAAATACTTACATAAAGTAACATTTACATCAAATCGTGTAAAAATGATAATTAGAAAAGATTAATAACGGAAGGAATGCAAAATTCAAAAATATCTGATCATGATATTAGATTAAAAAGAAATAAAAAGAACATTTTCTATATAATAGAAACAAAACAAAATTAAATAATATTTGTAAAATAGCATTCTTAAAAAATAAAAATATATATTGTTAGATAAAGATAATTCCAGAAAACTATTAGAAAGAAAAGGAATAAGCCAGTGCAAAATAGAACAAACAAACCTAGGCAAGCCGCAATAACAAGTGTACCCCAGTTGTAGATCAGAAGTGAAATGTATGAACATTTAAAGACCATCTCCATCTTAATTATGGTTTTAGTAAGTCTTCAGGCAGAACTATAAATTTGTAAGTAGTTGCCTATTAATATGCTAAAAATTACATTTTGTTCAAAACTTTATATTTAATGCAATTATCAATGTTTAGCCATAATATATTAAATTTTTTGAATTTTTGTTTTCATTTAGATTCCTTCTTTTAACGTCCTGAGTGCATTTTTTCTTAATGAGGGCAAATATAAATTTCTTGTCACAGTTGGAGAATTTGAAAAGGTGGGAGATATAAAACATTAAATTAATCTAGGATGTAGACAGTATGTTTAATTTTTTTTTTTTTCCCCCATGTGTCATAGCATCAGCAGCCATCGCTGACCTCTCGACTACCAATGCTTGACAGTATGTTTGTTAAAATTGAAATTAAATCTTTAAGGAAATAGAATAATATATCAAAGCATAGTTGACTAATAAAAGAATGGCAATAGCACGGAGAGAATATAGGAATATGATATTAATAAGATTTCTGAGTGGCCTATGTACAATATAGTATACAGTATTTTATTGAAATAGTTAAGATTTTACTTCATTAACACTTAAAATAAATTAATATGTATATGTGCTCTGCGCATAGATAATGAAGCTATTAATTGTCTGTGAAATTATTAAAATTTACCGCCAAGTGCTTTCGGGACAGTTTATAGGGACTTGTTTATGGCAACTTGTATTCGATTAATAACTATAATATTAATGCAAATTTTATGCAAATTTATATGCAGATGTTACGTGGACCATTTTTGAGATAAGGAAAAGCAAGCCTCTCTTCTGTTGATTGCTGATGGCTCACTTACGATGTAGTAAGCTTCCCTAACTTTACGTTTGGTGTCGTTCCAAATAATAAAAAAACCGACATCGCAAAAATGGCTATATTACTTCTTTTTGTTTGGGGTTTTAGGTTAACTGAAATTGCAAACCAACTTTGCAAATCTGAAGCTCCTGAAAATTTATCCTATGCAGAATTGGTTGTGTTAGCAATCGTTTTAGTCCTATATTATCTAAACATCTAATTTACCTTCATTTATATAATAGTAGCAAGTAAAGGAGAAAAATATATAGAGAATATAATGCTTTTCAAGAGATTTGGCAAAGAATTGTGTGTATAGAGATTATTTGGAAGGTTTGTTGAAACAATTTCTGTGGAATATGACCAATAAAAAATTACAAAGGCACCTATTGACATATCTCAATTGTCATACGCGGAAGACATCAAAAGATGCACCATGTATAATTAATTCAAAGTCATATTCATCTATCCAGTGTAGCAGAAGTTCCCAAGCAAATAACAATTCCAAGAGAAAAGTGCAAAAATGAAATTAGAATGCTACTGTTGCCGAAATGCAGAACCCATAGTACAAAAACGCAAGTGGGAAAGTGCAAAATGTAAAAGTTGTGGAAACGTTAGGTAACTAGCCACAGTTTATCATTCTAGAAACAAATAAGGACATAAACAAAAAATTCCCCAAGAATTAAAAATAAATAAAGTGAACCTAGAAGTGAAATGAAAATACTCAGCATAAATTTGTAATAAATCTATAGCAAATCAAGTTAATAGAGGAGCTGGATGTCTCTCATATTTCAGACTAAATGGAGCACATTAACTAAAAATATGTAAAATAGCTCTAATTTGGCAAAAACATAACTTAAAGCCAAAAAGACAAATGGAAATCTCATTGTTATCATCATTATAGTTAAAATAACAATCCAGATTAATAACTATTGAAAAAAGTTAGCGATTTATCAAAAAAGACAATTTAAATTTCATATTAGAAAAGAATGATTTGTTCCCCTATTCATAAAGATCTATAAAATCAATACTGAAATATAAACTAAATTCTTTAAATTATTTGACTCTAAGCAGGGAAAGACAACAAATGTTATGCATGTAGATATCAAATTTGAGAGGGAGTAAAACCAATTCATTTGTAAATGATGAAAGATACTCTTCTCACACAATGCAATAATCAAACAACTTCAGATAAAGTAATGACAGTTATTGAAAATTCAGAATGGACCACTCCCATAGCTATTAACACCAAAATTAGGATAAATCTGTATATATGGGAACTATTGGAAAACTAATGGCAAAGGCATAAATAAAAGCCTGTATCTTAATCTACAAGTAAGACTTTCTATTAAATTTGGATGAATCAAATTTTTTTACTAAACGGGATATGAACACTACTTTTCATTATATACCATTGTCAGAAAAAAATCACAAACCTGTTGACAATTACAACCATAAGATGTTGTTCAAATACAATTGCCTTTTCTTTGGAATAATGACAGCTCCAATTATTTTCTAAACTATGACACGATGAGCTGTTAAATTGAATGGATGGGATTGCACCTCATTTTTTGATATTTTAATATTGTTTAATTTAGTAAAATCTTTCTAAATACTATATTGTGTGGAAAAATTGAGAGTTTTTAATTATTGTGATGTAATATCACTATAATAAAACTATTAAATAATATCTCATTAAAATCTTTATGATAGAATAAATATGTGAAATGACTCTCAGAATTTGAAACTATATTAAACTCCAAGAAATGCATTTGTAATGCAAAAGAAATTAAGTTTCTGGATTATATTATTACAAGTCCAAGAATAGGATCTGATCCAAAAAAGGTTAAAGTAATCAAGAATGCTCAGAAACCAAAGAATGTAAAACAAATGTCAGGCTTTTCCATTGGTAAATCTTTTTTAAGAATTTTTACATCCTTATATAATTTGCATTAATCAGCTGCGGATTTGGAAGGAACTACAAGAGAATGATTCTTCCAAAAGGTAAAAACAATGGTGACATTTAGCCATTTATGGGTTCATTTTGATAATACTTTGGACATAACTTTAATAACTGATATGTTACATTGGAGGACTAAATCATATCTTAGTCACAATTTGGAAAAGAGTGAACTATCCAATAGCATTCATGTTTGGACAATGTCAAAGAATCAAAAAAAATATATACTCACCTGGTCAATAACAACTATTAGGAATATTTTCAAATAAAAAGGCACTACTGAACCATTTAAGTTTTATATAGACTCATTAGGAGAATCTGTTATCAATGTATGATTATGAATTACAATTTAGAAAAGACAAAATATGCTGACATATTCACATATTTAATACAAAAAAAATAGCAAGAACTACATTTTGTAGACCAATGTGAGACAAAATTGATCAATTGTAAAACTATAGCACTGTGGACTAAAGCCAGTACAGATTACCAGATGCTTATGATTTGGATAAAGGATGGTAACTAGTAAATAGTCTAAATTCTTTAAAACACTTGTGGAATTCATAGGAGCAACTAACTATACACTAATCAATGGTTTATGACAATTGGCAATAAAACAGTCCCATGTCAGGGTTAAATTAAAATTTTGGAAGAATTTCTGTTTGCCTACCATAGAGCTAAATCCCTAGTATACAGTTTCTGTGTAGTAACATAACATTGATATAAAAATTGAAATGCATATAAAAACCTGCAAATCCTGCCAATGCATGGCATATTCATTGCCAAGAAATAGTCTTCTTGGCCAAAAACTGAGATTGCACATGGTGTGTGAAGAACATTCCAAGTCATTCTTCAAAATTTTAGTTAATGATGACTTAAAGTGAGTGGAATGTAGGATAAAATGGTAAAAGTTCACCTGAAAATGTTAATATGAAAAAAATTTGGATATCAAAATCCGTAATGTTTTTATTTGAATTATCGGTGGGGGGTGAAGATGTTTTATCTTGTCATCCTGAATCAAACAAGATTGCTGAGAAAGCTGTTCAGCAGTTAACGCAAAACATAAATAGCATTCTGACAACATGCAAGGTGTAAATTTTGATACTTCACCAGCATATTACTCAATTCAAACAATTTCTAATATTCATTTCCTTTATCATGCTAATCACATCCTGCCAACGAATTCCAGCTAACCTTGCCAAGTGACAAGACTACTGAAACTATATAGATTCACAAATTACTTTAACTGAGAAAATGATTGAAAATGCAGGTCTGGGAAAAACTTAGCTAATAAAAAGCAAACCAATACCCCAAAGGCATGCAATGGAAAAGTCATAAAGAAATGGTTGCCCATTTCTTTAGGACTATATGTGAGACTGATGAGGATAATACACTGCCTCAGTTAAGAGCAATAATGGAATGTGTGTTAACTATTCATACACACATATATTAAACGTATTAAAAAGTGTTCATGCAATAAACTTACACAATATAAAAACACTTAATCAGGATGTTAGATTAGAAAAAAAAACTTTTAGATAATAGAAAAATATTAGTTTTTAAGATAGCAGAGTTTTAAAATCAAAAATAAAAGGTTTGAGAAATACTTCAAAGAATTGTTTTAAAAGGTGATTAAGCTGAAAGCCAGGTAAGAAGTCAGCACGTCAAGCTAAAAAAAACAACTAAAGGAAGAAGGGCTTCGCTGTGCTTAATACCTACTGCCGTCCCAGTTCCCAAATGTGATCTAAGGCCAATTTAAAAGTTATTTCGCTCTTAGTAAGCTTTCGGACAGAAATGCAAATTTTGAACTATAGTTAAATCTTATATCACATTTACACTTAATAAAGTATTATTTAAGCTTACTATATTAAGTATTTGTACCTAAACTAGGACCTGATGGTTTTTTATTGATTTATAATAACGTTCAGATTCACCCCTTTCAAACCCCGATTCTAGTTTATTTGAAGAGTCCGGGCATAGCAATTTCCAATTTAAAATCAGAAAAACAACTCTTTTTACTTTTTCTTCTTCATTTAATACTTTTAAAAATTATCTTTATTTTCATCTTTATATGTTAACTGAAATCAATTTTCTTCCACATTTTTAAAACGTTAAACACCAACAGCTGCAGAAATTGGGCGTCGCGTGATTATTAACGTTTAAGCAGTACTTCGACTTTTAATCCTATTTAGATAATAAGCTGCTACATCTTAGTTAGCTTCATATAATTTTAAATCGTAAATGTTAATAAAGTAAATATTTATATTAAAAGACAATAGCTACGTAGTGAGAATTATTATATTTATATAAGTTTAGTTTAATCCTACAATTTAAATGTTTATCAATAAAGATATTAAGATTAACTAACATTATTAAATTATTCTAATAGACACAATAAATATTCTATATAGTATTAAATAAATATAAAGTATTTTGTGAATCTTACCACAGTTATTCTTTTTTTTTTTAAACACGGCAATACAAGTATTTAGGTTAAATAAAATTGCGAAATTTTCGTCACACTTCTAAACTTGTTGCTCAACGCCCTCTCTCTGTTTAGTTAAGCTTTCATTATAAAATGATTACTCTTTATTAATTAACTAACAAAAATAGTCCATTCAACATCTTTTTTCTAAAAGGACTCATCCACTGATTGATATCACGTAAAAAAATCCGTTTTTATAGCCTTCTTATATAAAAAATAAATAAATAAATGTTTTTATATACATGAATACTATATTTTCTATGATTTTTACCCTACATTTCGATAATTTTTTAAAGGATTATTCAATTGCATGGATTGTACTTTATCTGAAAAAATAAAAATATTAACATGGCAAAAACATGCAACAAAATGATATTTGTAAATTACAATATTGAATATATATATATCATCAAATGATGAGAGAAAAAGATGTATCAGATAATTAGAATTATGCAATTATCACCATCAACAATATTCTGTCTCATGGAGATCCAGAAAAGTCAAGTTAACCAGCTCTTCAATTCCACGTAGCTCTTTCCACCTCTTATATCATCTAGCAATGCCAACTGTCTTTTCTTTTTGTTTCCACTCACTACTCCCTTCAAAATATCTTTCATTAAACTATACTGTACTTTGTTCTTAATATATGTCCAATCCAGTTTCTTTTACTATATTTACTCAATCAATCTTCTTTTTTTATTTACTCTCTTCAAAACTTCTTCCTTTGTTATTTTATTCATCCAACTGATTAATTTTGCCATTCTTTTCCATGACCACATCTTAAAGGCTGCCAATATATTCCTAATTTTATTAGTCAGAGTCCATGTTTTACAAACATACAGTAGTACACTTCACATATAGCATTTAATTAATTTTTTTCTTAATTCTCTCTTCAAAGGTCCATAAATGTTTGAAAGTGCGTCTTTTTCTTAGTAAATGCCTCCCAATGTTAAAATATTTAAATCCTTTTACCTGTGGAATTATGTGAACATGAATTTCAATTTTCAGTTTCCTTTTGATTGTTCCCTATTTAAAAGTTTTCTCAACCATAATCATCTTTCTATACATCCTTCCTCCAATTTATTGAACACATTGTGAAGACACTTTTCATTCTGAGCGACAAGAGCCATATCATCTACAAATCTTATATATTTTATTATTTTATCTCTAACCTCCATAATCTAAATAAATATTTAACATGTTTTCTAAATAAATATTAAAAATGGATGATAAAGGAGCTATTAGAAATTATAAACCTATCAGTGCTTTATCCATGCAAAATTTTTATCAAGATAGTTAAATCTTACCTACAGTAAACTTTGGAATTAACCAACCAAGACAGAAATTTAAAAGTAGTTTTAGCACAGTGATTCACACCTAATTATTGAAAGAAGTTATAAAGAGAAACAATGAATATGAGTTGCCAGTATATTTTGGATTATGAAAAGTTATTTGATTCTTTAAGCATTTCTTCACTAGATGTAGACTCAGGGTATTGTCATATTCTGCTAAGTACAGCAACAATTAAAGCACATAGTTGTACTAAGATTAACATTGAAAATGTGTCTGCCAGGGTGACTCCATATCTCCAAAAAAAAATTACAACACATTTAAAATAAATATTTTGTGGATAAAAATGGGAAGGTAAGAGTTAAAAATAAATAGAGATTATTTAAATCATCTAGATTTTACAGATGATATAATTACTTGAAAATAAAGTTTCACAATTTTAGGAAATATTGCTGGCATTATCAGATGAAAGTAAAAATAATAGGACTAAAGACAAATTCTAAAATGACTACAATAATGTTGAATGGATATTCTCAAAATAAGAAAATAAAGTATGATAATGATGAATTAGAAGATGTTAACAACTTCAAAGGTCTTGGTCAAATTAGTAATACAGATGGAAATATTGTATGAAATTAATCATAAAATAAAACCTGCATTGAATGCTTTTGGTAGAACTAAATATTAAACAAGGATATGTTTGAGTGCTTGAACAGAAATATTAATAATATATGTGTGTTAGCTGTTCTTACTAATGAATCAGAGACCTGGTCATTTTATAAAAGAGCAATAGAGAGATTTCAGACTAGTCAATGAAGTATGGAAAGATGTATGTTAGAAGCAATAAAGAAATGAAAATGAAATACATGCTTAAGATATCAAACAGGTATTACTAACATAAATAAAAGAATTAAAAAACTAAAATTGACAGAAGGAATGATAGATAAATGGACAGTATGCTATACTGGATTCAAAGAAATAAAATAAAAGACCACATGTGAGATGAATGATTAAATAAAGAACATTGTTGATGTGATGTGGAACAATGAGGCTAGAAATCAGAAACTGATTTAAATGTGGAGAGATCTTCATCCTGCAATGGACTGATAATAGTTGAAAATGAAGATAATGATGATGAGGAGGAAAAACATACTTATGATAGTAACATATCATTTCTTAATCTTGTTTTTTTTTGTTGTCATATTTACATTTTATTCTACTTTTTCATTTAATTAAAAATACAATAATTATAGAATATAATCATAACATAGGGAAAAATTTGTAAAAATTATATGAATATTTAATATATAAACTAATTTATAAATGATGTGGAAGAAAGGTTTTTATATGATATATTATTGTTAATATATATTATCTATAGAATATCCCTTTATATGATAATAAATTGATAATATATAATGACTGTAGAACATTTTAAAAAAGATATGAAGTAAAAAAAAATTGTATTATGCCAAAACCTTTATAGGAAAAGAAATTATTTTAGTCAAGTTTATAAAAAATTGTAAATGTGATTACTACAGTGGCATAATTAGAATTTTGTGTTTGTAACAAAAATTGTTTGCATCTTCTCATAACATCATCATTGATAGAAAAAAAAATAGACACAATTAAAATTTTGTCTTTGGTATCAGCAAATACACTTATAATATTTGCTACATCAAGAAATTTGATTTTATTTTCAATTCATAATAGCTTATAATAGTGTAACTGATAGAATTGTTTAAAATATTTTTATTATCTTTAATTTAGTTAAGTGATCATTAAGGGCAGGCTGTAATCACAATAGTTGGACAAAAAATAATTAGAACTGGTTTAATAGGAGAAGCAACTGTCTCACATGCTGAAACGGGATGAATACAAAAATGAGACTTCTTTTTTAATAATTTTTGTCAATGTAATATTGTAAAAATATTTAAATAATACAAAATTGAAAAAAAAACATTTGGGAGTTTGTTTAATGAAAAAAATAATTCTTCCCTTTCAACCAACAAAAATTGATCAAATTTGTAAGTGAAGTTTGCATTCAGATAGTATTTTCTGCCATATATATATATATATATGCGTGTACATATATTTGATTTACTTAAAAGTGTGGGTACTGTGGTATTAGAGCTGCGACAAGAAGAATTATAATCATTTAATCATTAAATAGGTTATTAAATCAAAAACATATTTTAAAATTTACATTAAAAAAAAAACAATTTAACAAAAATAAATAAATAAATAAAGCATTAAGGTGAAGAATAGTTAAAATACGTGTTTAAATCAAATTGAGTGTGTGTTTGCATGTGCATATTCTGCATAATCTATTTTAATACATTGTATAGGCTATATATGTAATATATGCGGGATTCGAACTCAGACTTTCACACGATCTACAACTCTCAGTGCCATCTTATATTGCTGACTCACCTAATCACACACATGTTGAAAAGATAAATAATCACCAATATACATATTTCGTGCCATACCAGCACTCATCAATTGGTTCAGATTACCATCTCCACACATATATACAATTAGTACTCAGCTTTATATTAAGATAACCAATCTACTTTAATGAGGGCTGGTTTAGCACGAAATACGGATTGGTGATTACTTATCTTTTCAACATGTGTGTGATCAGGTGAGTCAGCAATATAAGATTGCACTGAGAGTTGTAGATCGTGCGAAAGTCTGAGTTCGAATTCTGCATATTACATATATAAATGCAGGTGTAAGCCTGTACAATGTATTAAAATAGATTATGCAGAACATGCACATGCAAACACACACTCAATTTGATTTAAATACGCATTTTAAATATTATTTACATTAATGCTTTTCATATTTTTTTTGTTAAATTTTTTTTTTAATGTAGATTTTAAAATATGTTTTTGATTTAATAACTTAATTAATTTAATGGTTAAATGATTATAATTTTTCATGTCGTAGCTCTAATACCACACTACCAAAGTGTGTGATTATTAAATTATTTTAAAATAATAATCTTTGAAATCTTTTATTTAAAGATTTGTTTTTTATCTCAAAGAAATTAGGATATCTTTGTTTTATTAAATCCATTATAATTCAAGATAAAATTAGATTGTGAGATTTTTTTTCATTAAAAAAATTTTTTTTAATTGTAATTCTGGGAAAAACAAGAGTTGAAGGGGTGGGAGTTATAAATTTTTGCAATTAACTCTATTGTTGAAATTTGAGAGACTAAAAGTATTTGCAATTAAAGATATTGTTAGAGTCAATCAATTATGCTAATTGAAGGAGAACTTTTCTATTAATTAAAAAAGTCAATGACAATAAAAGGACAGAAATTAGGCCTGTAAAAACGCTTCTAAAAATAAATCACTGGGTGTGAATCCTGTTCCTGGAAAAACGTATAAATTACGGAATTTACTTTTGTTATATTAGATTGGAAAAAGCTTGGAAGCAAATTAAAATAAGATTGGAAATAAATTGAAAAATATAATATTAACCAGTGCCAAGAAAATGTTCTCAGGCTAATAAACATTGAAAGCTTTTCTCTCAAGGAAATATGGCTCACAACCATACCTGGAGCCACCCAAGCAATTGTCAACTATGGGAAGAATGGATTTAATAAGCTAGCTGAGGATATAAATAAGCCAATGGATGAAACAAAGGATTCATGCCAGCAGTTGCAAAAAATATCAGATGACATTACCCACATGAAGAAAGTAAAATCGCTGATCGATCGGAGTAAATATGAACTTTATTTAAAGAACTTTTATTCTGATTGGCATAATAGAATTCTAAACTTCATTAATTTAATTGTATAAAGAAATTTCACAGTAGAGTATGGAGTTTTTCAGAGAGAGTTTTTTAATGTTATTTTGGATGAATTAAAAAGGGGTTATGGTATTATTTTTAATAAATTTTTATAAATTAAAATTTTATATAATTTTAATTCATTAATTATGTTCAAAGTATGTGTAGTTTTAAGTTCTAAAAATGTTAACTGCTCCTTCTAGAAAGTCAACTAGAATGGGTGTACGGATCTGTTAAGAATTCTGATGATAAACATACACAAAAACCTTATGTCAGAACCTGTTGTGCAAAAAAGGGATGTTTGACAGCTGTAAGCAAACAATGGACACTTGCACCATTTCATAACAGTTTGAATATAATTATTAATTGTGAAATGTAGAGGGTTTGAATGGTGCAACATATTGCCCATTCTTATTAATAAGTCAACCTTCAATCACATCTATTTGGACAGGCCTCCAAAATAAACCTGGATTGCTATCATTCATAGGCTTGGTGCAGTGCATGTTCCCTCAGGGAAAAGATATAAAATGTTTTATAATGGACCATATTTATTAAAAAAAGAAAAGAAATGGAAATAAGATTTTTGTTTGTCTTTCTTCTTAAATTTCAGATTGAGTCAGTTGGAGTGCTCTAAAAAGAGATTTGGGAAAGGAGTTAATATATAAAAAAGAATATAATAAATATTTAAACCATACTTAAGTGCCTCTGTGTTTTAATTTCTTTTATAAATGTTAATAATTAAGTGTCCATATGGTTTAAACAGAATAATTAGTAGAATCTGCATAAAATTGTCTTATAAATCTATCATGTGACCACAGTATAAAAATAAATTATCACTACGATTGTTGAAGATTCTTTTCAATCTCATACTAGTTTATAAGTCCAGTAGCACCCTTACGTAATCTTTGAAAAAATTGTGAACAGTGTCAATTTGTAGTGTTATAAAGGCATAGAGGGGAGAGAAATGGGGGAATGGTTTCCCAATATGAGCCCATTAACATAGTGAATGACGTGAGGTGAGAGGCAAGAATTAGTTTAGGGATGTTTAGGTGCTGGTAAGAAAGTGAGATAGTGTTCCAAAGGAGGGGGTTTGAGTTTTGGAAATAATTTAAAGTATAAATATGAGTGGTGATAAAAGCATTATAGAAAGCCTAGTGATGGTGATGCCAGTTTGAAGAAATATTGAAAGCTAAAGCTGATCTAAAGGGTGGTAGTCAGAAATAAAGTAAAGAGATGAAAATCATGATAGGAGACCTGAGAAAGGATGTGAAAGAATTTAAAAAGAAGAAAGAAACTAAAAGTGTTGAGAATAAAGTTGAAAGGGGATCTAGTAAAAGCAGATCCTGAAATTAGCAAGTATATAGAAGAAGAAAAGAAGTGAATTGAAAGAAAAGAACAGCCCATCGGGGAAATAAAAAATTCCAAAAAGAAAGACCACAGCAATAGTCTTGAATAAAATAAATATGTTAATAATGCTTAACAAACAAGAGGAGGCTAATCCAGAAAGAACTGCATTAGCAAAATTTATATAAATAAAGGTTTTCAAGGGGAATGGTGAAGAAAACCCATTTGATTATTTGGACAGTTTACATGATTTCTTTTACTTCCACAGATCAAGTGAGGAGTAAAAAATTATCATAGCTACAAACCATTTTAGTGGTTCCACTTGGGAATGGTGGAAGGTTATAGAATATAACCCACAGACATTTCACAATGATCCTGAGGGGTTTCTGGAGCATTGAAAAACAGGAGGCTATTCACATGAGGATATCACAAGAAAAGTATAGGTCAAACAGAAAAGAAACCTATAGTCAGTTTTACCAATGTCAGGGTGCCAAACTCAGAGCTCTTGGGCTTAACCTATAAATCAATACCAGATTGTGAGAACAATAAAGTATAACTTTCCACTAGGGGTCAAATGCAAGCTTTTCAAAAACTGCAGGTTGTCAATAGAAGAAGCATTGAAAATGTTAGTTGATACGGAATATAGCAATCCTGGAGAATGGAAAGATAACTCTAAAGTTAATTGCAATAAACTCCTGTTTAAGATGAACAATAACCCCAAGAAAGAAACAAGAGATGATACAAGATAGTTGAAAGTTTTTTTAATTTTTTTTTCTACCAAAAGAAAGAATGAGATGGTATTTTTTGCCATCTCATATGTATACATATATTTGATTTTAATAAAAGTGCATAATTATTAAAGTAATAATCATTGAAATCTTCTGTTTAAAGTTTTTTTTTATCTTGAAGAAATTAGGATTTCTTTGTTTTATTAAATCCATTATAACTCAAAATAAAATTAGATTGTGAGATTTGTTTTCATCAAAAAAATTTTTAAATTGTAATTCTGGGAAAAACGAGGATCGAGGGAGAAACATTTTAGATTTTTGCAATTAACTCTATTGTTGGAACTCACGAGACAATGTATTTGCAATTAAAGCTATTGTTAGAGTCAATCTATTATGCTAATTAAACCAGAATGTTTCTATGAACTAAAATAGGCAATAATAATAAAAGGACAGAAATTAGACATGAAAAAAATGTGTCTAAAAATAAACCACTAAGTGTGAATCATGTTCATGGAAAACAATATAAATTACAGAGTTTGTTTTTATTAGATTGGAAAAAGCTTGGAAGCAGGTTAAACAAAGATGATTGAAAAATATAGTATTAACTGGTGCCCAGAAAATGTTCTCAGGCTAGTAGACATCAAAATATTTCCCCTGAGGGAAATATGGTTCACAGCCAGACCTGGAACAACCCAAGCAATTGTCAACTATAGGAAGAATGGATTTAACAAGCTAGCCAAGATTATTAATAAGCCAATGAATAAAATAAAAGATTTATGCCGGCAGTTGCAACAAAAATCATAGGACATTACCCACATGAAGAAAGTGAAATTGCTGACCAATCAAGTTAAATATGAACTTTTCTTAAATAACTTTTATTCTGATTGGTGTAATAGAATTCTAATCTCCAATAACTTTGTTGTATAAAAAATTTCAATAGTGGAAGGATTTTTTTGTTATTTTGGATGAATTAAAAAAAGGGTGTGTGGAATTACTTTTATTAACTTTTTATTACTTAAAATTTTGCATAATTTTAATTCATTTATTATGTTCAAAATGTGTGTAACATCAGTTTTATGTAAAGTTTTTTCATATATGGTGGTTAGAAGAGTTGTAAAATGGATGGAAGGGATAATGTAGTGGGGGAAATGCAAGGAGGTTTTAGATTAGATAGGCATATAGGAGATAGTTTATTTGTAGTTACACATCTTATGGATATGAGTAGGAATTCAGGTAAAGTTATATATGAGTTTTATAGATATAGAAAAGGCATATATATGATAGAGTAAATAGAAATAGATTATGGATAAGTTTAGCAAATTTGGGAATGGATGAAGCTTTAGTAGATATTATTAAGAAATTATATGAGAATAATATATTATATATATATATATATATATATATCAATGAGGGAATATAGAATCAGTTAAAGTTAAAAATGGGGTGGGACTAAGGCAAGGATGCCCTATGTCACCTATTTTGTTTGTGTTGTATTTAAGTGAAATGGAAAGGGCAATAGAAAGATTAGGAAGAGGGATAGAGATACTGTTAATAGGTAGTAAGGGAATATATATATATATATATATATATATATAACCCGTGCAAATCTTCGTTTTAACATATATATATATATTGTCAGGTCTTTTTTGTGGATATATTTTTGCATGCAGAAGGAAGAGAAGATATGAAAGTTATGTTGAGGACATGTGCAAGGGTGGGTAAAGAGATGGGGATTAAATTTAGTGCAGAAAAATCAAATATAATGCTGGTTAATACTGGGGAAAGAGAAGATGTAGAATTTTTATTGGGAGATATTCAGTTAAGGGTGGTGAATAGATATAGTTATTTGGAAATTATTTTAAGTAATCAGAAAAATTATTTTGATGAATTGGAGGAAAAAAAAGATAAATGAAGCAAAGAAAAGAAAGGGATTGATAAAGAAATTAACAGTGTTTTCATATAATAAATATGATGTAGCTAGAATTATATGGAAAGCAGTTGCAGTAGCAGGGTCAACATATGGTAGTGATGCATTATGTGTTAGTAAAGGGGTATGAAGTTATTTAGAAAAAGTTCAAAGGAAAGTAGAAAGACATGCATTGGATGCAGACAGCAAAAGAGGCAATTCAAGGAGAAATGGGATGGTCAAGTTTTCATATGAGAGATGCAAAAAATAAAATGTTTGGTAGATTGCAGTTTATTGATAATAAAAGAATAGCCAAAGTAGTATTTAATTGGGTTATGAGTAAATGGCAGGCAACAAGATGGGTGAGAAAGGTAATGTGTTATGCAAAAGATTTCAATAAAGAATTTATATCAGTATATTTGTACAAAAGATGGGATGATTGTGTTAGGAGGATTGTTAAGTGTTAGAGTGGTAAGGAATGGGATAAAAGAATAGATTAATAAAGAATAGGGAGTTAGAGAGATGGAGAACTAGTATGAGAGTAAAAAAAGAGTTTAAATATATATAGAAATAAACAGATTAGGTGTGAGTTAATATAAGATAATAGTAAGGAAAGTAGTTTATTGTTTAAAGTTTGAATGAGATTTTTAGCAACAAGAGAATATACATGTAAATGAAAAAATATGGGTGATTTAGTCTGTAAATTATGTAAGGAAGGAATAGAAAATATTAGGCATCTGCTAATTGAATGTAAATGCTTGAAAACAGAAAGGGCACAAATGATGAAGGAATGGAAGAATAAATATGAAAAAAGTGATTATACAGAAAGTGGATTATTGGTTTTTATGCTAGGTTTGGGAAAACATAAGAGGGATTTAGATATAAAGGACATAGAGTTGACAAAGATTATGTTATGGAAATGGGGATGGAGTAGAATATGGGCAAACTTAGACTGGGGAATGGAAACTAAAGTAGCTAACAGGTTTCTTTGGGCATAATTGCTGAAAGATTCTTGACTTTGTTTAAGGAGAAGCTATAGTACATCACAACCCAATGATGAAACATTTCTCTTACTGAGGTCATGTACTACTTTTTGCACCAGTTCTAGCTAGTTTTTATATGTCCACTAATTCTATCTTATATCAGGTTTACTTTTCCATCTTGATCTTCATTTTTTTGATCTTGTCATGAATCTTGATCCTGTGATTCAAGATCCATATTTTTAATCCACTCATAATTTCCTTCTAATTTTCTTTTTAGCTAGTCTTGTTTATTTTTAATTTCTTTTCTATTTAACATTCATTGTTTTCAGCCATTTTATCATATTTCATTTCTCAAATGGAGAAACTGTGTGTTGGTGGTAGACTATGGGCGCTCTTGTTTACTTACTAACATCAAATTGTATGTTCACATCATGGGATCTAGAAGATCTTCCAAAGACTGCTGGGAACAGTTGAAACTGTAATCAATTAAATAAATATAAATTTTGCTATAAAGTGTAAAAGAGTGGAGTTTTGATATTATATATGATAACTTTCGAAGATTTTGAATAAACAAACATTTACATTTTTATTTATATAGATTAGTAGGCACCATATGTAAAGAAACAATATTCCCAATTAAAAGGTGAACAAAAATATATAACATTTATATTCAAAATTAATCAAAGACTTTAATAAACAAAGCTCACATTTTTTCCCTCTCACCTGACACTTGTAGCATTGGATTACAGTTACGGCTTTTGCCATAGGATGGAATGATTTTGTTAGGAGAATAGAAGTAATGGAATATTGGATGTGTGAGTTAATTAATGATAATAGCAAAGAAAGTAGTTTACTGTTTAAGGCTCGACCAGAATCATCAGCAACAAGGGATTATACATGTAAATGGAAAAATGTGGGTGATTTAGTCTGCAAGTTGTGCAAGGAAGGCATAGAAAATATCAGCATCTGTTAATTGAATGTAAATGCCTGAAAGCAGAAAGATTACAAATAATAATGTTGTGGAAGAATAAATATAAGGAAAGTGATTGTACAAAAGGCGAGTTATTGAATTTTATGCTGGGTTTGAGAAAAAATAAGGGGAATTTAGATATAAAGTGAGTTGATAAAGATTATGTTGTGGAAATGAGATGGAGCCGGATATGGGAAAAGTTAGTGGGGAATGAAAAGGTAAGGTAAAGTGGCTAACAAGTGTCTCTAGGTATAGTTGCTGAGAGGTTCCTGACTCCATATAAGTAGTCACAGTGCATCACATCATAGGAGACTATGCAATATTAAATAGTTTTCTATTCTTTTTGCAAATTATTTAAAGATATTTATCATCATTAACCTTTTAAATATTGCTACCAAAATATCTAATTCAGCATATATATCCAAAGGATGGTGATAGATTGAAAAATTCTTTTAAATTCAAATCTTTACTTTTGCTATATATTTAAAGCCCTTAGGTTGAAATAAAAGTAGTTCTAAAATATATTCCCTATATTTACAACTAGAATTTTGCAATTTCTATGAAGCAAATGATAACCAGAAATCATTGATATTCCAGATAATGTGACTATTAATCAACATTATTGTTTCTAGTGTGACTAAAATCAATACTGTTTCTAATGTGACCAGTAATCAACATCATCATTGCTAATGTGAGTAATAATCAACATAGATTCCAATAAGACTGTGTTTAGTAACCAATATTGGTTCTAATGTGACCAGTAATCAACATCATTTCTAATATGACTAATAATCAACATAGTTTTCAATATGACTGTGTTAAGTAACCAATACTGTTTCTAATGTGACTGACCAGTAATCAACTTCATCATATCTAATGTGACCAGTAATCAACATCATTTCTAATGTGACTAATAATCAACATAGTTTTCAATATGACTGTGTTAAGTAACCAATACTGTTTCTAATGTGACTGACCAGTAATCAACTTCATCATATCTAATGTGACCAGTAATCAACATCATTTCTAATATGACTAATAATCAACATAGTTTTCAATATGACTGTGTTAAGTAACCAATACTGTTTCTAATGTGACTGACCAATAATCAACTTCATCATATCTAATGTGACCAGTAATCAACATCATTTCTAATGTGGCTAATAATCAACATAGTTTTCAATATGACTGTGTTAAGTAACCAATACTGTTTCTAATGTGACTGACCAGTAATCAACTTCATCATATCTAATGTGACCAGTAATCAACATCATTTCTAATGTGGCTAATAATCAACATAGTTTTCAATATGACTGTGTTAAGTAACCAATACTGTTTCTAATGTGACTGACCAGTAATCAACTTCATCATATCTAATGTGACCAGTAATCAACATCATTTCTAATGTGGCTAGTAACCAATATCATTTCTAATATCACTAATAACCAATATTGTTTCTAAAAGTGACTAGTAACCAATGACATTTCTAAAGTGGATAGTAACCAATATTGTTTATCAGGTGATTAGATAAGATTCTTATACCAATGTTTTAACTTTCTATAGAATGAATTCATGATTCAAGTAAAATGATAACCAGAAATCATTAATGATGATCTAGATATCATGTAATATAAATGATATCATTTCTAAAGTGACTAGTAATCAATATCTTTTTTAAAATGATTAGATAAGATTTTTATGTTAATATTTTTAGCTTGCTAGACAATGAATCCCAATTCAAGTAAGCAAATTGTTTAAAAAAATTAAAGGAATTGAAATAAGAATTTTACATCTTTTCATTCACTCACCAGTTAACTTTTGACTATTGACTTTGTGTCAACACACTACAACAAAAAAAACCATCCAATCAAGGAACTACATTAAGTTTGCAGTATCTAGAGTGATGGATGAAATCTTGAGCACTATTTGTCTGTCAAATGAAGTCTTGAAAATAATTTCAAAGTTTTTATAAATTGGGACAACATGCATTACTAATTTATAGTTATTGAGGGTTTTTACCTAAAGAATATTGATGTTTGTATTATTTGTACAGTGAATATCTTTTATGATTACCTTTTTGTTCAAGTTAAGAGCTTGGGAAATTCAATCACATGAAGACTTTGAATTCAAGCCTGGTAATATTTCATCAATTAAATATTTTACTTTATTTAAATGATTATTTATAAATACTTCAGAATGATTTGAAAAAGGTAGCAAAAGTTTTTAAATTTTTCTCATTTTTCCAGCTGAAAATTAATCAGAGCTGACTTCTCTCATTAACCTCTAAAACTAGAATAAATGCTGGGAGTAACATCTAATTCTCAATATTAATAAAGACGGATTTCTATAACTTTTTTGAATTCAAAAGTAATGATCCTGATCTACATAAAAGTAAAAAATACATGATCAAAAAGTTTGAGTTTCCTTATAAATTTAGCAGCACTGATTTTATGGAATACTTATACTTATGAAAGTCAATATGAATGTTCTCCAAATGAATCTGTGTCCAATATAAGTTTAACATTTATTGAGAAAATTATTTATAGTAATTCTAAATTTATTAGTTTATTATAATTTCCATATTTTTGCATTGAACATTTTTTTTCCTTGGTATAAAACATTGTTCACTTTTTTACTTTCACTTTGAACTTCTGTATATGAAAAAATTTATTAATTGAAAATAATATATATGAGCTTTTGTTATTCGATTTTAAACTTTTATGAATTATTGTATTTAATAAATGTCACAATTTATATTAGATTCCAGTCATTGTTTTACATAAATTCAAAAATATTTGATCATTTAAGCCAATAAATATCCCATGATCACCATTTGCCTGTTTTAATATTTGATCATTATTATTTAGAACATTATTGATTAATACCACTTCTTATCAACATCATACTGGCAAACTTGTTTATTACAACCATCAATCTCACATGGGTCTCATTGATTTTTACATCCTGGAACTTCATTTAATAGTCTTACTGCCCATTTATTATCATCTCTAAAAATATGTCCATTTCAGTCTCATTTTTTTAATGATTTCAATGCTGCATTTTTGTTCTCTTACCTTCATTTTCAATATAATTTTATTACTCCTGAGATACATCTCTTCATAGTTTGAAGTCTCTGATCTTTCTTTTATTAAAAGTCTGAGTTTCATCTCTAAATAAAAACTGATAAAAAATAGAAACCAACATAAGATTTTAACATGTGTTCATTACATTGTCTTTTTAATACTTTGTATGCATTCTAATAGATTCACATTATTTCCTTTCATTATTCAAAAACACTAATGGAATAAAACAATGTCACCATTTTAAATTAACTACATATCGAAAAGCAATTAAGTGAAATATTTTAGAAAATGAAGAATTACAAGTAAAAGAAATCAGAGTTATGAATTCATTGTCTAGAAAGGTAAAGACATTGAATAAAAATCTAATCAACTTTATGTTTATACAGCTATATTTTTACATTTCTCATATATAGAATGTGGATAGTTGACAACTATTGGTTCATGATTAGTTACTAAGATTGAAATCCAGAACATCATTAACAATTTCTGGTTATAGATTTCTATGTAGAAAATAAAAATGTTATGTATAAATATGTCTTAGAACTACAGTATTTTTTATTTTAATCTAAGGGCTTTAAATAGTAAAATTAAAGATTTGATTTTTTTACTCTATCTTCATGCATTGGATGTGTGCTCAATTAGATATTTTGGTAATCTTTAAAAGGTTAATGACAAATCGTATTAAATAGTTTGCAAAAGCAAAGAAAAACTGAAATATTGTTGATGTTCTCAACTGACACAAAAAAAAATGTGCTGCCATCTGTATTTATTGTCTGAAATCAAAAGAAGTCTGCCTTTTTTTTTGATTCTCACACTTAATTTCTATACAGTAGAGAAACAAACACAATAAAAATATTCTGGCTTCCTGCAATAATTTTGTAAAAAGCTTTTAGTGTGTCCTTTGAAGTTATTAAAAGTAATGTTAAAGATTTCCTGATTGCCTTTATGAGCTTTTAATAGGCCTATATATAATACAAGTTTAAAATCACTGGGAAAAATTATTTATTTGCACTATTGTTTTTTTGTACTATTCCATTATCAGATTTTTAATGAAATGGAAGGCTGAAGAGTTGTGAGTTGGAATAGTTTGAAGCCTGTCCATTAAAGTATGAAGATTGCCTTTCTAAATATAAATCTGAGCATTGATTATATATATATGAGGATAGTAATCTAGACCAACTGATGAATGCTGGTTTAGCATGAAATATGTATATTGGTGATTATTTATCTTTTTCAACATGTGTGTGATCAAGTGGGACAGCAATATGAGATGGCACCGAGAGTAGTGGGTCGTGTGAAAGTCTGAGTTCGAATCCCACCTACATTACATATATAAATGCAGGTTTAAGCCTGTGCAATGTATTAATTTATATAAATAGTGTATAAAAGGTCTGCCTATCCCTCACATATGTATGTATATATAGATTATTCTCCTGTACATGAGGGGTCAGAATGACTAGTATGTCAACATGGGTAGGATGACAACCTTGGCACTAACAAGGGCTTTGAATGTCCCATCAGATTTTCAATGAAATGGAAGGCTGAAGAGTTGTCAGTTGGAATAGTTTGAAGCCTGTCCATTAAAGTATGAAGATTGTCTATCTTAATATAAAGCTGAGCCCTGATTATATATATGTGAGGATAGTAATCTACACCAACTGATGATTGCTGGTTTAGCATGAAATACATATATTGGTGATTATTTATCTTTTCAACATGTGTGTGATCAGGTGGGTCAGCAATATGAGATGACACTGAAGGTAGTGGGTCGTGTGAAAGTCTGAGTTCGAATCCCACCTATATTACACATATAAATGCAGGTTTAAGCCTATGCAATGTATTATTTCAGAATTTGTTAGTTTGATTATAGGCTTGACATTTATAACTTTGAATATTTTTTTTTATCCAATAAAACTTGGTTCATTTTTTTATTTCATATTTTGATCATCTATATATAAAACAATTGAAAATCTTTTGAGTTGTTTCATTATTGTGGCTTTTACATTTCTATAAATTAGTCACAAATTACTCTAGATCCAAATTCAAAATTAGTATTTTATAAACATAAATATTTGCCCTATTCTCATCTTTATTTGTTATCAATATTCAAAAAGCTTATATATTATTAAATTACCTTTTTCATTACATTACTCATATATTTTATCAATAAATAATTGTTTAAAAATTGTTTAGTCGAAAACGTTTTTTTTATTTTCTCGATTTTCTACATTTATGTTTGACTAGACATAAACCATTACTTTAAAACATCTACATTCAAATTAATTTCTAATGTTACATGTAAACATTTAATGCCACATTTTTTTTCTCATGTGCCATAGCATCAGCCAGGAAGCGAACCCGCTAACCCAGGACAACTGCTTGTAAAGCAATACTTGATGTTTTACACATATTTAAGTATATGTTGTAAACATTCACTATTATATAAATCCTAAGTGAATAAAAGCTATCTATTATTATTATTAATGTCAATGCTAAATAAATGCTTATAAATCCAATTTTGCTTAATATCTTTTTTGTATGCATGTGTTTCTGAATCATCTTCCTACAATTCTTATCTCATTGTCTAAGGTTATTTATTTAATTATGATGTTGTTTACATTGGATCAAGTTGCTATGGTTTCCTATCTATTTGGCCATCAATATAATATTCAGTCTTTTTATGTTTTACAAGAATTGTCACAAAAGATTTATACAAGTCATAACAGAATTATCATTTACTTTAAAAACGTATGTGTGGAAAATGTAAAAACTACATTTAATGACTTAAGCGCTATATTCAATTAATTTTTAAATTATTAAATGGCTACATAAGATAAATATAAGTTTAGAAGCAAAATAAAAGAAACATTTTTTTCATTAGTTGGAACAATATAAAGTATTTAAGCTTTTAAGGCCAAAAGTATTTCACCCTACAGATATAAATTAATAAAAAATATTAAAAAATTGCAAACACACACAAGATGGACAATAAAGTATATAACTGATTAAGAAAACCTGGTAATAAATGGAGTAAATCTTTAAACTGCATTAGTTAACTTCTAAAAAAAAATAATGCAAGAAATTTGATCAAGTATTCATCTCTCTTCATGTGTTATGGAAATAGCAAACTGAAAAATTAAAATAGATAATATTTAAAACAATTTATAATTTTTTTTAATAAATATTAGCATTCACCTGAAAGTCTGTGATGATGAATATTTCAGATGTCATAATATGTTGGACTATTTTCATCATCTATGATTAAATAAATGTTCAATGTCTAGAAAATTTTAAACTTCTCCATATAAAAACAACTATTAATAAAAACACACAACTTCATAGATAACACATTTTCTGTGTAATTTACTAATTTGTGTTATCTACTAATGTATGTTATTACAAATGATTATTTATATTTGGAAAACTTTAAAAGTTTTAACTTTTCTAGATGTTCATTTAATGATAGATGAAAGAAATAGGCCAAAATATTATGTCATGTAAACTTTAGAATAAAATTCTTTAAAACAAAATCACATTTTTTTTTTTGTTTTTAAATAAATGCTTTATTATACAAAAATATTTACATTTTTTATATGGTATATATGTATGACAAAATTGAACATTGGACAATAAACACACATGAAATATTAATTTAGGGATTCATTTTTGATTCCCAAGTTATAATAAAACAGATAAGTAATCCAGTTTTAAATTGATAACTGTTTATATACTGCTAAAAATAAATTTTCTATTCTTTTGATTCATTTATAATTTGTTTTAAACTTTGTAAAATAGATTTATTGGTTATCTTCAATAAACTAAATGTTGTTAAAAGATTTCTTTAGAATATGCATTCTTATAATGAATATAGGTAGCATTTTAACACAAAATTAAAAATTTATAGATACTTAAATATTGTCTTTTTAAGATTACATTAACTTTAATATTTTCTTTCTTCCTTATATCTCCTGACTTAGATCCATTGTACAAGTGTTTTGAAATAATGGAAATTGTGGAATTTATCTCTCAATTGAATACATTAAGTTTTATTTGCACAATAGAAATTCTTTGAGAAAGTTTTCATTGATAATCATTTGTTTTGGCATTTAATAATCCCTATTATGCTGAAAAATCAAATAAAATATTTTGAAAATAAAGAGATTACACTGTACTAAAATGGAAGTAGCCGTCTGCTTTTAATATAGAAAAAATAAATTTCTACATTTTTATATTATATATTAATTGAAAAATCATCTTAGATCACTATTGTATTTAAGATTAAATTATAAACCACTAAGAGATCTCTAAATTTTGTTGAGGTTTGTAATATATAGTAAAAACAATTTTAGGTCATAACATTTAAAAAAAATATGATTGCATTTACTATTGGGATGTTTTTGATGGAGACATTAATGAATCATAGTCCTAATATGCAAACAGGTGGCAGCCAAATTATTCATCATCATAAACTCAACTCTCAACATAATAAAATAGCAATCTCTAGAATCTCCTGACTAGTAAAATGATCATTTTCATGGGTTTGCCAATCATTTTTAATAATGGATTTATAATCACACACCCGGCATTTAAATACTTCTTCGCTAATGAAATATTTTTTATAGCATGACTTCTATCATGCTTTTTTAAATTATTAAAATAACTTTTGCTCTCTAATTGTAATTTTTCAGGTCTTTGTATGGTAAATAATTTTTTTTCACTATATGATGTTTTTGCTCCTGTATGTTTCCTTTCATGTTTTAACAAATTACTTCTGCAAGCAGCCTTATATTCACACAAAGAACAGTTAAATGGTTTGTGCCCCGTATGTTTCCTTTCATGTCGCGACAAAGAATATCTTTCAAAAGTCTTATATTCACACAAAGAGCACTTATAAGTTTCTTCTTCTGTATGTTTCTTCTCATGTAGCATCAATGGTCTCTTTTCAAAACTCTCATATTCACATATAGTACACTTAAATGGTCTATCTCCTGTATGCCTTCTTTCATGAATTAATAAATAACTTTTATGAGCTGTCTTATATTCACATAAAGGGCATTTTAATGGTTTTTCTCCTATATGTTTCCATTCATGTTTTAATAAGTGACCCTTCTGAGCAGTTGTATAGGCACATGTAGTACACTTAAATGGTTTTTCTCCTGTGTGTGTCCTTTCATGCCGTACTAAATTTATCTTAACGGAAGTTTTATATTCACACAATGTACACGTAAATGCTTCATCTCCTGTATGTTTTCTTTCGTGTAACACTAAATTGCTCTTGCAAGAAGTCATATATTTACACATAGTGCACTTATACGGTTTATCTCCAGTATGATTTCTTTCATGTCGTAATAAATTACCCTTGTGAGCAGTTTTATATTCACATAAAGAGCACTTGAAAGGTTTTTCTCCTGTATGTTTTCTTTCATGTTGTATCAAATGCTTCTTGAAAAAACTTTCATATTCACATACACTGCACTTGAAAATTTTTTTCTCTTGTATGTCTACTTTCATGGCTTAATAAAGAACCTTGTGAGCAGTCTTATATTTACAAAAAGAGCATTTGAATGGGTTTTCTCCTCTATGACTTTTTATATTGGAAAAAAATACCCTTGTGAGCAGTTTTATATTACCAATTTTCCCCCTGGTGTTTCCTTTTCTATTATACTAAACAATTCTTGCATGGTTTTATATTTGCATGACGTGCACATAAATGTTTGCTCTCCTTATGTTTCCTTTCATGTTGTAATTAATTACCTTATTCAAAGTGCACTTAAAAGGTTCTTTACCCATGTCTTTTTTTGAGAACTGGTAAAATCATTAAGTGAATTTTTCCAGTGTTTTCTCTCATGTCCTGAAGAAATATCACCAGCACAATCTTAAATTCACATAAAATTCACTTAATTGCTTTTTCTTGGTATGACATTTTTATTAAATTTTTCCAACTACTCTCAAAGATTTCAATTCACAAAAAGTTTTTCCATATTAATTTTTTCCAAGTTAACTTACAAGTAGTTTTATTGATATTTTCTCTTCAGTAACATTTTTTTTCATTTTAATAAATGCTTACAAGCAAAAAACAATGTTTTATATGTTTCTGCATCACTTTCACAATCTTCATATATATTGAAACTAAGATGATGGCAGTTTTGCAAATATTCAATTTTAAAAAATTCTTTGACATAGTTGATATATATGGGTTGAAGTACATTCTAAATATTTCTAGAGGTTATTTTCATTTTCTAAAAATCTTCCAAACTTTAGTAATGTATATTTGCACATGAAATAAAATACACTTTCCTTTTAAATGTGTCTTCATATACACAAGTAATATTACTTGATTGTTTTTACTATAAGTATCAAAATATTTATAACAGAAATGATCAGATACTGTTGGTTTTTAAACCAAGAGTGCTTCTAAATTGCTTACTATTATTCTTAGATTAATTATTTAAAAATAAAA
Source organism: Epiperipatus broadwayi (assembly GCA_028023455.1). Classification (NCBI taxonomy): domain Eukaryota; kingdom Metazoa; phylum Onychophora; class Udeonychophora; order Euonychophora; family Peripatidae; genus Epiperipatus; species Epiperipatus broadwayi. The sequence continues at coordinate 842,351 of JAQFVV010006286.1, read as the reverse complement.
GTGATGTTTTATATAGTTAGTGTCATTTTTATAATACATTATAGGTTGTATAATGATTCCAAACATCTTTAAAAGAGAAACCCATAGAATGTATTTTTATAATCTTTTTGTCATTCCATTATAATAATATTAAATACAGCAATAAACTTTTATGTAAATATTCAAACTTTTCTAGGAATGTCAACCTTTGTTAACCATCTATATAATAATTCTGATTCCAATATCATAAACTTATGTTATTTGATATAAATAATTAAAAAGATAATATAAAATCAACATATTTTGTTAAAGAGTATTTATTCTCTTGGTTATAAAAACATGACAATTTTTGTTTCCAAATTTTTGATTGAAATTAATCATCAATATCTTATAGTTTGAAGTATAAATATTTGATGGTATCCATTTTATAATATACTTATTTTTAACAATAAGTGTAATCCTTAAGGAAGTGACCTTGACAACAAATTGAGATAGCTGTTATTGATTTGATATTAGGATTGTGTAAGCAATGATGAGTTTTAATGATTACTTCAAATACAAACTTTTTAAAATCAGTTTTTTCCATATCTTGAACCTATACAAAATAAAACAAACATTAATATAAAACACATTGGTTTGCATTATAATAGATAATAAAACATTTGCTAGCATAGACAGATTTCTAAACTCAATAATCATTAGATCATGCTTTAGATAAATAATTTCATCAGGTGACGAATTTCATAAAACAATTGAGTTTTTTATTTAAGGCCCCGAGATTGATGCAAATAGATATAGTTTACAATTATTAAGAGTACACTCACTTATAACAGATTATTGAAAATATAATTTCTCTCACAGTCTTGACTCAATTACTATCTAGAACATCTAGACTCCAGATATATAAAATACACTTGTATTTAAAATATTTACTTCTGATTTAACAGAAAGGCGGAAAATGTTAATCTCATGAATAACTTCAATAAATTAAAAATATAGAAAGAAATAAAATATTCAATTATGAAATAAGAAATAAAAAAATAAATTGCTATAAACAAGTCTCAAAATTTTTTATATTTTTCATAAAATATAATCTACATTAGTGTTCACATAAATGCAAATTAATTAATGCATACTTTTAATTAAATACATAAAAGATCATATAATGGTGATAATTTTTGGAATGATTCTATCTACAATAAATCACATATTGATAGCTGATAGTCTTAAAACCTTCAACTCCATTTTTTACAATTACCTGTGATCTTTTCATTCAACACAAACATATCTCAGCATAATCTAAACATCATATTTCTCAAATTCCTTCTTTCAATATCATAAATGTATCAAATTTCTTTTTCCAAAACCACATTTTAAAACATGTTTATTATTATTCATTTGATCTTTACATTCTTGAAGCTTTTCATTTCTAACTTCATTCTATTTATTATTATTCATTTGATCTTTACATTCTTGAAGCTTTTCATTTCTAACTTCATTCTATTTTGTAAGCTTTTCATTAATTTCCAATGTATCTATTATTAGACACTCAAAGAAAATATAGATCACCATTAACTAGTAATCAAAAACAGCAAATGCAATCTAAATAAGTTCAAAAAAGTTCATTTTTGTGCACCTGATTATGATGCTTTGGATTATTATATTAATACTTTTAAACATATCAAAAATTTAATTCTTGAGGATTATCTTTTTTTATTTTTAGAAAATTATGCTAATGTGTGTGTATATATTAATATTAAAAAATACAGTACTTAAAAGTTTATAGAAAAATAAATATGTCTATAAACATCACTTAGGAGTGCTTTCAACTATCCTTGTAGTTTTTCTCAACTAATAATTTGAAAAGCCAACTTTTCCATAATTCCATGATGTCAACTATCCCATAATTCTGTGATCTTAAGATTTGCTGCCTGCCTATTGATTAAATCTTGCTTGTATTAGTATATTAACATAGCTTCATTAAATTTTCTTTAATTATTATTTCTTTCAGTATCCAATATTTTTACTTTGAAAATCAAAACCATATATACATGATTTATTATGGTCATAAAAAATTGGAGCTGATAAATTTATCATTATTTTTTATAATTTTGTTTTGTATTTTGAACCCTTTTTAACAATAATAAGTGCTCTTTTGTCTTTTTTTCCAATGTGCATCTCAACTCATCTATATATCCACTGCCATCATCTTAAACACTTATAACCAATAACATTTGTTTGCAAGTGTAATTGTCCTATACCTACATTTAAAACCACATTTTCCCATTAACTCTACCAAATCCATTGTGTCATATATAATGAAAATATGAGAATAAACATAAAACTTAAAAGAATAAGACAATGTTGCACAAAAGAAAATGAAATGCAAAAATGAAGAAAACAGAAATGTTAAAAAAAGTTAAAGCCAATACACATAAAAAAGTGATACTGGAAATAGAAAGAGACTATATAGTGTTGTATGGTTGAGAAATGGACTCAACAATCATTGATATTTATAGATGAAAATATTTTTGATGAATTATAACAAGAGTTAAAGCAAAAATGCAATCATAACTGGAAGAGAACATTTAATAGTTAATAGAAGAAATGTGGCAACAAGTAAGGAAAAACAAGAAAAACCTGAATCTTCAAAAAAGCAGGTCTCATAAAGAACACTGTGATGAGATTAATGACACAAAAGGGAAAAAAATAATTGGCAAAATAAAAATAGTGAAAATCAAATAAAATATGATAAAATGGCTGAAGATAATAAATGCCAAGTAGAAACAATGGCATGTCGGATAAATGAAATTAAAAATAATCAAGACCAGCTGAAAAGGGAAATAATGAGGAAATTAGGGAATAAATTATGAAATTTGTATCATATAATGGAGATTCATGAAGTCAAAAAAAAATAAAGAATAGCAAAATAAGCCAGATACTAAAAACAATAAAATTAAGTCATACAAATATGAAACATATAGAACTGGTGCAACAAATAATAAGTGATCTCAGTATGAAAAAAACCAAATCCAAATTGAGTGATAAATAGCAAAAAAAATGTGACAGGCAGAATTAAGAATCTGACCAGAGGTGAGAAGAAGAGAGTGCTGTGACAATCGCAGAAAATGGAAATGAAAAAATAATGAAAATAATATAGACTCCCAACTGACTATTGACTTATATACTTGATGTAATAAACCAGTTTTAAAAATTAGGTTTTCAGGAAATTCAGCTATTCAACATAAGCAGCTTAAAAAATAATTCAGTCTAAATGCTATAAAGAAAAAATACAAAGCTAGCTATAATCTGAAGTGATTTACAGAAAACATCACAAGCATGCTGGAATTGCTCATTCATCTCTCATACAATTTTTTCTGAATTTGAATTCATTATTATATTACTACTGGAGTGAAGATTACCAGTAACATAGCACGAAGATATCCCCAAAAATGTACCATATTGGGAACATTCAACTCCATTTTTCAGAAAACAAGTAAACATTGGGAGGACTAATAGCTGAACTATTGCCAGAGATGCAAACCATTTAAATATTGAGGCACAGTTTCCCAATTCATATTGAAATGATGCTCATTGGTATAAATTGGTGTACTGTTAAAACAGATTACTCAACTGTTAAATGCTTATCACAATAGCAAGCCTGTAACAGTAGAAACACAATTTAATCCTCCATTAAAAACAATAAAGAAAGCAATGGCCATGATCTAAATGGCACCATGTAAACACCCTCATTATGCTATGAAAAGTGCCACCATAGAAAAAATTCAAAGATCAGTTGGTAGATCAACCAACTGAAGCAGATTATTTATCTGCCAAGATAAATATTATCACTGATGCTAATGATGAGTGCCAATCTTGAAAAGCAGGATGCAGTTACACTTGATAAACAAGTAAAAATAGGCAAAATAATATTTACAAATAATAAAAAATCTTTGCAGAAGTTTAAGTGAATTTTAGCTATTGCTCTGTTTATTGCATTCAATATGGTTGATAGATGAGGTATTAGCCAATTGACATGAGGATGCAATATGCCCAAGTGGCTTCATGGAATTCTATATTTTTGCAGTGCACAAATTTATATTTTTGCAGTGCGCCTACATAACATTGAAAATTCAAAGTCATCATAATTATTTTGTGTCAAAGAAGCAGAGATTGATGTCAGGTATCTGTGATTATTACCATGAAGACCTGTGTCATGGATCACAGACCTCCAAGACTTTTATAAATGTCAAATGAACAAAGCATCATTATGCTTAAAAATATCTTAAGCTTCCATATATTACACTCCCATCATACCTAAAATTTCTAACCAACTGATTTAAGGCCTTGTCTTACAAATTTAAAATGTTTTCATACACCCCTGTACCAATCAGCTGACCAATAATTCCAAAGACAAAATTGATCCCACTCAGACACCCTATGTTGTTTATAGCATCTCATGCCCTCAACCCAGATGCCATGCCATTTATTATGGTGAGATCAAAGCCAGCATAACCAACAGGAACATTCAAAATAGATACACTTACAATAGAGCAAAGAAAAATGACAATTCAACATCATTTTTGTAATATTCTAAGAAGACTGGCCATATATTCGAACCCTCTAATCCAAGATAGTTTGCATTGAGAAAAATGACATCAAACAGAAAATTAGGGAAGTGTATTTCATTACTGGTAACAATAACTCTATCAATAGATGTGATGCCTGCTTCTATATCTTCAAAAGCTGTACCATCTAAATAATTTGCATGTATTTTGCATATCACTATTATCTCTTTATTCTACACTGCTCAGTATTGCTATGAATATGAGGCAAGTGGCCTTGAAAGCACTAAACTTTTAATATTTTGCACTCTTTATAGCTTCTCTTTCAAGCACTTCAAACACTTTTAATTTTTATTATAGTATTGAGAGTTTAAAATTCTTAATAATGTATATCTGATTTGGAAGTTGCATATTGTGCTTAAAATAAATAGCTTTCCCAATATTTGTGTTGCTGTGATTGGACATTTTTTGTCATGTTGTTGGAGTCAGTATTAAAACTTTTCAGTTTCTGAAAGTCATCCTAATCTCAAGAAACTAATTAATCATGGAGAAAGCCATAATTATAATGCCAAGATATGCAAGAGTGGCATATTAACACTGGACCATATCTGTAACAATGATAAAAACAGTTGACCATGGGAAGATGGTTTACGAGTGTGAAATGAAACTGGTCAAAGCAAACATCATTTCAATAAAGTTTAACATTGTAATTTCATCAAATTCAACAAGTATTGTTAGAATTTTAACTTTCAACAGGCAATGTACTTCAGAAAGCAAAAAATATTTGTATAAACTTATTTCTTTGCACAATTTTTCAAATAATCATGAATATAGCAGCTTACTCTTAATGAAAGTTACAATTTTCATGGCAGTACTTAAAATGTTTTTAGATATTAATGCTTCTCTATCCAGAATAACTTTGATTTTACATATAGAGAATTCCAAAACTTCCTTCACAAATACCTCAACTAAATGAATCACAAAATAAATCATGTGACTCATTGTTCCATATAAAATGAATAAAAGGAATCAACTATAAAAAACTTGTATATCTATTCATTCAATTGTAAAAATTACTTTAACATTGCTGATAAAATGTTATATTCATTTCGACATTTCATCAATGTTTCATGCAACTGTATTTGTTATTGGGAATCAGATTGATTCACTTTCTTTAATGTATTTTTCATCAAATAACTCCATCAGTATCTTTTATCACTGGCTTACTAATGACTCACTGACTGTGTGAGGCTTATTAGTTTGCGCAATTCTCAAACTAATAAGAGATACGTATAGCTTTTTCATTAATACTACTAAAATGAGAAGGCATATTTTTAAAAATATTTAGTTCTTTCAGTTTATTTTCAAAAAAATGAAGTGGCTTGTTTTTCCAGATACATGTTTTGTTTTATAATGCTGGATTAATTTACTTGAAGTCTCATTGACATAAATTTCATAACAAATAACACATTGTGGTCTTTATCACTGTTCTATAAAAATACAAATTTCAAACTGTCAGAATATTTTTCTTACCACTTTAGTTTCTTTTGATTGAAAACTTATTGAAACACTGACCATCTTTTTCTAATTTGTTTACTGTCATCAGCAGGTGTTTCTTTTGTTCCAGATTCCTTTTTAGTGCCTTGTGTTATCATCAAATTTCTTTTTACCAATGAGCACATAACCATCTAATCAAAAAATTGATATTTTTTGATGAAGACATTATATATTTATACTGTAATAAAGGCAAATTAAAAAATGTATTTATGTGTAAGATTAAAAAGGTTGGCTATGAATAAAAAAAATTATGAATGACTGACATACAGATGTTCTTATGCAAAGAGTAATAAACATTGTCATCTGCCTTCATTGCCATTTTTTGTGTCTCATTTCCATGAGCTCAAAGAGAACAATGACCAATACTATATACTTAATTTTAGGTCTACGTATACTGGTCATCTGCCATCACTAAATACGGAATTCATATATATGCTCATGTCAGTAATTTTTTTTAAATGTTAACTTTTTCTTTTAATAAATAAAATGTTTTTCTTGGAAAAAATAACTTTTAAATAGGACTAAATGTAGTATGAGCTTGGGTGTGCATGGATGCAATCACAGAATGCCACATCCAAAATGTAATTCAGTTTAAATAAGTCAACAGTGCTAGGTATATTATGTAAATGGTTTGCAATGCAGGCAACACATTTTAGTTATATATAAAACAATGTCTATTTAAAAACTTTATTTCCTGCAAGGTATACAAACAGATTTAATAATTTTATCAAGCAATTACAACTGTCAAAAAGAAAAGATCTACAGTTTTACTAAGAATAAGATACTTCTTTGTTGGTTCACTAAAAGGTATTAACATATCTCAGCAATATTTGTTAGTAAAGTAAAAAGGTATTAACTATCTTAAGAAACAATGACTAAACAACAGGTGTTTAGAAGTTAAAATGGCTGTCAATTAATAAATGGAGATTCTAGTAAATTTTTAAATGAACGGACTAAGTAAATTATTGGAGAAAAACAAATTTTAAAAGCAAAGTCTGGAATCCTTTTGTTCATGACTAGTATCAAAACACAGCAAAATGTAATGTGTCTTCAATCATTTTGCAGTATGAAGATATGCCTGAGAAAGAACTCATGGAGTAGACAAAGCCAGTGTCCACTCTCCTCTATCATCCCATAAAGAGCTCAAACTCCAATTCTATAATGAAGTCCATTTAAGCCATTGTTATATACCCATGCAGTTTCCATGTCTACATGCTTGAATTTCTTAAAGCAAAGTAGATATTAAACCTGCTGTCCAGCCTTGTAAAAGAGCCACTAATAGCTCCAAAAACAGTGTTAATCACCAAAAGTATATTATAAAAGTCCTTTGCCATTACTTAATTAGAGATTTGGTGCAATAAAAATCCAGAAGAGTCCATCTGCCTAGCAAATGTTATAAAGCCTACACGAAAAAATGCTCCAGAAATTAGACATAATAGGGAATCCAAAAATGTAAATCACAAACTACAGGTGGCACCACCCTACTGAAGCCATGCTTTGATTCACATAGCTATGTTCAAACCCTATGCTTAGGCAAGTAAATATATATTTACTTTATAATTGTACATTTATTATTGAGCAATCGATTGATGCATGTGCAAATATATATATATTTTATTAACTGAATAAGCATTTCTTATTATTCTATCAAAACTTGTTTTAATGCATATAATTGACATTTTCTGCTCCTGTTCAAAGGTTTTTTTTTTTTTTGAGGGTAATTTTTTTATTTAAATGTTTTATTTCTAAAGTCGGCTAATTATGAGAAACTCAAATTAAACAAAGGCAAAACTCCCCATACAGTAGTGCCACCCTGTGCCAAACAAAGTAAACTCCCCATACAGTAGTGCCACTCTGTGCCAAACAGAGTAATCAATGGATGGCATCCATTGATTACTCTGTTTGGCACAGGGTGGCACTACTGTATGGGGAGTTTTGCCTTTGTTTACAACAAATTATGTGCTAGTATAGAGATGGTGATCATGTGATGTTTGATGGTTTAAACTCAGATTAGTGAGAGACACATGAAATTCCATTCTTGTCAAACTAATTCAAGTAACATTAAGATATTTATAAGAGTAATTAAATGTAATATTTTCAAAAACCTAGGTGGAATGAACTTTTTCACAGATGACTTAATGAGAGCATAAAACACTGAATGGAGAAAGTATAAAGAGGAATGCTATTTATATTATTTTTTCATGAGTAGTAAAAATAGATTAGTCTCACTTGTTTAAGTTCACGAAGAAGGGGATTGCAAGGAATCAAAGGAACTATAAGACCCTATGCAAGTGAGACTGTTGCATGCTGACTTTTGGAAAACTCACGAAGGATTTACCTAAAGGAGATATGGGTTGTGAAATCTCTTCCATCTGCCCGAGTGAAAAATATTTGACTCTTTTGCATCATAAATAAGGTGAAGATTATTAATCTGCTTCCAAGCAATCAAATCATCACTATTAAGATTTGGAATCAAACCAACTACTATGATAATCATGATTTATATATCAACAATTAATAACATTAGTTTTATCTAATTTAATAACAAATTTTCATATCTGAATTTTTTTATTCAAGACTCCTCATTTATTTTCTCTTTCTTATTCTAGACAAATTACCAAATAAAATATTCCAAAAGTTTGATGCTATTAATATTAACAAAAATCTAATAAGTTGCTGATCAATTATTCGAGTTGATGTAATGACTTTTTATCTTACATCACCAGAATCCAAAAATACAATGATTGATTTTTTTTACCATAAGCAATCTTTTAAATTACATAAATTGACTTTTGTATTATTTTATGACTATATTTCAAATGTCTTCAAATGGATGAGGCAATATGAAATCACTTTCAAGAGAAACTAAAGCAATTGACATAATACACTGATGACATTTAACATCATTTATTATTAAAACACTTTTCCTATAAATAAAATTACTATATAAGCAGATAAGAAAAGTAATTTCATAATTAACTTAACATGTCACATTACCACATTATACATCTGCTTTTCTTTGAAATAGCTTAACCACATAATACAGCATGCTCAACTTAAAATACACAAGATAGCTGCCTTGTCTTTTTCAATTCCAAGCTTAGCTGAAAATAATGCTTGCATAAATAGTTGTGATAAAACTTGGATCTCTATTTAAACAAAAATTTTATCTGTCACTCTGACTTCTTTTTTCTGTCATATGTGACCTTGCCTTCAGAAGTGGACTAGTCCAAATTATTTCCTTATCTGATCAGATTGAGCACTCATTGCCACTAACCAATGTGTAAACAGGTGCATAATCAATGTATAAATATGGTGAAAGGGTAAAAACAAGTATGGCCAATGTATAAATGGGTATAGAATCCTACTATTGGTTAGGGTCTCTGAATGCTGCCAGTAAGGTAGAGGATCTGAAAATAAATAGTCCGCCTTTTTTGAGGCAAGCCAAAGAATGTTGTCTACCTATATGACTGAATGTGCCCTCCATTGAAGCCACTTCCAACAGCGAAGTGTTTCTATTATATTCACTACCAATACGTCTATACAGTGAGGCAAATCCCCATAGAACTGAAAGCTGCTATGACTATGGCAGAGTTGAGGCAAGCTGTCTAGGACAGCCAGAAGTCATTTAACAAACTCAAGGCAAGCTGTCCAGTACAGCTGGAAGAGTTAAAACTAGAACTCACAAGGCAAACCAATATATACAGATGAAAGTGAGTCCAGTCATTCAGCATAATAAGCACAATATTAACCATGTTTATCTACATACAACTACATTTTGGGTGTGTTCATATTTTTGTTAATATTACAGTTGGTTTGAACCTGAATCTTGCAATTCAGCCAAACACAACACTAACAGATAGCCATTGAATTATATGTTGAGTGTTCTTTTGAAAATATTTTAATTACACTCTTGATTAACTATTAAGATTAGTCAGAGGCTATCAGCATTATAAGAATTTTTTCCAACTTAACTAGAGATTTTGTACAAGTTGCTCTTTTCCATGGTCTTGTTTGCAATCTCTATACAGGTATCATTACAGCATTCTTACTCTATTTTTTTTTAGGTACAATGCCTTTAAACTAATCTATATACTTATCATATGGAAATCTAAATGTATTAGAAAAAAAATCAAAGCTTTGTTAATGTCTCTAAATTGTCAATATTTTCCCAAAAAGTCTGTAGTATAATGACTTTTGTTCAGGCAATGAATTTCATATTTACTAATATCTAATCAAAATTTCTTGAATATACATTGGTGACTCTTAAAAAAAATTGAACCGAAATAAATAATATAGTCAGTTGTAAAATAAATTAATCAACTGTTATATCTTCCTTTATATTTTGACTAATGTACATATTTTAAATATCTTAAAAAAAGATTTAAAATTTTTATATTACACACCATTTTTTTCACAAACAAAACTTTTTGTAATCAATAATATCTCATCTCTAAGAATCCCTAAATAATAATTACAATTTCACACCAACAGTCACCTGAGTTTTGTGGATTGTCAAATTTTTCTCTAGTATATTAATATTCATAGGGAGTTGTAATGACTCGTACTTCAATTTTATGTTCAATCATCCTATATTATATAGTTACAGAAGTTAAATTTTACCTTCTAAAATAGGATCTTAAATTTTATTTTATGAACATGCTATTATAAATAAATTAACCACAAAATCTGGGAACATATCCAGACAAATTGTAATATTAACTCTCTTCAAAGGCATTAGAGGGACATGTATTATATTCATTTCTCTTTATCCCTATCTGTCATCAAATTTATTTTATGAATTTTCCCAAATGACTGCAATCATTGGCTATTTTATTACTGCTTATGTAATGCAATGGAGAGCATAAAACAATTACACTTTTTTTCTGATGTATGGCAGGGAGTACTATATTAAAATGTAATATTCAAATTCTGGCTATTTCATTTTCAGTTTATAATAAAAGCAATATAAGAGCTAGATCTGATTGGCTTTGTCAAAGGTATGCCTCATTATGTCACTCCCTGCATTGGTTTTTATTTTGCAATGGCTTCAAACAGTTTTGGAGAGGACAGTTTTAATTTTAAAAAAAACTGCAACTGATTATTTGAACAGAAATTCCCATAGAAATAATGTTCATAGCATTTAATTGAAACCATAGTTCAAAAAAACATTAGATTGCAGATAAATTAAAGTTTTAAAAAAAACACTGAAAATGTAATTAAAATTGAGTCAACATTAAAATATTTTCTAGCAAGACATAAAATAATAGAAATTGCTATAGTAACAATTTTGGTCTCAGAACAGGACTCAGAAATTTGACAGTATAATGCCAAAAATTTCCCCATTCAATGTAAAGTTTGTTAATTATATCTGCCTTTGTGAATATATTTATAAAAATTCTTTATAGGTGGAATTTTATTTACATATTATACTTTAATGATAAACTAATCTTATTTAAAAATATGTAATAGGCAATCCTTCACTTATGATAGTGTCTACTCTTTAATTTATTTACTGGGAATATGATATTTATAAAAATTGTTTATAGATGGAATTTTATTTACACATTATACTTTTATTACAAACTAAAAATGACAACTATTTTATTAAAAATATGTAATAAGCAGTTCTTCACTTATGATAGTATCTATTCTTTAATTTATTTTTGAGGTTCATATTTATATTTAACCATGCTATTGAACATACAAATATTTTTTATTAAAAATAATAACATATATTAGAAAAAAATGTAGTGCAGTGTGGAAAAAAAAGGTCTTAAAACTGTGATCTGTTTCACACTATTAGAATTATTTTACATTTAATATAATGAGTCTGACAATCAAATGCTCAAACTTATAATCATCTACTTACATTAGCAGCACTGAACAAACTACTAAATAATGTTTTAAATCTTGGTATAACGAAGTGTCACAGCTGTGTTCATGACTATAGTGACCGAAGTCTTGGTGAATGCCATTCCATTACTGTTGCAATCCAACAAACATTAAATTTAAACCAATAAGCATTCTATGCTAATGGTTTAATACCAATCCTTCCTAATAGGATAGTGGTGGCTATAGTTATTAAAGAACCAAAGACACCAAAATGTATGGGTACTGAACTGAGTTCAGACCTATATGACTATATAAGCTGATGAGTTTGGATTGAAAATATTATGTTTTTAATTTCAGATTCATAGTTTTGTAGTTAACCAAAGAGGTAAAAGGTGGTTGCTGGAGAGCTGCATTAGATCCTAAGATAGAGGTGCAGTGAACTAAGATCCAAGGCTCCTCACTGATGAAAGCTACAAGCTAGAAACTAGTCTGGGGATATTGAATGAGTAGGCACTGGACAGATATTTTATGCACAAATCTTCTTGCATCCATTGATTACTCTGGCTTGCACTGACTGGCACTACTGTATGGAGAGTTTCACCTGTTTAAACTTGAAATTTCTTGTTAAATTTAAAAAAGAGTTAAAATGAAATCTGAAAGATGTTACACTGAAATTTATGAAGAAACTGCCAAAACAGGAGTGACTAAACAAATTAAATGATTTTCAGAGAAACACATTATAGATGATATTAAGATGGATCGTAATAAGCAGAACTGATGAAAAATTTCAAAAATTCATTGCATTTTGATTCAAAATAATTGACTACCTGTGAGAAGCATAGTAGATGCAGTAAATATTGATAAAAAAACACTAAAATCTTAACTGAAAATCTTGATATGTGAGAAAGTTTCAAGATGATAGACTAAAGAATGCTTTAAAACAGGGACGGGATAGTTGAAATCTTGTTTCAAAAACAAATTTTTCTGATTATTATTATATCTTTAAATATGCAATTAACTTCCAATTTCCTGGGAATTGATTTGGCAAAAATCACGTGATATTTATTTTTAAATATAAATAATTATGGTCCAATTAAAATTACTATAAAAACATTTATAAATTAAAAAGAAAATCTCAATTAATTTGTTAAAAACTATTGTTTTTAATTTGATCAAAAAAATGTGATGTCAAGAAAAAAATGGTCCTGAAGAAGTTTACTAATGAACAAAAGCAAAAGTTTATTAAGCTCTTTTAAGGAGACAAGGAAATGTTATTACTGCTGATGAAATGTGAATGTATTAATACAACCTGGAAACAATTTTTAATTCCTTATTACATCATGACTACCTGCATCTTAAAATCAACATACTGGTGTCAAGGCATTTTTTCTTGCATTACCACCTACATTTAAGAACTGCTATAACTATGAGAAGCTATCTAAATTATTAAAAATAAATTTTTATCATAAAGAGTGAAAGAAAATAAATAAATTAATATTAAAAAACTCCAGTGGTGCATAAAGAGGATTTAAAAATGATTTGCTAAAAATTATGAAATCATTAATAAAGGATTAGAATCATGATCTGGCTAATAATTTTTGATTGGTGAAATAAATTTTAATTCTGTTGTCTAAATAGAAAAAACAAGGATAGTGAATGTTTTCATATTTCAAAACAAAAAAATATATAAGATAGTTTTTTTTTATTCATTAATTATTATTTTTTTATTAAAATAAATTAAAATTTATTAGATACAATTGAACACGTTTATCTATATATAGCTATATTCTTTTTACACTGCTGCAAAGCTTTCACTCTATAGAACTTGCTGTGGTCTGAGACAGGCCATTGCCCTCCTTTACTCCTCTGGGAGGGTGACCTTAGCCCAGGTTTCATGGAAAAGCCAATCCGGAAACAGCAATCTATCTCTGTTCCTGAGCCACTTGAGTAATTTTATATAGATGTTGCAGATACCATGATTAGCATTTTCAAATATACACTTGCATCTGTTTAGCCAAATTGCAAAGGTTAGAATAATGGCGATTCTGATTTTCAAGAATATGCCACTCTTTATAACCTTTAGAATGACTAAAACTTCTCTAATATCGAGCGACACGCTTTTGTTAATAAAGGATCTGATCGGCTTGAGAAAAGGGCAGAAATACAGCAGGTGATGAATTGTCTCATCTGCTGTGGCATATAGTTGGCATTGAGGGTTGATCTTGCTAAACCCTCTTTTCCACACCAGAAAATGATTTGTTGGCAGGGAGGAGAGGTTGATCTTTAGCAAAGTAAGATGTAATATTTTGGATGGAAATAGTCCAAAATATCACATCTTATAATATACTATCATTACAAACCCTCAGATTAAGTTTTAAAAGTATATTTACATTTCTTATTAATAAAATCAATATCATTGCTTTTATTAATTACCAATTTTTAAAAAAAATTCTTACAATGATAAACAATTCATACATAATTTAAAAGGCATAAGGATACTACTTTAAATAAATTTAGTTTGTTATTAATTTTTTTCTTTACATCTAATTAACATCAGCTATATATTTTCATCACCAAGATTTTAGAAATAGATCATTTTGGAGCCAGCTTTTTAAGACCTTTCTATATTTATAGTCAATAGGATGAGGATCTTTCTTAAATAAGACTAATAATCTGTCAAGAACTCCTGCCCTAAATCCAATTCAAAAGCCTCTCATTATGGATAATCCTGCACAGTTAAGGATATCCAATTTGCTAAACATACCATAACTATTGCTTTCTCAATTTCAAAGGCATTGTAAGTAAAGAATTAAAAAATTATTTCACGAATACATAATCCCATGGTAACATTTCATGGAGATATGATAAAAGACATGAAATTCATAATGATAAAAATGTATTCCAATGTAAATAACTAAAGAAAGTAAGACAAAAGAAATTGAGGAAAAAAACCACAGCAGTAAAATAGAAAGACAACTAGCCTCTCAATAATAAACATCATATCCTACAAGGTGATGAGAAGTCTTGATTAAATAATGCTTATCGGTTATTAGCAGTTAATCATCATACATAAAACTCATTACTCCATTATAAACTCACAATATATGTGATGTCATGAATTTGAATATTATATAACCAAGTTTTAAAATCAAGGTCATTAAATAATTTGAATTTAAAATAATGCAGTAGAATTATTTCTATATAAAAAAAATTGCTATCTAAAACTTGTTGCCTTAATGCAGGTTTAAGTTCCATTGTCCATATGATATAAATAAAAAACAAAAGAACAATAATTTTGGACAAGATTTTTATTTGACATAATTCCCAAATTTTCAGATCTGTTGTATGATATGCTAAGTTCAGTAAAGAGCAATAATAGAATACATGCAAGTATGCAATTCACATACAAACATATTTAATATACTAAAAGTATATATGTAAATAAATCATTTATATAGCGCGAATGTTTATAAACTGTAATATTTAAAACAGCATTATGCTGTTGCACATTCGCTTTGAAGATTTTAACTATAAATGAATGAATACTAACACTCAACCACATGATCTTTTCGAACCCAAACGCTTTTGTATGGGCGAATCTTATTCACGCTTTCACTTTCAAACACTTAAGATTCGCCCATACAAAAGCGTTTGGGTTCGAAAAGATAGATGGCCATTCTATCTTTTCCAAAGACTTTATCATGTGGTTGAGTGTTAGTATTCATTCATTTATAGTTAAAATCTTCAAAGCGCATGTGCAACAGTGTAATGCTGTTTTAAATAAAAGTATATATGCAAAAAAATTACATAAACATTTATATTGTGTAAAAATAATAATTAGAGAGAGAAGATTATTAATGGAAGGAATGTGAAATTCAAAACCATTTAACCAAAACATTATATTTTTTTTTTAAAAAAGAACATTTTCTATATAATAGAAATAATGGACAAAACTAAATATTTCTAAAACAGCAGTCTTAAAATAGAAAATGAAGATACTCTTAAATAAAAATAATTCTAGAAAACTATTACAAAGGGAGAATTAAGTTGCAAGCCAGGGAATAGGCCAGTCCAACAAGAGAACAAACACCTAAGAAAGAGAACCCAGTTATAGGTCATAAATAAGATGTAGAAACATTTAGAGAGTTCATAAGAGAGATGGAACATTTGAAGACCATCTGTCTTAATTACAGTTTTAGTTAAGTCTTCAGCAGAACTGTAAATTTTTAATTAGTCATCTATTAACATAGTACTGTAAGTTAAATTTTATATATAATACAATTATTAAAATTTCCTTCCACTTCTTCTTTGCATTACTGAATTATATGATACCAAATACACATTAATTTACAGTCTGCAATACAGTTTTAACATGATTTATTTATCTCCTCTTGTCTACAGTTTTAACTGTCCAGCAGTTGAGACTGTAGGCAAGAGTAGTCACATAATTTCTTTTTGTTTGGGTTGTAAAATAATCGAAATTGGAAATCAATTTTGTGAATATGAAGATCTCAAAAATTCATGCTATGAAGAATTTGTCACGTGAATTGAGCAATCATTTCATCCCTAAATTTCCCAAACATATAATTAGCCTTCATTTATATAATAGACAGCAAATGAAAGAGAAAAAATATAGAAATTATAATGCTATCTTAGAGATTTGGCAAAGAATTTTGTGTAATATGGCTAATGAAAATCAGAAAAAAATATAGAAATTATAATGCTATCTTAGAGATTTGGCAAAGAATTCTGTGTAACATGGCTAATGAAAATCTGCAACCACAAGTAACTACCATATATGACCTGCCTTATGTTAAAACCATCAAAAGATGCCCTGAGTACAAATTAATTCCAAGTCATATTAATGAGTTGCCCCAATCCAGTGCAGCAGAAAGTCTCAAATAAATAACAATTCTAAGAGAAGAAAAATCTGAATAAATGAAAAGGTAAAATTAGAATGCTATCACTGCAGATCTTCTGAGCATATAATACAAAAATGCAAATGGAAAAATACAAAATGTAAACGTTGTGGAAAAAAAAAGAAATCTAAACTAGGTATAAACAAAAATTCTTCAAGAATAAAACTAGATAGAGTGAATGTAGCAGTGAAATCAATAAGGTTCAGCACAATTCTGTAATAAACCTATAGCAAGCAAAGTAAATAAAAGAAATGGAAGCCCTTCATGTTTCAAACAGTGGACCAAATTAACTAAATATGGGGGAAACAACCATAAATTAACAAAAACAACTTAGAACCAATAAGACAAACAGAAATCTCATTGTTATTGTTACTGCTATTAAAATAATAATCAAGATTAATAACTGTTAGAAAAAGTTATATTTATTTATATTAAGAGATAGTTTAATTCCACATTATTGGAGAATGATTTGCTTCCATATGTATACAGATCTTTAAATATACACTAAATTCTTTAACTTAATTGGATCTAAACAGGGAAAAATAAATACTATACCTGTTAAGATCAAGTATTGAGAGGAGATAAAAGCTGTTCATTTCTAATCTATGAAAGATATCATTCAAACACAATGCAAAAGTCAAAGAAGCTTTAGATATCTAATAAAAAAAAGAGAGGTCCTGATAGTTATTGAAATTTATAATGGACCATTCCTATACTTATTATTACAAAAACTAAGACAATTCTGTATATATTTGGACTATTGGATAACAAAACATAGCTTCACCCCAATTTCATTCAAAACTGGATTTGAACATTGCTTTTAACTACATATCAAATGAAATGGCAAATGTGCTGACTATTACAACCATAAGATGCTGTTCAAGTACTTCCTTTGGAATAACGATAGCCCCGATCATTTTCCAAACCAAAACAGAATAGCTATTAAATGGAACAGATGGACTTGCCTCATATTTTTATAATATTCTAGTAATTTTAATTCAGTAAAATCTTTATTTAATAGAATAAATACTATATATGGATGAATCAAAATTTGAAGCTATAATGAAGAAATGCAATGGAATGCAAAGATAATTAAATTTCTGGACCATATTATTACAAGTGCAAGGATAAGACCTGACTCAAAAAAGGTTAAAGTAAAAAAGAATAATCCAAGACCAAAAAATGAAAAAGAATTGCAGGCCTTCCTTTGGTATTTCTTTTTTGAGAATTTTGATATCCTTACATGATTTGCATCAATCAGCAGAGGATTTGGAAGGAACTACAAGAAAATGCTTCTAAAGATAAAAACAATTAGTTTTTGTTTTGATAGTACTTTTGATATAACCTTAATAGTTGGAAATAAAGTTTAGCTGATGCGTCACATTACAGGATCAGAGCAGAACTTAGTCACACTTTAGAAAATAGAGACTATCCAATAGCATTCATATCAGGACAATGTCAAAAAATGAAAAAAAAATATAATCACATGGTCACTATCACTACTAGAAAAATTTTGAAATAAAAAGGCACTATAGAGTCATTTAAGCTCTAGACTGATTCACTAATATAATCTGTCATCAGTGTATGATTATGAATAACAATCCACAAAATTCATCAAATTTGCGACACATCTCATATATCAAATAGAATAACTGTGATAAATGCACTTATATTCAACTATAGAGAAGCTTCTTATTTCTATAAATTAATTATGGCTTAGCGCTTTCGAGAGCTTATGGCTTTCTCATATTCATAGCAAAATAAACTATAATCTTGCTATAAATATAAAAACACCATATTTCTCAAAAATGTGATAAGCCACAACTAATTTATAGAAATAACAAGCTTCTCTATAATTACATATAAGCACACTTATCACGGTTATTACATTCCATATAGAAGTATAAACAGCTAACATCATTAAATATTGAATATAACAAAAAAATAGTAAGGTAGGAATAAATTATGCAGACTACCGAGAGCCAAAATTGATCAATTTGTAAAACTCTAGATTTTGGACTAAAGTCAATACAGTCTACCAGATGATTATGAATTGAATAAAGACTGAATCACTCAGTAAATGGACTAAAAATCATCATATATGCTTGTGGAATTAATAACAGCAATTATCAACTGATCAAAAATATATAACAGTTGATAATAAAACAATCCCAAGATAAACTAAGGTTATGGAAATAGATCACAAGGATTGCCCTGCTATAGAGCTAAAGCCCTTGCAAACATTTGTTGATCTTACAATATAAAAATTCAAGTATACATATAAAAAAATACATATCTTGTTAATCCATGACATATTCACTACTAAAACAAAAAAACATGGCCAAAAACTGTCAAGGCAATGAACTATGAAGGTTTTTCCTAATCTTCTTCACTGTTCTACTTAATGTTGGCCCAAAGTGAGTGGAAGACAATCTAGTAAAAATGCTACAGATATTAAAAAATTTGGATCACTAGAAATCCTGGTGTAGATAATGCTGAGAGCTTTCTTTGATTGAATTTAAAGCTTCATAATCAAATGGGGAGTGAAACATGTTTGTATCCTATCACATCATCCTGAATCAAATAGGATTATTGAGAAAGCTGCTCAGCAGTTGAAGCAAAATATAAATAGCATTACAAATGCTTCAATAGCACATTAGTCAATTCAAATAATGCCAGGTATTTATTTCTATCATCATATTAATCATATCTGAGAATACTGGATATATGCAAACCCTGCTAACTAAGAACATAATTGAAAATGCAGAACTGGGAATAAATTGACTGATAAAAAGCAAACCAATATTCCAAAGTTACCAATGGAAAATGGTCATGAAGAAATGGCTGCCAATTTCTTTAGGACTGTGTGTGAGACTCTGACGAGAATAAGGCTCTGACTCATTTAAAGGCAATAATGGAACATATATATATATATATATATTACCTATTGGTACACACATACATTTAACATATTAAAACGTGTTCATATTATAAACTTACACAATACAAAAACACCTAATCAGGTTCTTAAATAAGAAAAAAAAAGTTTGGATAATTGGAAATCAGGTTCTTAAATAAGAAAAAAAAAGTTTGGATAATTGGAAACCATTAATTATTTCTAACTCAACAGCCTTGAACTAGAAAATAGAAATACTCCAGAGAATTAAAAGGTGATTAAGATGCAAGCCAATAAAGAGGTCATCAAGCCAGCTACCATAAAAGAAACCCTAAAAGAAGAAGGGCCTCAACAGACCTTAATATCTACAGACATTGCGCTCATACTAAGTCTTCGGACAGAAGTCCAAAATTTGTACTATAAGTTAAATCTTGTCTCAAATTTACACTTAATTATTATTTAAACTTACAGCATTAAATATCTGTACTAAACTATGTTCTGATTGCCTTTTATTGATTTCGTTCGAATTCCTACTTTCGAAACCCTGATTCTAGATTGTTTAGGGACTCCGAATATAGCAATTTATAATTTCAAATAAAAAACAACAACTATTTTTACTTCTTCATTTAATACTTTCAAACCTTATCTTCATTTTCAACTTTAATTTTTTACTTCTTTTCCAATTTTTAAAACAAAAACCAACAGTCGAAAAAATTAAACACCATGTAATTCCTAACGTTCGAAGCAGTAATCTGCCTTTTTTTAGTAGTCCTATTTAGACAATAAGCTGCTACATCTTAGTTTGCCATATGTAATTTTAAAATGTAAATGTTAATAAAATAAATATTTACATTAAAAGACTATAGCTATATAGTTAGAATTATTATATTTATATAAATTTATCTACAACTGAAACGTTAATCAATAAAAGTTATAAGCTTGACTTCCATAATTAAATTATTATAAATAAGTGGTATTGAATATATATATATATAAGAGTTAATGAGTATCTCACAGTTATTTTTTCTAAAGATGAAAATAGCAATAATAAGATTAAATAAAATTTGGCCACTTCACCACCTGTGATGTGATGTATTTTGGCTTCTCCTTAAACAAAGTCAAGAATATCTCAGCAATTATGCCTAGATAAACCTGTTAGCCACTTTATTTTCCATTCCGCACTCTAAGTCTTACCATATTCTGCCCCATCCCATTTCCACAACATAATCTTATATCTAAATCCCCTTATCTTTTCGCAACCCCAGCATAAAAACCAATAACTCACTTTTTGTATAATCACTTTGTTCACATCTATTCTCCCATAACTTCATTATCTGTACCCTTTTTGCTTTCAAGCATTTACATTCAATCAACAGATGCCTAATATTTTCTACACCTTCCTTACACAATTTGCACACTAAATCACCCATTTACATGTATATTCTTTTGTTGCTAAAGATCCCGTTCGAGTCTTAAACAATAAACTACTTTCCTTACTATTCTCATAAATTAACTCGCATCAAATGTTCCGTTTACTTCTATATATATTTAAACTCTTCTTACCCTCCATACTAGTTGTCCAACTCCCTATTTTTTATTAATGCTTCTACTCTTTTATCCCATTCCTTACCACTATAACACTCAACAATCCTCCTAACACAATCACCCCACCTTTTATACAAGTATACTGATATAAATTCTTTATCCAAATCGTTTGCATACCGCATTACCTTTCCCACCCATCTTGTTACCTGCCCTTTACTCATAACCCAATTAAACACTATTTTGATTATTCTTTTACTATCCTATCTAAGCTTGTTGGGTGGCGCTCTCTATCGGGATGGTTAAGCTTTCATTAACATTATACAATCTTTATTAATTAATAAATAAAAATAATCCTTTACGTTTCTTTGTTTCAAAAGAATCCATCACTGATTAATATCATATAAAAACTTTTTTTCCCAGACTTCTTTATTTAAATAAAAGAACTCGTTTTTATATATACCAATAGTTTAATATAAATAATTTTTAACCTTAGTTTTGATAATTTTCTTGTAGATTATTCATCATAATGGATTGTACATTATTAATTACTTGAAAAAAATCAAAATATTAATATCATAAAAAATGTAACAAAATTATTTTTTATAAATTACAGTACTGAATATATATATATCCTCAAATGATATTAATGTAATATAAGAAAAAGATAAATCACGTGATAGGAATTGCTACGTCTGAGGGTTTCCACCTTTCAGAAAACTGGTCAGATAGCATAAAGAAATAAATGAGCATATACTTGCTTTATTATATACATATATTTAATTAATATTCCAACAGTATAAAAGTACAAATATATACATATTAGTTGATAAAGGTGAATTCAATAAACCTTGCGTAACTCTATAATATTCAAATGTTACCCGTACGTGTCCGAGCTTTACAATTTTGCTCACTTCAGTCATTTTCACTTGTGGCTTTGTCATGGAGTGCTATTAATTAATCCGATGCATTTTTTACCTGTTCCGTACTGAAAAACCTGGACTGAGAGAGCGAGAATATGATTCTGCCTCCTTTTACCTTCATCAGTTTATCCAGCATCTTTTTCAGGAGCGTGAACCGACTGCAGCGCCCTCTTTTAATTTATTTACTAGAGTAACGACAACAGGTAGGTGATATTTCCGACCACTAATGTACAAATACACACCAGGAATTAAGCAATAGTAATTTTGATATTTAAAACAAATGATAAGGGAGCTACTAGTAATTACAGAACTATCGGTCTTTATCCGTATAAAATTTTTATAAAGATAACGAAATTTATCTATAGTGAATTTTAGATTTTCAATAAGCAAAAAATACAACGAGGATTTAAAAATGATTTAGCACAATAAATAACATCTAAGTGTTGAGAGAAGTTGTAGAAAGAAACAATGAATATGAGTTACCATTATGTTTTGTGCTTGTGGATTATAAAAAGTTATTTGATTCTACAAGCATTTCTTTAATCATTAAAACATTCGATCATAAAGATATAGACACAAGATATTGTCATATTGTGAAGAATATTTATCAAAATGTAACAGCCATGTTTACATTACATAGTTGTATTATTTAAAAAGGATTTTAATCCAAATTTTCAAGCTTTCTTCGGTCGTCCATTCCATGGTATATAAATGATACACATGGCCGCGCACATGTGAGCAAAGATAATTGATTTCCAATATACGTGGTTCTTGATGAACCAGCACTCAGTTGATCCGGATCATTATCTCCCATATATATTGTACCCTCACTTCTAGGAAATATGTAATTACGATAAATGGATCTAGCTCAGATAAATAATTATGTTCATCTAAAATACATCTGAATCAATAATAAATATATTTTTAATAATATCAAATTATAAAATTAGCTTAACTAATAAATAATAATATAATTCTGGGTTATAAAATTATATAAATGAATATCTAATAAAATCATGAGACTATGAAGTGAGTTTACAAGTGGCAGAGCGAATACATTAAGTCAATATCCCACAAGATATCATCTTAATGGCATAAGAATACTATCCCTACTCCTATTACTTAAATACTACATTTATAGTACTCTCATGTCTTTAATTTAAACTAATTAAGTAAATGACTCTTAATAAATTAATTTAACTATCTTCATAAAATTGATTTAGTTCAAAATATCTCAGGTTCTTTTAAATTATTTCTAAACTAATTATAACTCTTGTAATCAGGTATAATAAGGGATTTAATATAATTTCTAACTACAACTAAATAATAATAATAACAATACTACTCATACTAATTTTTAATCTATAATTTAATCTTATATCTTTTCTACTAGTAACATTACTTATGTATAACAAATAATAATAATAAAATAATAATATCAATCTTTAATCTATAATTCACTTTCCTATGTTTTTAATTATAATGTTGTTCTTATATATCACATAATAATATAATATAATTTTCTATTATTCATATGGCATCTTAAGTAAACATGTATGATATGATAGTATAATATGAGAATATGTGGCAATCATTACTAATAGAATTTAATGTAAATCTTTGGCAATTCTTCCATGACCATTAAAATATTCCCATAAATAAAACTTCTTAAATAAAACATATCAATAAAATATTATAAATCTTAAATAACAACCTTATTTATGATGTGCAAAGATTATGTCTTTATTATAATTATCTGTGATTATGTAATTGTAATATGAAGAAATTGAGTCAACACCAAGACTAACAAGTTTAACAATTTTATTAACAAACTTAACAATAAAAATTATTTACATTATTTACATTCTATAGAATTCTATTTACTCATATTCAAATATTTTTTCTTTAATACAAACTAAAATGATTTAAAATCTAGGATTCAAAACATCTTTCTTACATGAGCTCTTATTTTTCAAAAATATCATTATTATTTAATTTTTTTATTTTTATTATAGTTATTAAAATTTTATTAAGTTTTTTTTTAAAAAAAATATAAGGTACTATTTTTACTATGACGTTGTTCTTGTTATTTAGTTTAAAATCTTTTATCACCTTGTATCATAGCATATCATCTAATTAAGCTACTAACTAATTATAACTTTAAACTTCAAATATAATGCATGTATTATGTTGTTATAAAGTTACTTTTATAAGACTTATGAGTACTTACATTCATTAAACACGATTCAGTCTATTTACTTATAAATAAAAATATGCATTAAAATATGTCTTTAAAAATTCTTAATACTTAAAATCCCTTTTAATTACTAATTATTTATTTTATATAAAAAATAAATAAATATCATTTTTAAAAATATAAGAAGTTTTATGATTCCTTTACTGATGAAATTATGTTCTTATAATTTTACACTTATTTTTCTCTAAGCAACATAACTTATCTTATCCACTTTTATAAACAATTCTGTATTTCTAAACTTATCTATTATTTCCAATTTTAACCAACTATCCATATTACAATGTAATCTAATAAACTTCAACAACACATAAACTAGTAGGCATATGGGATAAACTATACTTCAACTTAATAATACTTTTATCAATAACCATCATGGATACAATGTACATAAAATTGAGGTATGACTTATTTGTATAATAACCTCTATACTGAATATAATGTCCAGGCTATCTATTCAGCACTATGGCACATTAAACTTTAACACAGAAAAATAAACACTGCCATGAATATACACAAGTTATAGGGCTATGTTAACTATACTTGCATAATCATCAATATAGTATATTCTTGTTCCCATGTAAATAAACCATACCTACAATATCATCTTGATCTTATGTAATCTAATACTAAGATATTATCATCAACAATCTATCATCTTACATCGCTACATTCATTTCCGAATTTCTATAATAATAAATAAATTCATTTTTAAAAAAAAATAACAGTCTAACTAACTAATAAGACAAGATTATTTCATTCTTTAATAGTTCTCAAACTTAAGCATACATAATAAGAATGAATGTCATATTTTAACTACTTTAAATAACTCAACTAAAACATTCAATTCAGTTATAATAGAATCATATACTTATATTTCCATTATTTTTAAATATCTTTACAATATAAATAAAATTATGCATATTCTTAAAGTAACTAAATAAATGATAAATTATGTGTAAATATCGTGTTCATATATGCATTTATACATCCATACAAAACAATAAAATACATTATAAAACTATTAATACTCTACATTATTACCATAAGTAATTTTATTTGCAATTACTTAGCAGTCTTCTAATCACGATCTAAATAAAACATTTTATTATCGTTTATTCACATCATCACACTTTAAAATATATTAAGTTTTTTTTTTTTTAAATTATTAAAGAGGTTTTTTTTTTACAATAAAATTTAATTACTAAGTTAGTAAATGATTTAATGTTTTGTGTCCCTAAGCTATAACTATACTATGAAGAAACGTTACTATAAATTTATTAGTAAAAAAATTAAAAACATATTTACTCCAACTTCATTAGAGTTTCTTGCAATAAAATGTTCTTTTCTTGATAAGTTCATTACAGGAAATTGTCTTCTTCTCCTTGTAAAAATTTAATAATTTCACTTTTGACGTCAATAATCATGCATGTTCTGTTTTTCACGTTGCAACAAATAATCCAAAATGACTGTTCCAGTTGAATACGGTACATCTACTTTTATTCCATAAGATTTAAACTGATGAAATTAATACTTTTCTTATCTCCAAAATTTTAAGATACATAAACATTCTTTTCTAGATAAATACTTAATTTTAAGATCTTTAATATTCTTCGTCAGGATAATTTTATAAAATTCTTGTAATTTTTCCATCTTTACTGAGGTTTAATGTCTCCTGATACACAATAAACTTCCCCTGTATTTTCGATAAGTTAAATTATTTTCCCAAATAATTTACATGTACTTTTGTAGGTCCAGCATATGATAATTATCAATTTTTAAATATTTTTTAAATATGATATAAGTCATATTTTGCAAATAATCTTAATTTTTATACTTTCAAAAAAAAATTCTAATTTTAAATTATTTTTCATATTTCGTTTAAAGGTATTCTTAGTCAAATTTAAAACTTTTTTCGTTTAAAGGTATTCTTCTCCATCGTATTTTTAATAAGTTTTTTATATAAAAATGTTTTATGTCATTCCATGTTCCATTTTTCATGAATTTTTTTATATTTTTCCATAAAGTTCTTTCCACAAAATTCAGTCGTAACTTAACACGACGTATTAGAACAGGTAAAATTATATGCTTTATACAATAATAGTATTTAAATATCTCCATTAATTCTTTTACCTTTAGTGATGTTTTTCCCATGTTTAAGTTGATTACAAATTGGATAAAGTAGATCAGGTAAGTAAGGAATTATTTAATTTTTTTAGCAAAACATGTCTATACTTCAACCATATAATAATAGATTACTGTACTTTTAGAATTTCTTACAAAAAATGATAAAATTGACTATTATAATATACTTAATTTATCGAGGATGGTATTACGATATAGTAGTATGACAGTAATAGATAATAGTAACCTGGGAATTTCTGCACAGCTCTTAAATACTCTAGCCTATTCCACCTTTGATTGGTCCGTTAACAATAATTACTTCAAACTACCCTGGATAACAAACGCAGCTAAAAATTAAAACTAATAATAACTTATTAAATATTTATTTTTATTATATTATTCCATTCTTGATTAATTTTTCATATTTTATTTACACACATTAAGTACTTCAAAATAACTTTAAAAAATCATATTTTAATATTTATTATCATTTCTACTTTTATTTTAAACCTAACGTATTTATTTTCAACAAAAAACATAAATCTATTAAATCTATTTTTAAAAACCTAATCTAATATTTATAACAGATGACATCATTTTATTTTTAAGAACAGGTGTGCGTTTTACATCACGTGATTTATAAAACTAAATGAGACGCCACTAATTTAAATGAAACTAAATAAATAATTCAATTTATCAAATATTACATAACTCAATATTATAGCACAATTTTAAAATAACTATTTTAATATTATAAAATCAAAATATACTTTTCTCCCTACATTATTATTTTTTAATCAAATAATTTAACATATAACCATTAGATACAATTATTATTGTTAAATAATATACTCCTTTAACGTATTATTTTTAAAATTTACCATAATAATTTATTCTTTGATTTATTAAATCAATATTTATTCTGGCCAGTTCTCCCAATCACATAATCTTATAATGATTTTTAACTAACTACTTTCTTATAAATACCAACACAATATTATACATCACTTATTTTACTTTAAAATTTTCCAATACATTAGTAAAAATAATCAACTCTAACCTAAACAAAAGGGTACAATATATAATATGTTCAGTTTCAAATGGACAGGCTTCAATATTCTCCAACTTTTCAGCTATCCATACCATTGACAAGACCTTGAAGATTAACACTGAGAAGTATGTGTGATAGGATGTCACATGATCACTATTTCGTATGCTAGCACGTAACTGTTATTAAAACAGGCAAAACTAGAAATGATTATTATGTTTTTAAATAATATTTCATCTTCAGTTCAATTTGTTTTGCAATCATAATAAACACAACTGCTTCACTTCTCTCATTTGAAATTTTAATATTAACAAGGGCAAACGAACAAAAAAAAAAATTATATTGTGCAGAATCAATTCTTAATGCTACAATAAGCCAAACTTTCTTCTTATACTTTTCATATAAGACACATTTGCTTTTTCACAGCTGAAGACAATGATCTTGCTTTTCTACTCACTTATGGAAGAACTGGAGATGAAATAAAGTTAAGTCCCACATACCCAAAAATACAAACTCACGTAAATATTTTATGCTTACTACTTTTTAAATTTGTTCAAACAAATAGAATTTTAAGGTGTACAAAACAAAATAAAAATTATACTAATGAAAATTTCATAATTACATTTGGGACAAAATTTTTATCTTCTTTACTATTTTTCTCTTTAATTTCTTTTTACAAGCAACCTTTTATCAATATACAAAAAGACTAGATATTATTGAATTGCTTTCTTCATTACATTACTTTTGTATTTTATCATTAAATAAATGTTTTTTTAAAATTGTTTAGTCAAAAAGAACATTTCGTTTAGCAATGTTTTCCCAATTTTTTAACTTGTTTGACTAAACTTATTTAAACAATTATTTTAAAATGTCTACATTCAAATTCTTAATTTCTGATGTTACATGTACACATTTAATGCCATATACTTTTTTACATATTTAAGTGTATGTTATAAAAAGTATTATTTCTTGTGTTTGAATATATATGACATTAACCAGTTGTTCTAATTTCAATTTTGCTTAATATCTTTTTTGTATGAATGTATTATAGGTTCATCTTCCTACAATTCTTATATTTAGTCTTTACTTATTTATTTAATTATGATTTTTTTTACATTGATCATGTTGTGAAGTGCTGCACTCTTTTCCATTCATTTGGCCATCAATATCATAATAATAAGTTCTGATTTTTAGTTTTTAGAAGAATTATCATAAATGATGTATACAAGATATACCAACATTATTACATACTATAAAAAGTATCTAATTCTATAAGAATTTATTTCACCTATTTTGTGCACTAACTGTAAGGATTTAGTAAATGTTTGTAGACATAACAGCAGAACAGATTTTTTTTCATTTTACAAATATTTATTTAATTTAGCGAAGTGCTTTCAATACCAAAATGCATCATAATCATATGATTGTATGTTTTAATATTGAAAGTTCTTCACTAAATAAAATATATTATTATAATATGTTTTAGTATTGAAAACGCTTAACTAATTAAATTAAATATTTGTAAAATGAAAAAAATTCTATTCTGCTGTTAAATGTATAAACATTTACTAAATCTTTATAAAACCATGTGTGGAAAATGTGAAAATTGCATTTGTGTTCAACATTAAGGCTTTGAAGAATTGTCACAATCTTATACGAAATTAATTTTTAAATTATTAAATGGCTATATAGGGTAAATGTAAGTTTAGAAGTAAGATAAAACATTTTTAATTTCATTACTTGAAGAAATATGAAGTATTTAAGCTTTTAAGGTTAAAAGTAAAACATCTACATATATAAATTTAAAAGAAAAATATTTAAAAATTTCAAACATATAATGCATATATAACTGATTAACAAAACTTAGTAATGATTGAAATAAATACTTTTAACAATTCGATATTTTCCAAAAAAATAATATATAAGAAATTTGATCAAGTATTCATCTATCTTCAATGGAATATGGAAATGGTAAACTGAAAAGTGAAGCTAGATATTATTTAAGGAAATTTATGATTAAAAATTTATAAATATTAGTATTTGCCTGAAAGTTTATGATGTCATAATATGTTAGACCATTTCTATCATTAAATGTTCAAAGTATAGAAAATTTTAAACTTCTCCAAATAAAAACAGCTGATAGTAATAACATAAGTAGTAAATAACACCTTTTCTGTGTATTCTACTAACTGGTATTATCTACTATCTTGTGTATTATAACAAATGGTTGTTTATATTGGGAAAAGTTTAAATAAAATTAGAAATTTTCTAGACATTTAATATTTAATGATAGATGATGGAAATAATCTAAGACATTATCACATATAAACAGTAAAAATTTACATTTTTCATATAAATAAATAGAAAAAATATATATTACTTTAAAAAAATTCTTATTCACCACAAAAAGCAAAAACGCAATGTAAAAAAATCTTTATACCAAAAGTTTTTCTTTTTTTATGGTGGGTATATATATGTATAATGACAAAATGAAATATTGGACAATAACTTGTAATAATAGTAATTTTAAATCCAAAAGCATTATCAAATGAAATATTATTTTAGGGACTCATTTTTGATTCTCATAATATTGACTCTTTACTAGTACTGAAATTAGTAAAATAGATAAATAACCTGACTTTAAATTGATAATGATTTTTATATTGCTATAAATTAGTTTTGAATTCTTGTTTTGATTTAAAAAATAACTCTTGTTTTAGATTTGGTAAAATAGATTTATTGTTTATTTTCTCTAAACTAAATAATACAAAAAAATATTATTAAACAATTGCTTAAACATATTCATTCTTATAATGAATATATGAAGCATAAGTCTTTAATTGAAAATTTATAGATATTTAAATATTGTCTTTTTAAGAAATTACTTTAGCTTATGTAAATATTTTCCTTCTTCATACTTCTCCACATAGATTTACTCTACAAGTTTTATGAAATAATGAAATTTATCCCTCTATTGAATCCAAATTTTATTTTTATAATAGAAGTTATTTTAGAAGGCTTTCTTCAATAATCATTTCTTATGGTATTTAACCATAACTATACTGGAATATTAACCATATGATTTAAATTGGATTAAAATTCTTGCAGGTAAAATGTTTTGAAAATAAAGGAACAGCACTCTACTAAACTAGAAGATGTCATTTTGCTTTTATTTACAAAAATATAATTCTACATTTTTATATATATATATTAATTGATGAAATCTTTTTAGCCCACTACTGTGTTTAGCATTAAATCATAAATGAGTCAGAGATTTCTATATTTTATTGATGTTTTCAGTATATAATAAATACAATTTTAGTCATAATATTTTAAAAATATAAAACTTCTGATTGCTTTCAAATGGGATATTTTTCATGGAAGGTAGATTAATGGATCATTATCCTACATACAAAAATACAATTATTTTTGGAACAGTGAAGATTTATATATATTTAGCTGCCAAATTATTAATTATAAAAAAGATGTGAAATTGTCAACACAATAAAATAGCAATCACTAAAATCTCCTGACCAGTAAAATGAACATTTTCATGACATTCCCAATCACTTTTAATGATGGCTTTATAATCACACAACCGACATTTAAATACATTTTGGCTGAACATTTCTTCTACCTGTAATTTTTCAGATCTTTGTATGTTAAATATTTTTCCTTCATTATGTGTTCTGTCATTACTTATCAAATATTCTTTATCAGAGTTTTTAAATTCACAGATCTTTCTAGTAGGCGTTTTTTGTCCTAAATAACTTCTGTTATAGGTCATATGGTCACACAAAGAGACCTTAAGTAGTTTTTCTCCTTTATGTTTAATTTCATGTCGTAATAAAGAACCTTTTTGAAAAGCCTTGTATTCACACAAAGAGCACTTAAATGGTTTTACCCCGGTATGTTGCATTTCATGCTTTAACAAAGCACTTTTGCAATAAGTTGTATATTCACATTTAGCACAGTTAAATGGTTTTTCTCCTGTATGTTTCGTTTCATGCTTTAGTAAAGCACTTTTGTAGTAACTCCTATATTCGCAGATAGCACACTTAAATGTCTTTTCTCCTGTATGTTTCCGTTCATGCTGGAGTAAATCACTTTTGCAATAAGCCCTATATTCACAACAGGTGCACATAAATGGCTTGTTTCCTGTGTGTTTCCCTTCATGCCTTAATAAATCACTTTTGTGGCAAGTCCTATATTGGCACAGAGTACACTTAAATGGTTTTTCTCCTGTGTGTTTCTTTTCGTGTTTTGATAAAGCACTTTTGTTAAAAGTCTTATATTCACATTTAGAACAGCTAAATGTTTTTTCTCCTGTATGTTTCATTTCATGCTTTAGTAAAGCACTTTTGTAGTAGCTCCTATAGTCACAGACAGCACATTTAAACGATTTTTCTCCTGTATGTTTCCTTCCATGACGGGATAAACAATTTTGTCGTGTAGTCTTATAGTCACACACAGTGCAACATAAAAGATTTTTCTCCTGTATGTTTCCGTTCATGCTTGAGAAATCACTTTCACAATTAGTCCTATGTTCACATAAAGCGCATTTAAATGGGTTTTCTCCTGTATGTTTTCTTTAATGTTTTAGTATATCACTTTTACAGTAAGTCTGATATTCACACATAGTATGTTTTTATTATTTTTCTCCTGTACGTTTCTGTTCATGTTCCAATAACCAAACTTTTACAGAAGTCATATATTCACAAAAAAGTACACTTAAATGATTTTTCTCCCATGTTTTTCTTTAATAAATTGTTAAACCTTTTCAAAAGTGTTATCAGCACACAAAGTATATTTAAATAGTTTTTCCTCTGTTTTCTCACCTCATAATAAACTTTCACGATCAGTCTTAAATTCACATAAAATACATTCAAATAGTTTTCTCCAGTTTGTTTTTTATCATGACTTTGGAAACCACTCTCAAAAAAATTCAATTTACAAAAGGTGCAAACAAAATACACCATTTCAAATCTACTACTGATATTTTTGATTGTTTCTATGATAAATATCAAATATTAATGGCACAAATGAAGTTTTGTAAACCAAGATTGCTTGTAAACTCTTTACTATTTATTGTCAGATCACTTATTTTAAAACATAAGTATTTTTCTATAAAGTTTCATTTTTATAATACATTGTATCTTGTGTAATGATTCCAACAAACATCTTAAAAAATGAATCCGAAAAAGATATATTTTTGAAATCCTTTCGTTATTCCACTATAATATTAAATAAAGTTTTATGGAAATATTCAATCTGTTCTACAAATATAAATCTTTGTTAAACATCTATATAATAATTATATTTCCAATATAATAAATTTGTAATTTGATACACATAATTAGTCAGCTGATATAAAATCAACCTATTTTCTTAAAGAAGATATTTATTGGCAAATTTTTGATTGTAATTAATGATCAACATCTTATTGTTTGAAGTATAAATATTTGATTGTAATAATTTTATAATAAACTTATCTTTAAATACAAACTTTTCTTCAAAATGAATTTTTTTTTTTTTGCTGTCTTGAATCTAAACAAAATAAAATAAAAATCATATCAATATTGAACATATTTGTTTACATTATAATAGATGAGATGATAAAACGTTTTATTAGCAAAATTTCTAAATTCAATAAACATTAAATCATGTTTTAAATGAATAAATAAACAATTTTATCAGATCACAGATTTCATAAAATAATGTGTTTGTTATTTACTGCTTTAAGACTGATGCAAATACATCCAGTTTCCAATTATTAAGAATAAAAACTCATTAGTCACAGATTATTCAAAATACAATTTCTCTCACAGTTTTCACTGAATTATTATCTAGAATATTTACTTATCATTTTACATACATAAAGACAAAAACAGTTATTCTCATGAATAACTTTAAAAATTAAAAATACAGAAAGAATTTAAAAATTAGGGTAATAAAAATAAATTGATATAAAACATTCTCAGAAAATTGTATTTTTTTCATAAAATGTAATCTGCATTAGTATTCATATAGATCTGAATTAATTAATACATACTTTCAATTAAATACCAAGAAGATTTATATAATAATGATGATTTCTGAAATCATTCTACCACCAAGACATGAAATAAGTACAGATATTTATTGTAATCTTAAGATTTATTATAATCTTAATACTTTCACCTCCATGTTTTACAATCCGCGGTCTTTCCTTTTTCAACATAAACATATCTCAGCTTAATTTCAAAATTACAATATTTCTCAAATTTTTTCTTACAATATCATAAAAATATAACAATAAATAATAACACTTCTTTAAATTCTAAGACTTGCTAAAGGATTGTTTTGTTCTAGTGGTGTATATGTGAATCAGGATTTTAACTCAAATGAATATTTCTCTATGTAACAAAAAAAAAGTTTTGTTAAACGAATTATAAACTTAATCATTGGAAAAAAGAAAGAAAACCAATACAAAATGTTATTATTGTTATTAACTCAATAAGTAACTATATTTTAATTTTATAAAAACACGATTTTGAAATGAATTTGTATTAACAAGAGATATATTCTATTTTCCTTTTTTGTTTCTAATTATGAATCATGTTTTTTGTTTTTGAAAAACAAGCCAATGACATAATTTTTAGGGGGTAAGCTAAGCTGTTGCTTGACAAACACATGAAAATGGGATTGACATAATGTTTGAATAGAACTGTTTAAGTTGTAATTCAAAGACGATTGATAATGTAAAAAGGCTGTGGCTGTAAATTTACAGCAGAATACTTGTTGGCAGTAAGAGTGAAATAAAAATTTTATGACACCATCATCAGACAGCTAATCTACATGCAAAAAGGTTGAAATATTATTAACAATGTGTTAATATTTAAATACACAATAACTTCATATGTATATGATTTCAATTTCATTTCAATGAAGTGCTAAAATTTCCAGTAATCCATGTTTAATCAGCATGATTATTCCATGAAGTGTTCTCAAGCCTTGAAGTGAAAAGTGAGTTAGCCTCAAGAAAATTTGATTGCCCCATCCCTGCTCTATCTTTACCTATATATACATAACCCAAAAAAGCTCTATTGATGCCTGATAATGACAAACTAAAATACAACAAATTCATTAATCAATCACAAATCCAATCACTGGCAATATATTTCAGATATTTATGTGAAGATAAACAAATGTGTTCTAGTTTGTTAACCTGTAAATTCAACAACTGTTAAAAAATCAGATTTTAAACTCTTACTGGAGTGAAGATTACCAGTAAAGTATCAAGCACAAGATATCCCATGAAAAATGTCCATCCAATGAATACTATACTCCATTTTTCAAAAAACAAGTAGTAAAGTTGAGAAAACTAATAGCTGATCCATTGTCAGAATTGCAAATCATTTAAGTATTGAGGCATATCCATATTGAAAGGATGCTGATTGGTATAGATTGATTTACTATTAAACAGATTACTCAACTGTTAAATGCTTTTAATAATACAAAGCCTGTAATAACAAACACAAACCTCCATTAGAAACAGAAAATCAATGGCCACTGTACAAATACCTTCTAGTGTAGGAAGCAAATAGATAAGTTCTGACCAAAGTATGAAGAAAGTGAAAAAATGCCACCATGAAAAAAAGCAAAGAACAATCGGATATGGGTCATGCATCAACCAAGATAAATATTATCATTGATGAGCTGCATGCTCTAAAAGCAGAATGCAGTTGTGATTATGCTAAACAAGTGAAGAAAAAACCAAATAAGATGATTACAAACAATAATAAAAAATTGTTACAAAGATTGATGTAAATTTTAGTTACTGTTGTATGTTTATTGTATTCAATATGGTTGATAGACAAAAGATTATAGCATAGTTATGAGGCTGCAATTTACTTATCATGGTCCATGGAATTCTACATCTCTGGATTGCATCTACTAACACTGAAAATTCAGTCATCAAAAATATTCCCTAAGTGTCAGAGAAGTGATATCAAGTATCTATTGTAGTTATTAGTATGGACAGATCAAAGGCATGAATTACAGGCCTCTAAGATATAAATGTCAATGGAGCAAGGTTTTAATATGCCAAAACTTTGGATTTATTACACCATCTCATTTGTAAGTTGCATATTATGCTTAAAGTAAAACAGCTTTGACGATATTCATGCTGTTGTGATTGGATGTGTTTCCATAATGGTATTGAAGTCAATGTTAATACTTTTCAGTTTGTGAAGGTCATACCAATTCCAAGAAATAAACTAATCATGGAGAGACAAAACAATTATAATGCCAACATATGCCAGTCACGTAACACTGGATCATATCTGTGAAAATGATAAAACCAGCAGATTACAAGATTGTTTAAGAATGTGAAATGAAATTGGGCAAAACAAAGAGGGTTTCAATGTAATTCAACACAATCTCATTCTTCCATGTTAAATGTGAATATTATAGCAATACATAATTAGTTACAAGCATTCAATGTGACAGTTATAAATGACATTTTTATTAATTATATTCTATCATTAAAGAATTTAGTTTTGTTTTACCAAAGTGCATGTGTCTTAGCATTTCATCTCAAACATTTTTGTACATAAAACAAGTTATTAATTATAGACTTAATCATTGAAAATAACAAACAAGTAAAACAGGTTCAAAATAGTTATTAAATCCACAATAGAATTTAATTAACTAGATTTCATTTATATAAGTGTGTTCTGAAATGAAGGTAATATTGTTCTGTTTTTCTTTTCTATTTCCATTAAGAATCATCATCATCTGTTTTCTGTCCTATTTTTGAAAAATAGGCCACTTATAACATTTATATGGGGGGGGGGGTAGACAAAGCTGTTTATTAATAAACACAACATTGAGAAAGAATAAAGCTAAAATTTGGAGGAAAATTATTAAGTTCATTTGATAACCAATTAGAAAGGCTGTGGCTATAAATTTACAAACAGAATACATTTTATTGGCAGGGAGCAAGGACTAAAAAATGTTTGTGAAGACCATCTTCAGACAACATGTCTTATGTACACAAAGTTGAAATATTATAAATTGCTACTATCTAAGTGTATGATGGATTCATATATATATAATTTAAATTTTATTAGAATGATATGCTAGAAGTTATAATAATCCATGTCTGGCCGACATAGTTGTTCCATGAAGAAAGAAATAATATTCAGCCTTTAAAGGAAGGGACTTTGCATGAAGACAACTTGACTACATCATGCCAGCTGTATCTTAGCATAGGTCCTAAATACAAAAGGAGAAAGGTTCTATTGATGCCTAATAATGACCCAGCCAAAATATCCAATTCATGAATCTATTATGAAGCTGAATTTTGAAAAAAACACTGAATTATTTGTATGAAATAGAACAAGTTATCCTCAACTTTGTTAATTTATAACTCAACAATTCTTAAAAAAAATCACATGGATTAAATTGTTCATCTTCAATTCAGTCAAAAAAGTATATGGGTGGTTAAACAGGCAAACCTCTCCATACAGTAGTGCATCTTGTGCCAACCAGTAATCAATGGATACCAGAAGGCTTGTGCTTAAAATCCCCATCTAGTGCCTACTCATCCAATATCCCCAGAGTAGTTTCTGGCCTGTGGCCTTCGTCAGTGCATAAGAGATGGTGATTATGTGATACATGGGGGGTTCTTCTTGTGAAGGTTTATGTTAATGAGTAATTGAGGAATGATGGCTGCAGACGGACAAATTTTTAGGTAGTCAAAATGTGTGAATTCTTTAATACAGTTTTGTCAGAGTGTTATATCTTTTTGTCACTTACAGTTATAATTGACAGTGTGCACAAATTTAAATAGGGAAATTTGTTGTTGAATCTTCTCGATATAAATTGCCTTCTTTAGTAGCATGAAAAGATTAGCCTTATCTTTCGTGATGCAGATGATGTTATTGCAATCTAGCCATGGCCTCCATCAAAAAAAACTGTTATCGAATTTCTCTTGAATATTCACAGATGTGATTTACACCAGAAATATCATCTGTCTTTGCTTTCGCTAACCTCATCCTGGAAATATTTGATAAAGTCAAGGAAAATCCCCGAAATAAAGTAGACAATGGAGGATGACAACCTTTAATCCATCAAATACCTTGATTTAAGTTTATTCGACATAAACAGACAATCAATTACTCAGCGATCGTCAAACCTCTCAGCATTAAAGGTTATATATACCCCAATTCTAAAATTTCTTTCCAATACAAAATTGCTGATTTTATAGCATTTTTATTTAAGAACTACAGGTTTTGTAAATTTATAACATGCAAAAAATAACTTAGAATCTTACAAGGACAATTAAAATCGGCCACTCTGCCATCATACTGGATAAATATATCAGTAAAGACAACTATAAACACAAATATAATAGACCTCCAAACCTTAAACCATAAATCGACATACCATTCATCCCCCAATATTCACTGAATAGGCTTATTAATAATTCTAAATACAAAATCAATCATGATGACAAAGCTCAATTCATGTATTCCTTGAACTGGTAATTTCATAACAGCAGATATTATGGTGAAACTCATGCTAATTTGAAATCAAGAATTTCTCAGCACATTCACTTGCATGATATGGTCAAGTCAATCACTTTTTATAATTTAGTATTCATCAACAATGAAAAGAATACTGGTCACTCTTTTAAACCTGCTGACCCTAAAATTATTTGTCTTGAAGGCAAATGAAAAGTTAAAGAAGCTCAATATACAATAAATTCTGTATATGTGACAAATATGAAAGCCAATTGTTCTCCTTAGTAAATACTGGTCACTTAATTTGACTGGATGATGTACACACATGTATTTACACATGCAAATTTATTAAAATTTATGACCACTTATTTTTGGAAATGCCAACATTTTTTTGCTAATCTCCTATGTGGGTCATGCTTTGCCAAAGATATGCATTATCAAACGCTGGCTTAGCAGTTAATAAGATATTGTTTTTATATTTTTGTTGCTGTAATTATTATCTATATACTTGTGTGGAAATTACTTATTTATTACATATTATCATATCAAATATTGATTAAAGAATTCAAAAATAAACAGTACATACTTTTAAGTAGCTAGTGAAGCATTAACGAAAGTTATATTCTAAATTGTACACAGATATAGTTAGGGTTTGCTGGAATAAGTTATACAAGATAGAGTTAATAGGCACTAATCTTAATGAGTTCAGCTAGCTTCATAAATTGTCCTGAAACATCAAGACACACTACTTGTTACTTCTTTTCAATAAGCAACATTCATATCTTCTGAAATAAAATAAAGATGCTATATTATCTTATGTAACAATGCTACTGAACATAAAAATATTTTTGTTCAAAATAAACATCATATGTTTCACATTTTTTGGAATTATCTTACCTTTTATAAACTAGGTCTGACAATCAAATTCTCAAACTTATAATCATGTCCTTATGTTAGCAGTACTGTGCAAACAACTGGGAAATGTTTTAAATCTTGTTACATCGAGGTCTCACAGCTGGGCTTGTGACTATATGGGCTAGGGTCTTATTGAATAACATTCATATATTGTTATACATTGAACAAACATTAAATTTCTGGTTAAAATTGATGAGTGAAAATGAAATCTGAGAAATTTTAATCAAAGTTTAAGAGGATAATGCTGAAACAGCAGTGAAGAGATTAAATGTTTTTCTCAGGAGAAAGCATTACTGATGAAGACATTAGAGTGGACTGCAACATGCACAAATGGTGGAAGGTAAAAACTCAGTTTTGTAAGTCAAAATAATCTGCTAATGGTGAAATGCATAGTAGACTAAGTAAACATTGATAAAAAACAGAAAAATCAATTGAAAATATTGGCATGAGAAAGGTGTGTAAAAAAATAATCCTGAAAAAGCTCACTGGTGAACAAAAGTAAAGAGAATCAAAGTTTATAAAGATTTTTTGATAGTCAGAGCAATGTTATTACTGGTGATGAAATAAGAGTGCACCAATATGAACTGGAGAGAAATCATCAAAATGCATAAACAAAGTCAGCCATTTTTCCATAACCAATAATTCCCCCTATCAAAATCAAGAGTCAGAACAATGTTACTAATCTTGTTTGATATTAGAGGGATTATTCATTATGAATTTGTATCAACAGGACAACAGACAAGTTTATTATTTGTTATTTGGGTGTTGAAAAAACTACATGAAAAAGTTTGATGAGAAAACCTGAACATTTTACCAAGAATTCATAACTCTTGCTTCGAAATGCAACCTGAACATTTTACCAAGAATTCATAACTCTTGCTTCGAAATGCAACAAGGTCACATGATACTGTCTGTGAATGACTTTTTAGTCTGTAAACAAATGACTGTATTGGAACACTCAACCTACTCACCTGAATTAAATTCCAATAATTGTTTTCTTTACTAAACATAAAAGAGATATTGAAAGGAAGAACAGCTCTTATGACCATTCTGGAAAAACATTTCCAAAATTGCTTTGAAGGGTGAAGTAGACTTGGTGTTGGTGGATACCTTCCCAAAAAAATACTTTAAAGCTGATCTCAGTGATATTCAGCAATGAGATATGTAGGATATTTTCTATGATGAGTTCCTGAACTTAATTTTCAGACTATCTATACTG
This sequence comes from Epiperipatus broadwayi, assembly GCA_028023455.1. NCBI lineage: Eukaryota > Metazoa > Onychophora > Udeonychophora > Euonychophora > Peripatidae > Epiperipatus > Epiperipatus broadwayi. Next base: position 802,067 of record JAQFVV010006286.1, on the reverse strand, counting down.
GGAAATATTAATCCATGTGTGGATTTTCCTAAATCGAGATTATGGATATAGACAATTATATGTATAAAATAATTAAGCTGAAAACTATTTGTAACTCACTATCAGCTCATGACTATGTGTATCCTAGAATCAACACTCTGGTGTCAAGGTATTTTTTGTCCTACATTATAACCTACATTCAGGAGCTGCTATAACTATTAAAAACTATTTTATTTATATTCCTAATTTTTCATTCCAAGCATATTCGTAAAACATTAAAAAAAAATATTAAAAAACTTGTGATGAGTGAAAAGAATTTTAAAATGATTTTCGAAAAATTATGCAATCATTAATAAATGGTTAAAATCATAATCTGGATAATAATTTTTGATTGGTGAAATAAGTTTTATTTCAGTTGTCTAAGGTAAAGAAATTTAAAAAAACAAGAATAGAGAGTGTATCATATTAAAAAAAATAAAAATAATAGTTTTCGAAGTATATTTACATTTCTTATTAATAAAATTAATATCATTGTTTGTATTAATTAACTATCAATTTTAAAAAAAATTCTCTGATAGTGATAAATCAAATTTATATGGCAGAAGAATATTATTTTAAATAATAATTGTTTGTTTTCAATTTTTTTCACATTTAATTAAAATCTGCTACATATTTTGATATCCAAGATTTTACAAATAAATCACTTTGGGACCAACTATTTTAGATCTTTCTATAGTTGAAGTCTAAATGATGAGGACTTTGCTTAAATAAAACCAGCGGAGAAGAGAAGGTCTGTCGACCACAAATAATGGAGATAGTGAAGAAGCAACCGGCAACAACGTTAAAGCAAGAACTACAGCATCAATCAGTCCGATGATTTAAAACCACGAAGAAAATGAATTGTTGACGGTTGGAGATTCTTCCGAAAATGTAACAGCTACACTGAAATCACCATCGAACACAGCAAAGACCGCCAACATCCAGCAAGAACCAGAAATTCTCCTGCTCAACTCAAAGACTGTGTTAGATGAAGATCCATACTTCTGGAGTAGGGGAGGAGTGCAGTGTTCAAGGCCAAACAAGGTATATATATATGTGCGTGCAACAATAAATATATAACGATTATGTAGAATAAAAATAATAACAATCATTATTGTGACGACCACGTAGTCGTTGACACACATATATTTATTAATAAAATTAGAAAGTAATAAAGGTGAAATAAATTAGCTAATAAATATTTTTTAAAAAAAGAAAGGAAGGAAAAGAAAAATTGAAATTCTAATGTCAAAATTACTGTGGATTGTGTAATAGTAAGAGAAGGGGAGGGGGGGCTGCATAAATAAAGAAATGTGTCTCTTTCTCTCTTGTAAGTCAAATGCTAGAAAGTTATTTTGTTTATTGTGGGAAAGGGAAAAGGAAGCATAAAGAAATGCGTGTCTTCTCTCTCATTAAAAAAAATATATATTATAACAAATTAAAATAAATGTAAAACGTAAATGTGAAAAAATTGAATGAATTGTAAACTTTAAATAAAATAAATGTAATATGTGATATATAAAAAAGGAAACAATATGGCCTTAGGTGTGAAAGTCTGTTGGACAAATTAAATTCCACGGACAAAGAAATGTTATCAACGGAAGATCTTTGCCTGATCTGTTAAATTAATTGGGACTTACATTTTGGCCACTAATTAAATAAAGAAACATAATGATAAGAATTGGTTGGAAATCTAAGTCTTAATTAAAAATTTTTAAAAACAATGAACAAAAGAATGAGATTAAGAAAATTACAATTTTGTCTGGCATTGCTAGTAGAGACTTTAGAGAAGCAACAGCTAAAAGAAAATGGAAGAAGTGTGTGGCTAGTGGCGTTAAAGGGACGTGGGTTCGGATTCAAGCCGTCTCATCACTGACTCGCAATGTAAGATCTTTGCCTGACCTGCTAGAGGGATCGCCGCTTCTGTAGCTGTCAATTGAAACTCAACCTAAAGAATCAACCGGAAAACTGGATGAAAATAACCCCACAAACTGAGGAAGTTAATGGAGAACCTAAGGAATCAACAAACAAAAACTGGAAAGAAATAACCCCACAAACGGAGGAAGTTAATCAAGAGCGCTCGGGAGAAATAGCCATGGGACAATTACAGCAAAGCCTAGGTAAAAGCATGCATGCATTTTCATTTATCTACTATTTATAACTAAATATAAAATCCATGATTTGATAAAATAGAACTCTATCAACAGGACTTTAAGAACTTTAATATCTGATCTATTTTCATATAGTTATTATAGCCAAGTATTTATAAGTGTGTGTTTATTATTGTTATTATAATGTGATTTTTTATATAAAGTGTCAGTATTATTATTAAACATATTTGTCATTAAATTTCGTATCCTTGCTTTATTCTCCTATCACCAAGCTACGACAGGGGGGAAACTGTAAGTAGTGATTAAAGGGGCATACTGATTTGTTTAAGATATTCATGTGCTGCTTGTTCGTGCGAATTCCCAATTCTAAAAAATAAATAGCAAGCGCTGGACATTCGCTAAGTTTCTTTGAAATAGTTTGCTCTGTTCAGCAGCCGAGAGTTTTGGCTGGGAAAAATAACGCCAAGATAATATGTATGTATTGCCTTGGGGTTCAGTCAAGGGTATAGATATGAAGTTAAATTTGTATCTGTATTAGCTCTCTGCTTGTATTGTAACGGCGTTGGTTAAAATAATGAATAAGATAATAAAGAATCTAAGTTGAAAACAATAAATGGATAAAGAATCAAAGTCGGAGAAAGAATTAAAGTATAATAAATTAAGTATAATGTAGAATAAAATAATCGAAATAAATATAGTTGAAAGTACAAATAATTACTCAATCGTACGAATAACCATCTATACTGGGAAATGTTAATCCATGTGTGGATTTTCCTAAATCGAGATTATGGATGTAGACAATTGTATGTATAAAATAATTAAGCTGAAAACTATTTGTAACTCACTATCAGCTCATGACTATGTGTATCCTAGAATCAACACTCTGGTGTCAAGGTATTTTTTGTCGTACATTATAACCTACATTCAGGAGCTGCTATAACTATTAAAAACTATTTTATTTATATTGTAACGGTCAGAAAACGTGTGACTCGCAAACATAGTGCAGAATTCGACCACCATACAGAACAGCAGCACCATCGAGTAGCAAAGCCACCCGTGGTACTGAGTTCGAACACAGTTTATCGGTTCCACAATACAATCCACGAAACAACGCATCTGATGCGACATTAGTAAATATTTCCTTAGGCATGGTGGTCAGGGATATGCAAGAGACTCATGATTTTATTCTCGAGTTAGCCAATAACCAAACTAATATTAATTAAACATTCATATTTACATAATCGAGGAAATATTATATAGAATGGGTATCGAATAAATGAAACGTAACTGCAGACGTATAGTTTAAAATTATTTATTAATACATTTTAATAAAACAATCTAATAATATTTTGTGGATTTAAAGCTTCGGTAGCGGAATGGGCGACATGACTATATTTTAAAGAATACATTTATTTATTTAGACATTATTTTATATTGAGAATTTCAGTAGCGGTATTTCCGATACTGAAATGTTTACAAAAGGAATTCACTTATTGGAAGGCGTAATCTAGCTACCTAAAATTCTCGAGTAAGTATTTCTAATGCATGCCTGGAGGGATTTATACCTTTGCAATGCAAGAGTCTAAAGTAAGATTTAAGAGTGGCGGCGGACATATATTTATTTAATTAAACTATTTATTTTATGACTAAGGGCAACATTTATTTGAGAGTGAATTACGAAGATAATGCAAAGGCGGAGTGATATATAGAATAATAAAACGACGTAAAGGAACACGGGGTACGCTTTAGAAAGGCGATATGGAGTGGCAGTATATTGAAACTGCAATGCCGCGAATGGGTTTATAAGTATCGGGCTGGTCTCTGCCGCGGCCCGACGAAGTAAGGTGTCACATAAGCATAACCAGGGACAAGCGGTACGTGGCGTAATTTGCCGGCTGGCTGCATGACATTGTCAAATCCTACAGGAGCACCCATTATGCCCGCTTGTGTAGGACGACTGGGGTTAATTTCAACCCTGAAGAATCCAGAAATTTCACGGCGGAATGGGTCATTGCGTCTCTAAAACGTAACACATGTATAATGTACAAACGATTAGGATGAGATTTAGATAGATTTCTAATTCGGCCCTACATTATCAACATTTACTAAAGAACGTTGGCGACTCTCAAAGAAATGTAATTTGATGGAATTATTCATTAAGATTTAATATATACAAAACATATCTAAACTGGGAATGATTACAACTAATATGCCTGCCATTTGCGAAGTAGTAGACCCTGCATTACAATAAATGATGCACTGAATGCGTGTCGATTTATATGAAAGTTAAGTTATTAAAGAGAGTAAATATTAATGAAAATTGGACACGCATTCATTGTTTTAAGCGATCATAGATTTAAACTTTGAAATTTGAGACAATTATGAGCATGCAATAATTAAATAATAACTATAGATAAAATGTAGATTATAGAAATACGCACCCAAGAAAGATAGAGTGAGGTAAGCTAGATTATTAGAGAAATTTACACATTAAATTAATTATTCAGTTTTAGTTATACATATGGTAGTTTTACATTTTATAATTTAGATAAGTAGTATGAAGAAAAGCTATAGCATATTATTAGAGTACTCTAGAGTTTGAACACAGACAGGTACCTGTTTTATAAGAAGTTTTCTGATTCCATTAATTTAGCAGCAAAAAGTTCACGAGTGGCAAGTCTTTCTTGTATTTAGATATTCATTTAATTTCATGGCAGCAGCAGCTTTCTCATTCATTTCAGGCAGCAGATCTTCATGGTGAATTTATGACGGGCAATGAAAGTTCAGCATCTGATAGGCCATCTCCCGATGGAGAATAATCTAGGTGCTTTACTCGGTCATACCTTGGCAGGAACAAATTATTTTTATTATTTTTGGAGACTCTCAGTGATCGAGAGCAAAGCTAAAGTTTAAGTGAATGTCTCCAGCAAGTCTAAGATGGCCTCTTTTTTTATCTTGATCTTTCACATTTTTGTTAAGATATTTTTAGGTTCTATTTAATCTGCCCTGAGGATAATCAATGCATTTAGTTGGTTTTTTTAATTAAAGAAAGCTGCCGTTCTATTGTTTACATTTTACATTTACTAATTATATTTTGGGGAATTTTTCTTTAATTAATCTTATCTATCACTGACGGATGCTTTTAAATTTCAAAAACAAAAAGGGAACATAAGATTATTTTAACTTTTAATTAAATATGACATCAGATGTTTTTAGAATTATTATTAAATGAAATTTAAACAAAGCAATAAATACGAACTTTATAATCCAAAATAAATGATTAAAATTATACAAAATCATATAACTAAAAGAAATCTAAATTATATTATTTTATCCCTATTTATTGCGTTTAATTTGAGATCGAAATGTGTGCGTGTTTATGCTGAATTCTACATATATTTATACATTTTTAATATTGTTACACACACAATTCGATATCAAAAAGTGTAAATTTGGGCGAGATAGACCGGTCAGTGAGAGACGACAGAAAAAGGTGAAACTTAAGACTCGAATACGAATCTTACTGTTTCAATATTCCTAATTTTTCATTCCAAGCATATTCGTAAAACATTAAAAAAAAATATTAAAAAACTTGTGATGAGTGAAAAGAATTTTAAAATGATTTTCGAAAAATTATGCAATCATTAATAAACGGTTAAAATCATAATCTGGATAATAATTTTTGATTGGTGAAATAAGTTTTATTTCAGTTGTCTAAGGTAAAGAAATTTTAAAAAACAAGAATAGAGAGTGTATCATATTAAAAAAAATAAAAATAATAGTTTTCGAAGTATATTTACATTTCTTATTAATAAAATTAATATCATTGTTTGTATTAATTAACTATCAATTTTAAAAAAGATTCTCTGATAGTGATAAATCAAATTTATATGGCAGAAGATTATTATTTTAAATAATAATTGTTTTCAATTTTTTTCACATTTAATTAAAATCTGCTACATATTTTGATATCCAAGATTTTACAAATAAATCACTTTGGGACCAACTGTTTTAGATCTTTCTATAGTTGAAGTCTAAATGATGAGGACTTTGCTTAAATAAAACCAGCGGAGAAGAGAAGGTCTGTCGACCACAAATAATGGAGATAGTGAAGAAGCAACCGGCAACAACGTTAAAGCAAGAACTACAGCATCAATCAGTCCGAAGATTTAAAACCACGAAGAAAATGAATTGTTGACGGTTGGAGATTCTTCCGAAAATGAGACAGCTACACTGAAATCACCATCGAACACAGCAAAGACCGCCAACATCCAGCAAGAACCAGAAACCCTCCTGCTCAACTCAAAGACTGTGTTAGATGAAGATCCATACTTCTGGAGTAGGGGAGGAGTGTAGTGTTCAAGGCCAAACAAGGTATATATAGATGCGTGCAACAATAAATATATAACGATTATGTAGAATAAAAATAATAACAATCATTATACATAATTAAAGTTATTATTTTTATTCTACACAATCATTACTGTCGCACGCACATATATATTCCTTGCTTGATCTTGAACACTGCAAATTTCTACTGTCAAATAGAAAATACAACTATTTTTACTTTTTCTTCTCCGTGCGATAGTGTTAAAAATTATCATTTTCAATTCATTTCTTTACTCAAATCAATTTCCTTTCAAATTTTTAAAACGTTAAAGACCAACGGCTGCAGAAATTAAACATCACGTGATTACTAACGTTCAAGGCATTAGTTCGATTTTTAGTGGTCCTACTTAAATAAGCTGCTACATCTTAGTTAGCTTCATATAATTTTAAAATATAAATGTTAATAAAATAAATATTTACATTAAAAGACTATTGCTACGTAGTTAGTTATTATATTTATATATATTTAAGCCTACAATTGAATTGTTTATTAATAAAAGCAATAAGGTTGCCTCACATAATTAAATTATCATAAATAGACACAATAAATATTGTATGTGACATTAAATATATAAAAAAGTTAATGAGAATGAAAAAAGGTATCTTATCACAGTTATCCTAAATTTAAACACGAAAATAGCTATAAGGTTAATAAAATCGTGATATTTCCTCACCAATGTGGGCTTCTTGGGTAGCGCTCTCTATCGGGAAATAGTTAAATAATTATTAAAATTATACAATCTTTATCAATTAATTAATAAAATTAGTGCATGTCAAGCGTTGGTGGTCTAGCGGTTAGCGACAATAAAATTAGTGCATGTCAAGCGTTGTTTTCAAAAGGTTAGCATAGACTCATTGATATTATATAAAAACTCCGCATCTTCATATATAAATAAATAAAAACTTATTTTTATATCTACGAATAGTTTAATATTAATATTTTTTACCCAATATTTCGATAGTTTTCTTCAGCATTATAATGGATAGTAGATTAATTAATTGTCTGAAAAAATAAAAATATTAATATGATAAAAAAATGCAGCAAAATTATATTTATAAATTACATTATTGAATATATAAATTATCAAGGGTATGACTATAGTATAAGAAAAAATAGAGGAACCAAGTGACTGGAATTGCACAATAGTAATTTTGCTATATGAAATAGATCAATAAATCAATAAATGTCACACGATCACTATTCTTACGCTTACACAAGCTGTTAACACAGAGGCAAAACTCTCCATACAACAGACTCACTGATCAAAACCACAAGCTAGAAACTAGTCTTGGGATATTGGATGAGTAGCACCAGATGGAAATTTTATTAACAATCGTTTGCATCCACTGATTACGCTGGCTTACATTGAGTGGCGCTACTGTATGGAGGATTTTACATCAGTCTTTGTTCATACAAAATTTTTATTACAAATAATTACAACGTATAAACAATGAATTTTTGATTTTAACTAACAAAATGAATAATAGGACTTAAAAGTGGTTTTAACTAACAAAATAAATAACAGGACTTAAAAGTGGTTTTAGCACAATGGATAACATCTAAAGTATTGAGAGAAGTTCAATAAATGAGTTGCCATTATGTTTTGGATTTGCCGAGTATGAAAAGTTATTTGATTCTATAAGTATTTTTTTAAAAATTAAAACATTGGATCATGAAGGTGTAGATGCAGGATATTCTCATATTCTTAAGAATATTTATCAAAATACAACAACCTTGATTAAATTACATAATCATTTTAAGAAGATTAACACTGAAAACTGTGTGCACTAGTGTGATTTCATATCTCAAAAACATTTTAAGGAATTTTAAAATAAATATTTTGTTGCTTAAAATGATAAGCTAAGAAATTAAAAGTATAAAACCACCAAATCGTCACATGACCACCATTTTCTATGCTACACAAGCTGTTATTAGCAGCAGCAAACTCTCCAGACAGTGGTGCCACCAAATGCAAGCCTTAGTAATCAATGGATGAAGAAAGATTTGTGCATTAAATTCCCATCTAGTGCCTACTCATCCAACATATCCAGAGTGCTTTCTAACTTTTACCTTTCATCAATGAGCAGCTTTGGATCTGAGAGCACTGAACATTTAAGGATCTAATGCAACTCTCCAGCAGCCATCTTTTATCTATTTAATTAATTATAAATCTAGGAGTTGAAATTGAAAAGCCATTGTTTTCAATCCTAGTTTTTTTGCCTATATAGTCATATAGATTTGAACCCACTTTAGCATTGACACATGATTGTGGTTTTTGAGAAATCAAGAACCTCAACTTGTATAGATGTTGAACTGGATTCAGATTTATATGACTACACAGGTCAATGTGCTTGGATTGAAAACATTAATGTTTTTTTCATTTTCAAGACCTATCTTTATAGTTAACTAAACAGGTAAAAGTGCCTGCTGGAGAGTTACATTAGATCCTTAGATCTAGATATGATGATCATTCAGAACCTGCTGACATTATCTAATATTATTTATTATCTCTAAATGCACCAGCATAAGTAAATCTTTCACATTATAATTATTAATTAATTAGTTTCTGAAGGAATTCCATTTTTATTTCTTTTTAAACAATTTGTTTCCTCAGATTATAATTAAAAGACTGAAATTCTTTTATCTACAGATCGATAAGTTTTTTTATATTTTATTTTTCATTAAAATTTATAATAATTTTAAATATTAAACACACAATTGTTTATACATTTTTCTAGCTATATATGAGTACATATAGCAGAAAACAAAATGACTCATTTCATATCAACTGTATTCTTACTACCACATAACGCTATTTTAATTAATTGGCTCCAATTGATTGCTTCCTGTTTTATACTTCTACAAGATTCTACTGTGAATTTTGATCAGGCTATTTTATCTTATCCATTTTAATTATTTGAAGAAATATAAAGTACTAATTCATTCATAAATTGTCATTGTTGATCAATGGCATGTTATGATACTACATATATGGATTTTGCCTACTTATATACTCATGGAATTTACACATGCTATATTAATACTGTGAATTTTGATCAGGCTATTTTATCTTCAACATTGTCCATTTTAATTATCTGAAGAAATATAAAATACTAATTCATTCATAAATAGTCATTGGTGATCAATGACATGTTATGTATCACATTTAAATTTAGTATATGGATTTTATCTGCTTGTATACTCATAGAATATACACATACCATATTAATGCAAGCTTATTTCATTATGCACTTTACAATTTTATAGATTTAATTTAAGCGAAGTATGATATAGGAAAACGTAAAGTCACAGAAATATTTTAATAATAGTTTGCATATATTTAAACAAATGCTATCGATATCAACATAACATAAATCCATATTAAATAAAATGTATTGCAAACTATTATGAACTAAACATGTTAATAATAGTTTGCATATATTTAAACAAATGCTATCGATATCAACATAACATAAATCCATATTAGATAAAATGTATTGCAAACTATTATGAACTAAACACACATATAAGCCTAAATATGAGATTTGAGACTTGGTTATTTAACAGAACAACAATGCAGTCTTCAGTCCACTCAAAGAATTATGTTAAGATGTAGATTAGAAAAAAAAACAAGACTGAAAATGAAAGAATTAAAAATTGTGCAGGTACCACTGTAAGATTTGAAAATACTAACATAGATTTGACTAAATATATTGCTTGAAATGGTAGTTGAAGGTCAATTGAAGTTTTAAATTGGATTCCAAGAAATGGCAAAAGACCAAAAAAAAAATAGATATTGGATGAATGAAATATGAAAGTTTGCTAGTATGATATAGTAAAGCAATAAATTAGAAAAACTGAATTAAACATGGGGCGACATTCATCCTATAGTGAATCAGTATTGAATGAAAATTCTATTACCTCAATTGTCATATGATCTACAATGATTCAAACAGTAGTATACTGCTTATAACATTACTTTCAGTATAACAGAAATTGTGTTCATCCATCCATTCCTAAGAGACATTGCTTACAGTATTTCATATACAAACATGCATTTAATAAACTTGTATATTCACTTAACAAATGGAAAATATTCTTGTCTTTCATTCATATACTTTTCAATATCAAAATTGGCTGAATGGATGTAATACATATATAAAGATTTTTGATTCTACATCCACTGATAAATATTAAACATTTACCAAAAAGGCTAAATACATTTGCAAGGGCAAAATAGCAGATTATCTTTATGTGTATTTGTAAGAATCAGTGATCAATATTTTGTGCTATTCAAATGGTAGCTGTACTGCTATACCAATGTTATACTTTGCACCAGCATCAATCCTTGATATGTCAAGTAAGTGACAAATGCTCGCCACTGACATATTCATATTATTCATACATTAATGCTATACTTTTATGGCTAATGTACCACAAAAATAAATACTAAATGTGAAATATGCAAAGCATCATTCTAAATCGCTAATGGTTACCAATACATGACATCCATAGCTATGTATAATTTTGTCAATGCCAAAAATGACTTCAAAAACTTGCATCAAAACTAATTTATATACTACATAATGACCCATTATACTGTACATACACAATAAAATTAATAATAGTGATTTAATAGTTGCTTTTTCGTTCATGATCTATCATCAAATATTTGTCAATTATATATTTTAATTATGAAAAACAATGTGTTAATTTTCCATCTTTAATCAGATTTGTTAAAAGTTCGATATAAATGATTAAACTTTTACCCATCATGCAATGTACATGTAATGTAACAAGCAAATTTTAATCATTTGATATGATTTAGTCAGTAAAAGTATAAGTAATTTTTATTTTAAAATATTTATTCTTGTATTTATATTTAAAAAACTTTAAATAATTAATTAGAGCTACTTCTTTGCCCCAATTAATGTCAAAATTAGAAATTATTAGTAATGATTATTATGCTTTTAAATAATATTTCCTTTACATCCTATGATAATGTTATTTCATCTTCAGTTCAATTTGTTTTTGCAATCAGGTAGAGATAATAAGATCCATGAATGTAAACATTTTCACATTAAAGCTCTTCTTGAGTAACATTAATCTTTTGGTTGAATTTCTATAGATCCATAATAAAAATCTTGCTTTGCTTATTAATACTGATTATTTTCGTCAGAAATCATTAAAAAATCATAATATTCACAACTGCTTGAGTTCTCTCATTTGAAATTTTAATATTAACAAGGGAAAACGAACTAAAAAAAGTTATATATTGTGCAGAATCAATTCTTAATGCTACAGTAAGCCAAACTTTCTTTTTATACAAGTAGCATTTGCTTTTTCACAGCTGAAGACAATGATCTTGCTTTTCTACTAAAGTATGGAAGAACTGGTGATGAAATAAAGTTAAATCCCACATACCCAAAAATACAAACTCATTCTTATGTAAATATTTTACGCCTACTACTTTTTAAATTTTTTCAAACAAATAGAATTTTAAGGTATACAAAACAATATAAAAATTATACTAATGAAAATTTGATAATTACATTTGAGACATAAATTCTATCGTCTTTACTGTTTTTCTCTTTAATTTCTTTTTACAAGCAAACATTTATCAATATACAAAAAGACTAGATATTATTGAATCGCCTTCTTCATTACATTACTTTTGTATTTTATTATTAAATGTTTCTTTAAAATTGTTTTGTCAAAAAAAACTTTTCTTTCAGTAATATTTACCCAATTTTTTAATTTGTTTGACTAGACTTAAAACAATTATTTTAAAATGTCTACATTCACATTCTTAATTTCTGGTGTTACATGTACACATTTAATGCCACATACATATTTAAGTGTATGATGTAAAAAGTATTATTTCTTGTGTTTAAATATATATGACATTAACCATTATGTAATTTATGTAAATACTAAGTGAATAAGATATCTATTATTAAATTATATCAATGCTAAATAATGTTGTTTTAATTCCAAAATACAAGACACACCAACATTACATACTATAAAAAGTATGTAATTCTATAAGAATTTATTTCACCTATTTTGTGCACTAACTGTAATGATTTAGTAAATGTTTATACATGTAACAGCAGAACAGATTTTTTTTCATTTTACAAATATTTATTTCATTTAGCTAAGTGCTTTCAATACTACAATCTATCATAATCACATGATTATATGTTTTAATATTGAAAGTGCTTCACTAAATAAAATATATTATTATGATATGTTTTAGTATTGAAAACTCTTAACTAATTAAATTAAATATTTATAAAATGAAAAAAATCATATTCTGCTGTTAAATGTATAAACAATTACTAAATCTTTATAAAAGCACGTGTGGAAAATGTGAAAACTGCATTTAATGATTTTGTGTCCAATATTAAGGCTTTGAAGAATCGTCACAATCATATATGAAATTAATTTTTAAATTATTAAATGGCTATATGTAAAAGATAAAATATTGTTAATTTCATTACTTTGAAAAATATGAAGTATTTAAGCTTTTAAGGATAAAAGTGTTTTACCCTAGCTATATAAATTTAAAAGAAAAATATTAAAAAATTTCAAACATATAATGCATATATAACTGATTAACAAAACCTAGTAATGATTGAAATAAATATTTTTAACAATTAGATATTTTCCAAACAAATAATGTACAAGAAATTTGGTCAAGTATTCACCTATTTTCAATGGAATATGAAAATAACAAACTGAAAATTTAAAATAGATATTATTTAAAGAAATTTATTAAAAAAAACTTATAAATATTAGTATTTGCCTGAAAGTTTGTGATGTCATAATATGTTGGATTATTTCTATCATTAAATGTTCAAAGTATAGAAAATTTTAAACTTCTCCAAATAAAAACAGCTGATAGTAATAACACAAATAGTAAATAACACATTTTCTGTGTATTCTACTAACTGGTGTTATCTACTATCTTGTGTATTATAACAAATGGTTGTTTATATTTAGAAAAGTTTAAAGAAAATTAGAAATTTTCTAGACATTTAATGATACATGATGGAAATAAGCTAAGACATTATCATATATAAACAGTAAAAATTTAAATTTTTCATATAAATAAATTGAAAAAAATATATATTACTTTAAAAAAAATTTATATATATATATAACAACAAAATTAAGTATTGGTCAATAACTTGTAATAATAGTAATTTTAAATCCTACAGCATTAGCAAATAAAATATTATTTTAGGGACTCATTTTTGATTCTCATAATATTGACTCTTTACTAGTACTGAAATTAGTAAAATAGTAAATAACCTGGCTTTAAATTGATAATGATTTTTATATTGCTATAAATTAGTTTTGAATTTTTGTTTTGATTTAAAAAATAATTCTTTTTAGATGTGGTAAAATAGATTTATTGGTTATCTTCTCTAAAATAAATAATACAAAAAAATATTAGTAAACAATTACTAAAACATATTCATTCTTATAATGAATATAGGAAGCATTTAAGCCCTTAATTGAAAATTTATAGATATTTAAATATTGTCTTTTTAAGAATTTACTTTAGCTTATGTAAATATTTTCCTTCTTCATATCTCTCCACACAGATTTACTCTACAAATTTTATGAAATAATGGAATTTATCCCTCAATTGAATCCAAATTTTATTTTTATAAGATAAGTTATTTTAGAAGGCTTTCTTCAATAATCATTTTTTATGGTATTTACCATAACTATACTGAAATGTTAACCATATGATTCAAATTGGATTAAAATTCTTGTTGGTAAAATGTTTTGAAAATAAAGGAACTGCATTCTACTAAACTAGAAATTGCCATTTTGCTTCTATTTACAAAAATATAGTTCTACACTTTTGTATATATATTAATTGATGCATTCTTTTTAGCTCACTACTGTGTTTAGAATTAAATCATAAACCAGTGAGAGAGATCTATATTTCATTGACATTTTTGGTATATAATAAATAACATTTTAGTTATAATATTTTAAAAATAAAACCTTCTGATTGCTCTCAAACTATTGAGATATTTTTCATGGAAGATAGATTAATGGATCATTATGCTATATACAAAATATGCAATTATTTTTGGAACAATGAAGATTTATGTACACTTAGTTGCCAAATTATTCATTATAAAAAAGATGTGGAATTGTCAACATAATAAAATAGTAATCACTAAAATCTCATGACCCGTAAAATGATCATTTTCATGACATTCCCAATCACTTTTAATGATGGCTTTATAATCACACAACCGACAATTAAATACATTTTGGCTGAACATCTCTTCTACCTGTAATTTTTCAGATCTTTGTATCTTAAGTATTTTTCCTTCACTATGTGTTCTTTCATTACTTATTAAATATTCTTCATCAGAGGTCTTAAAAGCACATGTTACATTTCTAGTAGGCTTTTTTTGTCCTAAATAGTCACACAAAGAACCCTTAAATACTTTTTCTCTTTTGTGTTTAATTTCATGTTGTAATAAACAACATTTTTGAAAAGCCTTGTATTCGCATAAAGGGCACTTAAATGGTTTTTCGCCTGTGTGTTTCATTTCATGCTTTAATAAGGCACTTTTGTAATACGTCTTATATTCACATTTACAACAATTAAATGTTTTTTCTCCTGTATGCCTCTTTTCATGCAGTAGTAAAGCACTTTTGTAGTAAGTCCTATATTCACAGAAAGCACAATTAAACCATTTTTCTGCTGTATGTTTCCGTTCATGCTGCAGTAAATCACTTTTGCGATAAGCCCTATATTCACAAAAAGTGCAGTTAAATGGCTTGTGTCCGGTATGTTTACTTTCATGGCTTAGTAAATCGCTTTTGTAACATGTCCTATATAGGCACAGTGTACACTTAAATGGTTGTTCACCTGTGTGTTTCTTTTCATGCTTTGATAACCCACTTTTGTGATAAGTCTTATATTCACATTTAAGGCAACTAAATGTTTTTTCTCCTGTATGTTTCTTTTCATGCTTTAGTAAAGCACTTTTGTAGTGAGTCTTAAATTCACAGAAAGTGCACTTAAACGACTTTTCTCCTGTATGTTTCCTTTCATGACGTGATAAACAACTTTGTTGAGCAGTCTTGTAGTTACACACAGTGCAATTAAAAGGCTTTTCTCCTGTATGTTTCCGTTCGTGCTTTTGTAAATCACACTTATGATAAGTCCTATGTTCACAAAAATTGCATTTAAATGGCTTGTGTCCTGTATGTTTTCTTTCATGCGAGAGTAAAGCGCTTTTGTAGTAAGTCCTATACTGACACAGAGGACACTTAAGTGGCTTTTCTCCTATATGTTTCTTTTCATGTTCCATTAAACAACTTTTTTGAGCAGCCCTATATTCGCACAATACACATTTAAATGTTTTTTCTCCTGTGTGTTTCCTTTCATGCTTGAATAAATCACTTTTGCTATTAGTTCTATATTCATAGAAAGGGCATTTAAATGGTTTTACTCCTGTATGTTTTCTTTCATGCTTTAGTAAATCACTTTTATAGTAAGTCTGATATTCACACATAGTACACTTATATGGTTTTCCTCCTATATGTTTTTTTTGTGTTCCAATAACCAACCTTTTTGACAAGTCATATATTCACAAAAAGTACACTTAAATGTTTTTTCTCCCATGTTTTTTTTTAATGAATTTATAAATCTTTTGAAAAGGGTTATCAGCACACAAAGTGTATTTAAATTGTTTTTTCTCTGTTTTCTCTCATCATAATAAACTTTCACTATTAGTCTTAAATTCACATAAATTGCATTTAAATAGTTTTCTCCAGTTTGTCCTCTATCATAATTTTGGAAGTTACTATCAAAAATATTCAATTTACAAAAAATGCAAACAAGTTTCTTTATCCATATTACTTTTTTTCCAAAGATATTTTAAAACTGTTTTTCACAAAAATTATACACTTAATATTTTTCTTTCTCTTTGGTATACATTTTTAATAAACCCTTGCTAACATAAAATAATTTTTACATGTATCTGAATCATTTTCACATATTTTATAATCATATATTATGAGACCAGGGTCATTGTACTTTTACAAATATTGGATTTTAAAAATTCTTTTTAATATATATATAGTGTTTAGTAAAATATTTTAAAACTGTTTTTCACAAAAAATTATACACTTAATATTTTTCTTTCTCTAACAATTTTTACATGTATCTGAATCATTGTCACATATTTTATAATCATATATTATCAGACCAAGGTCATTGTACTTTTACAAATATTGGATTTAAAAAATTCTTTCTAATATATATAGGGTTTAGTATTTCATTCATCAAATATTCTAAGTTTTTCTAGACGATATTTTTTTATTTTATAAAAATGTTTCACATTTTACTAATGTCTTTTTATGTACCAAATAAAATACACCATTTCAAATACACTACTGATATTTTTGATTGTTCCTATTATAACTATCAAATATTAATGCCACAAGAAGTTTTGTAAAGCAAGATTGTTTGTAAATTCTTTACTATTTATTCTCAGATTACTAATTTTAAAATAGAAGTATTTTTCTATATAGTTAGTATCCTTTCTATAATACATTCTAACAAACATCTTAAAAAATGAAATCCCAAGAATATATATTTTTGAAATCCTTTGTTATTCCACTATAATATTAAATAAAGTTTTATGTAAATATTCAATCTATTCTAGAAATGAAAATCTTTGTTAAACATCTATATAATAATTATATTTCCAATATGATAAATTTGAAATTTGATGCACATAATTAGACAGCTGATGTAAAATCAACCTATTTTCTTAAAGAAGATATTTATTGGCAAATTTTTGATTCTAATTAATGCTCAACATCTTATTGTTTGAAGTATAAACATTTTATAATACCTTTATTTTCAAATACAAACTTTTCTTCAAAATGAATTTTTTTTTTTGCTGTCTTGAATCTAAACAAAATAAAATAAAAATCATATCAATATTGAGCATATTTGTTTACATTATAATAGATGAGATGATAAAACGTTTAATTAGCAAAATTTCTAAATTCAATAAACATTAAATCATGTTTTAAATGAATAAATAAACAATTTTATCAGAGCACAGATTTTGTAAAACAATTGTGTAGTTATTTAATGCTTTACGACTGATGCAAATAGATCCAATTTCCAATTATTAAGAATAAAAACTCATTAGTCACAGATTATTCAAAATACAATTTCTCTCACAGTTTTCACTGAATTATTATCTAGAATATTTACTTTTCATTTTACATACATAAAGACAAAAACAGTTATTCTCATGAATGACTTTAAAAATTAGGGTAATAAAAATAAATTGCTATAAAGAACTCTCAGAAAATTGTATCTGCTTCATAAAGTAACTTACATTAGGATTCATATAGATGTGAATGAATTAATACATACTTTCAATTAAATACCAAGAAGATTCATATAATAGTGATGATTTCTGGAATCATTCTACCATCAAAACATAAACTAAACAGTTATTTATGGTAATCTTAAGATTTATTATAATCTTAAGACTTGCACCTCCATGTTTTACAATCTGTGATCTTTCCTCCTTCAACATAAACATATCTCAGCTTAATTTCAAAATTACAATATTTCTCAAATTTTTTCCTACAATATCATAAAGTATAACAATAAATAAAAAACACTTCTATTAATTCTAAGACTTACTAAAGGATTGTTTTGTTCTAGTGGTGTACATGTGAAGCAGGATTTTACCCCAAACAAATATTTCTCTATGTAACATAAAAGAAAAAAGTTTTGTTAAACGAATTATAAACTTAATCATTGGAAAAAAGGAAGAAAACCAATTCAAAATGTTATTACTGTTATTAACTCAATAGAATTTAAGTAACTAGATTTTAATTTTACAAAAACACGATTCTGAAATGAATTTGTATTAACAAGAGATATATTCTATTTTCCTTTTTTGTTTCTAATTATGAATCATGTTATCTGTTTTTGAAAAACAGGCCAATGACATAATTTTTAGGGGATAAACTAAGCTGTTTCTTGACAAACACAACATGAAAATAGGATTGAGATAATGTTTGGATAGAACTGTTTAAGTTGTTATTCAAAGACACTTGATAATGTAAAAAGGCTGTGACTGTAAATTTACAGCAGATTACTTGTTGGCAGACAGAGTGAACTAAAAATTTTCAGCCACCATCATCAGACAGCTAATCTACATGCAAAAAGGTTGAAATATTATTAACAATGTGTTAATATTTAAATACACAATAGCTTCATATATATATATATATATATGATTTAAACTTTATTTCAATGATGTGCTAAAACTTCCAGTAATCCATGTTTAGTCAGCATGATTATTCCATAAAGTGTTCTCAGCCTTTAAGTGGAAAGTGAGTTAGCCTCAATAGAACTTGATTGCTCCATCCCAGCTCTATCTTTACCTATATGTACCTAATACAAAAAGGCTCTATTGATGCCTGATAATGACAAACTAAAATATGACAAATTCATTAATCCATCACAAAACCAATCACTGACAATATATTTCAGATATTTATATGAAGATAAACAAATGTGTTCTAGTTTGTTAACCTGTAAACTCAACAACTGTTAAAAAATTATAGATTAAATTGTTCATCTGCAATCCAGTCGAAACATATATAGGAATAATTAGACTGATACTCATATAACTTTGTTGGCCAATGGAAAATAGAAACAATCTCAAGGATTGTTAGTCACACTGATTAAAGTGTCAGTCTTGTTTGTATATAACTACTTATGGCTGCCAAAAATGAACAAAACTAAAGTGAGTATTTTCATTATCATATATATTTTTTTCATAGTATACTAACCTACCTACCCTATATATTACATGATCACAATTTCTTATGCTTGCTCTTAACTGTTATTACGTATAGAGAGTTTTTTCCTATTTTAGTCTAAATATTGTCTGCTTGTCTGGAGTAAAATAAATACTCTTATTATACTTCTTTTAATATATTATCTAAACATCAATTAAATAATTAGGTATATGCATTGTTATTATCATTATTCATGGATATAATTGAAATCTTGATTGAGTGTCTGGGTAATAAAGTTTTGTGGGTCTTTATCTAATTTATAAAAAAGTAATGTAAGTTGCCATTACCTAGTATTATAAATACCTTGTCAAGTGTTGTTTGAAGGAATGTAGGAATAACTTGCACATCATTATTATAGGGAACAAATGTTCTTATAAATGTTATAGCTTTATTCATCTTCCATTTATGCATCACACCAAGTTAGTCGAGAAGTGAAACATTGCAAATGAACCCCAAAGCTATGATTTGATGCTAACAGGATGTCTACTATAGGAAATAAATTCAAATGTATATTGTTAGTGGCAGTGTTATAGATCTTTAATAATGCATCCAGCCCAAACTAACAAATATTCCAGTCATCTCAAGTATAAGCTACATGTGTATGATGAGCATGAATATTAATTACTGTTGGAGAATTAACTTTATCAGTAAAAAATTTAAACTAACATTCTTAAATAGGCATGACAGGATCAGCAGGTCATCACCTTATATCCTTAGAACAAGTTACATTTGCCTGCAAGTGTGACCTAATCAAATCATTCTATGGTTACATTTAAAACTACAACATTCTGCATTTTAAATATATCATATGTATTGTTTCATATATAATGAAAATATAAAAATAAACATAAACCTTGAAAAGAAGAAAGCCATGCTGCACAAAAAAAATGAAATGTAAAAATGAATTGGTTTAAAATAGTACAAAACAGCAATGAAGAAAGTGAAAACCAACACACAAGCTAAAGAAAACAGACTGCAAATGGAAAAGAACCATGTGGTGTTATGTTGTCGAGAGATGGACTCAACAATCATTGACATTTATATATAAATATATTTTTATGAGTACTATTTTGTTTGGTAAATGAGAACTAAAAAAAATGCAAGTTCAAAAATTTAAAGAGAATACTGAGAACATCATCGATGATATTTGTCATAACTGAAAAAAATGACTGGTCAAATAGAAAATAGTAAAAGTGAAAAAAAATATAATAAAATGGCTGAAAGATAATAAATTCCAAATTGGAAATATGGCAAGTCAGATGAATAAAATTAAAAATGATTAAGACAAGCTAAAAAATTAGGAAGTAAATTATGGACTTTGAATCACAGGATAGAGATTCAAAAAAGAGAAAAATAAAAAAGCAATATAGCAAGTTCATCCAGATAAAAATTAGACATACGAACAGAAAAGTTCTGTGAGCAAAAGAATATGCAAATTAGGGATTATGATCAACACAAGACATATGGATAGAATTAAAAGAATAAAAGCCGAATCACAGACAAGATTACCAGAATAAAAAATGGCTGTGATCATTACAAAAATGGAAAACAACAAGAATGATGAAGGAAGAATTACACCCCAACTATTGACTTACAGGCATGTTATAGTAAATGAGTTTTGAAAATTAGGATTTTTTTCAGGCAATGAAGATGAAGTATCTATTCAATATACAAGCACCCTGAAAAGATATTTCATTCTAAATGCTATGATAAAAAAGGTAAAGTTATAAAGAGCCTATAGTCATTTACAGGAAGCATAGCAAGCATGCTGAGATTCCTTGTTCATCCATTATAGAAATTTAAAAAAAATTAAATGTGCATTATTAGACTCTTACTGGAGTGAAAATTATCAGTAAAATATCAAGCACAAGATATTCCATGAAAAATGTCCATGCAATGAACCTTATACTTTATTTTTCAAGAAACAAGTAGTAAAGTTTAGAAAACTAATAGCT
Organism: Epiperipatus broadwayi; assembly: GCA_028023455.1. Taxonomy (NCBI): domain Eukaryota; kingdom Metazoa; phylum Onychophora; class Udeonychophora; order Euonychophora; family Peripatidae; genus Epiperipatus; species Epiperipatus broadwayi. Next base: position 780,708 of record JAQFVV010006286.1, on the reverse strand, counting down.
GATCCATTGTCAGAATTGCAAATCATTAAAGTATTGAGGCATATCCATATTGACAGAATGCTGATTGGTATAGATTGATTTACTATTAAACAGATTACTCAACTGTTAAATGCTTTTAATAATACAAAGCCTGTAATAACAAACACAAACCTCCATTAGAAACAGAAAATCAATGGCCACTGTACAAATACCATCTAGTGTGGGAAGCAAATAGATAAGTTCTGACCAAAGTATGAAGAAAGTGAAAAAATGCCACCATGAAAAAAAGCAAAAATCAATTGGTAAGCCAATCAATTAGATATGGGTCATGCATCAACCAAAATAAATATTATCACTGATCTGAGCATGAGAAGCTGCAAGCTCTAAAAGCAGGATGTGGTTTCGATTATGCTAAACAAGTGAAGAAAAAACAAATTGATTACAAACAAAAATAAAAAATATTTACAAAGATTGATGTGAATTTTAGTTATTACTTCATGTTTATTGTATTCAATATGGTTGATAGACAAAAGATTATAGCATAGTTATGAGGATGCAATTTACTTATCATGGTCCATGGAATTTTACATCTCTGCATTGAATCTACTAATACTGAAAAGTCAGACATCAAAAACACTGCCTAAATGTCAAAAAAGCAAGAACTGATATCAAGTATCTATTATAATTTTTAACATGGATAGATCAAAGCTAAAAATTACAGGCTCTAAGATGTAAATATCAATGGACCAAGGCTTCAATATGCTAAAACAGCTCTTATGACCATTCTGGAAAAGAATTCCAAAATTGCTTTGAAGAGTGGAGTAAACTTGGTGTCGGTGCATACCTTTCCAAAAGAGAATACTTTGAAGTTGACATTAGTGATATTCAACAATGAGATATGTAGGATATTTTCTATGATAGGTTCCTGAACTTAATTTTCAGAATTTCTATATTGGAAAATGTCAATCCATGACTGGATTTTCCTAAATCGAGATTATGGATGTAGACGACAGCATGTATAAAAAAATTAAGCTGAAAACTATTTGTAACTTACTATCAGCTCATGACTAAGTGTATCCTAGAATTAACATTTCGGTGTCAAGGTATTTTTTTCATGCATTATTACCTACATTCAGAAGCTGATATAACTATTAAAAATATTTTATTTATATTCATAATTTTTCATTCTAAGCATCTTAGTAAAACATAGAAGAATATATATTAAAAAACTTCTGTGCTGAGTAAAAATAATTTTAAAATGATTTTCGAAAATTTATGAAATCATTAATAATAGGTTGAAATCATAATCTGGATAATAATTTTTGATTGGTGAAATAAGTTTTATTTCAGTTGTCTAAGTTAAAGAAAATTTAAAGAACAAGAATAGTGTATTGTATTTTAAAAAAAAAACAAAAAACTAATACCTTTTGAAGTATATTTACATTTCCTATTAATAAAATTAATATCATTGTTTGTATTAATTAACTATCAATTTAAAAAAAGATTCTCTGATAGTGATAAATCAAATTTATATAGCAGAAGAATATTATTTTAGATAATAGATTTGTTTGTTTTCAATTTTTTTTTTACATTTAATTAAAATCTGCGAAATATTTTGATATCCAAGATTTTACAAATAAATCATTTTGGGACCAATTGTTTTAGATCTTTCTATGATGAGGACTTTGCTTAAATCAAACCAACTGAGAAGAGAATATCTCTGAACTATAAATAATGGATATAGTGAAGAAGCAACTGGCAACAACGTTAAAATAAGGACTGCAGCATCAATCAGTCCAAAGATTTACATCCCCGAAGAAAATGAATTGTTGACGGTTGGAGAGTCTTCCGAAAATGAGAAAGCTACACTGAAATCACCACCGAACACAGCAAAGACGGCTAGCATCCAATAAGAACTAGAAACCCTCCTCCTGGCCAACTTAAGTCTGTATTAGATAAAAGATTTATACTGCTGGAGTGGGGAAGGAGTGCAGTGTTCAAGGCCAAACAAAGGAATATATATATGCGTGCAACAATAAACGCATAACGATTGTGTAGAATAAAAATAATAACAATCATTATATAAAATTATTATACAAAGTTATTATTTTTGCAAACATTATACATTTATTGTCACACACACACACATATATATATTCCTTGCTTGACCTTGAATACTGCAAATTTCTACTGTCAAATAGAAAATACAACTATTTTTACTTTTTCTTCTCCGTTTGATATTGTTAAACTTTATCTTCGTTTTCAATTTACTTCTTTACTCAAATCAATTTCCTTTCAAATTTTTAAAACGTTCAAGACCAACGGCTGCAGAAATTAAACACCACGTGATTACTAATGTTCAAGCATTTGATTTTTTATAGTCCTATTTAAATAATAAGCTGCTACATGTTAGTTAGCTTCATATAATTTTAAGATATAAATGTTAATAAAATAAATATTTACATTAAAAGACTATTGCTACGTTGTTAGAGTTATTATATTTATATATATTTAAGCCTACAATTGAAATGTTTATCAATAAAAGCAATAAGGTTGAATTACATAATTAAATTATCATAAATAGACACGATAAATATTGTATATGACATTAAATATATATAAAAGTTATTGAGAATCTTATCACAGTTATCCAAATTTTAAACACAAAAATAGCTGCAATAAGGTTAATAAAATTGTGACATTTCCTCACCCATAAAGGCTTCTCAAGTGGCGCTCTCTGTCGGGACAGTTAAACATTTATTAAAATTATACTATCTTAATTAATTAATTAATAAAATTAGTCCATGTCAAGCGTTGGTTGCCTAGCGGTTAGCATAACTCCCTTCGAAGCAGCTGGCCCGGGTTCGCTTCTCCTTCAACGCTTTGATATATAAAATTAGTCCATTCAGTTTCTTTTTTTCAAAAGAATGCATCGACTCATTGATATCATATAAAAACTCATCCGCACCTTCTTTATATAAATAAAAAAAAACTTATTTTTATATCTACGAATAGTTTAATATTAATATTTTTTACCTAACATTTCGATAGTTTTCTTCAGCATTATTTATTATAATGGATAGTAGATTAAATAAAAATATTAATATGATTAAAAAAATGCAGCAAAATTAAATTTATAAATTACAATACTGAATATATAAATTATCAGATATGAATATAGTATAAGAAAAAATTAGAGAAATCAGGTGATTGAAATTGCACAATAGTAATTTTGCTATGTAAAATAGATGAATAAATCAATAAATATCACACATTCACCATTATTTATGCTTACATAAGTTGTTAACATAGAGGCAAAACTCTCCATACAACTGACTCACTGTTGTTAGCCACAAGCTAGAAACTAGTCTTGGGATATTAGATGAGTAGCAACCAGATGGGAATTTTATTCACAATCTTTTTGCATCCACTGATTACTCTCGCTTGCATTGAGTGGCACTACTGTATGGAGGGTTTTACATCTGTGTTAAAATAGGTGATAAGGAAGTTACTAGAAAATACAGAATTATCACTCTTTGTCCATATAAAATTTTTATCAAAAATTATTTCAACATATGTACAATAAATTTTGGATTTTAACCAACAAAATGAATAACCAGACATAAAAGTGGTTTTAGCACAATGGATAACATCTAAAGTATGGAAAGAAATTCAATAAATGAGTTGCCATTATGTTTTGGATTTGCGGATTATGAAAAGTTATTTCATTCTATACATATTTTTTAAGGGTTAAAACATTGGATCATAAAAGTGTAGATGCAACATATTGTCATATTCTTAAGAATATTTATCAAAATGCAACAATCATGATTAAATTACATAGTTGTTTTAAGAAGATTAACACTGAAAACTGTGTGCACTAGTGTGATTTCATATCTCGAAAACATTTTAAAATAAATATTTTGATTAAAATGATAAGCTAAGGGATTAAAAGTGTAAAACCACCAAATCATCACATGACCACCATTTCTATGCTACACAAGCTGTTATTAGCAACAGGAAAACTCTCCAGACAGCAGTGCCACCAAATGCAAACCTTAATAATCAATGGATGATAAAAGATTTGTGCATAAAATTCCCATCTAGTGCCTAGTCATCCAACATACCCAGACTACTTTCTCACTTGTGCCCTTCATCAGTGACTAGGTTTGGATGTGAGAGCACTGAACATTTAAGGATCTAATGCAACTCTCCAACAGCCATCTTTTATCTATTTAATTAACTATAAATCTAGGAGTTGAAAATGAAAACCCATTGTTTTCAATTCAAGTTTTTTTGCTTATATAGTCATATAGATTTGAACCCACTTTAGCATCTACACATGATTGTGGTTTTTGAGAAATCAAGGACCTCAAATTGTATAGATGTTGAACTGAATTCAGATTTATATGACTATACAGGTGAATGTGCTTGGATTGCAAACATTAATGTGTTTTCATTTTCAAGACCTAGATTTATAGTTAACTAAACAGGTAAAAGTGCCTGCTGGAGAGATACATTAGATCCTTAGATTTAGGTATGATGATCATTCAGACCCTGCTGACATCTAATATTATTTATTATCTCTAAATGCATCAGCATAAGTAAATCTTACAGATTTTGATTATTAATTAATTAGTTTATGAAGGCATTCTGTTCTTATCTCTCTGAAATTCTTTTATCTACAAATTGTTAAGTTTTTTTGAAATTTTCCATTAAAATTTATTATACAAATTTTTAAACATTAAACACACAATTGTTTATAACTTTTTCTAGCTATATATGTTTACATATTTTAACAAACACTTATATATCAGAAAGCAATAAAAACAAAAACAAAATGTCTCATTTCATATTGACTGTATTCTTACTACCATATAATTAACTGGCTCCAATTGATTGCTTCCTTTTTTATACTTCTACAAGAACTGATTTTAATTAAGCATATTATAGTTTTAAATTCTACTGTGAATTTTGTTTTATCTTCAATATTCCATTTTAATTAGCTGAAGAAATATAAAGTAAAAATTCATTCCTAAATTGTCATTGATGATCAATAACATGTTATTTATCACATTTAAATTTAGTATATGGATTTTACCTACTTGTATTGTCATGGAATTTACACATACTATATTAATGTAAGCTCATTTCATTATGCACTTTACAATTTTATATATTTAATTTAAACGAAGTAACATATAGGAAAACTTAAAGTCACAGAAATGTTTCAATAATAATTTGCATAAATTCAAACAAATGCTATCGATATCAACATAACATAAATCCATATTAGATAAAATGTATTGCAAACCATTATGAACTAAACAAATATATAAGCCTAAATATGAGATATGAGACTTTGTTATTTAACAGAAGAGCAATGCAGTCTTTAGATTACTCAAAGAATTATTATAAGATATATATTTAAAAAAACCAGAAGAGACTAAAAATCTTTCATTAAAAATTGTGCAGGTGTCACTGTAAGATTTAAAAAGACTACCATGAATTTCTCTAGATATATTGTTTGGAAAAATAATGGATGGACAATTGATGTTGTAAATTGGATTCCAAAAAATTATAAAAGACAAAGAAATATTGGATGAATAAAATATAAAAGTTTGCTGGCGTGATATAGTAAAGCAACCAATTAGAAAAACTAATTATGGGGAGACATTTATCTTATAGTGAATCAGTATTGATTGAAAATTCTATTACCTCAATTATCATATGATCTACGATTTAAAAATTAGTATACTGTTTGTAACATTACTTTCAGTATAACAGAAATTTAGTTCATCCATCCATTCCTAAGAAACATTGCTTGCAGTATTTCATATACAAATTTGCATTTAAAAACTTTGTATATTCACATAACAAATGGAAAGTATTCTTATCTTTCATTCGTATACTTTTCAATATCAAAATTGTTTGACTGCATATAATAAATGTATAAAGATTTTTAATTCTAAATCCACTGATAAATATCAAACATTTACCAAAAAGAAAAGCTAAATACATGTCCAAGTGCAATAGTATCTGTGCTGTAATTTGAATAGCAAATTATCTCCATGTGTATTTGTATGAATCAGTGATCACTATTTTATGCTATTAAACTGGTAGCTGTACTGCTATACCAATATTACACTTTGCACCAGCATCAATCCTTGGTATGTCAAAGAAGTGACAAATGCTGGCCACTGACATATTCATTATTCATACATCAATGCTATACTTTTATGGCGTATATAACGCAAAAATAAAACTAAATGTGAAATATGCATATCATCATTCTAAATCATTAATGGTTTCCAATGCAGGATATCCATAGCTATGTATAATTTTGTCAATGCCAAAAATGACTTCAAATACTTACATCAAAATTAATTTATATATTACATAAGGGACCATGATATTCTACATACACAATAAAATTAAATATAGTGATTTAATAGTTGTTTTTTTTTCATGATCTATCATGAAATTTTTTTGTCAATTATATATTTTAATTAAGAAAAACAACTTTTTAATTTTCCATCTTTAACCAGATTTGTTAAGAATACGATATAAATAATTAAATTTTACCCATCATGCAATGTTCATGTAATGTAACAAGGAAATTTTAATCATTTGATATGATTTAGTCAGTAAACATATAAGTAATTTTTATTTTAAAATATTTATTCTTGTATTTATATTTTAAAAAATTTAAATAATTAATTAGAGCTACTTCTTTGCCCCAATTAAATAATAAGACAAAACATATTAAAATGTCAAAATTAGAAATTATTAGTAATGATTATTATGCTTTTAAATAATATTTCCTTTACATCCTATGATAATGTTATTTCATCTTCAGTTCAATTTGTTTTTGCAATCAGGTAGAGATAATAAGATCCATGAATGTAAACATTTTCACATTAAAGCTCTTCATGAGTAACGTTAATCTTTTGGTTGAATTTTTATAGATCCATAATGGGAATCTTGCTTTGCTTATTAATGCTGATTATTTTCCTCAGAAATCATTAAAAAAATCATAATAAACTCAACTGCTTGAGTTCTCTCATGTGAAATTTTAATATTAACAAGGGAAAACGAACAAAAATGTGCAGAATCAATTCTTAATGCTACAATAAGCCAAACTTATACCTTTCAAGCAAGACACATTTGCTTTTTCACAGCTGAAGCCAATGATCTTGCTTTTCTACTCACTTATGAAAAAACTGGAGATGAAATAGTTATGTCCCATATACCCAAAAATACAAATTCACTCTTATGCAAATACTTTATGCGTACTACTTTTTAAATTTGTTCAAACAAATAGAATTTTAAGGTGTACAAAACAAAATTAAAATTATACCAATGGAAATTTGATAATTACATTTGAGACAGAAATTCTATCGACTTTACTATTTTTCTCTTTAATTTCTTTTTACAAGCAAACCTTTATCAATATACAAAAACACTAAATATTATTGAATTGCCTTTTTCATTACATTACTTTTGTATTTTATTATTAAATGTTTTTTAAAATTGTTTAGTCAAAAAGGACCTTTCTTTCAGCAATATTTTCCCAATTTTTTATATTTGTTCCATTAGACGTAAACAATTATTTTAAAATGTCTACATTCACTTTCTTAGTTTCTGCTGTTATATGTACACATTTAATGCCATATACTTTTTACATATTTAAGTGTATGTTGTAAAAAGTATTATTTCTTGTGTTTGAATATATATGACATTAACCAGTTGTTCTAATTCCAATTTTGCTGAATATCTTTTTTGTATGAATGTATTACAAGTTCATCTTCCTACAATTCTTATATTTAGTCTTTACTTATTTATTTAATTATGATTTTTTTTACACTGATCATGTGTGAAGTGCTGCACTCTTTTCCATTCATTTGGCCATCAATATCATAAGTTCTGATTTTCATTTTCTAAAAGAATTGTCATAAATGATATATACGAGACATACCAACATTATCACATATTATAAAAAGTATGTAATTCTATAAGAATTTATTTCACCTATTTTGTGCATTAACTGTAATGATGTAGTAAATGTTTATACACGTAACAGCAGAACAGATATTTTTTTCATTTTACAAATATTTATTTTATTTAGCAAAGTGCTTTCAATACTAAAATGTATCATAATCACATGATTATATATGTTTTAATATTGAAAGTGCTTCACTAAATAAAATATATTATGATATGTTTTAGTATTGAAAATGCTTAACTAATGAAATTAAATATTTGCAAAATGAAAAAAATCCTATTCTATTGCTAAATGTATAAACATTTACTAAATCTTTATAAAAACCTGTGGAAAATGTGAAAACTGCATTTATTGATTTTGTGTTCAATATTAAGACTTTGAAGAATTGTCACAATCTTATACGAAATTAATTTTTAAATTATTAAATGGCTATATAGGCTAAATGTAAGTTTAGAAGCAAGATAAAATATTTTTAATTTCATTACTTTGAAAAATATGAAGTATTTCAGCTTTTAAGGTTAAAAGTGTTTTACCCTACATATATAAATTTAAAAGAAAAATATTTAAAAATTTCAAACATATAATGCATATATAACTAATTAACAAAACCTAGTAATGATTGAAATAAATACTTTTAACAGTTAGATATTTTCCAAACAAATAATGTACAAAAAATTTGATCAAGTATTCATCTATCTTCAGTGGAATATGAAAATAGCAAACTGAAAATTTAAAGTAGATATGATTTAAAGAAATTTATGAAAAAAACTTATAAATATTAGTATTTACCTGAAAGTTTGTGATGTCATAATATGTTGGACTATTTCTATCATTAAATGTTCAAAGTATAGAAAATTTTAAACATCTCCAAATAAAAACAGCTAACAGTAATAACACATTTTGTGTGTATTCCACTAACCTGTGTAGTGTAACCTGTTATCTACTATCTTGTGTATTATAACAAATGGTTGTTTATATTTGGAAAAGTTTAAATAAAATTAGAAATTTTCTAGACATTTAATATTTAATGATAGAAATAAGTTAAGACATTATCACATACAAACAGTAAAAATTTAAATTTTTCATATATATAAATAGAAAAATATATATTACTTTAAAAAAAATTCTTATTCATGACAAAAAAGTAAAACCGCAATGTAAAAAATCTTTATACCAAAAATTTTTCTTTTTTTATTGTGGGTATATATGTGTATAATGACAAAATGAAGTATTGAACAATAACTTGTAATAATAGTAATTTTAAATCATACAGCATTATCAAACGAAATATTATTTTAGGGACTCATTTTTGATTCTCATAATATTGACTCTTTACTAATAATGAAATTAGTAAAATAGATAAATAACCTGAATTGAAATTGATGAGTTTTGAATTCTTGTTTTAATTTTAAAAATAACTCTTGTTAAATAGATTTATTGGTTTATTTCTCTAAATTAAATAGTACAAAGAAGTATTAGTAAACAATTGCTTAAACATATTCATTCCTATAATGAATATAGGAAGCATTTAAGCCCTTAATTGAAAATTTATAGATATTTAAATATTGTTATCTTTGTAAGAATTTACTTTAGCTTATGTAAATATTTTCCTTCTTCATATCTCTCCACACGGATTTACTCTATAAGTTTTATAAAATAATGGAATTTATCCCTCAATTGAATCCAAATTTTATTTGCATAATAGAAGTTATTTTAGAAGGCTTTCTTCAATAATCATTTTTTATGGCATTTAACAATAGCTATACTGAAATGTTAACCATATGATTCAAATTGGATTAAAATTCTTGTTGGTAAAATGTTTTGAAAATAAAGGAACTGCACTCTACTAAACTAGAAGTTGCCATTTTGCTTTTATTTACAAAAATATAATTCTACATTTTTATATATATATTAATTCATGAAATCTTTTTAGGCCACTACTGTGTTTAGAATTAAATCATAAACCAATGAGAGATCTCTATATTTCATTGACATTTTTGGTATATAATAAATAAAATTTTAGTTATAATATTTTAAAAATAAAATCTTCTGATTGCTCTCAAACTATTGAGATATTTTTCATGGAAGATAGATTAATGGATCATTATGCTATATACAAAATATGCAATTATTTTTGGAACAGTGAAGATTTATGTACACTTAGTTGCCAAATTATTCATTATAAAAAGATGTGGAATTGTCAACATAATAAAATAGTAATCACTAAAATCTCATGACCCGTAAAATGATCATTTTCATGACATTCCCAATCACTTTTAATGATGGCTTTATAATCACACAACCGACATTTAAATACATTTTGACTGAACATCTCTTCTACCTGTAATTTTTCAGATCGTTGTATGTTAAATATACTTCCTTCACTGTGTGCTCTTTCATTACTTATTAAACATTCTTTATCAGATGTTTTAAATTCACATGCTTTGTTTCTAGTAGTTTTTTTTTGTCCTACAAAACTTCCCTTAAATAGTTTTTCTTTTTTAGGTTTAATTTCATGTCCTAATAAACAAGCTTTTTCAAAAGGCTCATATTCAGACAAACTCCACCTTAATACTTTTTCTCCTACATGTAGCATGAAATGCTTTAATAAAGCATTTTCATAAAAAGTCTTATATTCACATTTAGAACAGTTAAATGGTTTTTTTCTTGCATGTTTCTTTTCATGCTGTAGTAAAGCATTTTTGCTATAAGTCCTATATTCACAACAAGTACACATAAATGGTTGGTGTCCTGTATGTTTCATTTCATGACTTTCTAAAGTGCTTTTGTGACAAGTCCTATATTTGCACAGAGTACATGTAAATGGTTTTTCACCTGTGTGTTTCTTTTCATGCTTTGATAAATCACTTTTGTAATAAGTCTTATATTCACATTTAGTACAGTTAAATGGTTTTTCACCTGTGTGTTTCTTTTCATGCCTTGATAAATTAATTTTATTATAAGTCTTATATTCACATTTAGAGCAGTTAAATGGTTTTTCACCTGTGTGTTTCATTTCATGGTTTGATAAATTACTTTTATTATAAGTCTTATATTCACATTTAGAGCAAGTAATTGATTTTTCTCCTGTATGTTTCGTTTCATGGTTGAGTAAAACACTTTTGTAGTAGCTTCTATATTCACAGACACTACACTTAAATGATTTGTCTCCTGTATGTTTCCATCCATGACGTGATAAAGCACCTAGTTGAGCAGTCTTGTAGTCACAGACAGTACAATTAAAAGGTTTTTCTCCTGTATGGTTCCGTTCATGTGTTAGTAAATCACTTTTAAAGTAAGTCTCATATTCACACACAGTACACTTATATTGATTTTGTCCTATATGGTTCTTTTCATGTTCCAATAACCAACCTTTTTGAGAAGTCATATATTTGCAAAAAGTACACTTAAATTTTTTTTCTGCCATGTTTTTCTTTAATCAATTTTTAAACCTTTTGAAAAGTGTTATCAGCACACAAAGTGTATTTAAATAGTCTTAAATTCATATAAAATACGTTTAGTTTTCTCCAGTTTGTCCTTTATCATGACTTTGGAAAACACTCTCAAAAGTATTGAATTTACAAAAAGTGCAAATAAGTTTCTTTATCCATAATACTTTTTCCTAAAGATATTTTAAAACTATTTTTCACAAAAATTATATACTTAATATTAATATTTTTCTTTCTCTTCAGTATATGATTTTAATAAGCCCTTGCTAACATAAAACAATTTCTACATATATCTGAATCATTTTCACATATTTTATAATCATATGTTATGAGACTAAGATGATTGTACTTTTGCAAATAATGGATTTTAAAAATTCTTTTTAATATATGATATAGGATTTAGTATTTGATTCATCAAACATTCTACATTTTTGTAGAGGATATTTTTATTTTATAAAAATCTTTCATCTTTTACTAATGTCTTTTTATATACCAAATAAAATACACCATTTCAAATACACTAATGATATTTTTGATTGTACTTACTATAACTATCAAATATTAATGGCACAAGTAAAGTTTTGTAAACCAAGACGGCTTGTAAACTCTTTATTATTCTCAGATTACTTATTTCAAAATATAACTATTTTTCTATATAGTTAGTATCATTTTTAGAATACACAGTGTATCTGGTGTAATGATCCCAACAAACATCTCAAAAAATGAAATCCGAAGAATATATATTTTTCAAATCCTTTCGTTATTCCACTATAATATTAAATAAAAATAAAGTTTTATGGAAATATTCAATCTGTTCTACAAATATAAATCTTTGTTAAACATCTATATAATAATTATATTTCCAATATAATAAATTTGTAATTTGATATACAGGATTAGACAGCTGATATAAAATCAACCTATTTTGTCAAATAAGATATTTATTGGCAAATTTTTGATTCTAATTAATGATCAACATCTTATTGTTTGAAGTAAAAATATTTGATTGTAATCATTTTATAATAAACTTATCTTCAAATACAAACTTTTCTTCAAAATGAATTTTTTTTTGCTGTCTTGAATCTAAACAAAATAAAATAAAAAGCATATCAATATTGAACATATTTGTATATATTATAATAGACGAGATGTAATTACATTTGAATATCGGCCTTTCAAGCCAAATGTGCAAACGCTTTGCGAGTGTTAAATAATAAATGAATACCCTGCATAAATTCTATATCTTGTATTGGTCAGAGGGTATTCATTTATTATTTAACACTCGCAAAGCGTTTGCACAATTGGCTTGAAAGGCCAATATTCGAATGTAATTACAAATTGTATACAGACGCTATAAAAATAAATGCTTATTTATATAATAGATGAGATGATAAAACATTTTATTAGCAAATACAGATTGCTAAATTCAATAAACATAAATGAATAAATAAACAACTTTATCAGATCACAGATTTCATAAAACAATTGTCTTTGTTATTTAATACTAATTTAAGACTGATGCAAATAGATCCAGTTTCCAATTATTAAGAATAAAAACTCATTAGTCCCAGATTATTCAAAATACAATTTTTCTCAGTTTTCATGGAATTATTATCTAGAATATTTACTTTTCATTTTACATACATAAAGACAAAACCAATTATTCTTATGAATAACTTTAGAAATTAAAAATACAGAAAGAATTTAAAAATTAGGGTAATAAAAATAAATTGCTATAAACAACTCTCAGAAAATTGTATTTGAATGAATTAATACATACTTTCAATTAAATACCCAGAAAATTCATATAATAATAATGATTTCTGGAATCATTCTACCATCAAGACATGAAATAAATACAGATATTTATTGTAATCTTAAGATTTATTATAATCTTAAGACTTTCACCTCCATGTTTTATAATCCGGAATCTTTCCTCCTTCAACATAAACATATCTCAGCTTAATTTCTCACATTTTTTCTTACAATATCATAAAATATAACAATAAATAATAATACTTCTATTAATTCTAAGACTTACTAAAGGATTGTTTTGTTCTAGTGGTGTACATGTGAATCAGGATTTTACCTCAAACAAATATTTCTCTATGTAAAATATAAAAAAAAGTTCTGTTAAACAAATTATAAACTTAATCATTGGGAAAAAAAAGAAAACCAATTCCAAATGTTATTACTGTTATTAACTCAATAGAATTTAAGTAATTAGATTTTAATTGTATAAAACACAATTCTGAAATGAATTTGTATTAACAAGAGATAAGTTATATTTCCTTTTTTGTTTCCAATTATGAATGATGTTTTTGAAAAACAGGCCAATGACATCATTTTAGGGGATAAGCTAAGCTGTTGCTTGACTAACACAACATGAAAATGGGATTGACATAATTTTGGATAGAGCTGTTTAAGTTGTTATTCAAAGATGCTTGATAATGTAAAAAGGCTGTGGCTGTAAATTTACAGCAGATTACATGTTGGAAGACAGAGTGAACTAAAAATTTTCTGTCCCCATCATCAGACAGTTAATCTACATGCAAAAATGTTGAAATATTATTAACAATGTGTTAATATTTAAATACACAATAGCTTCATAAGTGTATATGATTTAAATTTTATTTCAATGATGTGCTAAAAGTTCCTGTAGTCCATGTTTAGTCAGGATGACTATTCCATGAAGTGTTCTCAAGCCTTTAAGTGGAAAGTGAGTTAGCCTCAATAGAACTTGATTGTCCCATCCCAGCTCTATCTTTACCTACATGTACATAACCCAAAAAAGCTTTATTGATGACTGATAACGGCAAACCAAAATACAACAAATTCATAAATCAATCACAAAACCAATCACTGGCAATATATTTTAGATATTTACATCAAGATAAACAAATGTGTTCTATTTTGTTAACCTGTAAACTCAACAACTGTTAAAAAAAATCATAGATTAAATTGTTCACCTGCAATCCACTCAAAAAATATACAGAAATAATTAGACTGATACTCATATAACTTTGTTGGCCAATGGGAAATAGAAACAATCTCAAGGATTGTTAGTCACAATGATTAAAGTGTCAGTCTTGTTTGTATATAACTACTTATGGCTGACAAAAAATAAACGAAAGCAAAGTGATTATTTTCATTATCACATATATTTTTTTCATAGTATACTAACCTAACTACTCTAAAGATTACATGATCACAATTTCTTATGCTTGCTCTTAACTGTTATTACGTATAGAGAGTTTTGCCTGTTTTAGTTTTAATATTGTCTACTTGTCTAAAGTAAAATGTATATTCATATTATATTTCTTTTAATATATTATCTAAACATCAATTAAATAATTAGGTATATGCATTATTATTATCATTATTCATGTATACAATTGAAATCTTGATTGAGTATCTGGGTAATAAAGTTTTGTGGGTCTTTATCTAATTTATAAAAAAGTAATGTAATTGTCATTACCTAGTAATATAAATACATAGTCAAGTATTGTTTGAAAGGAAGAATATAGAAATAACTTGCACATTACTATTATAGGGAACAAGTGTTCAAGTTAGTTGAGTAGTGCAACCTTGCAAATGAACCCCAAAGCTATGATTTGATGCTAACAGGGTGACTACTAAAAGGAATAAATTCAAATGTATATTGTTAGTGGCACTGTTATAGATCTTTAATAATGCATCCAGCCCAAACTAACAAATATTCTAGTCATCTCAACTATAAGCTACATTTGTATGATGAGCATATATATTACTGTTGGGGAATTAAATTTATCAATAACAAATTTAAACTAATATTCCTAAATAGGTTCATCATAATTTATGACAGGATCAGTAGGCCATCACCTTATACACTTAGAACAAGTTACGTCTGGCTACAAGTTGTGATCTAATCAAATCATTTATGGTTACATTTAAAACCACAACACTCTGTATTTTAAATATATCATATGTATTGTTTCATATATAATGAAAATGTAAAAATAAACATAAACCTTGAAAAGACTAAGGCCATGCTGCACAAAAAAAAATTAAATGTAAAAATGAACTGATTTAAAATAGTACAAAACAGCAATGAAGAAAGTAAAAATCAACACACAAGCTAGGGAAAACAGACTGCAAATAGAAAAAAACCATGTGGGATTATGTGGTTGAGAGATGGACTCAACAGTCATTGATATTTATATAAAAATATATTTTTATGAGTATTATTTTGTTTGATAAATTATAATATAATGAGAACTAAAAAAAATGCAAGTTCAAAAATTTAAAGAGAACATGGAGAACATCATTGATGATATTAGTCATAACTGAAAAAAATGACTGGTCAAATAGAAAATAGTAAAAGTGAAATAAAATATAATAAAATGGCTGAAGATAATAAATGCCAAATTGGAAATATGGCAAGTCAGATAAATAAAATTAAAAATGATTAAGACAAGCTAAAAAATTATGAAAAAATTAGGAACGAAATTATGGACTTTGAATCACAGGATAAAGATTCATAAAAAGAAAAAAGAATATGCAAATTAGGGATTATGATCAACACAAGACATATGGATAGAATAAAAGCCGAATCACAGACAAGATTACCAAAATAAAAAAATGGCTGTGATCATTGCAAAAATGGAAAACAACAAGAATTATGAAGAAAGAATTAGACCTCCAATTATTGACTCATAGGCATGTTATAGTAAATGAGTTTTGAAAATTAGGATTTTTTTCAGGCAATGAAGATGAAGTATCTATTCAATATACAAGCACCCTGAAAAGATATTTCATTCTAAATGCTATGATAAAAAAGGTAAAGTTATAAAGAGCCTATAGTCATTTACAGGAAGCATCGCAAGCATGCTGAGATTCCTTGTTCATCCATTATAGAAATTTAAAAAAAATTAAATGTGCATTATTAGACTCTTACTGGAGTGAAAATTATCAGTAAAATATCAAGCACAAGATATTCCATGAAAAATGTCCATGCAATGAACCTTATACTTTATTTTTCAAGAAACAAGTAGTAAAGTTTAGAAAACTAATAGCTGATCCATTGTCAGAATTCCAAATCATTAAAGTATTGAGGCATATCCATATTGACAGAATGCTGATTGGTATAGATTGATTTACTATTAAACAGATTACTCAACTGTTAAATGCTTTTAATAATACACAGCCTGTAATAACAGACACAAACTTCCATTAAAAACAGAAAATCAATGGCCATTGTATAAATACCATCTAGTGTGGGAAGCAAATAGATAAGTTCTGACCAAAGTATGAAGAAAGTGAAAAAATGCCACCATGAAAAAAAGCAAAAATCAATTGGTAAGCCAATCAATTAGATATGGGTCATGCATCAACCAAAATAAATATTATCACTGATCTGAGCATGAGAAGCTGCAAGCTCTAAAAGCAGGATGTGGTTTCGATTATGCTAAAAAGTGAAGAAAAAACAAAACAAATTGATTACCAACAAAAATAAAAAATAGTTACAAAGATTGATGTGAATTTTAGTTATTGCTGCATGTTTATTGTATTCAATATGGTTGATAGACAAAAGATTATAGCATAGTTATGAGAATGCGATTTACTTATCATGGTCCATGGAATTTTACATCTCTGCATTGCATCTACTAATATTGAAAAGTCAGACATCAAAAACATTCCCTAAGTGTCAAAAAGCAAAAACTGATATTAAGTATCTATTGTAATTTTTAGCATGGATAGATCAAAGCTATGAATTACAGGCTCTAAGATATAAATGTCAATGGACCAAGACTTCACTATGCTAAAACTGTGGATTTATTACACCATCTCAATTGTAAGTTGCGTATTATGCTTAAAGTAAAACAGCTTTGTTGATATTCATGCTGCTGTGACTGGATGTTTTTCCATAATGGTATTGAAGTCAGTATCAATACTTTTCAGTTTCTGAAGGTCATACCAATCCCAAGAAATAAACTAATCATGAAGAGACAAAATAATTATAATGCCAAAATTTGCCAGTGACATAACACTGGATCATATCTGTGACAATGATAAAACTAGCAGATTACAAGATTGTTTAAGAATGTGAAATGAAATTGGTGAAAACAAAGTTGGGCACAATCTCATTTCTCATGTTAAATGTGAATATTATAGCAATACATAATTAACAACAAGCATTCAATGTGTCAGTTATAAATGACGTTTTTATTAATTGTATATTCTATCATTAAAAAATTTCATTTTGTTCTACCAATGTGCATTTAGCATTTCATCTCAATCATTTTTATACATAAAACAAGTTCTTAATTATAAATTTAATCATTGCAAATAAAAAAACAAGTAAAACATGTTCAAAATAGTTAGTAAATCCACAATAGAATTTAATTAACTAGATTTCATTTATATAACCGTGTTCTGAAATGAAGGTAATATTGTTTTGGTTTACTTTTTTATTTCCATTATGAATCATCATTGTTTTGTCTATTTTTAAAAAATAGGCCACTTATAACATTGATGTGGAAGGGGAAGGTAGACAAAACTGTTTATTAATAAACACAACATTGAGAAACAATCGAAATAAAATGTGAAGAGAAGTGATTATGTTGCTCAAAATACTTGTAACCAAACAAAATTATTGTGGCTATAAATTTACAACAGAATACATTTTATTGGCAGAGAGCATGGACTAGAAATTGTCTGTGAGACCATCAACAGACAGCATATGTATGTACACAAAGTTGAAATATTATCGATTATTTCTATTTAAATGTATGATGGATTCATACATATATGATTTAAATTTTATTAGAAAGGCATGCTAGAAGTTATAATAGTCCATGTCTGGCCATCAAAGTTGTTCCATGAAGAAAGAAATTATATTCAGCCTTTAAAGGAAGTGACTTAGCATGAAGACAACTTGATTACATAATGCCATCTGTATCTTAACATGGGTCTTAAATACAAAGGAGAAAGGTTCTATGGATGCCTAATAATGACCCAGCCAAAATATCCAATTCATCAATCTATTGTGAAGCTGAACTTTGAAAAAAAAACACTGAACTATTTGTGTGAAATAGAACAAGTGATCTTCTATTTTGTTAATCTATAATTCAACAATTCTTAAAAAAATCACATGGATTAATATGTTCATCTTCAATTCAGTCAAAAAAAATTATGGGTGCTTAAACAGGAAAACCTTTCCATGTGCCAACCAGAGTAATTAATGGATGACAGAAAGCTTGTGCATAAAATCCCCATCTAGTGCCTACTCATCCAATATCCCCAGACTAGTTTCTGGCTTGTGGCCTTTGTCAGTGCATAAAAGATGGTGATTATGTGATATATGGGTGGTTCTTCTTGTGAAGCTTTATGTTAGTAAATAATTGAGGAGTGATGGCTGCAGATGAACAAATTTTTAGATAGTCAAAATGTGTGAATTCCTTAGTAACTGTTTTCTCACAATGTTAAAAAATAAATGTATCTTTTTGTCACTTAAAGTTGTAATCAACAGTGTGCACAAATTTAAGTAGGGAAATTTGTTGTAGAGTCTTCTCGATATAAACTACCTTCTTTAGTAGCATGAAAACATTACTCTTATCTTTCTTGATGCAGATGATGTTATTGCAGTCTAGTCATCATCAAAAAAAATGTTATCTAATTTCTCTTGAATATTCACAGATGTGATTTGCACTAGATACATCAACTGTCTGTGTTTTCCCTAACCTCATCCTGGAAATGTTTGATATGATCAAACAAACTCCCTGAAATAAAGTGAACAATGGAGGATAACAACCTTTAATCTATCAAATACCTTGATTTAAGATTAATTCGACAGAAACAGACAATAAATTACTCAGTGATCATCAAACCTCTCAGCATTAAAGGTTATTTACACCCCAATTCTAAAGTTTCTTTCCAATACAAATTGCTGGCTTTATAGCTTTTTATTTAAGCACTAGACTTTGTAAATTTATAACTGATGCAAAAAATAATGTACAATTTTACAAGGATGATTCAAATCTGCCATCGTACTGGACAAATATAGCAGGAAAGACAACTATACACACAAATATAATAGACCTTCAAACCTTAAACCATGAATCAACATGCCATTCATCCCCAATATTCACTGAATCGGCTTAATTCTAAACACAAAATCAGTCATAATGACAAAACTTAACTCGTGTATTCCTTGGACTGCCAATTTCATTAACAGCAGATATTATCGTGAAACTCATGCTAATTTGAAATTGAGAATTTCTCAGTGCATTCACTTGCATAATAGGGCCAAATCAAGCACTTCTTATAGATTAGTATTCATCAACAATGAAAAGAATACTGGTCACCCTTTTAAACCTGCTGACCCTAAAATCATTTGTCTTGAAAACAAATGAAAAGTTAAAGAAGCTCAATATATAATAAATTCTGTAAATGCGATAAGTATGAAGGCCAATAGGGTTCTCCTTAGTAAATACTGGTCACTTAATTTGACTGCATGATGTACACACATGTATTTACACATGCAAATTTATTAAAATTTATGACCACTTATTTCTGAAAATGCCAACATTTTCTTGCCAATTTCCTATGTGAGGCATGCTTTGACAAAGATAGTCCTTATCAAAAGGCTGGCTTAGCAGTCAATAAAATGTTGTTTTTATACTTTTGTTGCTGTAATTATTATCTACACCCTTGTGTGGAAATTGCATATTTAATACATATTGTATTATCAAAAATAAACAGTACATACTTTTAAGTAGCTAATGAAGCATTAACAAAAGTTATACTCTAAATTTCACACAGACGTGGTTTACTTAGTGTTGCTGGAATAGGGTATACAAGATAGAATTAATATACACTAATCTTAATGAGCTCATCTAAATTCATAAAATTATCTTAAAAGATCAAGACATACTATTTCTTACTTCATTTTGATAAGCAACATTCATATCTTCTGAAATAAAATGAAGATGCAATATTATCTTAATATAATTTTAAAAAGATAGAGATGTACCTTAAAATAACCTACTAGCCAAGTTTTAAGTTTGTAATTTCAAAGCAAATCAGTGACACAGTGGACCTATAATACTAGCTTCCATTTGTCTATACATACTATTTTCCAATCAAGCGGAAGATTGGATAAGCATTCCAGAATATCTTCATTTTCAATTAAAGGCTGAATCAGCCTACATATTCAGTGTACTGAAACAAAACTTTTTTCAATCCCCCTTAAAGTTAAAACTCATTCTTACATAAACTTTTCACTTCTTTTCAAACAACATCTCAACATTTTTTATTAATTGTATTATTTTCTTACGTTTTTTTTTGTTGATCACAAAAGAATTTAATTGGGGAACTACAATAAAGCAAGATATTAGTTTAAGAAACAAAAATTTGTCACAAACATATCAAAAAGAGTACAAAGTTAGAAAAATATATATGTGCAAGTATTTATATTTCACAAACTGGCTTGCAGTCATCATAAGACTCATCTTTAATCTTATGATCCTACAGTTACAATGACCATTCTTTTATAAGCCACTCCTAATGATTATAAATGACAAGTTCTGCTGCCATAATAATAAATCAATGAATATTTTGTTAATATTTAGTTTATGGGATCAGCACATCCAAATTGAAAACCAACAGTACTTAACCAATCAAGAGACCCCTCCTCCAAGTTATATAAAGAAAAAAGGCTAACGGAGATTTAATACAATAGATACTCCTTGTGCATATGCAACATGGACTTTTATCTTTCACATTCAGTTTGGAGTGACTATAAATCACCTCTATCCTGTTCTTTTCTGATTCTGGGTAATTTTCATTTAGTTATTCTTGAGAAAAATCAGGTATTCTGAGAGTATGGTCAGTTATTAGAATATGAATAGTAATGTTAACAGTTATTTTAATCACAAGTTCACATGCTGTTAACATCCAATATGGTGGCAGCTCAGAGTCATCAGTGAGACAGAAAGGCTACCTTGAATAAGATTAGTGCATGATTTGGTAGCTCAACAGGTTTATTAAATTCACTGAGCATTTCTAATCTGCATATAGGTTAACTAGAAATGAGGTGAAAGTTTTTATCAGAATTTGGTGACTTCCTTGGTTTAGGAATGACAATAATAATTTTGGGTAATTTCCAATTATCAAATATATGATAAAATATTTGGAAAAAGGATGGTGAGCCATTTAATTGCTCTTAAAGTGTTTTAGAATATCAGGTAAAATATCCACACCTGCAGCCCTTCCAACTTCGATCAACTTCAGGGCATTAACCACTTTTTTAGAGATAACTTCTGCACTGAGGATAATTATTTGCCAATGCCAGTTCACTGTAGAGGGATTCTATTTTTCTGATTTTGGAAAGAATTAATCTAACCTCCCTTGTTTATTTAATGAGCTTTGCAATGTTATCAGATGAAAATTTGTATGCTGTGCACAAAGGGTTTTAACTATCATCCAATTTGTGGAGACGCCAATATTTTCTACTTGAATGGATGTTGAGTTTACAACAGTTCTGAGTGATCTTGATTTTCTGTGTCTTATCAATGAGTCTACCAGTCAGATCTTCATTTCCCACATATTCCTCAAGTTCTTCACACCTTAAATCCCAATATGGCATGTAATACTAATAAAAACCTCAAAAAAAATTTTTTTTTCACAGCTAACTTAATGAGAGCAGTAAATATTGAATAGAGAAGGAATAAGAAAATGCTATTTTTATTATTTTTTACACGCTAACTAAAAATAGATTAATCCATTTATGTTCCAGTGATGAATGGTATTGTAAGGAATGGATAGAAATTCAAGATCTATGCAAGTGAAACTGGTGAGTCCTGGCTGATATCTAATCAACATTTCTTGAATACCCTTTGGTTTCTCTTATAGAAAAACTGAACACCAATCAATGATATAATCAGTGGCAAAATCAGTTAATCAACTGTTGTATCTTTCTTTATATTTTAACAAATGCAAAATATCTTAAAGAAGATTGAAAATTTTTATATTCCACACCATTTGTATATCAAATAAAAATTTTTTTGCAATCAATGAAATCTCAGATTAGTAACTTCTTAATATTTAGAATTTCCCCAACAACAGAATGGCCTGGCCATTGGGAACTCTCACATTATTCTCTAGTATATTAATATATAAGAGAAATAATGACCCATACTTCAATCTTCATGCTCAATTATCTTATATTGTTTTCAAAGTTAAATTTTACTTTCAGAAAGATCTTGAATTTACGAACTGACTATTATGACTGAATTACCCACTAGACCTGACATACAACCAGACAAGTTGGAATATGTTATCCCTCTTCAAAGACATTTTAAAGGGAAAACATGCTACTATATTTCTTTTTGTTCAACACTATCTATCATCTATTTTATGAATTTTTTAAGTAGTTACTTCCTTAAATGACTCAATCGTTGGATATTTTATTGTTGTCTAAGTAATGGAGAAGATACACATATTATATATTACTTCTTTGTTTCTTGATGTATTATGGCCAGGAATACAATGTCAAAATGTAATTATATTCTGGCGATTTCATTTTCAGCTTATAATAAAAGCAATATAAGAATTAGACCTGACAGAATTTGTCAAAGGTATGACACATCATGTAATTCAACCTTCACTTCTTGTATTGGTTTTTGTTTTGCAATGATTTCAAGAGAGGGCAGTTTTAACCCCCCTCCCAAAGACTGATGATTTCAACCAAAGTTCCCTAAGAATAATGTCAATAGCATTTAATGGAAATCACAGCTCAATAAAACATTAAACTGCATTTAAATTTTAAAAAAAGAAACCAGAATATATAATTAAGTTGTAATTGATGATTATGATTGAAGAACACATCACCATTTCTCAATTTTTATAAAATTGAGTCAACATTAAAATACTTTTTAATAAGGCAAAAATAAAAATTGGTAAAGTAACAATTTTCATCACAGAATTTGGCAGAAAAATGCCAGAAGTTTCCACACTCACTGTAAAGTTGTTGTGTCTTTGAGAACATATTTATAAAAATTCTTTATAGATGGTTTCTTATTTACATATTACACTTTTATGACAAACTAGAACTGACAAATATTTTATTTAAAAATAAGTGAATGGCCACCTTTCATTTATGTTATTCTCTAATTATTTGCTTAAAATAAATGTTTTTTTGAGATTCACGATTATATGTAACAATGCTACTAGAACATAAAAATATTTTTTGTTAAAAATAAACATCACCATATGTTTCACATTTTTTGGAATTACTTTATCTTTATACACTAGGTCTGACAATCAAATTCTCAAACTTATAATCATGTGTTTATGTTAGCAGCACTGTGCAAACAACTGGGAAATGTTTTAAATCTTGTTACATCGAGATCTCACAGCTGTACTTGTGACTATATGGGCTAGGGTCTTATTGAATGGCATTCAGATATTGTTATACATTGAACAAACATTAAATTTCTGGTTAAAATTGATAAGAGTGAAAATGAAATCTGAGAAATTTTAATCAAAGTTTACGAGGATAATGCTGAAACAGCAGTGAACAGATTAAATGTTTTTCTCAGGAGAAAGCATTACTGATGAAGACATTAGAGTGGACTGTAACAAGGACAAATGGTGGAAGGTAAGAACTCAGTTTTGTGAGTCAAAATAATCAGCTAATGGTGAAAAGCATACTAGACTAAATAAACATTGATAAAAAACAGAAAAATCAACTGAAAATATTGGCATAAGAAAGGTGTGTAAAAAAATAATCCTGAAAAAGCTCACTAGTGAACAAAAGTAAAAGAGAATCAAAGTTTATAAAGAGCTTTTGATAGACAAAGCAATGTTATTACTGGTGATGAAATAAGAGTGCACCAATATGAACTGGAGACAAATCATCAAAATGCATAAACAAAGTCAGCCATTTTTCCATAACCAAAATAATTCCCCCTGTCAAAATCAGAGTCTGAACAATGTTACTAATCTTGTTTGATATTAGAGGGATTATTCATTATGAATTTATACCAACAGGACAAACAGACAAGGTTATTATTTGGGTGTTGAAAAAACTACATGAAAAAGTTAGATGAGAAAACCTGAACATTTTACCAAGAATTCATAATGCTTGCTTCAAAATGCAACAAAGTCACATGATACTGTCTGTGAACGACTTTTTAGTCTGTAAACAAATAACTGTATTGGTACACTCAACCTACTCACCTGAATTAAATTCCAATAATTGTTTTCTTTACTAAACATAAAAGAGATATTGAAAGGAAGAACAGCTCTTATGACCATTCTGGAAAAACATTTCCAAAATTGCTTTGAAGGGTGGAGTAGACTTGGTGTTAGTGCATACCTTCCCAAAAAAGAATAATTTGAAGATGGTCTCAGTGATATTCAACAATGAGATATGTAGGATATTTTCTATGATAAGTTCCTGAACTTAATTTTCAGACTATCTATACTGGGAAATATTAATCCATGTGTGGATTTTCCTAAATCGAGATTATGGATATAGACAATTGTATGTATAAAATAATTAAGCTGAAAACTATTTGTAACTCACTATCAGCTCATGACTATGTGTATCCTAGAATCAACACTCTGGTGTCAAGGTATTTTTTGTCCTACATTCAGGAGCTGCTATAACTATTAAAAACTATTTTATTTATATTCCTAATTTTTCATTCCAAGCATATTGTAAAACATTAAAAAAAAAATATTAAAAAACTTGTGATGAGTAAAAAGAATTTTAAAATGATTTTCGAAAAATTATGAAATCATTAATAAAAGGTTAAAATCATAATCTGGATAATAATTTTTCATTGGTGAAATAAGTTTTATTTCAGTTGTCTAAGGTAAAGAAATTTTAAAAAACAAGGATAGAGTGTATCATATTAAAAAAATAGTTTTCGAAGTATATTTATATTTCTTATTAATAAAATTAATATCATTGTTTGTATTAATTAACTATCAATTTAAAAAAAGATTCTCTGATAGTAATAAATCAAATTTATATGGCAGAAGAATATTATTTTAAATAATAATTGTTTGTTTTCAATTTTTTTCACATTTAATTAAAATCTGCTACATATTTTGATATCCAAGATTTTACAAATAAATCACTTTGAGACCAACTGTTTTAGATCTTTCTATAGTTGAAGTCTAAATGATGAGGACTTTGCTTAAATAAAACCAGCTGTGAAAAGGTCTGTCGACCACAAATAATGGAGATACTGAAGAAGCAACCGGCAACAACGTTAAAGCAAGAACTACATCAACCAGTCCGAAGATTTACAACCACGAAGAAAATGAATTGTTGACGGTTGGAGATTCTTTCCGAAAATGAGACAGCTATACTGAAATCACCATCGAACACAGCAAACACCGTCAACATCCAGCAAGAACCAGAAACTCTCCTGCTCAACTCAAAGACTGTGTTAGATGAAGATCCATACTTCTGGAGTGGGGGAGGAGTGCAGTGTTCAAGGCCAAACAAGGTATATATATGTGCGTGCAACAATAAATATATAACGATTATGTAGAATAAAAATAATAACAATCATTATATATAATTAAAGTTATTATTTTTATTCTACACAATCATTACTGTCGTCCACACACATATATATTCCTTGCTTGACCTTGAACACCTCAAATTTCTACTGTCAAATAGAAAATACAACTATTTTTATTTTTTCTTCTCCGAGCGATATCATTTTCAATTTATTTCTTTACTCAAATCAATTTCATTTCAAATTTTTAAAACGTTCAAGACCAACGGCTGCAGAAATTAAACATCACGTGATTACTAACGTTCAAGGCATTAGTTTGATTTTTAGTGACCCTACTTAAATAATAAGCTGCTACATCTTAATTAGCTTCATATAATTTTAAAATATAAATGTTAATGAAATAAATATTTACATTAAAAGACTATTGCTACGTAGTTAGTTATGATATTTATATACGGTTGACTCACATAATTAAATTATCATAAATAGACACAAGAAATATTGTATGTGACATTAAATATATATAAAAGTTAATGAGAATCTTATCACAGTTATCCTAAATTTAAAGACGAAAATAGCTGTAATAATTTATGGTTAATAAAATCGTGACATTTCCTCACCAATGTAGGCTTCTTGGGTGGCGCTCTCTATCGGGAGATAGTTAAACAATTATTAAAATTGTACAATCTTTATCAATTAATTAATAAAATTAGTCCATGTCGAGCGTTGGTGGCCTAGCGGTTAGCATAGCAGCCTTCGAAGCAATTGGCGCGGGTTCGCTTTTCAGTCAACGCTTTGACATATAAAATTAGTCCATTCAGTTTCTTTTTTTTTTTTTCAAAAGAATGCATCGACTCATTGATATCATATAAAAACTCCTCCGCATCTTCTTTATATAAATAAATAAAAAAATTTATATCTACGAATAGTTTAATATTAATATTTTTTACCCAACATTTCGATAGTTTTCTTCAGCATTATAATGGATAGTAGATTAATTAATTGTCTGAAAAAATAAAAATATTAATATGATAAAAAAAAATCCAGCAAAATTATATTTATAAATTACAGTATTGAATATACAAATTATCAAGGGTATGACTGTAGTATAAGGAAAAAATAGAGGAACCAAGTGATTGGAATTGCACAATAGTAATTTTGCTATGTAAAATAGATGAATAAATCAATAAACGTCACACGATTTCTATTCTTTATGCTTACACAAGCTGTTAACACAGATGCAAAACTCTCCATACAACAGACTCACTGATCAAAGCCACAAGCTAGAAACTAGTCTTGGGATATTGAATGAGTAGCACCAGATGGAAATTTTATTCACAATCGTTTTGCATCCACTGATTGCGCTGGCTTGCATTGAGTGGCGCTACTGTATGGAGGGTTTTACATCTGTGTTGAATTATATGAGTAGGAAGTTACTAGAAAATACAAAATTATTAGTCTTTGTCCATACAAAATTTTTATCAAAAATAATTACAACGTATCTACAATGAATTTTTGATTTTAACTAACAAAATGAATAATAGGACTTAAAAGTGGTTTTAGCACAATGGATAACATCTAAAGTATTGAGAGAAGTTCAATAAATGAGTTGCCATTATGTTTTGGATTTGCGGAGTATGAAAAGTTATTTGATTCTATAAGTATTTTTTAAGGTTAAAACATTGGATCATGAAGATGTAGATGCACAGGATATTCTCATATTCTTAAGAATATTTATCAAAATGCAACAACCATGATTAAATTACATAATCTTAATTTGTTCCTTTATTGCATTGCCTTAATTAATTAATTAATCCGTTTTTTATAAAAAAGAAAAAAGATTAAAATTAAGGTGTTAGAAGGTTTATTTTATTTTATTTTGTGAGTATTCATGTATTTGAGGGGATATACAAGTTATAGGTATGTTAGTATATTTTTATGAATATATATGTATGTATGGATTTTATAAGGTTATATAATTTGTGTGATTTATATTTATGTATATGTGTATATATTTTATAGTTCTGAAGAAGATTGCAGGGGCAATTGAAACTGTCGATGTTGATGGGGGTTATGTAAGCATTGTACAAAAAATAAAGATTTTATAAAAAAATGGATTAATTAAATTACATAGTCATTTTAAGAACATTAACACTGAAAACTGGATACACTAGTGTGACTTCATATCTCAAAAAAAATATGGAATTTTAAAATAAATATTTTGTTGATTAAAACGATAAGCTAAGGAATTAAAAGTATAAAACCACCAAATCGTCACATGCCCACCATTTCTATGCTACACAAGCTGTTATTAGCAACAGGAAAACTCTCCAGACAGCAGTGCCACCAAATGCAAACCTTAATAATCAATGGATGATAAAAGATTTGTGCATAAAATTCCCATCTAGTGCCTAGTCATCCAACATACCCAGACTACTTTCTCATTTGTGCCCTTCATCAGTGACTAGGTTTGGATGTGAGAGCTGCACATTTAAGGATCTAATGCAACTCTCCAGCAGCCATCTTTTATCTATTTAATTAACTGTAAATCTAGGAGTTGAAAATGAAAACCCATTGTTTTCAATTCAAGTTATTTGCCTATATAGTCATATAGATTTGAACCCACTTTAGCATCTACACATGATTGTGGTTTTTGAGAAATCAAGAACCTCAACTTGTATAGATGCTGAACTGGATTCAGATTTATATGACTATACAGGTGAATGTGCTTGGATTGCAAACATTAATGTGTTTTCATTTTCAAGACCTAGCTTTATAGTTAACTAAACAGGTATAAGTGCCTGCTGGAGAGATACATTAGATCCTTAGATTTAGGTATGATGATCATTCAGACCCTGCTGACATTATCTAATATTATTTATTATCTCTAAATGCATCAGCATAAGTAAATCTTTCATATTTTAATTATTAATTAATTAGTTTTTGAAGGCATTCCGTTCTTATCTCTCTTTAAACAATTTGTTTCCTCAGATTATAATTAAAAGACTGAAATTCTTTTATCTACAGATCGATAAGTTTTTTTATATTTTATTTTCATTACAATATATTATCCTAATTTTTAAACATCAAACACCCAATTGTTTATACCTTTTTCTAGCTATATATATTTACATATTTTAACAAACTCATATATAGCAGAAAACAAAATGACTCATTTCATATTGACTATAGTCGTACTACTACATAACGCTATTTTTATTAATTGGCTCCAATTGATTGCTTCCTTTTTTATACTTCTACAACAACTGATTTTAATTAAGCATATTATTGTTTTAGATTCTAATGTGAATTTTGATCAGGTTATTTTATCTTCAACATTATCCATTTTAATTATCTGAAGAGATATAAAATACTAATTCATTCATAAATTTGTCATTGTTGATCAATGACGTTATGTACCACATTTAAATATAGTATCTGCTTGTGACCTCATAGAATTTACACATACTATATTACTGCAAGCTCATTTCATTATGCACTTTACAATTTTATAGATTTAATTTAAGTAAAGTATCATATAGAAAAACTTAAAGTCACAGAAATGTTTAAATAATAGTTTGCATAAATTTAAACAAATGCTATCGATATCAACATAAGATAAATCCATATTAGATCAAATATATTGCAAACTATTATGAACTAAACACACATATAAGCCTAAATATGAGATCTGAGACTTGGTTAGTTAACAGAAGAGCAATGCATTCTTTAGATTACTCAAAGAATTATTGTAAGATATATATTTAAAAAAACCAGAAGAGACTAAAAATCTTTCATTAAAAATTGTGCAAGTGTCACTGTAAGATTTAAAAAAACTACCATGAATTTTTCTAGATATATTGTTTGGAAAAATAATGGATGGACAATTGATGTTGTAAATTGGATTCCAAAAAATTATAAAAGACAAAGAAATATTGGATGAATAAAATATGAAAGTTTGCTGGCGTGATATAGTAAAGCAACCAATTAGAAAAACTCATTAAGGGGAGACATTCATCTTATAGTGAATCAGTATTGATTGAAATTCTATTACCTCAATTGTCATATGATCCACAATGATTCAAACATTAGAATACTGCTTGTAACATTACTTTCAGTATAACAGAAATTTTGTTTATCCATTCATTCCTAAGAAACACTGCTTGCAGTACTTCATATATAAACGTGTATTTAATAACCTTATATATTCACTTAACAAATGGAAAGTATTCTTGTCTTTCATTCGTGTACTTTTTAATATCAAAATTGGCTGACTGCATGTAATATATATATATATATAAAGATTTTTGATTTTAGATCCACTGATAAATATCAAACATTTACCAAAAAGGAAGGCTAAATACATGTGCAAGGGTAATAGTATCTGTGCCACAATTTGAATAACAGATTATCTCCATGTGTATTTGTATGAATCAGTGAACAATATTTTATGCTATTAAACTGGTAGCTGTACTGCTATACCAATGTTACACTTTGCACCAGCATCAATCCTCGATATGTCAAGTAAGTGACAAATGCTCACCACTGACATATTCATATTATTCATACATCAATGCTATACTTTTATGGCTTATGTACCACAAAAATAAACACTAAATGTAAAATATGCATAGGAACATTCTAAATCGCTAATGGTTACCAATACATGACATCCCTAGCTATGTATAATTTTGTCAATGCCAAAAATAACTTCAAAAACTTACATCAAAATTAATTTATATATTACATAATGCCCATTATACTGTACATACACATAAATTCTAATTTATTGCAATAACATTAATCATAGTGATTTAATAGTTGTTTTTTCCTTCATGATTTTTGTCAAATATATATTTTAATTAAGAAAAACAATTTTTTAATTTTCCATTTTTAATCAGATTTCCTAAGAGTTCGATATAAATGATTAAACTTTTACCCATCATGCAATGTTCATGTAATGTAACAAGCAAATTTTAATCACTTGATATGATTTAGTCAGTAAACATATAAGTAATTTTTATTTTAAAATATTTATTCCTGTATTTATATTTTAAAAAAATTAAAATAATTAATTAGAGCTACTTCTTTGCACAAATTAAAGACAAAACATTAAAATGTCAAAATTAGAAATGATTATTATGCTTTTAAATAATATTTCCTTTACATCCCACGATAATGTTATTTCATCTTCAGTTCAATTTGTTTTTACAATCACATAGAGATAAGAAGATCCATGAATGTAAACATTTTCATATTAAAGCTCTTCATGATTAACGTTAATCTTTTGGTTGAACTTCTATAGATCCATAATGGGAATCTTGCTTTGCTTATTAATGCTGATTATTTTCCTCAGAAATCATTAAAAAAAATCATAATAAACAGAACTACTCGAGTTCTCTCATGTGAAATTTTAATATTAACAAGGGAAAACGAACAAAAATGTGCAGAATCAATTCTTAATGTTACAATAAGCCAAACTTTCTTCTTATACCTGTCATGCAAAACACATTTGCTTTTTCACAGCTGAAGACAATGATCTTGCTTTTCTACTCACTAATGGTTGAATTGGAGATGAAATAAAGTTAAGTCCCACATCCCCAAAAATACACAAACTCACTCTTATGTAAATATTTTATGCCTACTACTTTTTAAATTTGTTCAAACAAATAGAATTTTAGGGCTTACAAAACTAAATAAAAATTATACTAATGAAAATTTGATAATTACATTTGAGACAAAATTTTTATCTTCTCTACTATTTTTCTCTTTAATTTCTTTTTTTCAAGCAAACTTTTATCAATATACAGAAAGACTAGATATTATTGAATTGCCTTTTTCATTACATTACTTTTGTATTTTATTATTAAATGTTTTTGTAAAATTGTTTAGTCAAAAAGGACATTTATTTTAGCAATGTTTTCCCAACTCTAGACTTAAACAATTATTTTAAAATGTCTACATTCAAATTCTTAATTTCTGGTGTTATATGTACACATTTAATGCCACATACATATTTAAGTGTATGATGTCAAAAGTATTATTTCTTGTGTTTGAATATATATGACATTAACCAGTTGTTCTAATTCCAATTTTGCTTACTATCTTTTTTATCTTCCTACAATTCTTATATTTAGACTTTAGTTATTTATTTAATTATGATTTTTTTTTTTACATTGATCATGTTGTGAAGTGTTGCACTCTTTTCCATTCATTTGATCATCAATATCATAATAATGTTCTGATTTTTATTTCTTAGAAGAATTATCACATACTATAAAAAATATGGAATTCTATAAGAATTTATTTCACCTATTTTGTGCACTAACTGTAATGATTTTCTAAATGTTTATACATGTAACAGCAGAATAGATTTTTTTTCATTTTACAAATATTTATTTTATTTAGCTAAGTGCTTTCAATACTAAAATGTATCATAATTACATGATTATATGTTTTAATCCTGAAAGTGCTTCACTAAATAAAATATATTATTATGATATGTTTTAGTATTGAAAACACTTAACTAATTAAATTAAATATTTGTAAAATGATTTCTATTCTGCTGTTAAATGTATAAACAATTACTAAATCTTTATAAAAGCATGTGTGGAAAATGTGAAAACTGCATTTAATGATTTTGTGTCCAATATTAAGGCTTTGAAGAATTGCCACAATCTTATATGAAATTAATTTTTAAATTATCAAATGGCTATACAGGTTAAATGTAAAAGATAAAATATTTTTCATTTCATTACTTTAAAAAATATGAAGTATTTAAGCTTTTAAGGTTAAAAGTATTTTACCCTACATATGTAAATTTAAAAGAGAAATATGAAAAATTTTCAAACATAAAATGCATATATTGTAACAGTCAGAAAACGTGTGATTAGTTAACATAGTGCAGAATTCAACCACCACACAGAATGGCAGCACCATCGAGGTAGCGAAGCCACCCGTAGTACTGAGTTTGAACATAGTTTATTGGTTCCACAATACAATCTACGAAACAATGCATCTGATGCGACATTAGTAAATATTTCTTTAGGCACGGTGGTCAGGGCATGCAAGAGATTCATGATTTTATTTCGAGTCAGCCAATCAGAACATTAATCTTACACTAATATTAATTAAACACTTATATTTACAAATCGAGGAAACATATTGAATGGGTATCGAATAAATAAAACGTAACTGCAGACGTATAGTTTGAAATTATTTATTGAAACATTTTAATAAATTATTTACTAATAATATTTGATAATATTTAAATTGAGTAACGGAATTTTCCGATACTTTTATTCAAGAAATACATTTATTTATTTAGTAACATTTATGTGAAATCATTTTATCAATAATACTTTTTATTTAAGATCTCAGTAGTGGTATTTCCGATACTGTTCATGTTTACAAAGAGAAATACATTTATTTGATGACGTAATCTAGCTACCTAAAATTCTTGAGCAAGTATTTCTAAGACATGCCTTTAGGGATTTATTACTTTGCAATGCAAGAGTCTAAAATAAGATTTATAATAGTAGCGGTGGACATATATTTATTTAATTAAAGATATTTACTAATAACTAAGGGCTAACATTTATTTGAGAGTGAATTATGAAGATAATGCAGGGACGGAGTGATACATAGAATAATAAAGTTAGTTAAAGAAACACGTGGTACGTTTTAGAAAGGCGATATGGAATGGCAGTATATTGAAACTGCAAAGCCGTGAATGAGTTTATAAGAATGACGGGCTGGCATTTGCCATCGGCCCAAAGAGGTAAGGTGTCACATAAGCACAATCAGGGACAAGCGGTTCATGCTGCGATTGCCTGCTGGCTGCGTGAGTTTCATCAAGCCTTACGGGAGCATTTATTATGTCCGCTTGTGTAGGATGACTAAGGTTAATTTCAACCCTATTGAATCTGGAATATTCAAGGCTTGGAATGGGTCATCGCATCTCTAAAACGTAACACATGTATAATGTATAGACGATTCTGGTAAGATTTAAATATATTTTCTAACTCGGCCCTACATTATCAACATTTAATAAAGAACGTTGGCGACTCTCAAAGAAATGCAATTTTATGGAATTATTAATTAAGATTTAATAAATATAAAACATATATAAACTGGGTGATTATTACAACTAATACGCCAGCCATTTGCTAAGTAGTAGACCCCTGCATTACAATAAATGAAGCATTGAATGCATGTCGATTTATATGAAAATTAAGTTATTTATGAAAGTAAATATTAATGAAAATTTGACACGCATCCACTGTTTCAAGCGATCATAGATTTAAACTTAGAAAATTATGAGCATGCGATAATTATATAATAAAATGTAGATTTTAGAAATACACACCCAAGAAAGTTAGAGTTAGGCAGGCTAGATTATTAAAGAACTTTACATTAAAAAAATTTAATAATTAATTTTAGTTTTACAAATGAGAATTTACAGTTTATAAGTTAGATAAAGAATGAATAAGCTATAGCGGGATATTAGTAGAGTACTCTAGAGAATTTGGACACAGGTACCTGTTTATGAGAAGTTTTCCGATTCCGTGATCAGTAGCAAATTGTTCATGATTCTAGCATTAGCAGTTCTTTACAGCATTTGGATGATTCGTGTAATTTAACAGCAGCAGCTTTCAAATTATTTTAGGCAGCAGATCTTCATGGTTGAATTTATGAAGGGCAATGGAAGGTTTGGCATCCGATAGGCCATCTCCGGGCGGAGAATAGTCTGGGCGCTTTTACTCGATCATACCGTGGCAGGAAAATTTATTTAATATCTTGGAGACTCTCCTGATCGAGAGCAGAGCTAAAGTTAAAGTGCAAGTTTTTAGCAAGTCTAAGATGGCCTCTTTTCTTAGATCTTATCTTTCACATTTTTGTCATAGTTTATTTTTGGATTCCACTTAATCTGCCCTGAGGATAATCAATGCATTTTTGTTAATTCTAATTATAGAGAAAGCTGCCTTTCTATTGTTTACATTTACATTTTACATTTAATTTTTATAATTACATTTTAGGGAATTTTTCTTTTTAATTAATCTATTATCTCTCACCGACCGATTCTTTTTAAAATTTCAAAGACAAAAAGGGAACATACGATTATTTTTACTTTTAATTAAATATTACAATCTATTTCTAAATTATTATTAAATGAAATTTAAACAAAGCAATAAATAACGGATTTTACAATTTAAAATAAATGATTAAAATTATATATTTTTATATAACTAAAAGAAGAAATCTAAATTATATTATTTATCTTTATTTATTGCCTTAAATTTGAGATCGAAATGTGTGCGTGTTTATGTTGAATTCTACATATATCTATACATTTTTAATATTGCTACACACACAATTCGATACCAAAAAGTTTAAATTTGGGTAGGATAGACCGGTGAGTGAGAGACGATAGAAAAAGGTGAAACTTAAGATTCGAATACGAATCTTACTGTTTCATTTCCCCGTACTTCCCGTGAACAATTAAGGAAGAACAAAGGAGGCAAGGAAAGAGAAAAATTTTTTTGCTACATCACATAATTTAAATACAAAAAAAAATTTTTTTTTTTTTACAGATATATAGAAATATAGAAAGCAGAGATTACATGAAGCAACGAATAATTTATATACCCGGATCCAGAATTTATAGTTTAATTAAAATGGCCTAATTTGGCCGTGTCTGGTTAGAAATCATAGTAATATTAGTTAAACTGATTATATATAAAAAAAATTCTTAGAGTAAAATTAGTTAATATAATATATATAAAAAAATTCTTAAGAGTAATAGTAATTAAGACAATAATATATATAACAAAAAAATTTCTATCTAAAGCCCTATTTGACTAATGTAAATTCCATTCAACCAAATTCATTTTACCAAATTCGTTTTAATATTCTCATATACGTTTAATAACCGTCCTAAGAGTCTAAAATATTTTTACAACCCCGGGTCAGGTGGATAATATCGATCTCTCGTCATCGATGACTGCGGCCTTGGGTTTTCTAATTTTTGCCTTCTATCAGGTGGTTCTTTGACCCAATGTTTAAAATCCAATGTAGTAAGAAATTCATTCATTTCTTCTGTGTCTTTTATTTGACTGACTGTCATTAATGGTTGGATGGTTAGCGGCATGTTACATCGGATAGTTCTATATTTCCATTTCCCCATATTCCACCAGTCTTTAGCCGAGCCTTGGAGATGGTAACTGGCCATAGCTATCCGTAAATCTGGTCCTTTCTTATAAAATTGGGAGAACTTTTGTAAGCTCTCTAAGTGGGTTTGAGGGGTTTCCTCTATCTTTCCTTTAATAAAGATTTTAACGTAGATCATCTTTGCTAAATAGCTCTGGTATCCATTGTCCATTTTCATGATTTCTTCCATGACCTTTGGTCCTTCTATATTTTCGTTCCCATCTATGCTCGTCTCCTTTTTACTGCTTTCATTCAACGGTTCTTGTGGGCCTTCATCTGCTGGAATGAGGTCTCTTTGCTCTTCACACTTATTTACATTTATTACCCTATCTGTTTGCTCTTCTATGATCATAGGTTCATCAGATCTTTCTAACTTCCTTTCATTTTCCATATCTTTAATTTCTTCTTCCTTTTTACTAACTTCGGATATGCTTGTTTCCTCTTCAATGCTGTCTTCATTCAATGGTTCTTGTGGGCCTTCATTTGTTGGAATGAGGTCTCTTTGCTCTTCACACTTATCTACATTTATTACACTATCTGTCTGTTCTTCTATTATCATAGGTTCGTCAGATCTTGCTAACTTCCTTTCATTTTCCAAATCTTTAGCCTCTTCCTTTTGATTGACTTGGGTTATTCTATATTCCTCTGCTATCATTCCTAACTCTCTCAAGACAGATTTTTGAATTTCCTGATACTTCTTAGCTCTTATCTTTTCTTCTTCCTGTATCTTTTTTGATTCTTCATCTCTTCTTCTCGCTTCCTCCTCATAAATTTTCCTCATTTGTTCCCTATTCTGTCGAAGTATTTCACGTAACTTTAAACTAAAGTCCATTGACCCTCCAAACGCTTTAGATAAACCTACCTGCTCTATACTAATATTTTCTGCTTTCATTTTCTTAATATTATTTATTTATTTTATATTACTAGCATTTGACTATTCCCCACTGGTATATTAGCCCTATCACACTCTTTCACTGCCCTCACCTACTCTACATTGCCCTATCTCTATATTGCTGCGTTTAACATATATATTATAACGAACTACTGCCAACGCGTATAATAAGCCACTGCTGTCTATAATATATATAATGGTGCTTTAATAAAATATTTACTGCTACTTGCTTTCTCATTTAGCGACTGATTACTTTTTTTTGACATATATATATAAAAATATTTCATTAGATCCGAGTATTTTTGTTCCTTCTTAAATTATACACACATCCCTGCTTTCCTTACATTTGTTATTACGTCTACCATCCTTTCATTCACTCGACCCACATTATTTCCTCGATTTATTATTTTCATTATTTTTATCAAAAAAAAACAAACTCGTGTATATAGAATAATTAGCTAACTCGAGTAACGAACGCTAAAAGAAATTTATATGCGTTATATTTTTGCTCAGGGTATATATGGGTTTTATAATCGAAGCCTCCATGTTATTGGCGCCAAATGCTAAAAAAAAAATTATACTATGTAACAGTCAGAAAACGTGTGATTCGTTAACATAGTGCAGAATTCGACCACCACACAGAACGGCAGCACCATCGAGGTAGCGAAGCCACCCGTAGTACTGAGTTCGAACATAGTTTATCGGTTCCACAATACAATCTACGAAACAACGCATCTGATGCGACATTAGTAAATATTTCTTTAGGCACGGTGGTCAGGGTATGCAAGAGATTCATGATTTTATTTCGAGTTAGCCAATCAGAACATTAATCTTACACTAATATTAATTAAACACTTATATTTACAAATCGAGGAAACATATTGAATGGGTATCGAATAAATAAAACGTAACTGCAGACGTATAGTTTGAAATTATTTATTGAAACATTTTAATAAATTATTTACTAATAATATTTGATAATATTTAAATTGAGTAACGGAATTTTCCGATACTTTTATTCAAGAAATACATTTATTTATTTAGTAACATTTATGTGAAATCATTTTATCAATAATACTTTTTATTTAAGATCTCAGTAGCGGTATTTCCGATACTGTTCATGTTTACAAAGAGAAATACATTTATTTGATGACGTAATCTAGCTACCTAAAATTCTTGAGCAAGTATTTCTAAGGCATGCCTTTAGGGATTTATTACTTTTGCAATGCAAGAGTCTAAAATAAGATTTATAATAGTAGCGGCGGACATATATTTATTTAATTAAAGATATTTACTAATAACTAAGGGCTAACATTTATTTGAGAGTGAATTATGAAGATAATGCAGGGACGGAGTGATACATAGAATAATAAAGTTAGTTAAAGAAACACGTGGTACGTTTTAGAAAGGCGATATGGAATGGCAGTATATTGAAACTGCAAAGCCGTGAATGAGTTTATAAGAACGACGGGCTGGCATTTGCCATCGGCCCAAAGAGGTAAGGTGTCACATAAGCATAACCAGGGACAAGCGGTTCATGCCGCGATTGCCTGCTGGCTGCGTGACTTTCGTCAAGCCCTACGGGAGCATTTATTATGTCCGCTTGTGTAGGACGACTAAGGTTAATTTCAACCCTATTGAATCTGGAATATTCAAGGCTTGGAATGGGTCATCGCATCTCTAAAACGTAACACATGTATAATGTATAGACGATTCTGGTAAGATTTAAATATATTTTCTAACTCGGCCCTACATTATCAACATTTAATAAAGAACGTTGGCGACTCTCAAAGAAATGCAATTTTATGGAATTATTAATTAAGATTTAATAAATATAAAACATATATAAACTGGGTGATTATTACAACTAATACGCCAGCCATTTGCTAAGTAGTAGACCCCTGCATTACAATAAATGAAGCATTGAATGCGTGTCGATTTATATGAAAATATTAAGTTATTTATGAAAGTAAATATTAATGAAAATTTGACACGCATCCACTGTTTCAAGCGATCATAGATTTAAACTTAGAAAATTATGAGCATGCGATAATTATAT
This sequence comes from Epiperipatus broadwayi, assembly GCA_028023455.1. Classification (NCBI taxonomy): domain Eukaryota; kingdom Metazoa; phylum Onychophora; class Udeonychophora; order Euonychophora; family Peripatidae; genus Epiperipatus; species Epiperipatus broadwayi. The sequence goes on along the minus strand of JAQFVV010006286.1, from coordinate 741,596 downwards.
AATAAAATGTAGATTTTAGAAATACACACCCAAGAAAGTTAGAGTTAGGCAGGCTAGATTATTAAAGAACTTTACATTAAAAAAATTTAATAATTAATTTTAGTTTTACAAACGAGAATTTACAGTTTATAAGTTAGATAAAGAATGAATAAGCTATAGCGGGATATTAGTAGAGTACTCTAGAGAATTTGGACACAGGTACCTGTTTATGAGAAGTTTTCCGATTCTGTGATCAGTAGCAAATTGTTCATGATTCTAGCATTAGCAGTTCTTTACAGCATTTGGATGATTCGTGTAATTTAACAGCAGCAGCTTTCAAATTATTTTAGGCAGCAGATCTTCGTGGTTGAATTTATGAAGGGCAATGGAAGGTTTGGCATCCGATAGGCCATCTCCGGGCGGAGAATAGTCTGGGCGCTTTTACTCGATCATACCGTGGCAGGAAAAATTTATTTAATATCTTGGAGACTCTCCTGATCGAGAGCAGAGCTAAAGTTAAAGTGCCTGTTTCTAGCAAGTCTAAGATGGCCTCTTTTCTTAGATCTTATCTTTCACATTTTTGTCATAGTTTATTTTTGGATTCCACTTAATCTGCCCTGAGGATAATCAATGCATTTTTGTTAATTCTAATTATAGAGAAAGCTGCCTTTCTATTGTTTACATTTACATTTAATTTTTATAATTACATTTTAGGGAATTTTTCTTTTTAATTAATCTATTATCTCTCACCGACTGATTCTTTTTAAAATTTCAAAGACAAAAAGGGAACATACGATTATTTTTACTTTTAATTAAATATTACAATCTATTTCTAAAATTATTACTAAATGAAATTTAAACAAAGCAATAACTAACGAATTTTACAATTCAAAATAAATGATTAAAATTATATATTTTTATATAACTAAAAGAAGAAATCTAAATTATATTATTTATCTTTATTTATTGCCTTAAATTTGAGATCGAAATGTGTGCGTGTTTATGTTGAATTCTACATATATCTATACATTTTTAATATTGCTACACACACAATTCGATACCAAAAAGTTTAAATTTGGGTAGGATAGACCGGTGAGTGAGAGACGATAGAAAAAGGTGAAACTTAAGATTCGAATACGAATCTTACTGTTTCAATATAACTGATTAACAAATCCTAGTAATGATTGAAATAAATACTTTTATCAATTGGATATTTTCCAAAAAAAACAATATATAAGAAATTTGATCAAGTATTCATCCATCTTCAATGGATATGGTAGTAAACTGAAAAGTGAAGCTAGATATTGTTTAAGAAAATTTATGAAAAAACTTATAAGTATTAGTATTTGCCTGAAAGTTTGTGATGTCACAATATGTTGGACTATTTCTATCATTAAATGTTCAAAGTATAAAAAATTTTAAACTTCTCCAAATAAAAACAGCTGATAGCAATAACACAAGTAGTAAATAACACATTTTCTGTGTATCCTACTAATCTGTGTTATCTACTATCTTGTGTATTATAAAAAATGGTTGTTTATATTGGGAAAAGTTTAAATAAAATTAAAAATTTTCTAGACATTTAATAATAAGCTAAGAATTATCACATATAAACAGTAAAAATTTAAATTTTTCATATAAATAAATAGAAAAATATATATTACTTTAAAAAAAAATCTTATTCATTAAAAAAAAGCAAAACTACAATGTTTTTGTTTTAAAGTAAAATCTTTATACCAAAAAGTCCTTTTTTTATGGTGGATATATATATATTGTACCTAACTGAAGTCTCAGTTCCAATAGGTGATCAAGGTTATCTTGGCTTAACTTTTTGTTTAAAATTTCGCATTTAAAAAAAAAATAATGATAAAAATGAAAATTAACTTAGTTAATGATTAAAATAGGATAATCTAAATATTTCAATAGTATTGGTTTGATAAGGGATGCTAGATAATGATTTGAATTAAAAGAAATATCAGAAATAGTTGGGAATTGATAAATGGTATTAAATGTATTTTAAAATAACTACTGTATAAATCAGTTTAATGTTTAAATGATAATAATTAGATATTATAAATAAGTTGGAATAATATTAAGTAATAAATTAAAAAAAATAATCTGTAAATTTTTTTTTTTTAAATGGTATAATAATATTTATCAGATGTAAGTTAGTAGCATTCCACTTATAAAATTATTTTGAATTAAATATTCATTAACATTTTATTGTTGTAGTTTAAAAATAACTTTTAAATAATTAATATGTGTGCCTGCAAGAATATGTAAACGTAAGAATAAAAAAATGATTTAATTCCAATATTGATTAAAAAAATAAAACAAATGAATGAGTAGAATTATTAGAATAAAATATTATTAAAAAAATAATACATAGCGTTCGTTAATAATGAATTTTTGGCTTTGCAGCTGGGAGTCACGTAGTATGATATAATAAGACTAATTACATCAGTAAATTGATTTTACAGTTGAATTGTCAAGAATATTAGAGTGTAAAAAAAATAATTTCATTGGTTTAAACCAAGGAATTGATCAAAAGGAGGGGAGTATAAAAGATTGTTAGATAAAACAGGGATTCAGGTGTCATTCAGGGGCTGTTTTAATTATATGTGTGGCTGGATCTTAAAAGTTCTTTAATAAAAAGTAATTTTTTAAAACTTTATATTTTCTAAAAAAAATAAAAATATGTTTTTAAAACAATTATATAAAATCGTCTTCTAGAAATGAAGTGCTGAAGATAAAAAAGGTAATCCGTTTTCTGATAATTTAATTACAATTGAAGCATTAAAATTACAGTAAAATGTTTGAAGAAAATACTGCGTCTCAAATGTCATCTACTTTTGATCTATTCATTTTTCTTTATTTAGAAGTAAAACTTAAATCATTAAGTATTGTTATGGCTAAAGAATTTATTGCACTAAACTATAGTATATCTCCTATCAAATTAAAAATACAAGTGAAGAAGAAATTTAAAAAAAAAAAAAACATTCAAACATTTTAAAATATTAAAATGGAAATGCATTAGCGTCTTTATAAATTAAAATTGACATTAAATTTAATACTGCCTTATTAATACATGATATATACATGTAAATATGCTCTTAACAGAATAATGTTTCTGTGGAAAATATGTATTTTAAAATACTAATTCTCGTTTATGCCAGTAGTATGAAAAGAATTTGTTTGGAAGTAAAACTTTAAAAGAATTTAAAAATATTATTAATGAACTTGTCTCTGTCAAATACATAATGTTTTGTTATAGTTGCCAGTACTTATAAGTAACTTTATGACCGTTGATCTTAGCTCATAAACGGAGGAATGTCTTAATTATAAAAGAAATCTACTCTTATGTTTAAAAAATAAAAGGAAATTTGTTTTAAAAAAATGCATTTTGAAATATTAAGAACTGTTTTAAAAAAAAAAAAGAGCTCTATTTTAAAAAAAATGCGTTTATCTAAAGAAGAACAGTGAAAGTTAACTAAAAATATATATTATAATTATTCCGCGTTTGAACCTAGGATTATAAATATAAAAACATGTACTCAGCTGAAGAATTTATTTTTCCAATGCCAACTTATGTTTATGCTTATGATATTTTATTATTTTAATATTTAAAATTATCTTTAAAGATAAAAGAAAGTGAAAGTGTTTATATAAAGAACTACTGAATATTTTTGTTTTGGAAACCATTGCCATGTTTATAAATATTTGACTGAAGCTTCAAATCCGGATAGATGAATTGACCTGAATACATATTTTTAAACGGAAAAACCATTACGGAGCTAAAATATGAACTTAAGTTAATGTATTATTATTTTTTTTTATTGTTTGTTTTATTGGTTTAAAAAAAAAATGACACCATAAAAAAATATTTATGCTATATATTTTGTGTAACACTTTTGGCATAAATATACAGGTAAACTAGGGTTATAATTTTAAAATGTAATATGTCTATTAGAATGAGCAAATGTTTTGCTATTCTCAAGTGAATTTATTTTATTTATTAAGCATTTCACAAGCTAGGTTCTGTTTAAAAAAAAAAATTCATTTATAGAAAATTTAAATATCACAGTCTTAGTTTATTATAAATGGGATGTTTTACTTAGTTTTATTTTAAATTTACCAAAAAAAGTTTATCAGAGAGTATCCATTCATTTGTTTTATGAATGTTATATTAATAATAACTACAAATATTTTTATATGCATCGAGAAGTAAATATTCTTGCATTTAATTTGCAATTTTAAAAGTCCACTAGTTAATATATATTTTTTTAGTATATAATATTTTATTATGTGTGCATTGTGCCTTGCCTAGAATTTTAGATGCATTTAATTTTAAAGTATTTCTCATAGTAGTCACTTGACAGTGTATTTTGTTGGTTCGAACATTGAATACGTTTTGTATTTTCAAACTTCTTAGGAATAACTTAGTTAATTCAGGTGAAGTATATATCTTGCTATTAGTTAGTATTTGTTAGCCTCATAGAGTTAGGCTTAGTTAATAATTTTGAATATGCTTATGGAGTAGATAAAATCCTCCATCCTTATTGTATTGTATTTCCATGATTTGATAGTGCTTGTCCCCAAAAGAGGGTTATTATATTGTATTTTTCAGTGATGATAATCACATTTATAAGCATTGAAAATCCCATGAGAGAGGATTGTGCTTTCTTGGTGTGTTTTCCTATTCCCAGATGTACTGTAGAAGAGTTCCAGACATCTTAATTTTTGCCTCGAAGTTAGGTATTTTTGAAAGCCACCATATTCTTTTCCAGCTCTGAGGAGCCTAGTATTTTTATATTTTTTGCCTATCATTCATGATGACTTAATGCTAATTCCACCACAGTAGGTGATGTTGCATTTGTTTTAGATTAGTGATGACAAGATATGCTTGTTTGAGGAAATTTGTTTCTTCAGGTAGTGGCAGCTAATTTATGGCTCATAGGTATATCAATGTTTGAATTGTGTTGCTATGATAGTTTTATCATGCACAAGCTAACCAACAATAAGTTATATTTATTTTAAAGTATGTTAAATATGCATATGGTATAAGTGGCAATTCACACATACTAATTTAATATTTTCATCCAGAGTTTCGCCGCTGGATTTGTAAGTCTGTTACATTATTAACTTTAAAACATTGAGGGAATAATTTATGTGGACTAAATTTATTTAAAAGAGTATAACTGATCTCTGATGAATGAATGTCCCATACACTTAACTTAGTTTTATTTTAAGATTAGCTTAGTCTAATTTAAAAATATATCATTAGTTTAATATTAGTTATGTCAGTATAACTAGTTGTAGTTTTCAAAATATATGCTTTTCCAACTTAGCGTTTGTTAAGTTTAGGATTATAAAATTAAGTTAGAGGTTCAAATATAAACCTAGTTTTGTGTGTTATTCTGATTACTAGATAACACCATAATGTTTTAAAATTATTTTAATTAAAAAAAAATAGTAGTGTGCTTATTAAATACAGACATTATAATTAAAGTTAAAGATTGTAAAATCTCTAATTATTAAAAGAGATTAAAATTGAATAGCCTTAGCCTGTTATTAAGTATACTAATGTAAACTAAAGGAAATTGTTAAAAGTCAAAATACTTATATTAAATCCCAGTGCAATATTGGCAATGTTTGTACTCCATTACATTTGTAAGCATTTCTTATTGTTCTTAATAAACCAAATTATTATTATTTCAAAAAGTTTTGTTTTGTTTGTTTTGCTTTTATATGAAAATATATTATTGTCTTGGGTTCCAAATTCACAAAATCTTAAGTTTCTAAAGTTTATTAAATCTTCAATTCAGAAGTTCACAAATATATCATAAAGTTAATTAAATATATTTGATATTGGCTTGAAAATTAGAAAGCTATGTTAAAGTAAGTGATTCTCATATTAAATCACAATAATAGATAATTGCATTATAGCAGATACTTAATTAAATTTTTAGTTAAAAGTTTATTTTAAATTATCAGTATATCTTTCAGATTAAAGATTATGCAATATCAGATTAAGAATATAAGTACTTAAGAAGAATATTTTTATTTATTATTATTTTAAAAGCTGCACATTATCTTATATTCATTGCACATCATCTGTATCATCTTAAATCTTGTACGTCTAAAGAATTTAATCCATCTGCATTTGAGGTCTTTAGTAGGTTGTCTGTGAGTATGGGAAAGGCATAAAAAGTACCCTTGCTCTTTTCTTTGCTCGAGTAATGTCTTGGATAATAGGCGATTATTGGATTAAATTTAAATTGATTCATTAAATTTGTGAATTAATATTTGTTTTGTACATTATTTTAAGATTGCACAATAAGGTTGTTATTTTGTGATCAGCTAAGATATTATTTATTTGTTTATTAATCCCAGAAATTCTTTAATAGGCAACTTAACTTAAACTTTTAATTTTACACAAGAGTTTAGTTTTAGAAATCCCTGAGGTTATTTACTCTTGTTGTTTTATTGAATATAATTTAGTAAGAGAATCTTTCTAATCAAAGTATCATTATTCTTATTCAGAGAGTGTATGATCTATTGGTAGGACTAATATGGTAAGCATTGATTAGTGATTTTAGATAATCTTTTGTATGGTTTAGTAGATTATTAATATGCTGCAGTAGTTATAGTTCATCAGTATTGGATTTGATCTTTATTTGATTATATATCTCTGGATTATCATCTCTTTTCTTTAAATTTATTGTAACCCTACTGAGCTGAGTCGTTAAGAGTCTCATTTCATTTCACTCTCATTTCATCCCATCTCAGTTCAGTTTCTTTTCTCATTTCATCTCATTTTCATCATCTCTCTTTTACATTTCATTTATCATCTCATCCATTTCTAAATCGTGTATTTCATCTCTCTCCACTACATATCATTTCATCCCTTGTTTCTTTCATTTCTTTTCATCTTTTCTTCTCACTCTCATTTTCGTTCTCTCTTTTTCTTTTCATTTCACTTTCTCTCTTTCCTTTCTTTCTCTCCCTCTCTATTCTTTTCGGTTACAATATATATGTATAATGACAAAATTAAGTATTGGACAATAACTTGTAATAATAGTAATTTTAAATCCTACAGCATTATCAAATGAATTATTATTATAGGGACTCATTTTTGATTGTCATAATATTGATTCTTTACTAGTACTGAAATTAATAAAATAGATAAATAACCTGACTTTAAATTGATAATGATTTTTATATTGCTATAAATTAGTTTTGAATTCTTGTTTTGATTTAAAAAATGACTCTTGTTTTAGATTTGGTAAAATAGATTTATTGGTTATCTTCTCTAAATTAAATAATACAAAAAAGTATTACTAAATAATTGCTTAAACATATTCATTCTTATAATGAATATAGGAAGCCTTTAAGCCCTTAATTGAAAATTTAAAGATATTTAAATATGGTCTTTTTAAGAATTTACATTAGCTTATGTAAATATTTTCCTTCTTCATATCTATCTCTCCACACAGATTTACTCTACAAGTTTTATGAAATAATGGAATTTATCACTCAATTGAATCCAAATTTTATTTGCATAACATAAGTTATTTTAGAAGGCTTTCTTCAATAATCATTTCTTATGGTATTTAACCATAACTATACTGAAATGTTAACCATATGATTCAAATTGGATTAAAATTCTTGCAGGTAAAATGTTCTGAAAATAAAGGAACTGCACTCTATTAAACTAGAAGTTGCCATTTTGCTTTTATTTACAAAAATATAATTCTAAATTTTTATATATATGTTAATTGATGAAATCTTTTTAGCCCACTACTGTGTTTAAAATTATGTTTTCAGTATATAATATATACAATTTTGGTCATATTTTAAAAATACAAAACTTGATTGCTTTCAAACTATTGGAATATTTTTCATGGAAGATAGATTAATGATCATTATCCTATATACAAAAAATGCAATTATTTTGGAACAGTGAAGATTTATGTACACTTAGTTGCCAAATAATTCATTATTAAAAAAATGTGGAATTGTCAACACAATAAAATAGCAATCACTAAAATCTCCTGACCAGTAAAATGAACATTTTCATGACATTCCCAATCACTTTTAATGATGGCTTTATAATCACACAACCGACAATTAAATACATTTTGGCTGAACATTTCTTTTACCTGTAATTTTTCAGATCTTTGTATGTTAAATATTTTCCTTTCATTATGTGTTCTTTCATTACTTATTAAATATTCTTTATCAGAGGTCTTAAATTCACAGATCAATTCACATGCTTTATTTCTAGTATGTTTTTTTTGTCCTAAATAACTTGTATTATAAGTCATATAGTCACACAAAGAGCCCTTAAATATTTTTTCTCTTTTATGTTTAATTTCATGTCGTAATAAACAAACTTTTTGAAAAGCCTTGTATTCACACAAAGAGCACTTAAATGGTTTTTCTCCTGTATGTTTTATTTCATGCTTTAATAAAGCACTTTTGTGATGAGTCTTATATTCACATAGAAAACATTGAAATGGTTTGTCTCCTCTATGTTTCTTTACATGTTGTAGTAAAGCACTTTTGTAGTAAGTCCTATATTCACAGATAACACACTTGAACGATTTTTCTCCTGTATGTTTTTGTTCATGTTGGACTAAATCACTTTTGCGATAGGTCCTATATTCACAAACAGTGCAATTAAATGGCTTGTCTCCTGTATGTTTCCTTTCATGTCTTAGTAAATAGCTTTTGTCACAAGTCCTATATTGGCACAAAGAACACTTAAATGGTTTTTCTCCTGTGTGGTTCTTTTCATGCTTAAATAAACTGCTTTTGTGATAAGCCTTATATTCACATTTAGAACAGCTAAATGGTTTTTCTCCTGTATGTTTCTTTTCATGCTTTAGTAAAGCACTTTTATAGTGAGTCCTAAATTCACAAATAGCGCACTTAAACGACTTTTCTCCTGTATGTTTTCTTTCATGACGTGATAAACAACTTTGTTGAGCAGTCTTGTAGCTGCACACAGTGCAATTAAAAGGTTTTTCTCCTGTGTGTTTCCGTTCATGCTTGAGTAAATCGCACTTGCAATAAGTCCTATGTTCACAAAAAGTACACTTAAATGGCTTGTGTCCTGTATGTTTCCTTTCATGCTTGAGTAAATCACTTTTGTAATAAGTGCTATATTGGCATATAGTACATTTAAATGGCTTTTGTCCTGTGAGTTTTTCTCCATGCTCCAATAAACAATTTTTTCCTCCAGTCTTATATTCACACAACAAATAATTAAATGGTTTTTCTTCTGTATGTTTTCTTTCATGTTTTAGTAAATTGCTTTTATAGTAAGTCTGATATTTGCACACCGTACACTTATATGGTTTTTCTCCTATATGTTTCTTTTCGTGTTCCAATAACCAACCTTCTTGAGAAGTCATATCTCCACAAAAAGTACACTTAAATACTTTTTCTCCCATGTTTTTTTCTTTAATCAATTTTTAAACCTTTTCAGAAGTGTTATCAGCATACAAAGTGTATTTAAATAGTATTTCCTCTGTTTTCTCTCATCATAATAAACTTTCACCATCAGTCTTAAATCACATAAAATGCATTTAAATAATTTTCTCCAGTTTGTCCTTTATCATGACTTTGGAAAACATTCTCAAAAGTATTCAATTTACAAATGGTACAAACAAGTTTCTTTATCCATATTACTTTTTTACAATATATTTTAAAACTCTTGTTTACAAAAATTATATACTTAATTTTTTTTTTCTCTTCAGTATACATTTTTAACAAGCCCTTGCTAACATAAAACAATTTTTACATGTATCTTTTATAATCATATATTATGAGACAAAGGTCATTGTACTTTTGCAAAAATTGGATTTTAATAATTCTTTTTAATATAGGGTTTAGTATTTCATTCATCAAACATTCTAAGTTTTTCTGGAGGATATTTTTATTTCATAAAAATCTTTCACATTTTAGTAATGTCTTTTTATATACCAAATAAAATACACCATTTCAAATACACTACTGATATTCTTCATTGTTTCTACTATAAATATCAAATATTAATGGCACAAGTGAAGTTTTGTAAACCAAGATTGCTTGTAAACTCTTTACTATTCTCAGATTACTTATTTCAAAATATAACTTTTTCCTATATCGTTAGTATCATTTTTATAATACATTGTATCTTGTGTAATGATTCCAACAAACATCTTAAAAAATGAAATCCAACGAATATATATTTTTCAAATCCTTTCGTTATTCCACTATAATATTAAATAAAGATAAAGTTTTATGGAAATATTCCATCTATTCTAGAAATGTAAATCTTTCTTAAACACCTATATAATAATTATATTTCCAATATAATAAATTTCCAATTTGATACACATAATTGGACAACTGATGTAAAATCAACCTATTTTGTTAAAGAAGATATTTATTGGCAAATTTTTCATTCTAATTAATGACCAACATCTTATTGTTTGAAGTATAAATATTTGATTGTAATCATTTGATCATGCACTTATCTTCAAATACAAACTTTTCTTCAAAATGAATTTTTTTTTTTTTGCTGTCTTGAATCTAAACAAAATAAAATAAAAAGCATATCAATATTGAACATATTTGTTTACATTATAATAGATGAGATGATAAAACATTTTATTAGCAAATACAGATTGCTAAATTCAATAAACATTAAATCATGTTTTAAATAAACAATTTTATCTGATCACAGATTTCATAAAATAATTGTGTTTGTTATTTAATGCTTTAAGACTGATGCAAATAGATCCGATTTTCAATTATTAAGAATAAAAACTCATTAGTCCCAGATTATTCAAAATACAATTTCTCTCAGTAATCACTGAATTATTATCTAGAATATTTACTTTTCATTTTACATACATAAAGACAAAAACAGGTATTCTCATGAATAACTTTAAAAATTAGGATAATAAAAATAAATTGATATAAACAACTCTCAGAAAATTGTATCTTTTTCATAAAATGTAATCTACATTAGGATTCATATACATCTAAATTAATTAATACATACTTTCAATTAAATACCAAGAAGATTCATATAATAGTGATGATTTCTGGAATCATTCTATCATCAAGACATGAAATAAATACAGATATTTATTGTAATCTTCAGATTTATTATGATCTTAAGACTTTCACCTCCATGTTTTACAATCTGTGGTCTTTCCTCCTTCAACATAAACATATCTCAGCTTAATTTCAAAATTACAATATTTCTCAAATTTTTTCTTACAATATCATAAAAATATAACAATAAATAAAACACTTCTATTAATTCTAAAACTTACCAAAGGATTGTTTTGTTCTAGTGGTGTACATGTGAATCAGGATTTTACCTCAAACAAATATTTATCTATGTCTCGTAAAAGAAAAAAGTTTTGTTAAACGAATTATAAACTTAATCATTGGGAAAAAAAGAAAACCAATTCAAAATGTTATTACTGTTATTAACTCAATAGAATTTAAGTAAATAGATTTTAATTGTATAAAAACATGATTCTGAAATGAATTTGTATTAATAAGAGATATATTCTACTTTCCTTTTTTGTTTCCAATTATAAATCATGTTTTTTGTTTTTGAAAAACAAGCCAATGACATAATTTTTAGGGGATAAGCTAACCTGTTTCTTGACAAACACAACTTGAAAATGGGATTGAGATAATGTTTGGATAGAGTTGTTTAAGTTGTTATTCAAAGATGCTTGATAATATAAAAAGGCTGTGGCTGTAAATTTACAGCAGAATACTTGTTGGCAGAAAAAGTGAACTAAAAATTTTCAGCCACCATTATCAGACAGCTAATCTACATGCAAAAATGTTGCAATATTATTAACAATATGTTAATATTTAAATACACAATTGCTTCATGTTGTACCTAAGTGAAACTTCACTTGGTCCCAATAGCTGCTAGAACTTATATTAGCTTAACCATTGTATATAATCATCTGTTTTAAAAAAAATAATGATAAAAAAATAAAGAAGAAATTAGTTAATAATAATTGGTAATGTTGTGATATTTAGTAAATTTTATATAATTATGTGTGCAAAGTAAGTCACATATTTGTAATTAGTTTGTTTGAGATGTAAGATAGCATTTTTCTCATAATAAATATTTAAATTAGTATTTAAAATAACAATAGATAATGTTAAATGTGTCATAAGATAACTTTTGTTTTATTTATTTCTAGTTTATAGTTAATAATTGAGCTAATATTATAAATAGAATAAATAATGTTAAAATTAATCTTTAGTTTTCTTAAAGCAGTCAAATAATAATTTAATCTTTAATGTAAATTGGCCTTATTTTGTTAAAAGTTATTTCTAGTATAATATTCTTCAATATTTTTTATTTGAAGTCATTAAAAAGTTATAATTAACTAGTGGAGGTCAAGAAAGGTCATCCCTGTGTGTGTGTGCATAGAGATACAAGAAGAAAATGAAGAGATAATTTAACTATAACATTAACTAGAAACAAGAAAACAAATGAATGAATAAAATCATTATAATTGAATATTTAAAAAGTTTTTGATAAATGAAACTAGTTTTTCTATTTTTATTTTATGTAATACATTTTTTTTTATTAATGTTACATAAAAACTAATTATTACCCTTTTAATTTAGTCGTCAAACCACATGATTTTCAAATATTTAGATCAAACTGACGTCATTTATCAAATCGATCGTTTTTCCAGCTGATTTTAAAAAAAAATTACAGTTAAAACTAAATAAATTATATTTATTGGTTGATTAAAATAAATTGACATTAAAAAATTTTGGGAAGAGATAGAAAGAATATAGATATAAATAGAAAAGTTTGTGTGTTGTTGTTGTGTGTGTTGCTGAAGAGCTGAATCCTGAAATCTTCTCCCAAAATAAGTTGTAAATATTTTTAAAGTTTATTATTTTCTAACAAAAGTATTGTAAATTATATATTTAATTATCTCAAGACTGCAATGAACAACTTCTAAAGGAATAGGTAACCCATTTTATTGTCATTGACTTTCAGTTAACTTAAAAGCTATCATAAAAATGTTAAAAGGAAATTTTATTCGTGCTATCTTATTTACTAACCGCATAAATTATATCTTCTGTGAAATGAATTTAACATATAGGCAATTATTATATTTATGGCTAAATGACTTTTATTGCACCGAACTTTATATCTAAATTTACTCAGTTATTCTTTAAATAGACAAAAATTTAAACGAGGAAAATTAAAAAACATTTGTAGTGACTTAATTATATATTTAAAAGCTTCAATATGCTTGTTAATTTCATTTATAGCTGATTCCAAGTTCCTATATTATATTAATTATGCCTGATAGTAACTAAAAGATATTCTTTGTTATATTAATTACCTGCTTCTAAAATATTTTTTATAAAAAATGTTTTGCACTGCAATTATTTAAGGACGAACTTTTATCTGTTAAATATTTTAAGTATAGTTATAATGAACTGAATATATTTGTTTATATCTGTACTAAATAACAATTGTGATAATTTATTCTAACACATAAAACAGATGGAATTTTCTACTTGTAAAATGGTCCCACTCTTATGTTAAGAAGAGTAAAGAGAAATTATTTGGAAGCATCTTAAAATGTTGTATGCGAAAATAATTTTAAAAAGAGAAAAACTGCTTAAAAATGCGTTTTTTTTAGAAAAAAGAAATGGAATTAAAATGAAGCTGTATTATTATATAAGTAAACCCGGGATATCCCATAATGATATTCTCAGCTGAATCATTTGTTTTACTTACCATTTATTGCCGGCTCATCCTTATTATTCTAGTATTATGTTTTATTATATGAAAAAAATATCTTTAAAGGACAAATTGCATCAACTTTAAAGAACTATTGAATATGTTTCGTTTGGAAATCTTTGCCATAATTAAATTAAATGTTTAGACCTGAAGCTTCGCGCCGTCAGATAAATAGTATTCAATAAATTATATACGTCTTGAACATAAAAACCGGCACGGAGGAAGCTGAAACTATAAACTAAAGTTATTGTATTTTTATTTTGCTTGTTTTATTGGTTTTACAAAAAACAGAAACAGGAAAAATATTTATGCTATATATATTTTTTTTAATATGTGTAATACTGTTTGGTATAAATATGCCAAGTAATTTAATGTTATAATTTTAGTCTTAATGGGTTTATTAAAATGAGTAGACATTCTACCATTCTCAGGTAATATTAGTATTATTATATTTGATAAACGTCTCACAGGTTAACATATATTTTAATAATTTTTATCCCTGGAGATTTTAATATTTCCCTCTTAGCTAATTTAAATGTGTGATATTTCACTCAGTTTTGTATAAATCAGCCAAAGAGGTTTATCAGAGGGTTTTCCATTTATTTGTTTTACAAATGTTACCTTAATAATAACCGCAAATATTTTTATATACGCATTGAGAATTAATTTTCTCGCACTTAATTCGCAGTCTTTTTAAATGTCCACTAGTCACATTTTAATATTTAATCTTTTATTATGTGTGCATTATACCTTTGCCTAGATTTTTTTTTTAATATGCATTTAATTTTTAAGTAATTCTTAAATAGTCGGTTGACATAGTTTGCAATGTTGGTTCTGACATTGAGTATACGTGTTGTATTTTTAAAATTCTTATTGATGACTTAGTCAGTTAAAGTGATGTTTATATCTTGTTATTAGTTAAGTATTTGTTAGCCTCATAGAGCAAGGCTTTAGTGATTATTATTAGTATGCCTGATGGTGTAGACAAGGTCCTCCATCCTTATTTTATTGCTTTTCCATGAGGTAATAGTTCTCGTTCCCATTGAGGATTATTATATATCAGATATTTCTATTTTAGTGATTGTAATCACGTTTTGAAAGTGTTTAGATCCCATGGAGAGGATCCTACTTTTCTGGTGCGTCTTTCCTGTTCCTGATGCGCTGAGACAAGGTACAGGCATTCCTTTTCCTGCCTCAAAGATAGGTATTTTTGGAAGCCACCATATTCTTAGGAATTTGTTCAGCTCTGCGGAGCATATGTGTATTTATTTTGGCCTATCACTCATGATGTATTAATGCTATTTTCCACCACAATATGTGATGTTGCATTTGTTTTAAATATGTAATGACAAGATATGTTTGTTTGAAGAACTTTGTTTCTTCAGATTGTATTTAGCTATTTTTATGCTTAAAGGTATATCAATGTCTGAATTATGCTGCTATGATAGTTTTATCATCCACAAACCAACCAACAATAATTTATATTTATTTTTAAGTATGTAGATTATGCATATGGTTATAAGTGGCAATTCACATATACTAAGTTTAATATGTTCATCCAGAGTTTTCGCCACTGGAATTGTAGGTCTTTTAAATTCTAATTTTAAAACATTTGATTTAATTAATTTTATATGGACAGAATTTATTGAAATATGTGTATAAATGAACTCTGATGAGTGGCTCATGCATCTAATTTAATTTAAACTTAGTTTTAGATTTATTTAAATGCATTGCTAGCTATAATCTTAATAGTCTGTGTAATTAATGGTAATTTTAAAATATATGCTGTATATGCTAGACCCAGCTTTGCGTTTGCTTAGCTTATGGTATACAATATAAATCTATTAGTGTATTATTCTGGTTGTTAAATAACACCACAGTATTATGAAATGTGTCAATTAAACTTAAGGTTATGTTTATTAAGCTCACACCATTATAAATAAAGTATAAAGAGATTTAGAATCTTTAATTATTTAAGATTATTTGGATAGAATTAAAAGTCAAATAGCCCCTGTTTACTCTTGTATTTATTAAAACAAACAGTTTTTTTCAAAAAAAAAAAGGAGTTTAAGAGGAATAATCAGTAGCTTTAGTCAAAGAAATTGTTGTAATTTCTGTAAGTCAAAACAAAGATTGTTATACAAAATGTTTAAAAGAAAACAGCGCTATCTTGGCAATGTTTGTTCCAGTAATTTTTTTTTTTTTGTAAATATTTATTCTTTATTGTTATTAATAAAGCAAATTTATTATTATTTAAAAGTTTCGTTTCTTTTTTTCTTTTATATGAAATATTGTCTATATGTATCCTAGAATCAACATTCTGGTGTCAAGGTATTTTTTTCTTGCATTATTACCTACATTCAGAAGCTGATATAACTATTAAAAATTATTTTATGTATATTTGTAATTTTTTTTTCATTCCAAGCATCTTAGTAAAACATAAAAAAATTAAAAAACTTCTGTGATGAGTAAAGAGAATTTTAAAATGATTTTTGAAAAATTATGAAATCATTAATAAAAGGTTAAAATCATAACCTGGATAATAATTTTTGATTGATTAAATAAATTGTTATTCAGTTATCTAAATTAAAGAAATTTTAAAAAACAAGAATAGAGAGTGTATCATATTTAAAAAAAACAACAAATAATTGATAATTTTCGAAGTATATTTTCATTTCTTATTACTAAAATTAATATCATTGTTTGTATTAATTAACTACCAATTTTAAAAAAAGATTCGCTGATAGTGTTAAACAATTCATTCAAATTTATATGGCAGACGAATACTATTTTAAATAATAGTTTTGTTTGCTTTCAATTTGTTTTTACATTTAATTACACCTTTCTATAGTTGAAGTCAAAAGGATGAGGACTTTGCTTAAATAAAACCAACTGAGAAGAGCATAAATAATGGAGATAGTGAAGAAGCAACCGGCAACAACGTTAAAGCAAGAACCCCGAAGAAAATGAATTGTAGACGGTTGGAGATTCTTCCGAAAATAAGATAGCTACACTGAAATCACCATCGAACACAGCAAAGATCGCCAGCATTCAGAAACCCTCCTGCTTAACTCAAAGACTATGTTAGGTGAAGAGCCATACTTCTGGAGTGGAGGAGTGAAGTACTCAAGGCCAAACAAGGAATATATATACGTGCGTGCAACAATAAATGTATAATGATTGTGTAGAATAAAAATAATAACAATCATTATATATATATAATTATTGTAATTATTATTTTTAGTCTACACAATCATTATACATTCATTGTTGCACACACATATATATATTCCTTGCTTGACCTTGAACACTGCAAATTTCTACTGTCAAATAGAAAAAACAACTATTTTTGCTTTTCTCCGTTTGATACTGTTAAAAATTATCTTCATTTTCAATTTTATTTTTTTACTCAAATCAATTTCCTTTCAAATTTTTAAAACGTTAATGACCGACAGCTGCAGAAATTAATTATCACGTGATTATTAACGTTCAAGGCATTAATTTGATTTTTAGTGGTCCTACTTAAATAATAAGCTGTTACATCTTAGTTAGCTTCATATAATTTCAAAATATAAATGTTAATAAAATAAATATTTGCATTAAAAGACTATTGCTACGTAGTTAGTTATTATATTTAAGCCTACAATTGAAATGTTTATCAATAAAAGCAATAAGGTTGATTCACATAATTAAATTATCTTAAATAGACCCAATAAATATTGCATGTGACATTAAATATACATAAAAGTTAATGAGAATCTTATCACATTTATCCTTGTTTTATAGCAGTAATAAGATTAATAAAATTGTGACTTCCTCACCCATGTTGACTTGCTTCTTCGTTGGCGCTCTCTATCGGGATAGTTAAACATTTATTAAAATTGTACGTACGTACATTCTTTATTAATTAATTAATAAAAACAGTCCAGACAGTTTCTTTTTTTCAAAAGGATGCATCGACTCATTGATATCATATAAAAACTCTTTTTTCACATCTTCTTTATAAATAAAAAACTAGTTTTTATATTTACGAATAGTTTAATATTAATAATTTTTACCTAAAAATTTCGATAGTTTTCTTCAGCATTTAATTGTCCGAAAAAATAAAAATATTAATATGATAAAAAAAATGCAGCAAAATTATATTTATAAATTACATTATTGAATATATAAATTATCAAACATATTAATGTAGTATAAGAAAAAGATAAAGAGGAACCAGGTGATTGGAATTGGCGCAATAGTAATTTTGCTATGCAAAATAGATGAATAAACCAATAAACATCTCACTGTCACCTTTCTTTATGCTTACACAAACTGTTAACTTAGAGGGAAAACTCTTCATACAATAGACTCACTGAAGAAAACCACAAGCTAGAAACTAGTCTTGGGATATTGGATGAGTAGCACTAGATGGGAATTCTATTCACAACCTTTTTGTATCCATTGATTACTCTGGCTTGCATTGAGTGGTGCTACGTTTTGGAATTTAGTTAATATTAAAAATCTAATACCATTTCTCCATGTTTAGAGGGAGTTATATAGTAAAGATGGATTGTACTTAGAAAAACGAGGAAGTGAAGTTTTAGGGAGTTTGATTTATAAAGAATATAGTTTGGGGAAACTTATAAAGGGGGGCGAGGTTTTAAGTTGCAGTGTTATCAGAAAGAAGAATGGACAGAATTAAGTAATAATCAAAGGGTAGCTGATTTACAGATAAATGTAGATGTGAAGAGGGAATGGGTCGGTAAAATTAATGGTAAGCAAGTTATTTATAAATGTAATGGAGAAGGAAGAGTCAAAAGAATTTATAAAGAGTAGTTAGAAAAGAAGAAATTATTAAAATTGGGTATTTGAATATGCAAGGTGGTATGAGACCAGAAAAGTGTCTGGAATTAAACAAAGCAATTAAAAATGAAGAACTGAGGTATTAGCAGTTATGGAAACACTTCTAAGAAAAGAAAAAGAACATATTCTGGAAGACTGTGTATGGCAGGGTATAAATAGAAAAAAAAGGGGTGGTGATATAGGACTTATGTCAAAAAAATATTTAAATACTGTTAAATGTCAAGAACCTTTGTGGTTTGAGATAAAGTTAGGAAGACAAGAATGGTTGGTGGTGATAATGTATATAGCCACTGGAGATAGTCAAACTATAATTGAATGGAACAGTAGTATACATGAATGCTTAGATAAGGATATACAGAGTTTCAAAGAAAAGGGGAAGAGAATAATGGTTATAGGGGATATGAATGGGCATATTGAAGAAAGGACAGCTTTTGAAGAGTTTTTGTCAGAGAGTAAATTTGACCATTGGAAATTTATCGAATATTTATGAGTGACAATACACATGATCTAGAAATAATAAATTCCACACAATAGATTATGTATTAGTAGAGAAAGAGGGCATGAATAAAGTATGAAAAATTAAGCCGTTTGATAATGAAGAGATAGTATGTAATAGTGATCATAACTTCTTTATAATAGAAATGATTAGTAATGTGATGAAAAATAGTAATAAGAGTAGTGAAAGATGTGGATGTAGAGTGAATGGTAAGAATAAGTTAGAAAACTATAAAATAAAAGTTGAAGAAACCATGGAAGAGTTGGTTGGGAATGAGTATAAGGACTGGTGTGGTGAAATAGAAAAAGTAGCAAATAGGGTTTAGGTGAGAATATTCAGAAGAATAAAAGTAATAGGAAAGTGAGAGTTAGTAAAAGTGTAAAAGAGAGAAAAATGCATGCAGAGAATATAAGTGTGTTATTAAGAACAAAGAAAGTCAAAAAGGGGTTAATAGTAAATGGGAAAAGTACTTAGAAAAAAGAAGTTGACTAAAATACACAATTATAGGGAGAGAATGAAATTGAATAGTAAACTGTTGGAAGATATCAATAAAAATGGAAGAGATGGGAGTAAAAAAATTTGGAAATTCATTAAAAGAAGGAATGTAGGGAAGAGAGAATTAGTATTACTAGCTTGTGAGGGAATAGAGTATTGCTCTAGAGAAGAATTAGAGATAGTCTTAAACAAGTATGTAATGTATATAGAAAAGATGTTACATGTGAAGGACAGAGTGATAAACATGAGAGCATACTGAATGAGGCAACCTAAGAAATTGAAAGGTGGAAAGACAAGAGGTTTGGATGGATGGGTAGCAGAGATGGTAATGAATTTAGGGCAAAAGGCAAAATTAAAACTATTATCATGTTTTAATAAGATGGCATACAAGAGATATTTTCCAAGTAGTTGGAGTAATACACGAGTAAGGCTATTATTTAAAGGAAAGAGTAAGGATCATAGAAAATTAAACAATTATAGACTGATAGTGGTAATATCAGTGCTAAATAAAGTTTTCTCATATATGGTGGCTGGAAGGCAAAATGGATGGAAGAAAATAATATAGTGAGAGAAATGCAAGGAGGTTTTCAATCAGATATGCATATAGGAGAGAGTTTATTTGTAGTTACACAAATTATGGACATGAGTAAGAATACAGGTAGATAGTTATATATGGTTTTTATAGATATAGAGAAGGTGAATGATAGAGTTAATAGAAATAGATTATGGCTAAGTTTAGTAAATTTGGGAATGTATGGAGCTTTTTTATTAAGAAATTATATGAAAATAATTACTATACGTATCAATTAGGGAATATAAAATCAATTAAAGTTAAAAAATGAGGTGGTACTAAGGCAAGGATGTCCTCTGTCACCTATTTTTTTTTTTTTGTATTTGAGAGAAATGGAGAAAAAATCAATAAGACATTATAGTTTTCCCGTGGATATGGAGCAATCATTTGACATTTTAAAATGCAAGTAAGACAAAAGTATTCAAAGAAATTTGAGTTTTTGTTTCATAAACAGAAAAATATGAATTAATTATTAGCAAAATAATGTTAACATTTTATCGCATTGCCCTAGATATGTTTTTTGTAGGTAGCAGAATTAATTGTGGGTGCTGAATCTCTGTATTACAATCATCCTAAGAGGAGGTTGTTATACTCTGAGGTTGAATAATTTATCAAATTGTGATAATTAAAATAAGCTGCATATTATATCAGAAGTAAAAAGTCTTTTAAATAGTACTAATATTTGTTCTAAAGAAGACAAAGGACATGTACGAACATAAACTGCAGTGCCAAATTAATAAGTTGAATTTTAAAAGAATTAATATTTATAATATAAAATTAATGAAGAATAAATTTGCTTCTGTTTTTTTAATGACCTGTTAAAATATTTCTTTTACCCAAGGAATATCTATATGTTTATCCATCTTCAGAGATAATTCCTCGTATATTTGCCAATACTTAAATGCATATGCTTAAAATTGATGATTGATTTTACAGGTGTATATCATCAGAAGTTAGTAAAAATTATTGTACAATGGATTTCCAATAGTGTAGGTTTTGATGAATATACTCTGTTGTTCTTTTGAATGTGTTAAAAATTTTGGATAATGCTATTGATTGTGGTACCAGGATATAAATTGGAATCATTAGATTTTGCTGAAGTTTATGGTTCTGTTGATCAGTCAGTATCTATTTTAATTATGAATGAGAAATTACGAACTAGTGATATATCATTGGATAAAATTAAATGTATAATAGATACCTTAAATTGAATTAATAATGATAAATACTGCTGCTCATGGTGATACAATTTATTCAATGGAAAATGATTGATATGATCTTGGCAATAAGTGGGATTTTAAGTAGTTTATTTTTGGATAGTATTGAGCATAGTATTGTATGACATATTGTTGTGGATGATCAGAACATACTTTATTGTAGGTACATTGATGGTGTATTAATATATTGACAACAATTGGTGATACAAAATATTTTTGATAATTTACAGAATAAGCAGGGCTTAATCATGGTTAATGGAAATAATTGTTCTATTAAATATTTAGATCTGCAAATATCTTATTTAGATGGGGTATTTCCACATAAGATCTTAGTCAAACATATTTCTATTGGCGAGTATATACATCCAATTTCTAATCTACGGACTAGTCATAAAATGTTTTGGTTTTAAATCTTTTTTTATCCTGTAGTCAATGTCCATGTGAAGTGTATCTTAAGGACTATAGATTCTTATATTTGGGATTTTGTTCAAGTAGGTTATAGTAAACAAATATATTTTTAAAAAAGTTACAGCATAATTTGGATATCATAAGATCTGATAAGCCATGGATATATCTGGGTTTTATCCAATTCTTTACAAAGGACTGCTGTTAACATATTCACATAAGACTTTTGTATTGCTTGGAGAACCCTACCTAATCTCAATAAAATGACAATACAAAATTTTGTATTAATATTGATAATAAAAGTAATGTAGTGTATTCCTTTTTATGTAAATGCCAGGGTTATGGTTCTGTATATATCAGTGAAACAAAGACCAATATGAAATACCATCTTCATCAATATAATCCTAATTATTGTAAAGGACTACTAGATAATTTGGTTTATTCTGCATTTTATACTCATCAATCTTCTACTGGACATATTTCTCATCCACAATCTTTTGAGATATTTATGCATAAGACACAGGGTAACAAGTATAAAAGTAAAAAATCATATGTAATCAAAAATAATCATTACATGGTAAACTCTAAATTGATTAGTTTTCCTATTAGTTCTTCCTGGTTTACATAATAGTCACTTCAATGTTTATTGATTATTTTTTTATATATTACCTTGATAAGGAATTGGGATGAAGGCAATAGGCATTTATTAATTAATCAGCATTCTGATAGTAATAACAGATGTGTTGTTTTTTATTAATTCAAATATAAGACAGAAGTGTTTGTTTATTATAACAGTAATAAAAAAAAATTTCTACAACATGGGATGTTTTAACATTATCTATAAATAAGAGCAGCAAAAGCTGTTTTCTATCAATAATAACTCAAGATCAATTAAGTGATCTAAAAATAATTTTTATATAAAAATGTATATTTAGAATCAAAATTGGAAAGGAATAAAAATCCTTATTCTGTTCGTTTACAAAATAATAATAATAATAAATAAATAATAATAACAATAATTCTTTACAACAGCTATATAATCAAATAATAATTTTATACATAAAAAGCTTTTTTCAGCACCTGCTTTGTTGCCCTTTTCAAATGTTACTAATCTATTTAACATTATATAATCACCTGACATAAAACCATCCAGTGTCCAATAATGGAATTAAAACAAACAATAATAATATAAATAATTAATATTTATTAAGAGTATAACCGTAAGACTTTGTGCCTGAAAAAACAACAGTAAGGTCCTCTGTGAATCTTTAACACAAGATTTATTTAAAAGACAAGAGCAGCCACTCTTATCTTAGCCTACTTTCTAAATAAATAGGAGAATGTAAAGCATTTTGATTTGAGAGTGTAAGGCTATTAAATATCTCACTGATTAAGTCCACAAGTTCTATAACACATTAACATTCGCAAAATCTTTCGATTTACGAGCCAGTGTTGAGATCTTATGCTTAGAAATCTATTAAGATAATATAAAGTTGTAATAATTATATTTATAAAGTGCATACTCATTTCTTAAAGTAATATTTATTTAGGGAATGTTAATGTAGAATTTGTGGACTTAATCAGTGATGTATTTAATAGCCTTACGCTCTCTAGTCAAAATGCTTTAGATTTTCATATTTATTCAGAAAGTAGGTTAAGATAAGAGTGGCCGCTCTTGTCTTTTAAATATATCTTATGTTAAAGATTTATAGAGGCCCCTACTGTCATTTTTTCAGGCACATAGTCTTGAGGTTATAGTCTTAATAAATATTACTTTAAATAACAAGTATGTGCTTTATAAATATAATTAATATAAATAATTAAAACAAATCAAAATCCACATATATAAATGCAATAATTACAAAACAATTGATTATATCATAACAATATGTTAAACAATATTACATGCATTTTTTATATAATTATATATATCAACCTATATAATTTTCCATTCATTTTTAATCAACTAATTATTAATCAAATTTGTAGAAGTCTTATAAATATTCATACAATTAGTCAAATTATTTTTAATATAATATGTTTCATATATTTGTCTTCTTTTTGGATCTTTGATGAACTTTAAATATTTAATACTTTTTGTAGCATCTATTCTATGGCCATATTTCAAGTAGTGAATATATAATGCAGACCTATCATCTCTTCTTTTAATAGCATTGTTATGTTCTTTGGCTCTTATTTCTAATTGTTTTCCAGAATGACCAAAGTAAATCATTTTACAAATTTTGCATGTAATTTTATATACAATTCATTTTTTGAACTGTAAATCATCCCTTAACCTATAATTACCCATTAATTGATCACGATTTTTACTATTTGATCAGCCAATATTTATATTCTCATCAATATAATTTTTATTATACCTTAAAGTATTATAAATCCTAGGATAATATGAATGTTTAATACATTTCTGACTTGATTCATTATTACTATTATCAATATCATCATTATTCTCAAAAATTTTATCATCTACCATATTTTTTAGAAGTAAAAAATATATTGCTATTAGTTTTAGGATTCTATCCATAATCTTTATATAATTTAATAAATTGATTCCTTTGCAATTGAGCTACACTTTTATCTATATTGTATTTATCATTCTTATATTTAAAATAAAAGATAAAAGTGTAGCTCAACTGCAAAAAAACCCAATTTATTAAATTATATAAAGATTATGGATACAATCCTGAAACTATTACCAATATATTTTTTACTACTAAAAAATCTATGGTAGATGATAAAATTTGTTGAGAATAATGATGGTATTGATAATGGTAATAATAAATTAAGTAAGAAAGGGATTAAACTTTCATATTATCCTAGGATTTATAATACTTTAAGGTATAATAAAAATTATATTGATGATAATGTAAATATTGGCTGGTCAAATAATAAAAATCATGATCAATTAATAGGTAATTATAGATTAATGGATGATTTGCAGTTCAAGAAGGAATTATATATAAAATTACATGCAAAATTTGTAAAATAATTTACTTTGGGCATACTGGAAAACAGTTAGAGGTAAGAGCCAAAGAACATAACAATGCTATTAAAAGAAGAGATGATAGGTTTGCATTATATATTCACCACTTAAAATATGGCCATAGAATAGATGCTACAAAAAGTATCAAATATTTAAATGTCATCAAAGATCTCAAAAGAAGGCAAATATATGAAACATTATATTAAAATTAATTTGACTAATTGTATGAATATTTATAAGACTTCTACAAATTTGGTTAATAATTGGTTGATTAAAAATGAATGGAACATTATATAGGTTGATATATATAATTATATAAAAAAATGCATGTAATATTGTTTAACATATTGTTATGATATACACCTGGGTCTCTTTTTACGCAAACTTATTTAACACGATTTTGAAGTTACGCGATTCGTGTTTCACCAGAAGTGTGTTAAATAAGTCCGTGTAAAAATGAGACCCACGTGTATGAACTCCAATAATGTGATATTACTTTAAATAATAAATTTTGCGCACTTATGTTATATTGAAAGTAATAGCACATTATTGGAATTCGACTTTCATCTTAGTAATTTCAATATTTTCAGTGCTTTATAATAGTAAGATTTTATGCAATAATGAAATTAAAATCATAATTTCCACACTTTATGTATACACACATTAAATTTTACAAGATTATAATGTAAATTTGTTCAAACATTGTACATGTTAATTTTGTATTGTAAATCACATTCTGTTTTTGCTTTTTAAAAAAGAACGTAATCAATTATTAATCATTTAGTGTCCGCAAGTTTATTTTTAAAAGATCAGTAATAGCAGTGGACACAATTAAATTTGACAATTAAAAATTAAAATCTGATTTTTAATTGTAATTAACAATTTAAAAATTACTTACTGCGACTTGAGATTAATGTGAAATTTGATTTTTAAACCGAATTGAAAATTAAAGACAAAAATAAGAATTTAATTTTTAGTTGTTAGTTTCATAAACAATTAATAAAATCATCGTCTCAAAGATTTATTACTAATTACGTTGTCACCAGAAAACCACTGTCACAACATAAGTGTGAATTTGGCGCTAATTGTTTGCAAACGAACGTGTATTTCAGCAAATAGCTATAATAATTAAAACATGTATAAAAATGTAAATTACTGTACTGTAAATTATGCATAAAAATATATTATTTTGAATAAAATTATATATTATAGTTAAAAAAAGTTTGTCTTGTATCAATTTTTTTTAAATTTGAAATTTTTTATTAGTAATATTTTATTTCCTTATATTTTTTTTGCACGAATTTTAAAGTAATTTTACGTTGGTGCTTTGCTTTTACGCGAATTTTGAAAAATCACAGACCGCATCCCCTCTTTTTCAATGTAAGTTACGTCTATTTTTGCGCGATTTCGTTTGCGCATGTTTTCTGAGGAACCTATCTATCGCGTAAAACGAGACCCAGGTGTAATCAATTGTTTTGTAATTATTGAATTTATATATGAGGAGATTTTGATTTCTTTTAATTATTTATATTATGATTGTTTGTTTTAATTCCATTATTGGACACTAGATGTTTTTATGTCAGGTGATTAGATAATGTTAAATAGATTAGTAACATTTGAAAAGGGCAACAAAGCAGGTACTGAAAAAAAGCTTTTTATGTATAAAATTATTATTTGATTATATAGCCGTTGTAAAGAATTATTATTATTATTTTTCTTATTATATCTAGAATCATAAGTAATTAATAAGATATTAAGCTATCTGCTATAATAAAATCCAAATATATTTTATTTTTTTTATTCTATAATTTGTTTGGATTATACTTTAATTTGTTTGCATAACATTTTTTCCAAATTTGTAACTTTTTAACTAATATTTTTTCATATTAATCATGTTAATTTAGTAAAAAAACAGTTTTTGTAATATGCTAAAGGATATTACATGACCTACGGAAGCTCCCATTAAATGATAGAAATTTAGTGAAATTGGGAAAAAAATGTTTATTGATTATTTTTTTATATATTACCTTGATAGGCATTTATTAATGTTATATGTTATCAGCATTCTGATAGTAATAACAGCTGTGTTGTTTTTTATTATTTCAAATATAAGAGAGAAGTGTTTGTTTATTATAAATGTAATAAAAAAAATTTCTACAACATGGATGTTTTAACATTATCTATAAATAATAGCAAAAGCTGTTTTCTATCAATAATAACTCAAGATCAATTAAGTGATCTAAAAATCATTTCTATATAAAAATGTATATCTAGAATCAAAATTGGAAAGGAATAAAAATCCTTATGCCATTCTTTCACAAAATAATAATAATAAATAAATAAAAAATAATTCTTTACTACAGCATTTAATCTTTTTTATCTAATTTAACCATAACTTTTATTTTTCTACTTTAAAAAAATGTCTAATATTTTACTTATAACTTTTTTCCCTCTAAAAGTTTCTACATGTATGTAAGAAAATATAAACATACACGTTCATAACATGTAATTGGAAAATTTAAATAAAGTTAACTTTTTCTAAAGACATTCAATACTTAATATTAGATTATGGAAATAGTATTTATAAATACAACTAAAACCCCATCATCTCAAACCTTCAAGAAAACAGTTGTTTTATTGGTTTGAAATTTTATATTCTCAGTAGATGGCGGTGCTAAAGAGAACCTCGAAATGAAAACAGGAACTGCCCTTTTTCTCATATAAGAAAGTGAGTTTGTTGGTAACGTGCTTTTAAAGATCTACATATATTTTACGCATTAATATTTATTGTTTATTTTGGATATTTAAATATGTAACTTAATACTGCATAAGAATATGCATAATTGAATTAACTGTATTGCTTTATATGAGCAAATATTTATATTTTATTAATCTAGTTTACGTAATAATAACTGATGACTTCGCAGCGTGCCTTCAGTGTACGCGCATCTCTTATAAAAATTAATTCAAATCTTTCATTGACAAATTTTTTTCAAATTGACTTTAATTCAGTCATTTTTTTTAAATATAACATTTGCTAATGGCGCTGCTGTGACGTAATCGTCCAGCCACAATTATTCTAAGTGAATTATTCGAACATTTTAGATTTGCTATTTTTTTAAAGATTATTATTCATTCATAAATTAGTGTAGGTAAATTAAATAAACTAAATGTCGAAAATTGCTCTTATTTACTAATTTTTTTATTCCCAAAATATATCGTTTTCATTATTTTTTAAAATTAACTTTAATTCAAAAACTCATTTTTTAAATATAACGTTTAATAAACTTAATAATTAAAGTGATACGTCCAAATATATTCGCAATGTACTATTCAGAATCCTATTATTTATTTATTTTTCAAATTAAAGAACTAATTTGTTAAGTATAACGTTTGGTAATCTTGAAAAAAATAATCGTAAAGTTTTAGAATAATTATGGACGAACGATTATGTCACAGCAACGATAATCCCAAAATATCGTCGTTTACCGCATGCAGGGGATTCTGAAAATGTCAAATTATGTATTTACCGATTTAGGCAGCCCGGAAGCGTTTTTTTTTTTTTGGTTAAATTATACAATTTTAGGGGCATACAAAAACTTGTTTTTTTATTACTGTTATTTTAATGAAAGACAGTTTAGTAATATGTCTCTTTTATTTATTAATCATTATCAATCCACTGCAGGATGAAGGTCTCTCCAAGTTCAATTCATCTCGGCTTTAGCTTCTCTTCTCTACATCACCCCTGCACACTTTTTTATTTCACCCATCCATCTGACGTGGTCTCTTTCTGGGTCTTTTACAATCTCTTGGAATCCAGTTTAAGATTTCAGTTGTGCATCTATTATCATCTCTTCTAGCAATATGTCCAGCCCAACTCCACTTCAGTCTTTTAATTTTTTCAATGAGGTCAGTAACAGCTGTTTATTCTCTTAACCCATATATTGCGTTTTCGATCTCTTCTTGTTACTCCCAACATGCATCTCTCCATACTTCTTTGAGTGGTCTGAAGTCTCTGTATTGCTCTTCTATTAAGTGTCCAAGTCTCAGATCCATAAGTAAGAACTGGTAAAACACATTTATTAAAAACTTTCCTTTTCAAACACATAGGCATATTTCCTTTTAGTATCAAGTTATTTCTACCAAAAGCACTCCAACTAAGTTTAATTCTATGATTAATTTCATCCATTATGTTTCCATCTGTATTAATAATCTGACCAAGGTATTTGTAACTGTTAACTTCTTCTAACTCATCATAATCAATCTTAATTTTCATACTTTGAGAAAATCCATTAAACATTACTTTAGTCTTTTTAACATTTATCTTTAGTCCTACTTTCATCTGATAACTCCTGCAACATTTCCTGCAGCTCTAAAGCATTATTTGCAAAAACAACTACATCATCTGCAAAATCTAAATGACTTAAATAATCTCCATTTACTTTCACTCCTTTAGCTTCCCATTTTAATCCACAAAATACTTCTTGTAGCACTGCTGTAAAAAGTTTTGGAGATATAGAGTCACCCTGTCTTACACCCTTCTCAATGTTGACTTTCCCAGTAGCATTATGTAATCTAATTGTTGCTGTTGCATTTTTATAAATATTCTTTAAAATATGACAATATCCTGGATCTATACCTTGATGATCCAATGCTTTAATCACTGAAGAAATGTTTATAGAATCAAATGCCTTTTCATAATCTACAAATCCAAAGCATAATGGCAACTCATATTCATTTGTCCTTTCTATAACTTCTCTCAATACCTGGATATGATCTACTGTACTAAAACCACTTTTAAATCCAGCTTGTTCTCTTGGTTGGTGGAAATCCAATGTTCTCTGTAGATGAGTTGTAATTATCTTGGTAAAAATTTTGTATAAAACTGATAAAAGGCTGATGGGTCTGTAATTTCTAATATCTTCTTTATCACCTTTTTTAAATATTAATATTATTACTGCATTCTTCCAATCATCTGGTACATCTTTATCATTTAGACATTTGGTATATAACTTTGCTAAAATTTTTTCTATTTCTTCACCTTCTTTTAATATATCAATTATAATTCCATCATTACCTGGAGCCTTTCCTTTCTTCATACATTTAATTGCATGTCTCACTTCTTCATTTAAAATTCTGGGCAATTCAGAAGATGTAATAGATATAGGAGGTATTTGTTCTTTATTACTATATAATTCTTGATAAAAGTCTTCTACCCATTTCATGATGTCATCTCTCTTTTTAGTAATAATTCCATCTTTTTTTCTTATTGCAGATATAAATTTCCTACCAATACCAAAATGTTGTTTTACACTCTTGAGACTTTTATTCTCTTCTACAGCTTTCCTTGCTATTTCACAGTTATACTTTCTTATATCATTTTCAACTCTTTTCCGCACCATTTTACAAAATTCGAGATATTCAATCCTTTTTAATGCATCATTTTTATATATCTTCATATTCCTTCTTTTTTTCATAAATTCTCTAGTCTCAGTAGAAATTTTATTGGTCAATTGCTGCTTTTTTCCACCAGCTATCTTTGTTGCAGTTTTCAAAAGTGTATCAGTTATTTTCATATTAATTTCATTTAAATCTGAATCATGTTCAAAATCTACTAATGCTTGAAACCGATTTGTAAGTTCTAATTTAAATTCATTAGAATGTTTCTGAAGATTAGGAATATCAACTGTAAATATTGTTTTTCATAATAATTTTTGTCTCTCTAGCTTTGCATTAACACATATCTTACTAATCGATGATCACTTCCTGTGTTAAATTTATTAAGAACATTACAATCTTGAAATATGTATTTTCTGTTAGTCAAAATATAATCCAATTCTGCTGTACCTTCATTTGGATGCTTCCATGTCCATTTCCTTTTAACATTTTTCTCAAAAAAAGAATTCATAATATAAAGTTTTTCTTTTTCTGCAAACTCCACAAGTATGTCCCCTCTCATTTCTATTACCATAACCAAAATTACCTACAGTACTTTCATCTTTCATTTGTTTACCAATTCTAGCATTAAAGTCTCCCATAACAATTTTAAAATGTTTACTCTGATCAAAAGCCTTTTGTACATCCATATAAAAATCTACTTCATCACTATGAGAACATTTTTGGAGCATAAACCTGAATTATCTGCATTTGGTATCTGCTATTAAATTGTATAACTAATCTTGCCACTCTGTCTGACACACCATCAATCTCAACATTGTTGTTCTTCCACATTTTATTTATAATGAATCCTACTCCACTTGTATTTCCAATATTTGTGCCTTTATATTAGAGTACATGTCCATTTTTTAAATCAATTGTCTCCACCTTTTCTTCTAACTTCACAAAGTCCAATATAAGACAGTTCTTCTAATTCTTGCAATCTTCCTTCACTTGAAAATGATCTGCAGTTGTAAGTACCTAAATAAAAAGTTTTCTATTAACTGAAAGGAGACCTTTGATTCCTCTTGGAGACCTTAAAGGAACCGAGCAGGGCAAATTTCTGATGACCTCTCCATACTATGTGATTATTCATATAGTATACAAACATGGATGGGCTGCTCACCAACATGCATTGGCCAGCGTGGTGAATTTATTGGCTTTTTACCGCTGAGTTTAAGATCAAGAAACACCATGATCTTTCTTCCCAGTTGCATGATAAGGCAGAATGAATGTATGTGTAAATGATAAATATTTTCTAATAAATATACAATTATGACTGACAAAAATAAATCATGGCCCTTATTCCCAGGAGGTTGTAAAGTCACCAACCAAGGCAGTGGTTGGAGGCCGAAGGCGGAGGGTGCTAAGAATCCCCTGATTGCGGACCCAGGTTGCCATTTGTTGACAACTTTTTTTTTTTATTTATTAATACTGTACTTTTTTTTTTATTAACAAGTTATTTCATTGGTTAAAACAAAAATACCTTCTTTTCTCTTAATAAACACCAAGAATTAATTTTTTAAAAAAAGTTTATTATCATTGCTTGAGAATAACTACATAGTGGTGTAAGAAAAGATAATGCTTTTAATTTCTGAGCTGTATTTTTTGTAATTTTTGAAAAGAAAAATTATTTGTTACAATATTTGAAAGAATATGTAAATGAGGTATGCATATTAATGAAGACATAGTAATAACCATTAATTTCCAACTTGTTGCTTATTGTTTTTAAGGTTAGTAAATGCATTCTTTTTATAAATTTTTTTTGTCTATATAAGTGTTGGGTCGATAGAACTACAGATGATATATTTTTTTAGAATTAACAATGACAGCAGATATTATCTTGGCAGTCTCACGTTGTAGCTTTTTGAACTACAATTTATCTATTGTTACTTTATCATTTTGCTTATGCCTTCATGCATACGACTACATTATATATTTTTATTTATAAAGTATTAATAAGTGTACTTATACACAACTATAGAGAATCTTGTTTCTATAAATTAAATATGGCTTGGTGCTTTCGGAATTTATGGCCTCATTTATAGCAAGATTACGTACTTATTACATTCAATATAATCTATAATATTAATAAGCCAATAAGCTGATATACACATGTGCTTTGCAGATGTCACTATATAAATGAATACTCTCACTTTTTCAAACCCAAGATAAAGTCTTTAAGAAAATATAGAATGAATCCACCTATATTTTCGACCCAACCGAATATGTATGGGCAAATCTGAAGTGTTTGAAATAAAGAGCATGAAGTTATTAATTGATCAATTAATAACTTCACGCTCTATTTCTTAAAGACTTTATCTTGGGTTTGAAAAAGTGGGAGTATTCATTTATATAGTGACATCTGCAAAGCGCATGTGTATATCAGCTTATTGGCTTATTAATATTATAGATTATAGAACAAAAACATCGCGCTATATAAGAAAATAAATGTCTTGTTTACATTCAGTATAGAAAAATAAACAATTAACGTCATTATAATAAAGTAGTAATTAATTATTAATAACATTAATTTTATTTTCAAAATAAGTGCATATTAATTTATTAAAAGTAAAAAAGTTTTTTTATTAAGTCTCAATTCATGCCAAAATAATAATCAAGTCTTAATAGTGGTGGAAATGCTTTCTCTTAATTTTGCTCCCTAAATGTGTTGCCTGGATCACTATTTGCAATAATTTTTTACCATAATTTTCTAATCTAAATAGATTTCTAACCATGATCTTACATTGCTCTGCCAAAGGATCATGTCTTTTTTTTTTTTTTTTTTGTCGTAAGGATACATTTATTTTTTTCCTCCAGTAAATCTACAGTAAGAAGATCCATAATTTTTTTGTATATATTTCTCTAGTTATGCCTCAAGAATTTTATCTTATCGAGACAGAAGTATATATTTTTTTAATATGAAGCTTGATTTGTAATTATTGCTTATTAGGAAAAAGCTACATTTGAAGTGAATACAATACAGGATGAGAAAAAGTCAAAACTCAATATTTAATATAAAAATAAACTAATCACGGGATGATTAGTACTGTACTCTACTATCACTATCGGATTTTCAATTGTTATCCTTGATCTAGTGACTATAAAGTTTGCTTTTCATATTGGATGATTTTTCACATTTCTGTATGTGTTGGAAGTTACACTGTTCTGAATTTTCTTGCTAATGTGTCCTGCTTCTAAAGCCTAAACATCCTATCTGACTTTTTCTCACCATTTTCATAATGTTCATCTGTGTAGTTTCACTTCCAATTTTTATACAATTTTTTTTTTGTGTGCTATTAGTAGTTTTTTCATTTGTATTAGTTATTTGTTAACAATTTTTATTTTTGTTAAGTATTAGTCAATAATTTTTAAGTTATATATTCATCCTTTTGAGTTGCTTTAAATGAAGATTGCTATTTAAAAAAAGAAAGTAAATAAAATGTATTTTTTTAATGCTATTTTATCATTAGCATGCTCATAACATGTGTTAGGTGACCACAAAAAAATCTTTAAAAGAATAGGTTGTAGAATAGCAGTTCAAAACTTATGGATAATAGCATAATTGGAGATGGTCTCAACAATTATTGGTATTCAGTTTTGTCACTGCACATCAGCATTGTTCTAGTTTTGTCACTATGCAACTCGGTTACCATACTCCAAAATTGGAGTCATGTAGAATTAAACTTGCCATCTAATTTATGATAGAGGTATCATGTATGATTGATAGCTTGGGATTTTACTGGAATATGCTGTTATGCCCAACTATCTACTTGACTCGACTAGTAACTGCAAATATTTAAAATTGTGTGTAAATAAAGTTTTAATTAAATCATGTTTATTTCACTGATCGTACTGTTATATTTCCCCAGAATGATTACTCTAGATAAAACATATAAAAAAAACTTTAGCACAGAGCAGTCGAGGGGGAAAAATGGCTGCTGAAATTAAAACAATGCTTTTCTCGAAAGTGAGAAAAGATAATGTTAACATAGTTTTAGAAAATTACTTATTGTTAACTTTCAGATGGAAAGAAATTCACCTAGTTTTTAGTTGGATGATTAAACAAACTTTTTGGAGAATAACGAACTGTATAATTATTGGCAGTGTGTGAAATAAAAGTAATTTTACATACTAAATATATCCTATAGTAGATCCCAAAAGTAAGCAGGGTAAATTATTGACAGTAATTTAATTTTTTTATATTTGTTTTATTATTAAATTAATGATTCAGCAAACAGAATTAAACTTACTGATATATATATTCAAGTTGTTTGTGTATTACTTACTTTTGCCTACATGGCTGTGATTACCATCGCCATGGCAGATGGCGCAGACAACAGATTTAAAGAAGAATTTGCATAGAATATTAAGTTAAAGAAGAAAAATTGTACATTTGTGTGGAAAAAGTAAAGAAGAAAAATGGCAGTGCCCATTTATAATTTGATATTAGTAAGCCTGTCATTATGGAATATATATGTGGGACATAGATTATTATAAGAGAATCGGTAAAATTGAAGATGATAAGCTTAAAGTTTCAACACTTGTTTTTTGTTGGTAGCAAGGTTTTACAAATTGTGTCTTGGTGCTTCCATGCAATTTTGATTATTTATTTAACTTTTAATAAGTTAAATAAGAATATTGTTTTGTACTTAGTGTTTTAAATTCTCAATTACATAAAATACAATTTTCTTATATAAGTAAGTATTTATAAGTATAAATTATAAACTGTTATAATAAAATAAATAAATAGTTTATAAATATATAGCTATATATATCATTAAATCAATAGTTTATAATGTATATCTCTGTAGTTTGATTATAAACTGCTTTTCCATCATTAAATGTCATCGCACACCATTGCTTCGTAGTCACAGTGTTTCAAATATAATTGACATTTATTTGAAGCTAAATGTTTGTAACTTATTTATATCAAATAGGTCTAATTCAAATGCTGATAAGCTATCATACCTAACTTGGTAATCACGTAATAATATTTTCGACCACATTTATACAAACAAGGCAAAACTCTCCATACAGTAGCGCCACTGTGTGCCAACCAGAGTAATCAATGGATGCCAGAAGGCTTGTGCACTAGTCTGGGGATATTGGATGAGTAGGCACTAGATAGGGATTTTATGCACAAGGCTTCTGGCATCCATTGATTACTCTAGTTGGCACAGAGTGGCACTATTGTATGGAGAGTTTTGCCTTGTTTGATAACAATTATGTGCTAGTATAAGAGATGGTGATCATGTGATGTTTATGGGTTTAACACATTTATACAGTCGAATGGAAATTAGTTTGGGTAGTTAACTAAAATTGAAAATGAAGACAATTCCTTTTAAAAGTAATATAAGAAATGAAAAAACTATAAACATTTGTGTGTATCTTTGTAACTTGGAGTAGATAACAAAATGTGTATGTTATTTCAATTAAAAGTTTTGCTCTTAAAAATATGTTTTATTTACATTAATTTAAAAAAGAAGCGGTCTAAAATTGCTTCTGAAAAAGATAACTATTTAAAATCAGTTTTATGTAAATAAAATAATTCCATTCTGTATTTTAAATACAAAATACTGACAATAATTAATTACTAATAATGAATAAATAGTGCCTTTATAGGAATATCTCTTACTATTTTTTTAAGGTACAGTTTTGGTTTCTGATAACACTTATGTATGCTTATGTTTGTTTGAGTTAAGATGTTGATGTAATTTGTGGCATTCACATGCACTGATGAGTGAATGATTATCTTTATAGATGCATATAATATCTATTCTACTACTGTGTTCACCACCAGACTTAATTCTAACCATGTCAGCAGGTTTATTTCTTTTTGTTGAGGAATTATTTTAACAATACAACTAGTACAATAAAATTACTATCAATATTCCCATTAACTTTTGGGAATTTTAATAGAATATATTTCTATTTAGTGTCTGAAAATATCTTATTTCATGCACTTCTAAATAATTGTACTGTTGATTAATCTTCTAATGGTTTGGTTACTTTTCTAACTAATGCATATGTACATTTTCTGTCTGAACTTTAGCAGTAAGCAATTAACTAAAACTACCTTTCTTTAACATTATCATTTCTCTCTTTCAAGGGTGCATTGTTTTATTCTCTGCAGCTGTTTTCTCCTCTTGACTATAACAGTGCTACATGCTAAGAATCTCTGTCTCTTCATTAGTTATGTTAATTTACATAATTTATTTTTAAAGTTCTTTTTATAGTATGTTTTTTCTGGAATAATCTATCTGGATAAAAATATACCAGTACTATTAATACAATTTACATAATTTAATTAAAACTTTGTTTATACAAAATTTTAAATATTTATATCATCAGTGCGCTTACTCTCATTAATCTGGCAGACTTTCTCCGGTTTCTCTGACTTCAAAGACTAGAAATCATCAGGGTCTGTTGATTCTTCAGATCCACATAAGTGATCAACTTTGACCCAGCTTATCATCGTGCTCAATAGAGGGAAAACTTTTACATTTATCATTTGTCAAAAATTCTGAGTCAGTATTGGTTGCTACAAGTTTTTTATTTATTATGATCAACATAGAGAATTGCTCACATAAATAATTTGTGTCTCTTCTGACATGCAATCCATTTTCAAATTTAACCACACATAATTTCAGATATTTTTTCAATTAGTGTGTCAGGTATCCATTTTTTTCATTTGTCTTGAGTCCATATAGCTTCGCCAATCCTAAATTTTACATTGTTAGTTTCTTCCATAGAAATGATTTTTTTTTTTTTTTTACAGGTAAAACCTTAGATAAATGATTATGACATTTTTTACTAAATATAAAGTCTCCAGATGTTCTTTTTGTTTGTTGCACTAAGGATTAAATGCTAGTAGAACATGATTTCTATCAATGCTTCTTCCATATTCATATCATTTACTTTCTTCAAGGCAGATTTCAAACTTTGGACTGCCTTTTCCACAAGGTCATTAGAGGTTGGGTGGTAGGCTGGAGTAAGAACTTAATGAACGTCTTTATTTATTAAGTAGTTTCAACATGTGCATAAGTGAACTTTGTCTTTTTATATGATGTCAGGATATCCACAGTTTTTATAGTTAATTTAATACTTGTAGTTTTGACAAGCTTATACTCTACCCATCTGCTGTATAAATTTACTTATATTAATATTAGATATTTGTTCAAAGGTCCTGCCATAATCTATATGGATATGTTCCCAATTTCTTGGCCTCTAATGAATGGTTTGTAAATTTTTCTTTGTAAATGAGCCACAGATTGGCAATCATGGCAAGTTTTTACTGTCTATTCAACTTCATTTACTTTAGGCTACCACACATACTAATGTGTGACCACCTTCATCTATACTACTTCAGGATATTCATTATGTAATGACTTTAATGCTTGTTTTTGACCTTAGCTGATAAGAGCACTTGATTAATCATCAGGGTGCAGCCATTACAGATTGACAAACTGACACATTCCAAATTGCCATGGCAATGAAATGTGGTCATTGTTTAGGATCTGATTCTTTAACTTCTTATATCTAGGGTCTCTGTCCATTCAGTGACTAGAAATATTTAGATTCTTATTGCATTCAACATGTGTACTTATGTAAACTTCTGCTGAGCTCTGTCTCACTGGTAGTCATGAGGATGCACAATTCTTTTTGTAAACTAATTTAGTTATTGGCTATTATATATTAATTCATTTTAAAAGTCTTTGGATTGCATATTTAGCATTTTTTTAAATTTTTTTTGAAAATTCCAAATAAAGGATTATGGTCCATATAATGTAACAGTCAAGATTGTGTAATCAATCAAAGACCGAAAGAGCAAGTAGAGACTTTCAACCAGCAGACATCAGGCTACCCCATGCTCCTAGTTTGAACCTTACCTAAACTTCTTAGCCTCTACCACATAATTAACATCCTTAATGTCACACAGCTTCCCTTCTTCATATAGTATGACGTAGTTCAGGGTTCGAACAGAGACTCTTCCTCAGTTCTTTCATCAACTTGTTGGTTTATCTGTGCTAGCACTTAAATATATACACTTTGGTTACTTTATTACCTAGAGACCAACTTATGTATTCTATTAATCAAGACTTATATTAATTTCACAAAATATAACCTTATGTGCTACTCTTTTGATCAGGTACAAATCTGGGATGCATTAATTTAATAACAATATACTTAATAAGTATATAATTATACTACAGTTCCAATTCACAAAGGACATAATTGTAATTAATAGTTATAACAAAAGTGTATTGCAGGAACGGATATAGCGAGTAAGTAACTTACAGGTTTGTTAAATAAAAGATTCTACTGACTTTTATATCATGATGAGCGAAGATAATGGTGGCTTACATATTATAGTGTGTGCCCTGATTAATTCATAATTAATATTTTATAGATTGCTATCAGCCATTATGGGTTTGAAACACTCATTTACCATTATATCACATAAGAGGGACTATTCTGGATGGGTTTGATTCTAAGGTTATTCAGGATTACTCCTGCATAGGTGAAACAAATAAATCATTTAAGAACATTGCAGTACTACCCTCATCAAAATGTTGTCAATGGTAAGGATGAATAATAATACTAAGGATTGGCTGAATGATCTGGTGGCATGGTTCATGATGAATGATGGATGTCCCTGGTCACAGAGCTGCTTCTGACTGAAGGTGCATACCAATGGCTCCATGCAAAACCTAGACCAGTGCTAATACTTGGATTAGAAACCCGGGCATGCATGATGTCTGGTCTGACATTACACAGTTTGACCATATATGATGAGTGAACCATGCAGAAGGAGCAGAGGTAACAAAGTTGATAATAGTAATAAACCAAGACAACGAAATATGGAGATCAGGAATGCAAATTACAAGAATAATAAGTAATAATTTTATAAACCTTCCACCCACACTACTAAATACTATAAAATTCATTTTTACCAAATAAGAAATATCCCTGGATAATTATAAAGAGTTTGCATAAAAATTCAACACTCATTCACAACACAATATTTCTTAATAAATCAAACTTAGAATTTTAATATTACAATATTTAATATATGGGGGAATTAATCACACATAATATAACTGATAGCGTGTTCGGCTCTTCATTACACTACCTGTATACAAATTGTGTTTTATTTTACAGATATTATATAACTTATATAGGTAATGCTGTACATACATTTATATAAAATTACATATATTCACGTGATAAATTCTTGATTATAATAATGAGGAATCATTAATGTTATTTTCCTCTCGT
Organism: Epiperipatus broadwayi; assembly: GCA_028023455.1. Classification (NCBI taxonomy): domain Eukaryota; kingdom Metazoa; phylum Onychophora; class Udeonychophora; order Euonychophora; family Peripatidae; genus Epiperipatus; species Epiperipatus broadwayi. Next base: position 702,056 of record JAQFVV010006286.1, on the reverse strand, counting down.
AAAATAAAATTTAAACAGTAGATAGGATTATCATTATTCCACTACGTAAGGTAAGGCATTGGATCTAATACAATTTATATATATTCAATTATATAATTTTAGATACAAAATGATCTTTTGGGTTAAATCGTAATAGGCAATATGGTTCATAAAATTTACATATATATAATAGATTACTAAAAGTGCTCATCATTCTTCAGTAATTTGAAATAATTCTCAGAAATTTAATGATAAATTTTACTTGACATGCTAGGGGGCTATGGTAATAAGACAGAAATCTGTTTAAACATGTTTATTTTGATATTTTTACAGTTTGAAACTTAGCGTCTTCCCAAATTCGCACTGTCCCAGGGGAACGTTGAGAATAGGGAAGCATAAACACTTTAAATATAATTACCTTCATCATTCAAGTTACCCGGAATAATAACAGAAATAGTAAAGAAATCAAAATTTACTTTCTTAAATATTTAAAACCAGTGGAATTATAAAGTACAAAATATTATATAAGTTAAGACTTTGTAAAATAAAAATAGATTAATAATTGAGTTATAGTTACATTGCTTCTGAAAATAGTTAAAACATATTACCAGCTAGATGACTGACATTTTCTTCGCAGATTAGTTAAATGTTTCTTGGCTTTTGGGCCTCGCATGGTGATGGCAAAAGGTGGCTAGATCTTGACGCCGCATTGGAACTGATGACTACTCACACATGGTTGCAGGTACTATAAGCATTTCTTTATAATACAACAGAATTTAGCAGTAGAGGTGGTATATACAGACAAATTTCTATAATTTTATCATGTTTTAAAAAATATGTCCAAAGATCGAAACAGTACCCCATTCTCCACTTATACATTATTATTTACTTTTCCCTAATTGATGTTCCATCCAAAGTTTGCTGCTTCAGTTTTCCTTGCCTTTGTTTTAACTCTGCAGTTCTCACCTTGAAATGTGTGTAGACGTTAAAGGTATTTGATTGTAACTCTCATTCTGATTGTCTCTTTAGATTAGGAAATAAGACATATTTTAGTAATGGCTTGTTTCCATTATCTGCCCTACCTCCCATTGTATATTTCATGAAATTTTATTGCAAATATTATAGCCAGAGCTTCCTTATCTAATTGACTAATTTTTTTTCAATGATAAAGTTGTATAGCCATGTGATTGGATATTTGACTTCACCATACTTGTGTGAGATAACAGCTGCAACTCCAAACATCTGTAGTAATTGTCACATGCAGATCATTACAATAATGCACTAAGAGTTACTCTGACATAAATCATTGGCTTTCTGGATTGCTATTTTGTACTCATAAATTCATTGCCTATGTTTCCTTTATTCAATAACTCGTACAACAGTCTTAATACATGTGATTTACGCTATAAAATCTTTCCTAGAAATTCAACAGTTCCAGAAAAGCTTGTAAATATTTTACATACTCTGGGGTAATAACTTCTTTTACAGCTCTCACTTTCTCAGGGCTGGGGCTACTTTCCATCCTTATTTATCATATGTCCCAAAAATTTTATTTCCAAAGTTGCCCAAATGCATTTGGCAATATTTAATCTAGCTCTCACATTATTTACCATTGAATATACTTCCATAACTCATTTTTTCAGCCCTTTCCAATTGGGCAGTAATTATTAGTGTCTTAATAAGGAATAACCCCATTTATATTTTGTAATAACATGCCCACCTTACTTGAAAGATGTTTGCTGCCACTTATCCCATAGGATAATTTATTGGGTACTTACATAATTTGCCTGCCAGAAAGCTTGCCACCCATTTTATTTTAAATTATCCATTTTCAGAGACTTCCAACACATGGTATAAACAATATGGCTAAATCTAAGTTATCATATTCAATATTTATATTTTTTTATTTATTAAAATGATAAATACAAAGGGTTATAATTTAAACTTTTTCCATGCTAATGCAATAAAAATAATAAAATATGATTAACCAAAGAAAGGATGTTTTGGAGCCATCTAACCATGTTCCTTTCCAAATAGATAGGGTCTTAGAACATGTTTGCCCATGACACTGCCATTGTATTTCTGTTTGCACATAAAGCATAATATCAGGCCTTTATCACATACTTTTCAAGCAGGCATTATCCTATAATTTTGAAAATAATCCACTGCATTTTGTGCCAATGATAGGTTCAATATTTTAATTATATTTTCAAAAATAATAAAGTAAAAAATAAATGTTAAAAAAATCACAATGTGTTAACAAATATCAATAAAAAAAATATCATTGATTTTAACCATATGTTATCATCTGTTTGCCTTGTGTTAACATTTGGACATTTTGTTGTGAATGGAATTTATTAAAAATACTCAAATTTTTAAATTTAATATTTAATTTATATTTTATAAAGTTAACAAGCTATACATGTTTGAGAAATAAATGTTACCACATGGTTGAAATTAACATTATTTTAAAGTTAATATTCATTAACATGATGGTTTTTTTACATTTCTTTTTTGCCTTATCATTTTTTGGAAATATGATTAAAATTTGGAATCTTTCATCAACAGGACAAGATGCCTGGACTATTTTCAAAATTTCAGGATAGTTTTGCCTGAAAAATATGTGACATGAGGCTGATATTATAATTTATGTGTGAACAGAGGCACAATGGCAATGTCATGTGCAAACATTTCTAAGTGTCTATCTGTTTGGAAAGGAATATGGTTAGAAGGCCCTTGTTTGTTTGCTTAATCTTGTTTTATTTTTATTTTCTTTACTGCATTTACATAAAAAAAAATTAATTATAACCGTTTGGTCTTTTGTGTTTCTCTATCATTTTAATAAATAATAAAAAAAGAAATATTGAATATGATAACTTAGATTCATCCATATTGTTTATACCATGTGTTGGAAATCATTGTGATCCTGAAAATGGTTAATTTGAAAATAAAACAGCAAACAAACTTGGCAGTCAAACTACATCAGTATCATTCATTGCATTTAAACAGACCAACATGGGTACATCTATCCTGCATCCTATTGTAATTTATCAACAATATGTTTCTTTAAGTACTAACTTTGCTTACATGAGCATAGTTAAATTATTTATATATTTATTTAAAATAATTTTTTAAATTTTATCTTTATTTTAATATTTTTTATTATTTATTTTAAATTTTTTACTTATCATCACAATGAATATTATATAATTCAATTATTAATTTTGATTTTTTTTTATATTTAATTTAAATTTAGTTCTAATTTAGTATTTTTTTATTAGCTTAGTAGTACCAATTGATTCGTCTTCTAACTTTATAATGTCCAACAAATGTCCTATTTACAATTAGATAAATTTTCCAATTCATTCAAGTGATCTGCAGTTGTAAATATCTAAATTAAAGATTGTCATTGAGTCTTATCTCTTTATTACCAGAGTTGTACTGCCAGCTGCTGTCATGGAGTGATAATTTTAGTCTTTTGAAATTAAAGGTCATGATTTACTTTTATCTGTTATGATTATAAATATCTAAAAAAAAGATTATTCACATCCACATTTATTTTGTTTTCAAGACATTTCAACTGATATTTCAGTTCTGAAAAGAAGGACCCATAGGTAAAGCCAATAAATTTACCATGATAGCTTATGCATGTTCTGAATAGCATGTGTTTGTTTACCATGTGAATATCATATAATAATAACATCTATAATGACAGGAATATAGGGAGTTGTCATAAATAAGTTTCCATTGTTTTTTATGCTTTAAAGGAGGAATCTAAGATATTTCCAATTAAATGTAATTTATCCACTCTACTTTGAATACTTTTTAGCAAAACCCTTTTATTGTACATATATGCATACACAATCTTACATTTTTACTGGTCTGATGCATTCTTTTTCAGAGCTATGATATAATGAACAAAATAAAATACATAATTATATAAATAATACCTTAAAAAATGTAAACAATAAAATTAATAGAATAATAAAAAAAAACATAAAATATTACATATTAATGAAAAAAACTTAGCATAATATTTATATATAAAAAAGAATTCGTGGTTTTTTGTTTTATATAAATAAAGCTTGTAGGGATTATAGATATAGTTTAAATAATATATATTACAGGAAGCTAGGCAGTCAGATAAATTTTTTAAAAAAATGTTTTTTTTTACTTTTAAAAAATTAAAGTAAAAATGGATAAGTTAATACACTACAATATTTATAGTTTTTAGATATTTAAAAAAAGATAAATATAAATATTAATAACAGAAGAATGAATAGATAATAATAGATATATGATTTAAAAATTAACAAGAATATTAATGAATTAAGGTGAACTGAGAATTATATGAAAATAAAATTAAGTATTTTATTAAGGTGGAGCTAATAAAATTATTTATAAGGAATAGAAGTAATTAGGAGATGATTAAAACTATTAAAAATAAATAATATATTTAAATTAATAGTTGTTCATGAATATTTATATATACATTCAGGAATATACATGTTTAATTTATATTGTATATTTTATTTTGATTATTTTATTTGGGTCTGATTATATTTATTTCAGTTTTATTATGTTTTGTTTATTATTTTATATTGGTATTATTTATATATTTACATATTTTACTTTGTTCATTATATCATACCTCTGAAGAAGACTGCAGGACAATCGAAACATAAGATTGTGTATGCATATATGTACAATAAAAGGTTTTTGCTAAAAGTGTTTAAAGTAAAGTGGATAAATTACATTTATATGAGATATGACAGCAAAATAAAGGAAGTAGTGAATTTGGTTATATTTCCAATTAACAGAAACTTCTTGCTGCTTATATATTTGAATTAATATCCTAAACTTACAAAAAAATTTAATCTATTCCAGTGAATTAGATTGCTTCAAAGAGGAATCAAGGATTATGTTCAATTAACAGAAACTCATTGTTTACATATTTGAATTAATGTCTAATCTTAGAGAAAATTTTAATCTATTCCATTAATCAGGTTCATAGTTACTTTTTTATTTTTGATGCAGACATGAGAGTTATTATGTATAGTATGTGATTTATTTAGAAGGAAAAAGTAGGGCATCAATATTCTGCTGGCATGATTTTTTATATTTATAAATAACCTAAATATAATTATAGGGGGATTTGAACAGACTTTCAAGCTCCCTTCAGCTATCCATGCTATCTCATACAACTGATACAGATGACCACACACATATGAAAAAGATAAACGATCTCCAATATAAATATTTCATGCTGAACCAGCACTTGTCAGTTAGTTTAAATTATCTTTCACACATATATAATCAGTGCCCAGTTTTTACTAAGAGAGCAATTCTTCAAACTTTAATGGACAAGCTTTAATCTACTCCATCCTCCAACTCTTCAGTCATCCTTTCCATAGAAAATCTGATAATGGAAATCCCTTTTTGATGCCAATATTATTGTCCTGCCCATGTCTCTTTAATTGATGGGCAGGATGCAGGCTGAATTGTAATATTTGAATACAAATATACTTTATATATTTGAGATTAGTCATAATTATATGGGATTTGGACAGTCTTTCAAGCTCTTTCAGCAATCCATTCTATCTCATATAACTGATACATATGACCACACATGTGAAAAACATAAATGATATCGAATATACATGTGTGTGGGAGATGATGATGTGGGCCAAGGTGATGTGTGCTGGTTCAGCAGAAAATATTTATATTCAAGATCATTTATCTTTTTTACATGTGTGTGGTCAGTATAGCATTTATATGAAATAGAATGAATAGCTGATGGAAGTTTAAAAGTTTGTGTTCAAAATCCTTATAATTACAACTAATCTCAAAGTATATAAAGTATAGTATTCAAATATTTCAGATTCAGGCTGCACTCTGTCCATCCCTCTTCTGTGTATTTAAATGAATAATGTCTTATACATTAGATGTCACAGTGACTTAACATCAACATGGGCATGACAATAATATTGGCATCAGGGGAATTGTGTGTTCCATCATTAGATGTTCAATGTTACGAATGGCTGAAGAGTTGGAGGGTAGAATAGATTGAAGCCTGTTCACTAAAGCTGGAAGAAATGCTTTCTTAATATAAACCAAGCACTGATTAAATATATGTGTGAGAGATTATGATCTGGATCAACTGATGAGTGCTGATTCAGCACAAAATAGACATATTGGAGATTATATTCTTTTTCACATGTGGTCATGTGTCTCAGTTGTATGAGATAGAATGGATAGCTGAAGAGAGCTTGAAAGTCTGCATTCAAATCCCCTATAATTACAACTAATCCCAAATTAACTAAAATATAATTGTATTCAAATATAACCTAAATATCTAAATAATATGAAATATCTTACATTTTTCAAATTATATTATCTTTACTATTTTTTGGATTAACATATTTATATAGAATATTAATATATATCTTATTAATAATAATGAGGGGTATTTAGATATAAACTTGTGATAGAGTATTGCTTCAATCATTTAATATAATATGACCTTTTACTACTTCTGAATGATAAAATGTTTGCTTTAAACTTTTGTATTCTATTTGCAATATGGATAAAAGGTTGTTGAGAGATTTTGAGAACTTTAATTTTTTGTTTTTAAATTATTGTAAATGTTGATAATTATATTTTTGTAACTAATTCTTATATAAGTATTGTTTTTTTCCTATTACTACTATTATGTTTTGGCATTCTAGTGTTATTGCTCCACATGTTGAATTATTTGTTCTCATCACTGGTAATTTGGTATTTCAGAGGTTGTTGATAAGAATTGAAAGTTTTCTTTTATAGATGAAAGATTATACTAAAAATAAGATATTTATTTTCAGGTATATGTAATAGGATCTTTTATAACAGACTAACTGATGTTTTAAAAAGTTGTTCATTACAGAACTTATTCATTGCAGCTTACATAAAATTTATATTATTAGATATGACCCATTTCATGCCTATCTCTGAGAAGGATCTTTCAAGACAAAACATTATTTAACTCTTTAAATTATTTATTTCTGAAGGATATTCATGGGATTTTTTTTGTTGTTTTTTTGAGCTTTTTCTGAGGAAAAAATTAAATCAGCCTACTTTTTTCTAAAAATATAATATACCCAAACAAAAATTATATGTTGTCATCAGACAGTTATTAATAAATAAATATTTACACACATTTTATTAAATGATTTTTGGGGGGACAAAAATTGATATTAGCGAAACATAAATCAAAACACTTCTCGAACAGTAATAGTCAAGATTGCAATTAAGCAAAGGTTTTCTATCTGTTATTTACATTTTTATTTATTATTTTTGATGATAAGTTTTTCCTGAATGATATTTTTTGTTTATAAAAACTATACATTGTTTGAAAATTAACTGTGCATTTTAATACATATAGTGAGGTGAAAGATGGAAAATATAGAGCATATAAGCACAAAATAAAAAATGTTAAGTATGCTTTTGAATAAGTAAACTATTAAGATTAAAAAATTGTGAGGATAAATTGACAAAACATTAATGCAGATAAGATAATATTCAGGATAATTCTGTTTTAAAATGGAAAAAGTTATAATAGAGAGGGAAGTGATTGTATGTTATGAGTTTTTTTTTTTGTGAAAAATGCAGAAATAGGCAAGGATTGCATAAATATTGTAATGGTTTGATTTGTTGAAACAGAATAATTGTAGAATTAATTATTATTATTGAATGAGTTTTTGAGTTCTTGATTTGAAATTTGTTGTCACTAATTCAAAGTTTCTCAAACTGTTTGTTATCATAGAATGAATACAGATTGGAAAAAAAATTTGACCATAAAAGTCCTCCAAAAATAATAAATTAAAAACATTTTCAATTTATGTATAACATTACAGAAGCAATAGGAAATTTTATCCTGTGTCTACAAGATATTTGACCTTTTACCAAATATTGCTTTAAAGTACAGTATGTAGTAGTTTAATTGTATCTACATATGTTATTACCATCTGAAAATATTTTTGTCATGCTATTAAAAAGTTATATTGTTTATATTGTCCATGTTATAATATTATACACATTTAGAGTAGAACAGCATATTGTTTTAAATAAATTTTTTTCTTTCGGCTATGAGTCCATTTTTGTTATTAATAAGCTGATCACTGTTTCTTACAAAAGAACCAAATAAAAATATTTCAGCCAAATTCATATTTATTCAATTAATATTAATTATATATAAATGGAGATTGAATATCTTATTTAATGAATTTGATTTAATATTTAAACTGAAGCTAATAATTGTAGGCATAAAATTTGTATAATTTAGCATACTATATATGTAATTCATAAAATAGCATTTTTTTACTGATGTAAAAATAGAGCCTGAATTTCTGTCTGTCTCTATATGTGTATATTTAATATTTATCATACTTATTCTTGAGTTTTATTAATAAAAATCAATGAATGATAACTACTATATAGCAAAGAGAAGTTTGGAAAAATAAAGGCATAAGTTATACGTTGTTTAGTGGTTGAGATTAGAAATTTGATGTTTGAGTAGTAAAAATTTTGGTTTATTCTATAAATAAATACTTTATTTCTCTGAAATTGGCTTGGAATTAATGATAGCTTATGTGGAACTCAAGTTGAGAAATGCAGACTTGACACTATGGATATTTATAGAGTTCTTTTTATATAATTTAATATTAGATTGATTTTCTGTTTGTATAGTTCATAAGTCTATATATGTGATTGTTTGCAATTTTTTCTTGGGGAGGGTTTTATGTAAAGCAAAAATAATTTGGTTAAATAATAATTCTTGACATGTATATAAAAGAAACAAGTATTTGGATTTTCTTTGGTATTAGTAACTGGAAACATGGTGTATTTGGATGAATAAAGATATTAAATGCATCATTTCATAAAAACCTGAAATGAATTGTTTATTTTAAGAATGTTCTAATGAAAATTAATTTGTTTCTTTAGAAAACTATCTTCATTTTTTATCTATGATATGTTTTTCATGTAAAAAATGTGATTAATATTTTTTTGTTTTGTTTAGGTCTAAGACATGGAAAAAGAGAGATATTTGGTAAAAAAATCTATGATTGAAAAATTAAAGACATTGTTTATAGAATTAATCAAGTCTTCATATTCATGCAAGGATTGTGACACTTCTAATCAAAATAATATTTCTTGACAAAAAATTGTAGTTGAAAAGTAACACTAACTATTTGTACAAAAAGGTTATAAAATTAAGAAGTACTAAAAGAAGCCAAGCAGTTTTGAATTGAAGAAATTTTAAGAAAACAAAACGATAAAGACAAGTGATTATAACATGTTTAAAGTATATTTAAATGGTAATATATTATGAATTTATTTGTCAAAGTTCACAAAATGTCTTAATAGAAAATAACTTTCCTGATTAATAACATTTGTTCAATGAAATATTTAAAGTATATAATCCATAAAATGTTTGTTTAGTCATTTTTATCACTATTTGGGATGTTACAAAACATTTATCTTTCTGAAAATATAGTGTAGGAAAAATGGAAAACCTCTAAAAATTAAAAACTTGAGAAACCATGAAAGAAACCATATAAAAGAGAAAAAGTATAAAGGAAAGATAAATAACTATATCCATATGGCTTTTGGTAAAACTAAATTATAGAAAAAGTTATTGTAGTATAAAAAGTTATTTTATGCACTTTGTATAAATTCAAAAGTTTGTATAAAGGATTTAGGAGAAAAACATGAAAGAACAGAGAGGAGAAAAATATTTTCATTGTAGTTTATGCTGATTTTGAAGCTGCAGAAAAAGTTTTAGAATAAATGAAAAAAAGATGGAAGAAAAACCTTTTCAATGTAGTTAGTGTGAACTGAAGAATGCATAAAAGGAAAATTTAAGGCTGCATGAAAAAACAAATAAAAACTTTTTTCAATGTAGTTTTTGTTAATATTGGACTGCTGAAAGGGGAAGTTTTAAAATGCATGAAAAACACTGGAGAAAAACATTTGCAATGTAATTTGTCTGAATATAAAACTGCAGGTAAAAGTACAGTATCAGTCCATGAAAGCTCACATGCAAGAAAAAAAATTTCCATTATAATTTATGTGAATATAGAACTGTTGTAAAAGAAAGTTAGAAAATGCATGAAAGAAGACATACAGAAAAAAACTTTTCAAATGTAGTTTGTGTGAATATAAGACTGCTGGTAAAAGTAGTTTATCAGTACATGAAAGGATACATACAGGAGAAAAGCCATTTCAGTGTAGAGTGTGTGCATTCAAAACGCTCAAAAAGGTAGTTTAAAACTGCATGAGAAAACACATACAGGGGAAAAACCTTTTCAATGTAGTTTCTGTGAATATAAGACTGCAAATAAAAATAGTTTATAAGTACATGAAAGGATACATACAGGAGAAAAGCCTTTTAAATGTAGTTTGTGTGCATTCAAAACTGCACAAAGGCATTGTTTAAGACTGCATGAAAGAACACATACAGGAGAAAAACCATTTCAATGTGGTTTATGTGAATTCAAGACTGCACAAAAGGTAGTTTAAGACTACATGAAAGGAGACATACAGGAGAAAAACCTTTTCAATGTAGTTTGTGTGAATTCAAGACTGTAGATAAAAGTGGTTTGTCAGTACATGAAAGAACACATACAGGAGAAAAACCTTTTCAATGTAGTTTGTGTACATTCAAAACTGCACAAAAGCGCAATTTAAGAATGCATGAAAGAACACATACAGGAGAAAAACCTTTTCAATGTAGTTTATGTGAATATAAAACTGCAGTTAAAAGTAGTTTGTCTGTACATGAAAGGATACATACAGGAGAAAAGCCTTTTCAATGTAGTTTGTGTACATTCAAAAGTGCACAAAAAGCAAATTTAAGAATGCATGAAAGAACACATACAGGAGAAAAACCTTTTCAATGTAATGTGTGTGAATATAAAACAGTAAAGTAATTGATTTAAGACAGTATGAAAGAAGACGTACAGGAGAAAAACCTTTTCAATGTTCATTCTGTGATTATAGTACTGCTTACAAGAGCAATTTAAGAAGGCATACAAAAGGAAATACGTTTCAATGTAATTTGTATGATGTTAAAACTGCAAGTAAAAGTTCTTTAATGAACCATGAAAAAAGGCATATGTCCAGTTTGTCAGAATTCAAGACTTCTGATAAAAGTGTTATGAGATATCGCAAAAGAGAAAGAATTTTTCAAGGCAGTTTATGTAATTTCAAGAATTTTGACAGAAATGATTTAAAAACTTCGACATTAGAACATTCTTTTCACTGCAATTCATGTGGATTTGAAACTTCTAATGAAGATAATTATAAAATTCATCATAGTGTACATGTAAAAGATAAATTTGTAAATTCCATTTTGTGTGCAGACAAAATGCTTTTCTATAATAACTTTAAAAATACAACTGAAAATTCTTTAATTATTAATCAAATATTTAGTTGTCGATTGTGTGATTATAAAGCAATAGTTAAAAGTGATTGGGAAACTCATGAAAATGAACATTTTACTAAACAGGAGGTTGTAAACCTTGCTGTTTTACTATCTTGAGAGGTGTATTTTTTTTTACCTTCAGATAATGAAAAATGTGCTTAAAGAAATGTAATTTACTGCAGTTTTAAAAATATTGTCTATTATAGCAATGATTCATTCTGTTTGGTCATACACATTACAATAGTATTTCTATATAGTGACTGCTCACTTTATAAGTAAATGGAATACAACAGTGCATTAAAAAGATCTTGTTATATATATGTGATCATTTCATGGCAATGAAGTAAATTTTTGCTGCTTCTGCCACTTCAATGGAATGAAGGTTATTTATTCTTGAAACTGAAGGTTTTAATTTAATTGCCTCATAGTGGAAATCATTTTTGCATAGAGTTGGATACATATAATATTTCTTGTGCTTAAATAGGCATAATTAAAGATTGCTGTCAAAAAATTTTAGATTTGTTAATCAATAATTACAGAAGTTGGTTATTGTGAAATTTATAATTAAATTACAGTTAGCTAGACTGGATTAGTAATCTGAAGATATAATGATAAAAATTGTATTAATTGTCTCTGATAATTTTTTAGAAAGAGTAGGAACATAAACTTATATACCCATAGAATAATCAGTTTATATTGCATTCTAGTTGTAACATGATTTTATTGCAGTTTATGGTAATGAATTCACAAATTAAAATTCAAGTAACTTTAATAACTAGATATTTGTGAATAATTCATGGCTTATTTTTCTAAACAAGCAAAGTTTTATTATAAATATTACCAAAATAATCAAGTCATTATTTTAAAAAAATGTTCAGAATGTTTGTTGTAAGAAAGAAATGCGCACTTGTGTCATATTGTTTATTGAAAATAAAGATGAGTATATTTTAAATCCTCTTCTAAGAGTATAACTATATAATCTCTAATATAGAATATTCTTTTATAAGTTAGTATATATATATATTAATCTAATGCGTACATACATTTTGTACTCATGATGAACTGTAAGCTTTAAATGCATATATAGTTAATCATTTTAAATGTATTGAATGTAATATGAATTATGTAGTAAATGAAAAGTGGATCCTTTTTTACAAAACTATATAGCATTGCAAAAGGTATTTCAAATTATTGATGCATATCTTGTTTACAAAATCGAGTACTACTGATAAGAAATAATCTCTTGTGGGGATAATTTTTTCTTTATTAACACTAGATTTTTTGATGTGAATATTGTAAAATACTGGCAAATATCAAATTTAAAGTTTTTAACAAAAAAATTGTATTTAATTAATATTATTAGAAATAACATCAACTTTTCTTCCTATTGGAAAATAAAGATTCACTAAATACCTAATTGTATACTGAATGTTCTACTGAAAAGATGGTTGATTTTGCTTCCTAGCTGCCTCTAATACTATCTCTGAATTAGGTAGGGCATTTGTTATGTAGAGACATAACTTACTCTAAAAATTCTAATATGCTAACATGTCTAGATCCACTATTTATGATGTGTGAGAATTAATGCGTAATTATCATCTGAAGACAAGTGATTGAAGAAAGCTGCTATATTTTGATTATTATTTAAACTCAAACGTATAATTTAATTAACATAACTTTTTTCTTACTGTTTTAGATATCTATTCACAAAGCTTAATACTAAAACCTTCCAGTCATGGAACAATTATATTATCTTTATTATTTAACTCCAAAACTTTTTTTTTAACTGAGTGGTACACAAATATTTTCTTATTTAATATCAAATCTCAATATTATAATCAATTTATTCATATATGCCTAAATATCTTTTGTAATCCATCTTTGCCATAGAGATAAATGGATACTTAAACACATAAAATAGTTATTCCGTCATTAAATTTTCTTATATACATTTTAATTTGTCTGCAATGTATATATGATTAAATTAAGCTAATTTAAATTTCACAATAAAAAAAAATTTTAACACACATTTGCACAGTATACTGAAGCTGTGCATATATATATATATGTAGGTATTCTCTGAAATGAAATATAATCAATTTATAGAACAACTATACACTTAAATAATAAATAAATTTATTAACATGTAATCGATTTTCATTCAAAAATGAACCTTGTCAAGATATTATAACAATTAAAAAATTCACGTGATTTACATATCTTAACACACCATCTACTGATTAAACTTAACTATAAACATGTTTTTATATTTTCCAATTTTTATATAATGACCATTTTCCTCCTAACTTTACAGACCCTTGTACTAAATTCATACATTTCTCTTTATTTTCATGTATATACAATGTTTCATAGACTTTTCTTTCTTTATAATTTTTACAATATTTGATAACTTCAATACTTTCTTCACAATTCATAATGTGTCCTGTTTCTAAAAAATGACAAAATGATCCTGATTTAATATCTTTCCTATTTATTGCTCTGTCATGTTCTTTACTCCTTTCTATCTTACTTTTTGCTGACTGACCTATATATATCATCTTGCATCTTTTACAAATAATTTTATAAACTATTACTATCTTATCATTCATATCATTTCTTATTTTACAATTACTTACTAATTTTTTTTAAAGATTTACTATTTTTCCATCCAATACCTATGTTACGATTCATTTTTTCTTTTCTATCATTTAGATTTTATATACATCCTTGGAATATGGAATAGAAATCCATTTCTTATTTTTTCTTTCATTTTTATTGCTAACTTTTTTATAACTATTTTTATTTTTTAAAATATTTCTTACAACCATACTATTATATCCATATTCAATGTATTCTTCTTGGATTTTTGCATCTTTATCATTTAATGTAAGCGTATCATTTTTTTCTTTTATTCCTATTAGTACCCCCATTTTATGTAGTGCTTTATGTTAATCATTCCATTTTCATCCTTTTTTATTAATAAATCTAAATATTTTATTCCTTCTTCATTATTTTCTATAGTAAATTTAATATTAAACGTATTTTTATTTAATTCATTAAAAGCTTTCATTATGCTTCTTCCATTTCCTACAACTAAAATATCATCCACATACCTAAAATACTTTATAATTTTTCCATTTTCAATATACTTATCAATTACTTTCTGCTCAATCCAATCAACCATAGTTGATGCCATAATGCCACTTATCGAACAACCCATTATCCATCCTTTTTTTATATTCCAAAATTCATTATTATATTTTACATATAAAGTTTATCTTAATTTCATCAGTTATTGCATCGTATAGCATTGTATTTATGAAAGAAAGTAATGAATAATTTTGAATTGTAGAATCATTATTTTGAAAGAAGATGAGATAGGCTTTTCATGTTTTGGTATAGGTTAAAGTCAAATACAAATGAGATTGAATATAAATGTTAACAGTGAATAATAAAGAATCATAAATATTTTTCATGTTTTATTTTAGTAAACTATTTTTTAAAAAAAAGACAACATAATAGGAGATGATAATTATTCACGAGATTTTTGAATAATTTTGATATTTAATTTCTACGTGTTAATGCATATTTTTTAAAAGAAATAGAAACATCCAAAATGAACAACGCAGAATAGAATGAATGCTTATATTTTTGTGAATATTATTTTACGTTTTAAACATGCATGAAAAACACACATAGGGATTTTATTTAGAGTAGTGCCAAGCAAAGTATATAAAAGAACAACAGTAATATTATTTGATTAAAGTCAATTTATTTATTGAGCGAACGAAGATAAATATTTGAAATAACACTAGCACTATCATACTAGAAGTTTGATTAATTTATTATAAAAATCTATGAACATATTTTGAAAAATGAATGTTACTTCAGTATTTTATTTTTTTATATTTTCATGTACACTTAAGAAAAACATATTTTAACTATGTTATTAATGGATATTATATTAAACTATAAGTGTATTCTTAAATTAGTATTATTATTTTAAAACAATGTGCAAAAGTTAATAAGTCGGAGTAAAGGCTTATTTACTTGTTGATTTATTTTTTTATTTTCAATGTGGAAATATGTAATTTTAATATTTTTTTCATTAGTTTAGTATTTGTTAGGTTTTTGTCAAATATAATTGTAAATATTGTATATAGTTTTGTTAAAAGCATAAAATAATAAATTTTGTTAAATTTGTTTTATAAAACTTTGTGTTATATTGATTTTATTTACCACCGCAGATACATGATTGTCAGAAACCAAAACAAACATAATATTTGCACCGTACAGATATAATTATTATTTTAAGAAATCATAATGCTTCAGAATATAATATATTTGAAAAATTTCTTTTTGTATTAATATTATTATTATGGTCATAATTGATTACACAATTTATTGCATAGAATTTTAATATTGTTTGAAACCACATATTTTTCAGAATTTATCAGATTATACCACATATTTTTATTTAAGATGCCACATGAGAACTAAAAGATTACATTATATTATTATTGTTATCATCATTATTATTAGTTACCATAACATTAAACAGTGGATACGATTAATAATTATTTAATGAATAAGATTATTATTATTAATCAGGTGTAGTTGAGGATGATACCAAATCCCTTATCCAACTTGACTACAGAAGATTATAAATTGATTAGTTATTTTAGAGAACCTGAGATAGTTATATTGTTTTTAATAAAGTGATTAGAATTTATTTAGTAACATTATATTAAATTGATTGTTATTATTTTAAAGTTGTAAGAATGTTATGAATTTATTATTTGAAATAATAGGGGCGATAGTATTCTTATGCCATTGAAATTGTATCCTGTGGGATATTAGCTCAATGTAATTCTTTACTGCTTGTACTTCACTTTATTGTCTCATAGTTTATTAATATTTTATTTATTTAGTTTCTTATAAACCGAACCATTTATTATCATTAATCAGTTAGAGCTAGTTAAATAGTAGATATTATCATAAGATATTCTTATTATTGATTATAGTAAGATTATATGTATTTTAGCCGAGCATAATTATTTTATCTGAGCTAGTCCTATTTTCCTATCATTATATTTCTGGAAGGTGATGATGCAATATACATGTGTATATATATGTTCTTATGTATATATTGTTGCCATAAACTAGTAATACTATGGCCTTTTAAAAATAATGTGAAAATAAAATGTAATTTATTATGAAATTTAATTCTATAATGAAATTTAATATTTTTAAGAATAGGCATATGTGAGTAAGAAGGTTCAAGTCAGCAAAGAAAGAAAATTTTATTTAAATTATTAAAATCAACTGATGTTAAAAGAATGTATGAATTAAAATCAAATATTGGAATTTATATTTTAGTCTATCATTGTCATTATGGTAAAACAGTGACAAGAAATATGTAATTACTGTAAGAGATTAGTTAAAAAAAACCAAAGGTATTCGGAATTTAAGAAAATCCAGTAAGTAAATTTTTAAAATAAAACTATATCAAGACTATCATCAATAAGATTTTTTTTTGTAAATTAAAAGAAGTTTCTCTTAGTTTTTAAATTAATTAATCAATTTGGAAAATATCCAGATGCCTCTGTTTTTGAGAAGTACATATATAGGAGCAGGGAGGAAAGAGTTAAATTCTTGTAAAGTACATCATGCTATGACCAGTGAGTATAGCACCTCAATTTCTCTACAGAGGAGCGTGAGTATGGAACTTGTAGAATGTGATGCAGCTATACAATTGATCCAAGTTGCTGACATACCATGTTATGCTGTTGCCATCTAGAGAATGCCACTGACCATTGGAAGCATCTGAGTGACCAGCAACCAATATCCAAGAGCAATACCCCATAGTGCCAATGAACTATACCCAGAAGTTCAGCATAGTGTTTTACTATCTATCAAAATCCTTTGAAGGTATGTTGGAATATGATTTTATTTTGGGATTAATTAATTTTAATTTACTGGTAAACAGTTAAAGCCTCTTTCTTTCCTTGCTCAAGTAATTATTTATTAACTGTTATTTTAAATGTTTTTTAGTATTATATAAATATTGTATGATTAAAGTATTTTCCTTATTGTATTATGACCTATGCTTAAGTAATTGGATATTATGGAAGATAGACTATTGTAATATGCTCGATCCTTAAGAAAAGAAAATAGTTTATTTAATTTAAATATTTAGTAAACAAAAATGAAATGTATTCTTTTTTTATTAATACTGAATGAATATAATTAATTATTCTTGTTTTTTTCTTAATGTTCATGCAAACACTGTATAAATGTATATTAAATCTATTTGTTAATGTTTTTAAGCTACTAATTTTTAAAAAGTTTTTATGTGCTTTGATTCTATATTTACAATTATTCTAAATGGCTATTCATGCCTACTCTATGCCTTAGCAATGAAATACTATTTCAACATATGGAAATTAATCTAATATTCTGTCTACATAGAGACGGCTGTTAATTTTCAGATGGTTCAAAGTGTTTGGGTATTTTGAATTTCAGAATATTAGCTGGAAAAATACAGGATATATGCATAAGTGTATTAGTTAGAGTTTTCAAAGCAAAAGACAAAAAATGATAGTACTATCGTCAGATGTCCAATGATTATTCAAACTTATAGATGATTATGAATTATTGCTGAAGCTAATCTTGAACAATTCCAATAATAAATTGTATTAAAACAAAATATTAGCAGGAATCAAATTATATTTTTTGTGAATCTAAATTTATTCCATCTCAGAGCAAAATTTGGCTACAGTATTTTTAAATAAAGAATGGCCTTAACACTTAATGTTTATACTTACTTCTCTATTTATTAAACATACATATGAGTCTTAACACTTTAGATAAGTAGAAGAATTGTAAGTGCATTAATATTACACTATTTCTAAGGTTTGATGTATTTCTTTTTATTAATAAATAGTTTGTATTCAAGATATCCACAGTATGTACCAGTGAAATGGTGACAGCTTCTCTCTAAGCTGTCAGCAGAGCCATCTCTAAGTCAGTTCATGTGTTATATGGTAACGTTAGCTATTCAGGATAAAAACTTTAAGATGCATAACATGGGTGAATCACAAATTGTGGCATGAAATGTGTTACTCACATGAACATTAAATTTTGTAAATTTGCTAAACTACTGAAATTTTTGAAATTCACAGGGAATATGAATGCATGTGTTGCTAAAACCTAATTTGCAATATATACCAGGGAGAACATTGAAGATAATCAATTGAAGAATAAATTACAGACATTTCATTTTGGATCATCTGATGTTCCACATATAATGCTTTAAAATGTTCATAAATAAGTAAATTATGTTCCTACATAATAAGCATAGATGCAGATATTATACCAAAGCTTGTAATAACTATTATTTTATATTCACTGCCTAAAAATGTGAAAAGATAAAACATTTAAAACAAATAATTGGAAATGTATATATTTATCTACTTTTATAGTTTGACAACAGTTATTTTTGTTTTGCATTTACTAATATTGTAATGCTTGCACAAAATTACATACAGTAAGAATTTAAACCACTCTTTAGTTTTCTGTCATATTGTAAATATTAAAAAACTTCACACAATTTTGCTGCTTTCAAAAAAACTAAATTTTAGATAAGTGCTTGAAATGAGAAGACTGACCATGTTTTTCTTGATTTTAAACTCAAAGGTAAAATGTCAATAAATTTTAAATGGTTTCTATGTAATATGTCTGACAAGAGCATGCTCATTTACATGGCAGGAATTTGGCCTTTTTGGTTATGTTAAGCCCTCAAAATGGAATTTAATAGTTCTCTTTCAATTAAAAGCACTTTCTCACTCACTGAATTATAAAGAGAATTACACTTAACATTTTACACAAACTTAGATCAAAGAAAGAATGTAGAAAAATGAATTCACTACATGCCAAAATGGTTTGGTCACATTTTCTCCCCAAAATTTTTTATTTAATCTAAACATAAATTGATTCATTGTATCTTTTTATTTAAATAATTACAATATATACATTATAAATATTTATTTGTTGCACATGTTAAAATATTCCTAATGGATTTGTATTATTTTTTTTTAAAACTATTTAATCAGACTACAGAAAAAAATAATATTTAAGAATTTGGTTTACTAATTTCTTAATTTAAGTTAGCAATGATATATATAATCTCTATAATTTTGATTGTTGACATGGAACTCAAATTTGATTTAGAATAAGAAAGCATTGACCATGCATATAAATATTGATCATTCGCTCATGAGAATCTATATGATTGACATCCTCTTCCTTGCTTTTGTTCTGCTTATAGAAATCACTATATTTTTATTGGCATTTTGGGTGATGGTCATTCTGGTTGGATACTCATCAATCAAAATAGCATATACAGATATGAAGGTAACATTGTGTTTTTTATCCATAAACAGTTCAAATGTCAAACATATTTTCGAATTATAAAATATGCTTCAAATAAACATTAGTAGATCAGCTTAATCCAAAACTAAAGATTGTTAAAAATGTAGCATAACATCTCATAGTTAAGTCTTATTTTAAAACCTTTCATAAAATATTGGTCCTTGATTTATAGTTCAGGTGATATGGCAACCAAAGCTTTGAACATAATCACAAAATGATTGTGCTCTTTCTTTGTGGATAAGTAAAATTCTCATAGATTTGGGGGTGTGTGAACATTTATTCAAAACTTATTAGTGTTGGGCATTGTCTTGAAGCAATAAATACTTTATGGATCCAAACAAAGGAGAACATTTCATTTAGATATGTTATAATGAATAATACCTTTGTTATTTAAGCTTAAATCTTTACAAGAGTTTTAAGGTGCTATCGTATGGATCCACAATTTATGATGTGACAATGTGTTCCATAGTTTCATCTTCATTGCTTTTTCTGTAATCATGAAATTTTGAAAAGCACTTCGCAATGTTGTGACTAATTGCTTTATAACTATATACCATTTAAATCATTCAAAATGTTTTCAACAGTAATTTTGCCCAATTTGTAACAATTTAATGTTGCCATATTAGTCTATTATAGGCTAAGTTATTAAAGATATATTTCATGTTATAATCCTAGCCAGTGATGCTACCACCTTAAAATTTTGATTTGTTATGAAGAGTTTAACTATGGTACAATATGACATTTATTGCTTCAGAGATGTTGCTATAGACAACTTAAAGAGAGAAACAACTAGTTTTTTTAATGGGACAACTTAGGTATACTATGACATTTTGATTATATATGTTTACTGTTTTAAGAAAAAAAATGATTTAAGAACTTTTTTTAAAGGTTTGGATAACTTTGTGAAATAAAATTATATTCATTTGTTTATTTTTTTGTATTCGAAATATATATTTAAAGGTAATGTATCATTAAAAGTAATTACAATCATTATCATAAAATAAAAATAACAAATTTAAAATGTTTGCAGCTAGTTGTCTTAAAGATATTGATCAATTTGGAATTTTTCTATATAAGTTTTAAAATTGGAAGATTTATTTCTATTTTTTAATTATTCTGCACCTAAAATTTGATTAAAATGACAAATAATAATATTTGCTGATTATTGAACATTTTTTTCTCTAAATATCAGAACTGCAAACTTTTCTTCAACATATTAATGAATAACTAGAAGTTACTCGATAAAAAAATCTCAGTATTCAGAAATTATTTAGCTTTCTTTTATTAATACTTTTTAATATTTGACTGAATATATGTATAATTTATATACTTGAAGTTTTAGATGTAATTATATAAAAGATTTGAACATAAACTTTCAAGCTTCATTCAACCGTCCATTCTATCTCATACAACCAATACATATGTGAAAAAGATAGATGGTCTTTAACATACAGATTTCATGCCGAACCATCACTCATCAGAGGGTACAGATCACCATCTTCCACTCATATATTGCAATAAGTGCTCAGTTTATGTTAAAATAACAAATCCTCAAACGTAAGATAGGCTTCCTTCTACTCCATCCTCCAAATCTTCAGTCATCTATACCATTGAAAATCATGATGGAAAGTCAAAATCCCTTGTTGATGTCAATATGGTCATGCCCATGGGTACTTTAAGTCACTCAGACCTGTCATGTATAGGCCATCCAGTTAAATACACAGAAGAGGGATGGGAAGAATACAGGATGAACTTGAAATATTTGAGTGAATATAAGTATAATTTATATTATTATGGTTTTGAATATAATTATATAAGGGATTTGTACAGAAATTTTCAAGCTCTTTTTAGTCATCAATTCCATCTTATATAACTAACACACATGACTTCATATATGTAAAAAAGATAAATGGTTTTCAATGTAAAGTTTGTGCTGAACTAGCACTTATCAGTTAGTCCAGATCATCATTTCACACACATACAATCAATTCTCAGTTTATATTAAGATAGCAAATTCTCAAACTAATCCAACTCTTCATTCATCCATATCTTAAGGTCTCCAATGTATGAATTTTGTGCTGAACTAGCACTTATCAGTTGGTCCAGATCATTATTTCACACACATACAATCAGTGCTCTGTTTATATTAAGATAGCAAATCCTTAAACTACTCCAACTCTTCATTCATCCATACTCTTTCTTTCAGTACTAAGAAAACAACTCAAACTATGACACATCATGCTGGTTCAGCAAAGTCCTTTGTCCTATCTGAATACTGAATGCTTTCTTGGAATGACTTTCATGACAGTCTCATATATCAGTCATTAGCAGTAGTTTCTTTGCAAAGTAGAAAAATTATTCCATTTTCAGAAAAGGCATATAGAAAAAATAAAAATTATAAGTATTGACTAAATTAACTAGTTATTGGGAATTGAGTTCTGAAAGAAACAGATTATACATTAATACTTAAAAGTCAATGTTTCCTGATTATACAAAGAATAAATTTATAAACCTATTTGATATTTTGCGGAAATTTTATTATAGTAAAACAGTTTAGGATATATTATTATAATGTAACAAAATAGAAACCATTTTTAAACATATAAAACTGGAAAAGATATTTTGCCATTGTGCCACTTGGTTATAGATGAGTGTCACATGATCATAGAATTATTTGACTTCATCCATACATTCTTACTTAAAATGAGAGGCATGAGTATTATAACTTGTGGTGAATGTTGTTGTAACTATATGTGAATATTAAACCATGAAATGTGTTAAGATGTCTATGTCAAAAGTGCATGCTGTAGTAAATTCTATGCTCAAAATTTTTTTCAATTGACTTATGCCTCCATTTCAAACAAAGAAGCTATCAAATATTTCAATATTTTGATATCTTTACAAAGTACTTTACAATTTTTGAGGCTTAAAAAATATATAGGAATGTACGTATGATAATTATTGGAAATTTTTGTTGAAAAATATGAAATGAGACAGATAACAGTAAAAACTATTACTGAATTTTGGGGAAAAAAACACAAATTACAATAATTATTTATACAAAGCATTACTAAATAAGATTACACCAACATATTGATAAAGAACACTTAATTTCAATCATGATTTAGACAAAGGTTAGTACCACAATTCACACATTTTCTGATCATACGCTTATATAGGATATTCATTTAAAATGTGATCAACATTTAAGTGAATGTATTTGGTACTTATATAATATGCCTTCCAGAAAGATTACCAACTGTTATTTTAAATTATCCATTTTCAGGTTCTTCCAACAAATATGGCCAACTCTTAAGTTATTGTATTCACTATTTATGTTTTCTTTATTAAAATGATAAACAGACAAAATCCCAAAAATCCATTAAAGAAAATGAAACATGATTAAGCAAACTATAACAGAGGTGCAGACGGACATCATTTTTCAAGTGATCACTATCTTATAATTTTGAAAATATTCCACTGACACAAAAATCAAAAGGTTATGATTAAAACAATATAAATTCAATACCCCAGCTGTAAACTAACCTCAATGTACTCATAAATGATGTTTTGAGATTTCTAACCATGTTCCTTTCTAAGAAAATAGGTGTTTTGAATATGTTCACCCATGATACTACCATTGTATCTCTGTTCATATAAAGTTTAATATGATAATTATTGCATACTTTTCAGGCAGTCACTATCTTGTGATTTTGAAACTTCCACTGAATTTTGTTCTGTTGATGAAAAATTTTAATCATTTCCAAAAATGGTATGGCAAAAAAGAAAAGTTAAAAAAATCATCATGAGTTAATGAATGCCAACAAAATATAACATTAATTTTAGGTACATGGTATCTGTTCACCTCATGTTAACATGTGGATATTATATTATGAATGAAATTTATTAAAAAATGTACTGGAATTTTTTTAATTAACATTCAATTTAGAATGCATTTGTTAATATTTTTTAAAGTTAACAAACTACAAATATTTGACAAAATAATTTTGAGAAAAAAAAGTAAGAATACTTTGATCCTGAAATGTTTCATATTAATTTTAAAAAATTCAAATACATATTTTAATAAATTCTATTTATAACAATATTTAAATTAAAATTATTTTTGTTGACATCGTTTAACATGCGGCAATTAATTTAACATTAATTTTTTGACTTATCATTTTAAAAAATATGATTAAAATTTGGGATCTTTCATTAACAGAACAAGATGCATTTGGAATATTTCAAAATTACACAATAGTGCTCATCTGAAAAGTAATGTCTGTCTATGTTGTGTTTGGTTAGGCTTGCAGGTTCATTTCCAAACCAACAGATACAAAACGAACAACTATTCAGCAATTAATAGGTACAGTTTATTAGTACAAAATATATACATGTTAGTTAAACAAATGTACAAATACAGTTGATAGACTTCACTGCTGAGATAGTCATGCAGAGTAAGGAACTCGCTTCCAGCTAATGATTAGCCTGCATCATGAGTTCTGGTAAGACTCTTCCAGCTATGTAGTTAGCTTGCCTCAAGTCGGCTCTAGTTCAGACATAGCAGTTTCCAGTCCATAGGTGGACTTGCCTCACTGCATGGACATCGCAATAATGACTAGATAAATACCTTTGCTGATGGCAGGTTTAATGGAGAGCATGTTCTGTCATTCAGGTTAACAGAAGTAATTGCTCTCTGCTTTGCCTCCAAAAGGCTGACTATTTAAAGGCAGAGCCCCTACCTTACTGGAAACACGCAGATCCAGTTTACGAACCCCAGTGAAGGTTTTAATCCTGTTGGATAGCAACTGGGTGCTAACCAATCAGGCAAGGAATATGGAATAGTCCACTTCTGAAGGCAGGGTCAGATATGACAGTCTGCATATTTGTTATTGTTTGTATTTTGTACTGTATTTACTTTAAAATTTTTTAATTACAACCCTTTGAAGTTTTGTATTTGTTTATCATTTTAATAAATAAAAAAACCATAAATATAGTCAGCCATATTGTTTACATCATGTGTTGAAAGCCCCTGAAAATGGATAATTTAAAATAAAAATGGATGGCAACCTTTCTAGCAGGCATATGTACCCAATATCTAGTCTTAATATTAATAATATCTGCATGTATCTATATACAAAGTCAGGGCATCAGATTGGTATCCTGATTTCAATCCAAATCATAAAATATTGAATGTTGATCACAAACTTTAGAATTTTTCTTTAACATAGCTGTTTTTAGCCTACCCTACTGTCCATTACTTGCTTGAGAGGTAAAGGAATAGTACTTGTTTTGTCTAGAGTAAAAATCAGAGATGTAATACCTCTTGATTGTATTTTTCAGAAAATTAATATGAGACATTATTTCTTTTTAACTGCTCTTCAGTAGAAGTAATGAATATGACTCTAATATCCTCATTCCAATAAGTTATATGCTCGGTGAATGTTACCTATTGCTTGCACCATTTTCTATGATATTCCAATTGAATCAAGAGCTTTGTTATACAACGGTCCACTTAAAAAATTTTTTAAACTTTCACTCTAAATTGTAAAAGAAAAAAAATATAGTAACTAGATATTACCATATGGTGGTCAAATAAATACTATCCAAGATTGCCAAAGGGCACATAGAGTATGCAAAGATTAAATCACTTTCACTACATAAAATTATAAATTAATGGTTGATTACCCAGAAGTATATAAGGAGATTGAGAACTGGAAATGACAAACTTAAAATTAGATTTTATGGATAATGATATTCAGAGATTGTTAGCATATCACTCTACTAAACCATAAAGAATCTGACTAAAAATAATAGTAGCAATATATTTTTCAGTGTTATAATCAAATAATGCAATAATAATAATAATAAAAATACTACTAATACTACTGCATTATTAAACAATACATTGCCATTGTTATCGGAAAATCTATAAATAATTCTATTCATTAAAATTTACTAGCATTAAAACAACAATGAACTTTTAACAATTTATTACTGATATTTATTATTATAGAATACAAGTCACAAATAACACAATGTTTAATTAAATAAATAGTAAAACACCTGCAATAATATATCCAAATGCACCAAGTGAAATTTGCTTAAATCTTGGTACTTTAAAATTAAAATTGGCAATAACTACAGCTAAATTATAACTTGGATAGCTACATTGACCACATAACTATCCAATATATTTGGGCACCAAAAGCCAACAACAAATGTAATCTGAATATTAAGAAGTCCTCGAACAATTGCTGTGGGAACAAAAGGTCATACAAGCAGGCAGGTACCATAATATCTAGATTTAAAAAAACCCACCTTTACAGAGTAATGAGTCCTCTTATAGACAACAACATCTAACTACAAGTACTAAAATATTGGGTTCTAATTCCAACTTAAATTTCATCTCGGGTTCTTTATTAAATTTAGGTTCTTAATAAAATTTAAAATTTCATCTCAGATTCATAAATGTCTATATCTCAGAATTGAAAAAAAATTATGTATTACAATAAAACGATAATAAGTACAATTCTTAAATAATAACTATTTAAGTTAAACATCAAAAATGTTCTATCTTCCTTAATTTTTATTAGAGATTTTGTGTCTTAGGCAAGCAGATATGCAGTAATTAAGTTTTTCAATACTTTACAGAACACATTGCTAGAAAATAAAATATTTCCAAATATCTAAAAATTTCTTGGATAAAAATTTGATTTCTACCACTTATAAATATTTCCAAGTTTTATATCTTCTGACAAAATTGCAACAAGTACTAAATGAAATAATGCAGCAGGTAAAAAATGTATATTTTATACTAGCATTTCTCAACCTTTTCTGCACAACCCAATAGACTTCTTTGAAATAGTTCTGCAACCCAAATGTTTATTACATAAATTATAAAATAAAAGAGATATTACATCAGCACGGTACTGTATATATATATTCAGATCAATTTGATAATATTTATAATGAACAAATAATTTGTAAGTTAAAAGTTGAGTTAAAGTTAAACTACATATTTTTAATTTAAAAGCTTAACACATTTTGTTAATTACCAAAAAAAAGTGTTTTCTTTTCAAATAAGGTTTTATTTATATACGAAATACAAGCAAAAATTACAAAAATAAATTATACAGAATTTTATTTAAGTTATGTATAAAAAATAGTCTACTTTGACGCTTTGGCTGCATTAATTTTAGTTGCATTTTTGGTTGCAATTTTTTGAACAATTACATTTTGAAAATAATCGAGAAATTTAACATTATGATTATTTAAGTTCAAATTTACAATTGAATTTGAGAAAACTACACAAAGCATAGGTAGTATTACTTACTAATTTTTTTTATTAATACTAATATTTTCTTAAAATATAAAAAGATTTTTGCTATCAGATATTTGTTTTTATTTCTTGGTGCATATTCGCGACCCATTAAAATTTAATGTGACTCAATATTGGGTCATGACCAAGGTTGAAACGCTGTTTTTCCGGTCGCAATTTGAAATATAAATTTTTATAGCGGTTAGTTAGTAACATGGAACTTTTTATAATATGGGAGGCCACCCAATAACCATACCGAACCATAGTTGAAAAGTAAATATCACCATATCTCTTAAACCCGGGTCCAGTTACCATCTACCTTATGCAGGCTTTAGACTCACTTAGGTCATCCCACCCCAACCTAACCCCTGAGAGGCAAGCCCAGGAGTTGAGGTGGGGGGGAGTTGAGGGTTGCCTAATTAGGGTGTTTTGTTTAGATTTGGTGTTTTTTCTTGTAGTTTGTTGGTGTGTGGGGGGGGGTGTGGTCGTATATATTAATATAGAAGGTTATAATAGGTGTTTCAGTTAAATAATGATAATAAAATTAAATTAGTTTTGAGATGGGGAGATATGCTAATTTATAAATATAAAATATTTATTTACAAGTATATTTATAAATTTTTATTTACATAGTACTTTATTTAATAAATGGTTTAAAATATTTATATAAAATAAAAGTAAACGTTTCTTTATATTTTTTTATGAAATACTGGTTAAATAAAAAAATATAAGGATGTTGATAAAGTAAAAAAATATTATTTTTGAGGGGGAAACAAGATTAATTGAGTATATTATGGGTGTGAAATTTTAACAAATTATATAATAAGATGAGTGTAGAAATTTGCAGTTGGTTGTAGTTTTTCTTTGGGGATAAAAAAATGAATGGAAGGTGAATAATTAATAATAGAATATTATATTAGTTGTTATTATAATTAAAATATATATAATATATTTTTTGTATATTTTTATTATATATATTTATTAGGGTGTTGGGGGGGGTGTTGTTTTGTGGTTATTGTTTGGGGGGGGTGTTTTGTTTTTTTTTTTTTTTGTTTTTATGTGTTTTGGGGTTGTTTTGAGTGTTTGTTTGTGTTTTTTGGGTGTTGTTTGGTTTTAGGTGTTTTTGGAATGGTTTTATTTGGTGGGTTTTTATTTTGTGGTTTTTGTTGTGTTTATATTTTCCCACGGAAAAAGTAAAATTTTTTTGTTATGTGGTGTGGGTTCATTATTTATAGTTGGGTTGTATTTGAAAGGTTCATTTTTTTTGGGGGGGAAAGAATTTTTGTTTCTTGATTTTCTTTTTGGTGGAGTATATAATTGTCGCTCTTATCAGTTGTTGGAGTGTTACTGTTGTCTTGGGCTCAACTACCTTGCTAACAAAATTGTTTAAAGTTTGCTGAAATAAGGGGAAAAAATATGTCATTACATGTTTTTGATAGTTCAAAAGTTTTGCTACTTTGAGGTGTTTTGTCTAGAGTTCTTGGTTTTTATTTATTTATTATTTAAAAAGTTTATTTAAAAATTTTTACGTTGTTTTGAAATAATTGGTCGCTGTTCCTTGTTAAAATAATCATATTTTTAAAATATATTTTTTTGAAAATTTTGGTGTGGGTTTGTTGTTCTTTAGTGCTTCTGTTCGTTGTGTCGATAGTATTTTAACGAGTGAGAGATTCAGAGGTCTCAATTTATTTAATTTTAATTCTGGTTGAAATAAAATATTATTTCGTTGTTTTGATAGAGAAGTTATTGTTCTTTTTATTAAAGTTTTTATAAAACTAAAAGTTGGAAAATTTATTTATCTAATTTTAATATTTATGTTATTTTATTTAAAATGAGTTTTAAACTTAGTCATGTTATTTTGTCTTTTAAAGTTGTTTATCTTTATTGAAAAAAAAAATAAATTTATTTTTGTCGCGTTAGTTTTTAAAGAAATCGGCAATAAAAAAAAGTTACTAAGTTTTAACTTTGTTGTTTTTTAAAAAATGTTATCAACTTAATAATGTTATTTTTAATCCTTTACCAATTTATTTTTATAGACAAAAAAAAAAAAAGAAAGGTAATAAGTTTAATTTTTTGTTAATGTTAGTTTATAAAAAAAAAAGTAATAAAAAAAGTCCACTAAGTTTAAAGTCTGTTGGTGGATTTATTTGTGTAACAAAAAAAAAAAAGCTAATAACTTTGAATTGTTTTTTTAAGTGTCAAGCACCAGACAAACGCAACCCGCAACTGCCTGCAAGTGCAATGGTTGTTTTTTTTTTAAAAGTGCAATAGAAAAGTTTGTTTGGTTATTTGTGTAACCAAAAAAAAAAAACTAATAACTTTGAATTGTTTGATGGTTGTTTTTAAAAAAAGCCCAAAAAAAAAAAAAGTAAAAACAAAATAAACACAGAAGCCAGTTAATAAATCCAGACCACCAAAACGCTTAATCAACCAGGATAACCTCATTATTTAAATACGCTCTGCCCAGTACCTTTTTCGTAATCAAATTAAATCTTAACTTCCAACCTTCCTTCCTTTGTCATAGACGCTGTCACAAAAGTAGATCCTGTCCCCAATGCCAAGAGGAGTCCTACACCACACATTACAACAGTAAGTGGAAAGGAGACAAATAATATATAATAACACAAGCACTTCTACCTATAATCTCGTTGCAAAAACCACAAAACTAAACATTCCCAATCATCAGATTATCAATTTTTATAACATATTCAATCTGGTTTGTGAGATGTAAAATGACATACACACAGTCTCATCCAGATCAACATGCCTGTTTTACGAAAAAATGGAAAAAATTAAAAGAGATCAACTATTGTCATCAAAATTTATTTTTGAAGAGATTTGGAAGCTATACAAACTCCCAAACACTCAAATATACATGGATAATGACATCAATTGCCAACATTGGACAATATTATATAACTCGAGTCTTTCAAATTTAATTGTTTAACAATTGTCTCAATCATTTAAAATGTGTGGGTTTTTTTTCTCATTCCTTTAATTATGTTGCTTTATACAAAATGTAATCTTTATTAGACCTAATAAAATTTGTTTTTAAAGTAAGTTTAAAGTTTGTTGGTATGATTTATTTGTGTAACCAAAAAAAAAAAAGCTAATAAGTTTGAAGTTTGTTTTAAAATGGTAAAAAAAATATTTTTAAAAATAAAAAGGTCTAACTTTTTTAAAAAAAGTCTACTAAGTTTAACTTTTTTAAAAAAAAAAAGCCTAAGTTTGAGTTTGTTTGTGTGTTTATTTGTGCTTAAAACAGTGTAACTTCATCGTTTTGTTGTGTTATTTTTTTTAAAAAGGCAAGAAAAAAAATGCATAGTTTTGGTTTGTTTTTTTTTATTGGGTATAAATTCCTATTTTGTTGCGTTAGTTTTTAAAAAAAAGAAAAAATGTTATAATCTACCGTAGAAATTTTAAAGTGTTGTTTTATTTTATATTTATTTATTATTTGTTAAGTTAATAAAAAAAAGATTCTTAAGTTATATCCAATTATATTACATAGTAGTGTATAAAAGGGTAAGAATAAGTAAAAATTGAGTTCAAATTTTTTTGTCAATATTTAAAATTTGTGTGAAATATAAATAAGGAAAATTATATTATAATAAATACTTATTAAATAATAAAAAAAATTACGTATTTTAAAAGTTCTTTATTTTGCCTTGGGTTCATAAGTTCTTTATAATTAATTAGTTCATAAATAGTTTTGCCTATATAGCGATAAATTCCAAGGGTCAGTCGAGAGAGTCCTAAAAGCAAATTCTGAGGTAGGATTCAATAAAGTATGCAAATTGTTTGAGTTTTTATCCAAATTTTCCCTCCAGGTACTTTTTCCCATTATATATAGGAGTTTGTTTGTGAATTTTATCTTTTGTATTAAGAAAACTACCTCAGTATTCGAAAAATCTGGTGAGAAAAAATTTGAAAAAATTCGAATTTTGTTGCCTGTAATTCGTTTACCTATAAAAGATATGCTTATTAAAGTATGTCAATGTAAATAAAGTGGTTTTAAATAATTTTGTTAAAATCTTTTTGTATGATGCTTCTGAATATCTTTCTACAATTATTTTAGTGTTTGGTTATTTATTTAATTACAATTTGTTTTTACATTGATCATAATTGTGAGCTGTGCTCTTTTCCATTTATTTCATCAATATAATATTGAGTTATTTATTTTTTACAAGAATTGTCATAAATGTGTATACAAAAAAATTATATACTAAAAAGTATGTGGAAAATATGAAATCATTTAATTTTGTCTCCAGTATTAAGGCTTTGAAAAATCTACAATCTTGTATGAAATTAATTTTAAATTGTTAAATGTCTATATGGGCTAAATATAAGTTTTGAAAAACTTTTTTTTCAGTTTGAAAAATATGAAGTATTTATGTTTTTAAGAAAAAGTATTTACCTATCTGTAATGGTTAAATCGCTAAATCTTCTGAAGGTTTAGTTATTAAAAAATAAAAAAATGTAAAATTTAAAAAAAGTAATAAATTCAATAAATTTTCTATAAATTCTGATAAGGTTTTAAGAAAATATTTGTTTCAATTTTTTT
This sequence comes from Epiperipatus broadwayi, assembly GCA_028023455.1. NCBI lineage: Eukaryota > Metazoa > Onychophora > Udeonychophora > Euonychophora > Peripatidae > Epiperipatus > Epiperipatus broadwayi. The sequence continues at coordinate 670,301 of JAQFVV010006286.1, read as the reverse complement.
TACTTGTATTACCATGTGGAAGTCACAAAACATCTTAATGTGGTTGGAACTTTTGGTTCAGTATGTTTCTATTTGGATTTTTTTGGGAGGGAAATTGTAATAATGGTCAAAATTTGGGATCTTCCTCACAGAACAGGATGTAGTGGGAGTATTTTTCCAAAGGGCTAAATAAAAAAATCCAGAGAACTACTTGACAATACCTGCATTTCTGTTTAGCAGATTTTATGGTGTCAACTGCAACAAAATTTATTTGTAGTGAGTTTGGAAACCCTTAAAAATTGCATGCCATCAACATAAATCAACTGTAAATATTGTATTTATATATTGGAGCATTTTCCTCATCTGGTATTGAGTATAATAACCTGTGCGCTATTATAACACTTGAATGTACTTTGAAAATTTAAATGAAGTTAAATTTTTCTAAAGACAATGCTCAATACTAGATGATAGAAATAATCCAATATATAAATTATATTTTATTCAATTTTGTAGATGTAACTAACTTATCTTAGAGGGAAATTGTAAAGCCTTCACTCATTTTTTGTAAATGTAAAAAAAAAAACCCATCTTAGGAAAAAGTGTAGGCCCACCATTCAATTTTTAGAAAGTAAATAAAAAAAATTGAAATAAAGATTGTTAATTATATTTATAAGAAATCATTACTGTTTTAATTTAACAACAACAAAAAAATTGAAATAGCAATTGTTAATAAAATCTATTGGAATTTATTCTATTTTTAAAAACTTAACATTAATTTTGTAAATATCGGAAGATTGTTAATGAAATGTATCAAAAATATGGGCTACCATCTTTGTAAGCACTAAAAACTGTAAATTTATCAACAATACAGACTGCTATCTTGGTCATTCTGAAAATATTAAAAAATTTCTAACACATATTGCAATGGTTTTGCTACATGTTCTAAAAACAATATGGACAATAAAGTATATAATTGGTTAAGAAACTCTGATAATGATCAAGCTAAATCCTTTAATAACTGCATTAGATGCTTCAAAAAAAAAAATTAGTCTTTTTCTGTAAGTTTGTGATGATGTATTTTAGATGTCATAATATGTTGAACTATTTCCATCACCTACCATTAAATGTTCAATGTCTAGAAAATTTTAAACTTGTCTAAATAAAACTTGTTAGTAATAACACACAACTTAGTAGAGAACACATCTTCTGTGTAATCTACTAACCAGTAGAGTGTAATCGGTTATCTAATATTACCTTGTGTGTTATTGCAACTGGTTATTTATATTTGGAAACCTTTATAGTTTAAAATTTTATAGGCATTCAACATTTAATGATAGATGATGGAAATAGGCCAGAATATAAACTTTACAAATTTAAAATTTACATGTAAATAAAAAGTTTTAAAATTTCATATAAGTATTTCTTCTAAAAAAATATTATTTATTAAAAACAAAACATTTTTTTAATGACAAAGTTGAGCATAATAACAATAATCTTAAATTCTATAGCATTAGCAAATAAAATATTATTTTAGAGAATCATTTTTGATTCTCACAATATTGATTTCACTAGTACTGAAATTACTAAAACAGATAAGAAACCTGGCTTTAAATTCATAGCGGTTTATATACTGCTAAATAGAAATTTTGCATTCTTGTTCTGATTTATAAAATAATTGTTTTAGACTTGGTAAAATAGATGTATTGGTTATCTTCGATAAAATAAATAATACAAAACATGTTATTAAAAGATTTCTTTAGCATATGCATTCTTATAAAGAATATAGGAAGTATTTTATCCTGTAATTAAAAATTCTAGATATTTAAATATTGCATTTTTGAAAATTTACTTTAGCATAAGTACTTTCATTCTGCTTTATATCTCTCAACATAGATCCACTTTATATGTGTTATGAAATAATGAAATTTATCCCTCAATTGAATATGTCAAGTTTTTATATGAATAATAGTATTTAAGAATGCTTTTCATCAATAAGCATTTAGTTTGGTATTTAATCACCCCTATGCTGAAAAGTTATATATATATGATTCAAATCACATTAAAATTCTTCCAGATAAAATGGAAATAGCCATCATTTTTATATAGTGTAACGGTAAGATTTATACATCCACACAACAAAATCTAGAGTATAGGCAAAACCCCCTAAAGTTGATCGAATCTAGATGGTGAGATCCAGAGCGCTCCATCTTACTCCATAACTTAATACCTTATGAATGACATTTCCTAAATTACACATGAGTTCAACTTTTAATTGCAGGCCAGCAGTAGCAAAAGATGAAGCAAGAGACTCAGGGAATAAATGAATAAAGTACTATTAAATTCGCGGAATACACACATATGGCTAAGTGAACTAACAATATATTAATAATTAATCACTAAGACTAACAGAGTGGTATTTATATATAAAATGATACACAAATAAATTAATATGGAATTGGATGCTAATCGGTTTACAAGCAATAAAGAAATAGAAACGAGTTATTTTTTAAATAATAATTTAATAAATAAAATAAATCCTAATCAAACAATTATTATATAATCGGTCCATGGGATATTATGCTCACAGGCATTACATAATAAAATTGGTAGTATTATATATTCTCTCATTGCATGTATTTAATAAAATAATCTGCAGTGATCATATTTATACCTATATTAATATGCCACATCCTAGCTAGTTTGCAGTCTGCCAAATTACATAGAACATATTAGCCAAAGTTATAACAAAATATACAGTGCTTCTGTAGCATCTGTCTACATATAACAGTTTAAGAAGTGAGCACATAATCAGGCTCAAAGATCTGCAGATTAGCATGATAATCTAGACTAGGGTTCAGCTGAACGCTGAATAATCATTTAACATAAAGGAGAGAAAACTGGTTTACGTTAGGTCTAATGACACATGCTATGGCACATATTAAAATATTAATAAAGATAAAGAGGGTGCAAGTGAGTCATTGTTCACAAGCTTCAGCATCGAATGCCTGGTGCTCTAGGACTGAACGACTTGCTACAAATGTGAGAACCTTAATAGTTCAGGGAGTCAGATAAGCTTTAATAACAATCTGGACCCTTGTGTTCCAGTTCTAAAATACTTTGCTTTACCCGAACTAGAAGTACGAGTGACCTCCACCAGCACTCCTAAGAAAACATGCAGCAAGCAGTTAGTGTACTACAGGTACTTTATAACAACACGGTTGCAACCTATATAAATTGTAACAATTTACACCATTGTCAGTGTACGTTTACGTTTTTAAAATTTTAACTCGGCTGAATTCAAACCTTTATCCTTATCAAACCAACTTTCCTACAGTTATTCTTTCTTTCCAAGGGTGAATTTTTTTAGTGACGCATGTATTACTGATGGCCCTTTCCATACGAAGTTTTCCCAAAAAAAAATCGAGTCATTCACCCCTTATTCGAAGTTTTCCCGAACTTTGGATCATTCAAAGGAATAAGTGAAGCAACCAACAGCAGAACACATGCATATCAGGTAATGAAATTGAACCCTTCCAGCTTTCACTTTTAATTAGACCTCTACATTTATGGACAACGTATATATATATATATTTTTTTGTTCGTTGCCAAGTGCCAATCTCATTATTTAACAAGAATAGTAGGGTCTATCAAATATTTATTTGATTCAGTCGTTTAATTAGTTGCCCGCCTTAATGCTCAGGGTGTGGTAGCGTCTTGCGCCAGAGAAGAAACGAAGGGGAACGAATTTTCAAATCAATTATTTCTATTTTCTTTTATTCCCATTAAAGTTTAAACTAAACCTTTTACAATCCTCATATACCTTTCTGTCTAATCTGTCTCGCTTTAAATTATCATTAAATTCACACCAGCACGCACATGTATAAGATTTTGGAACATATTAAATTCTATAACGTGTATTGCACTAAATCAATAATTTAATTACGGATCTACTAATACTTATTCAAAAAACATAATAAATGGCACACATATACATATAATAAATATTTTTAATGAATTATTATTAAGGAGAAAACAACAAAAGAAAAAAATTTAATAATGCAGATATATTACGAAATATTCTCGCAATTAGGTTGGATTAATTTAAAAAAAATTTAAAATGGCATAATAAGTGTATATTTACCGGTATAATATAATCTGAATAACTTGCGTATGTGTTTCCGAGTGCACTCACAAAACGATTCCGGGGATCCTGCCTAGGCAAATATGGCGTCCATCACTTCCACTTAACATTTCATTCCTTTAGTCCCTCTAAAGTGGCGTATTCAATCTACTGTTCTTTCTTCTTTTGGCTTAATTCTGGAATGGCAGACGATCTACACTGGATTCAAATAGCTTCAGTTATGTAGGGCAATTGGACATGTTGACTGTGGTATATATATTACGTGGCATAGGTAAAATGGCTGGAGTCCGAACACCGACCAGGCATGATGGTGATTCTACCCCATGCGATCCATGAGGTCACTTATATATGTAGTTCAGTTCACACAATTTACTTCTCCAACTTTCTACTTTTCAGCTAATGTAACAGCTTCTCCTTTCAATAAAAATTTAGAATATCTACACTTCTTATACGTCAGACTAGCAGAGCTCAACTGTCGGTTTTTTTCAAATTAGTTAATCAATCCCCATTGCCTTTCTCATTATCACTGGTATTCCTTTGTTTTAAAAATAGATTTTCTTATAAAAATGTTAACAAAAGGAAAACCACTTAGCGATCTTGACTCTTACTTATCTAATTCTTTTTTTAAATTCCTGAACTTTTAATTACAAATCTTTTTGTCGACTTTAACCAAACAAAAGAGATCGAAAATAGTTCAATAACTAATGGCATTCCATGTACCTTTTTCTTAATCAAAATTATTTCTGAAAAATCCATTTAATTAAAACTAACACATACAAAAAAAAATATATCCATTCAAGCAGTTGGATTTTGCTTTCTTTATTTTTCCTTCTTTTTATTGAACAATGAGATCCGTTTGGCCACTTAATTCAGGAAGTTTATACTCACAAAAGAAACTTTTCTTTTACCTGCTTTAAAATCTTCTAAATTTTTACTTTCTTCTTCTCAACAATAACATTTACCTACATATATGTATGCCACTCATAATATATGCCTACACCCCTCCTCGTTCCAGCAAATACACGTGCGCTTGATTTGTGTGACTTTTGCAAATAATTATATAATACTAATAATATATAAATAAAGAAAAAAAAATTATCTACAAACTACATTTTCGTTCCTTTTTTGTAACAGGGTTTGAACCCAGTTCCTGTTACAATATATAGAATGTAAATACCTTTAGCTAACATAACATGCCTTGAAAATAGAGAGCCTTTATTTGCATATCTATATAACCCAGTTCTCGAGACTAGTATCTCAAACATACTACTTAGGGACTAAATTAATTAGTAACCCATATTAAGATACCAAACCTGCATCTCTAATATATATATATATAAATCTAGGGAGGAGAAAGTATATTTGAAGGGCAATTACTCATAAAACATTATAAATATGCTTTAGTAATATTCCTGTGGCTAGTTCCTATGATATACAGATTACGTATATAAAGTTATAATTCATAACTCTAGTTAAGCAAACTACAACTTTATCTAGGATGTAACTAATTACAATATTAATAAATAAAATTAATCAATCTAAATAATAATAAAATCTCGAAACAGAGAGTTGAGAGTAATAATTCAAATATTTAATATTTATAAATATTTTTGCAAAGAAATAGCCTAAAATTATACGTATACTCACGGTTTAGTGTTATTTGACCTATTAAATACATACAATGATAAAACGATAAAAATAAATTAAAATAGAATAGACATAAAAGACCACAGCAACTCATAGCTTAAATTAAATTACTAGAGTGGTTTACATTTTAAAAGAACTATTTTCAAAGTACAAGTTTTAATTTCAGACAAGGTTACATTTTACACTAATTAAAGTCAGATTTATTTATAGAATTTAGGAATCAGATTTTAAATGTTGATTCATTATATAGCTAGCTTAGAGATAATGAAAAATTAACATTTCATAAGCAGAGCTCTGCGGCAATTAGAAATGTTACCGATTTTCTTCATTGCAGCTTCAGGCACACTGGACAATGATGTTGGCACTTTTCCTTCTTGGGTAGAGGGGTTGATTTCCATTGATCTTCTTACAACAGACTACTAGCTGGGCTACTCTCCATTACTGCCATGATAGTCAACTGCAACTGCATACTAAGATGGGACCCTGGTCTACCACATCCTGCAAGAGATGCAGTGAGTTTACACCTTTGTTACCCCGCCATGCCAAAGATAATACGGGCATGGATTCAGCTTACAACTCCACATAATCAATATAGTACATATATCTTGTTTATAAAAATTGCACTATTTATACACTTCTACGGCTGAACATCTGATTGTTTACCAGTTTGTATGCAGCCAGCAAACCTTTTGAAATTTAACCCATTTAATACTTAAATTCTAACCTTAATCTTGTGTTACTGTTTACATCTGTTTGTATTGTTCTATAATTTACGACATAGCTAATTTAATTCTAAGAAATGTTATTGTCAATTTAAGACTAAAACTAGACTCACGCTATATCAGGACAATTGCGGTGGTCTAATTAAAATTGCTTACTACTAACTTGACTAAAAACAGATTTTATAATCAGTGTAAAATTAATTCTTCTATATATGTAGGATGGCAGTATCTGCAATATACTCTCTATATATGCGATTCCAGCAAAATAAAATACAGAATAGAGTAATATTTTAAATTAAATCGCTTTTTAAACTACACGACTTTTAAAACAAACATATACCTGTAATATATACATATGCCCATCCAATTACAGTTATCACTCGCATATATATGTGCGATCATATAAATATAATTTCTCAATGTTGTTTGTGTAGGTATTCTGAGAGGGTTTAAATCTGGCATAGGTATAGTTGTGAGGGTAAAATAAGTGAAACAGGTAAGCGATCAAAATTGACTGTTCAATAGAAACAATATATATATACATTTATATATGTAATAATATTATTATTCGATGTCTGTATTTTTTCAAAGCAATATATGTAATTATATAATTAAATATTTATAAATATAGTAATTAGATAATTAAAAATTTTATCCACTTAGGAGTGCTTTCGATTATCCTAGTAATCTTTGTCAACTAACACTTTGAAAGGCTAACCTTCCTACAATTCCATGATCTTAATATTTGCTGCCTACCTGTTAATTAAGTCATTTGTATTTGTATATATTAGCATAGCTTCCTTTATTTTCCTTTTACTGTTATTTTTTTCAATTTGCAATATTTTTACATTATTAAAATTGAAGTCAAAACTACATATACATGACATTATGGTCGTAAAAACAGAAGTTGAAAGATTATTATCAACTTTACAATTTTGTTTTGATTTCTGAACCCGTTTTAATAACAGAAAGTGCTCTTTAGTTCTTTTTTCCACTGTAGGATCTCGATTCACCTATATATCCACTACCACACCTACACATATCCATTTATAAATGACACAATTTTTGTTTATAAATGTTTTATCTTTAGAGTTATTTATTAATTTGTTTAATGTAGGAAGTGTGTGAAATGCAATATCACATATACCTTTATAAATTTTCCTTATAAAATTTACTTGATCATTCGAAATATATGGTACTGATATCCATATTTTATTAGCAGGAGAATCAATATTATTATTAAAATTGTTATTCTTATATTTTGTATTAAAATCTCTAATAACATTATATATATAATCATAATTGTAGCCAAAATTTAACAATTCATTAGAATATATATTTTTTTATACATTTATATTGTAACCCAGTGTTTTTGGCACTTGGATTTATTTAGCATTATTTCTGCATGAAATCATTGCTATTCTTTAGAAAAATAAAAAGATAAAATAAAAGTAATAATACTTGGTTAGTAAAGTGTGCTATTCAGTCACCTAGACATGGTTTGGGTGAATAAATGATATATTCCCTAATGCAATATCATGTTTTTAAAAGGACATGAATAATCTAAGTAAGATATTGTTATAAGAGCAAGTTAACATAATTTAAAACAGGTGTAATAAACTGCAATTAGTTCTTAAATGGGTATAGGAGAAAAGAAAAACATAAATGTCAATTAAATAATTTTAAGATCGTATTATTTTAAGCAAAAGTAATATCTGATAAATTCATTTTTAAAGAAAATGATTTTAAGTGGAATTAAAATCACAGATGATTATTGTTGGTTTGAATATATTATTTTCATTATTAAACTACTTTGTAATACATTTAAATAATACTGAAAACTATATGATTGTAATAAGTTTTTTTTCTTTTGTTTATGTTATAATTAAATGATTTTTTTTCTTGGAAGAGGTCGCTAGAGTTAAAAAAAAACAACTACCAATTCATATTCAAAGTCATTTTGGATGATCGTCTGTCTTCTGTACTTCAAAGAGATAACAGTGCTGAAATTTGGTAACACAATTTTTTTTAAAATTTTGCAGAAATGTATAATCTAAGGAAAGTTCTATTGACAATGCGTGGCTGAACCTTTTGTTAAGATATCTTGACTTTCTATGCCCTCTTTACTAATTTAAAACTTTCTGCATTTAAAATTTATTGCTTTGTGAAAGTTAGAATTTTTCAACAAAGTTAAAAATGAAAGAATTAACTAGAAGGATTAAGCAAGTTTTTATTTTACCAAAATTAAGAAAAACAAATATTTTCCAAGTTGGAAATAGTTATTTAATAACTTGTTCTTTATTGATATTTTTCTGGTACAGAAGAATAATAAGTAGAAAGAATATTAGAAAGAAAAAAAACCCAAAGAACTAGAAACATTTTTTAGTGCTTTTTTTTAAAAAATAAATCGTTTGCGTTATCAATAATGGAGAAATTGTATACAGAGGAATATATTTAATTCACTACTAATTGTCTAAGAAAGTAATAATCATAATACTAATAAACAATATACATGCATTTTTTTTAAAGGAAAAAAGATAAACTTTCTTGAAATAAATGTGGAAATTATATACGTGCATTCTTTAAGAGAAAAAGTACTATGTGGAAATTATATACGTGCATTCTTTAAGAGAAAAAGTACTATGTGGAAAATAAAGTGCTAGGATTATGAAAGATAGCTTAATAGTTTCTTTATTGACTTAAGAATAAAATTAAAATATATAGTATAATGTATGCAAAGTGAAATTCTCATAACTTCATCCCTTCTAGAATTCAACTTCTGTTATTATCATAGTAATCTATGGGAAAAAGTGCTCATTTTCTTCAATATTCTAGCTAGCTAATTATATGTATCGTCTTTAAATAATGTGTACGTTTATCGTCGTCGATGTAATCATATTCGTTTGCTTTAGGATCCAAATTTGTATCAATCTACTTCAATTGGGAATTAAGCTTCGTTTCTACTATATATATATATTTTTACATGCTTATTAGTACAACTGCAACATAAAAGAAAACTTTTCATGAAAAAAAAAAAATGCGTTTATTATTTTTAGTGCTTTATAAAATGTGGCCAGATGAAAACTCTTCACCTGGACAAACAGCTCAACAAAGAAGTAGTTCTGCTAATGAGATAATATGCATTTGTTTATTTAATGTTTTTTTTTAAAAAAAAATCTAACTGGTAAAATTTTAGTTTGTGTTATAATATCAATGTATGTGAGGATTTATATCTGTCACGTAACATTTAAAGATCTTGTAATGACAAAGGTACGTCTTACTATCATTACTTTGGGTTAAGTTTGTATTTAATATGAAGTAAAATCTATGAAATATATCTGGTTTATTACTTGCAACTGGAGGCATGAACTCTGTATGTTAGGTACTTAAAGAAAAATGTTTTATATTTATTTAACGGGTAAAATAAATATTTAAATTTATCAGAAGTAACTCTAAAAAAAAGAAAAATGCTATAACAAGATATTTCTTGTTTAAAGTTTGAACAGAATTTATATTATATTAATTAATTTAGTAACAGTTATTCTTTAATAACACATCCACTTTATTTAGTATAAGCTGGTATGCTACCCATTGCTTTTGAATATTCCTTCATTAGATTTAAATTTATTATACTTTTATATATTTTTAATTCATTGGTTTCAGATATTGATTGAAGTATACATTTAATAGGTGTATTATTATTAGTGTGTTTTGCTATCTTGCAGGTGTAAATTGGTATATGCTTAATATCAGCATATTTTAATATTTATAATGTATTTTATTTTGTGGGATGAAAATGACCTCCCCAAAATACTTTATTTTTCCATGAGGAATAGTTTTTGATATAATGTGATGGTATGTTTGATAGTCTATGTGATCGATTCTCATGAATAGAACATCAAGAGTTGATATATTTAGTATACTTAATGTATTTTAAATCCCAAAAGAGGATTATACTTGGTGCATGTTCGTTTCCTTAGGTGGTGAAATATAATTTCACACCTATACGTTTTATGCCCGAGTAATAGGCAAGAAACCACCAAATACTTCAGTGTAGTATTTTACTTTGCAGACTTTAGTTGTTATTCTGCATTCCTCATGTGAAATTAAAGATAGTTCCAGCATAGGTGTTGATTATTGTGCTCTTTTAAATGTTATGGCAAGGGTAAATATTAGATTTGATGTGTTAGTTCCTCAAGGTGCACTTTAGTATCAGTAGTGCCATAGTAATTGAAATCAATATCTGTATTGTGCTACCGAGCCTTGTGGGTAGTTCACAAGCAAACCAATAAAGACAATTAATTTAAAAAGTGTGCATTTTAAAACGCTTATTTATTGAGGGAATATTTGAACACAATATTTAGTATTAATCAAGAGTAAGAAATATTCTTAGCGTGCATTAAAACATTTATAATTAAAATACTTATCATAATGTAGGTGGACATTAAGTTAAGCATGAAATGGTGAGTGAGACTTCTGATAAATGACCCATAACTAGTAATAAGTTATTTAATTATAAACCATAACTTACTTAACTTTATTAGTGACAGATTTAATATTTTAAAAGGATTATATTGAACCCATTTTATTAAAATACACAAATCATATGCAATTATTTTTGCGTACTTCATATTATAATATTTATATTATTAATAAAAAACAAAATTAGTTAGTCAATATCTCAAAGTAAAAGAATGATAGAAAGTTTACTAAATTTACAGATTAGTGTATTGGTAAATCAGATTCATGTTTCAGCAAGTTAATCCAGTACAATAGCGTGACCTTCAACATGTATTAATTTATAAGTTGTACCCGAACAGTAGACAGTTTAATGTGTTGATTATGTTTCATATTTAAGATATTATATATTAAATATTTATATTTTTTTTTTTTTTGTGTGTTTAAAATAAAATATATCTTTTTTATATTTTTTGTGTATATTTTTTTTTTTAAATATAAAAATGAGGGTGTTAAAAATATTAAAAAATTTTTTAAAAAAAATCAACTTTTAAATAAAAAAAAAAAAAAAACAGATCTGAATATTTCATTTCCTTTTATTTTGATGATAATTATATCTATGGAATTGCAAACTTCAGACTAAACATTACGTAATTGTAAAATGAATTTATTTCCAAATCATTAGCCCTGACTGCACACTATTCCAATTACATTTAGTTAAATTATTGAATTAATTAGTCTTAGTTAATTTATTGTGTTGTCATGGATGATGGAAGGATACAAAAAGCACCCTTGTCTTTTTATTATTCTGACTGAGATTCTGGATACAAAGTCGTTATTGTTCAAAATTTTATGTAATTATTTATGTCATAGTTGATCATATTTATCACCCCTTTAAATAATATAGTGGTTGTTATGATATATGAGGACACATTAACTTTGAAGTAAAGTGAATGTTTCCTATAGCTTACCAGAATGCCAGTCATGTGTGACAGCACAGTACTGTAGAATCTTTTATTAAAGTAGACAAAGAAACCCTGAGATTATTATTATTATTATCAGTATGCTTTATTTAACAAGTGATCGATTATTCGATATTACAGTTGTGGTGTGGCATAAAAGAGTTTAATTTTTCGATTGTGCTATAAGAAAGGTGTTTTCAGATCATATTGACAAATGATTTACATAATGGATATTTTTTTTTTGAAATATTAACAAGAACGTGAGAAGTTATCATCATTGTTTAAAAGTGCAAATACTTATAGCTCAGAGAATGTGTTTTTGATAAAGATAGGATGTTATTTTATTCTAAATTATTAATTAGGGAATGATTGCAGTTTTGTCTTCCCAAGAGTATTTATTTTAATGATGATAATTTATTTTATGATTTTAATTTCTTTCTTTATCTTAACTGCATATCTCTGCAGATAAATTGTTTTATAATTAACCGACCACTGAGCATAATCAGCGTTTGCATTTATAGATCTAGATTCGTTTAACCAGAGTCTCAAAATAATAGTTATTTATTTATTATATTTACAAACGGAATATTTCCACAAAGTTAAAGTAGGTTAGAATTAGGATGCATCATTCTATGTGTCAATCTTGTACTTAGTTAGTTGAATCGTATTTTTACGAGGTTAGATGTGTTTAGTTAGAGAAACATAATCACTTAGAAGGTTAGAATATATATATATTAATTGAAGGCATTCTCTTAACTCACTACTGTGTTTAAAATTATATCATAAACCACTGAGAGGTCTCTATATTTTGTTGATGTTTACAACATATAATAAAAACAATTTTGATCATAACACTTTAAAAATATAAAACTTCTGATTGCTGTAGACTCTTGGAATGTTTTCCATGGATGATATAGATAAATGCATCATTCCTGATATGTAAAGAAAGCATTGTAAGAATAATAAAGATTTATGTATCTTTAGCCACCAAATTTTTAACCATAAAAAATCTAGAACTCAATATAATAAAATAGCAATCTCTTGAATCTCGTGACCAGTGAAATGATCATTCTCATGACTTTCCCAATTATTTTTAATAATGGTGTTATAATCACACAATCTACATTTAAATACTTCCTTGATAATGAAATTTTTTATAGCATGATTTCTAACATACCTTTTTAAGTTATTATTAAAACAAGTTTTCTTCTCTACCTGTAATTTTTCAGGTCTTTGTAGGTTAAATGTTTTTCTTTCACCATGCATAATTTCATGACTTATAGAATATTCTTTATCAGAAGTCTTAAATTCACACAAAGTGCAGTTACACGTTTTTTCTTCGGTAAGAGTTCTTTCATGTCTTCTTAATAGACTTTTGTTACAAGTCTTATAATCATTCAAAGAGCATTTAAATACTTTTTCTCCTGTATATTGCTTTTCATGTTGTAGTAAAGAATCTTTACAATAGGTCTCAAATTCACACAAAGTAAATGTTAGTGGTTTTTCTGATATATGTGTTCTTTCATGCTGCAGTAAGACATCTTTCCGAAGAATTTTATAATTGCAGTTAAATGGTTTTTGTTCTGTATCTTTAGTTTCATCTTGTAATAAATTATCATTTTGAGCAGTTTTATATTCACATGTTTTTTCTAATCTCAGTGTCTTTTCATGCTGCAACAAGTGATCATTTTGAGAAATTTTATATTCACGCACAATGCTGTTAAATGTTTTTTCTCCTATATGTTTCCTTTCATGTTTTACCACTGTGCTTTTGCAAGAAGTCTTGTATTCACACATTGTGCATTTAAAAGGTTTTTCTCCTGTATGTTTTCTTTCATGTTGAACTAAGGAAGACTTGAATGCAGTCTTATATTCACAAAATGCACATTTAAAAGGTTTTTCTCCTGTATGTTTCATTTTATGTTTTACCAAATCACTTTTCCAAGACGTCTTATATTCACAGAATGAGCAGTCGAAAGGTTTTTCACCTGTATGTTTCCTCTGATGTGGTACTAAAGTACTCATAAAAGCAGTCTTATATTCACAAAATGAGCACTTGAAAGGCTTTTCTCCTGTGTGTTTCGTTTCATGTTTTAATAACACACTTTTCGAAGTGTTATATTTGCACTCTGTGTACTTCAAAGGTTTTCCTATTGTATGTTTCTTTTCATGACGAACTAAAGACAACTTGGATGCAGTCTTATATTCACATATTTTTTCTCCTATATGTTTCCTTTCATGTTTTACCACTGCGCTTTTGCAAGAAGTCTTATATTCACACATTTTGCACTTAAAAGGTTTTTCTCCTGTATGTTTTCTTTCATGTTGAACTAAGGAAGACTTGAATGCAGTCTTATATTCACAAAATGAGCATTTAAAAGGTTTTTCTCCTGTATGTTTCATTTTATGTTTTAACAAATAACTTTTCCAAGATGTCTTATATTCACAGAATGAGCACTCGAAAGGTTTTTCACCTGTATGTTTCCTCTGATGTGGTACTAAAATACTCATGAAAGCAGTCTTATATTCACAAAATGAGCACTTAAAAGGATTTCCTCCTGTGGGTTTCGTTTCATGTTTTAACAAAACACTTTTCGAAGTGTTATATTTGCACTCTGTGTACTTAAAAGGTTTTCCTACTGTATGTCTCTTTTCATGACGAACTAAAGACAACTTGGATGCAGTCTTATATTCACATATTTTTTCTCCTATATGTTTCCTTTCATGTTTTACCACTGCGCTTTTGCAAGAAGTCTTATATTCACACATTGTGCATTTAAAAGGTTTTTCTCCTGTATGTTTTCTTTCATGTTGAACTAAGGACGACTTGAATGCAGTCTTATATTCACAAAATGTGCATTTAAAAGGTTTTTCTCCTGTATGTTTCATTTTATGTTTTAACAAATAACTTTTCCAAGATGTCTTATATTCACAGAATGAGCATTCGAAAGGTTTTTCACCTGTATGTTTCCTCTGATGTGGTACTAAAATACTCATGAAAGCAGTCTTATATTCACAAAATGAGCACTTAAAAGGATTTGGCTTTTCTTCTGTGTGTTTCGTTTCATGTTTTAGCAACACACTTTTCGAAGTGTTATATTTGCAGTCTGTGTACTTAAAAGGTTTTCCTACTGTATGTTTCTTTTCATGACGAACTAAAGACAACTTGGATGCAGTCTTATATTCACATAATTTACACATAAAAGGTTTTTCTCCTGTATGCTTCATTTTATGTTTTAACATACAACTTTTCCAAGAAGTCTTATATTCACATAACATACACTTAAAAGATTTTTCTCGTATATGCATCCTTTCATGCCGCAATAAGTGGTCTTTTTGATGTCTTATATTCACTGACTAGGCACTTATAAGGTTTTTCTCGTATATGTTTTCTTTCATGCTGCAATAAACTATCTTTGCAAGTTTATATTCACATAAAGCACAATTAATTGGTTTTCTCCTGCATGAATCCTTTCATGCCACCATAAGTGATCTTTCCGCAGTCTTATAGTCACACATGGTGCACCTTATAGAACTCATAGTTATACAAAGTACATTTAAAAGGTTTTTCTCCTGTGTCTCTTCTCATGATGTAATAAATGCTTTCCAGAAGTCTTATATTCACAGTAACTCCAAATGATTTTCCTCACGATGTTTCCTTTTATGTTGAACTATAGAACTCTTGATAAGTCTTGTATTCACACACAGTACACTGAAATGTTTTTGCTAGTGTATGTATGTTTTCTTTCATGGTTTAAAGTGCATTTAAATGGATTTTCTCCCATGTCTTCGTTACTAAATTTTTAAACAATCTGTGAACTGTTAAAATCACAAAGTGCATTTAAATTGTTTTTTCCACCACTGTTTACATCGTAATAAATTTTGACAATAGGTTTTAATTTGCAAAAAAAAAATTTTATCCAGATGTTACAAATTTGTACATTTCATATTTTCCTTTCTCTTCCAGTATAAATTTGTTCACTCTTAAGAAAACCCTTATCAAGATAAAACAATTGTTTACATAATTATGAACTATTTTGACAATTTTTATAATCATATATATTATAAGAATAAGGTAGGTCATGGCACTTATGCAAATAATGGATTTTAAAGTTTTTTTTACAAGCTGATATATATATATATGGAGTATTCGATTCATTGAACATTCTATGTTTTTCTGTAGATTATCTGCATTTTGTAAAAAATATCCAAACTCTAGTAATGTATATTTAAAATATTGAATAAAAAAACATTTGTTTTAATGGATTTTTAAATATACTATTAATATTACTCGATTGTTTTTTCTATAAATATAAAAATATTAGTGGTAGAAGTGCTACTGTTGCTTTTTAAACCAAGATTGTTTGTAAACTATTTACTATTCTTAAGATTCTTATTATAAAATAAAAGAATTTTTCTATATAGTTAGTGTCATTTTTATAAGATTATGCTTATAATGATTCAAAAAACTTTTAAAAGGGAAATCCATAGAATATGTATTTTAAAAATCTTTTGTCATTCCACTATAACAATATTAAATAAAAAGATAAACTTTTATGTAAATATTCAAACTATTCTAGGAATGTAAACATTTGTTAAACATTCATATAATAATTCTGATTCCAACATCATATACTTGTTTTTTGATATAAATAATTAGAAAGCTCACATAAAATCAACACATTTTGTTAAAGAATATTTATTCTCTTGGTTATAAAAACATGATAATTCTTATTGCCAAATAATTAATGATCAAGATATTATATTTGATGGCATCTATTTTATCATACGCATATCTTCAATAAGTGTAATAATGCTCAAAAAGGTTACCTTGACACCAGTTTAAGTTTGTTGCCTGTTATTGATATTGTCTAAGTGATGACAGGTTTAAATGATTAATTATGAAATAGAAACTTAAAAATCAGCCCTTTTCCCATATCTTGAGCCTATATAAATTAAAATAAAAAAAACATATTAATATTAAACAAATTGGTTTACATTATAATAGATGAGATAAAACATTTGTTAGCAGACAGATTGCTAAGTTCAATAATCATTATACCATGTTTTAAATAAACAATTAAGCAATTTCATCAGGTGACAAATTTCATAATAAAATTGAGTATTTTATTTAATGACCTGAAACTGATTTAAATAGATCGTTTCCAATTATTAAGAGCAGGTTTATTAGACCTGGATTATTTAAAATACATCTTCTCACAGTCTTGACTGAATGCTCTTTAGAATATTTACTTTTGATTTTACATATGTAACGGTCCGACCTATGATGTAGAAAAAGAGTCGCATCTGATTACTCTTGTACCTTGGGTCACCAGGTAGGATATTGGAGATAACCCGAAGTACATGATCTATGATTGCACCTACTTTTAATAGACCAGCTCAATACTCATCAGTTAAATTCAAGTCCAATTTGAGTCAGTTCATCCATACTTTAATTCCTCTTTCGGCTCCGTTATTCCCGGAATTCAAACCCAGGGAGAAGGAGAATTTGAATTCAACTCTCTTAACAGGGATGCACCAATGTCAGCTGACGAGTTCGGCACCTCTCTATAGATTACAATTAGAATGATGTATCTAATAATCAACCAACAAAATTTTGATTCTATTATATATTATATCATGTGTGTACATTTGAGGCTATAGATTAATGAGGAAATACAAAATCGATTTAATAAATTAGAGACCGAATCAAAATTAATGTTCATTAACATTTATTATGGAACAAACATAAAA
The DNA here is from genome assembly GCA_028023455.1 of Epiperipatus broadwayi. Classification (NCBI taxonomy): domain Eukaryota; kingdom Metazoa; phylum Onychophora; class Udeonychophora; order Euonychophora; family Peripatidae; genus Epiperipatus; species Epiperipatus broadwayi. Next base: position 652,638 of record JAQFVV010006286.1, on the reverse strand, counting down.
ATTATAAACTCAAAATGTTTCAACAATATGCATATACACACACAAAAAAATTATAATATTAGTCAGTAATGAACTTCTATCCTATCCTTAATGTAACAAGTTTATATTACCATACCCATAATTCCTAGACAAAAATCCATGTTGATGACACCAATTATCTACAACATTCAAATAATGATAAAATAACAAATATTAATTCATCATAAATATGTCTAAATAACCAATTTATATTTTTACACTGTCATATCTATTACTATCATAGTATATATACTTTGATCTATGTTTGATTTCCTCATGACTCCTTCCAAAATCAATGCACAATTTATCATATGATAGTAAAAGTCACTCAACAAGGGGTTAATCATTTATACAAAATAACAGATTTAATGATTTGTTAATATATATATAAAATATACAAACCATTATACAATACAAATATCCAGTAACGCCCTCTGTTTAAAGATCTATAAACAGAGGGCGTTACTGGATATTTGTAATTGTATAATGGTTTGTATATTTTCTATAATTATTTCAGTTTGTGTTAACAGTAACTTTCTTTTCATATATATATATATATAACAAACAAGATAAATTATGTCTTAATACAGTGTATGTATTCAATGTAGTATAATAATAATAAAGTCTTATCTTATTACCATGTGGTAATTAGTCAAATGTCAGTCACTATGATTGGAGAAAGGCTAATATAGATTTTTATTTTAAAAAGAACCTTTTATCTAGAATTAATTATTCTCCCATTCTTTTTAACTTCTATTTGAAATGAACTCATAGAAAGTTCATGCTTCCAAGTATAAAAAAAAAAAAAATATTTACAAGAGTTAAAAATTCAAATTACATAATCAGGATTTTATAATCCCTTTAAATCGATTCAGTTAAAATTTATGAGTTGGGAAAAGTCCTTCATATGCATAGTTCATACATTACTGATGATTATCCTTAAATGAGGCATAGGTTATCTGCTGGCATCTGTTCATTGTGTATTTGAAACTGTTATGTCTTGGTCCTCACTCATTCTTTCCATATTGTTAAGCATTCCGTATGAGGCAAAAGATGTTTCTTTGGCATTTCGAGAATGGATAAAGGAAAATATCATGCTTCCATGGCAGAGAAAACAATGAACCACCTACGACACTGTTAATTTAGCTAGAAAACATTTTTATATATACTATTTTAAATCAGTCACAGTTGACATTGTATAGATCTTATAAGCGTTTGATAATTAATTAAAATTCTACTTCGAATATTGGCGATCTTTAATGTTTTCCAATTTATGTTCGTCTAGAATAGATATAATTATTTGATACAATATACGTATAAAATGAATTTCTGATTTTATTCACTCAGATGAAATTCTTTATTCTATTTCACTTCAAAAATTTCTTTTACTTATTACGGTGTCATATAATAATTATAAATCTGAAAATAACAATTTTCTGGAACAATAGATCGTTTTCTCTCATATTCTAAAAACGTTTTTTTGCTCTTTTTTAATCTTGTCTTTTATAGCGCGTAAGTAATTCACAAAGATCATGCGAGTAAAAATGATGTTATATATCTCGTGTAATTCCTGTTGTTTAATGTATCTAAATCATCATTTGCTTTTTGTAGCCGTAATTATTCATTGTATATCACGATAATCGATTTAAAAGTCATGTAATAAAGTATCACTTTATTCTCATACTTGTTTGCATAAAAGACTGCTTCAACATTTATTCGTTTCATTACTTAACAAATTGTCAGTCCCTGTCATTTTGTTATTTGGTTTAGTGATGCATAAGACGATAAAGACAAGCACATTATTAACATATATTTATATTATCGGTGTATTACTTAAAATTTATTATTTAAGCTAATTTTAATATTTGAAATAGACACAATTATGGGTTGATTTGGTCAGACTTGTAAGCTACTCTCATACATACATAAAGAGAAAAAATGTAATCTCATAAATAACTTTAGAAATTAAAAATACAGAAAGATATAAAATATTCATTTACAAATTAAGTAATAAAAAATAAATTGCTATAAAAAACTCAGAAAATTGTACATTTTTCATAAAATATAATCTACATTAGTTTTCATATAGATCTAAATTAATTCCTGCATATTTTAAATTAAATATTCTAGATCATATAATGCTGATGATAATTTCTGGAATGATTATATCTTCAACAAATCAAATAAATACCGAATTATTACAATCTTAAAATCTCATCCCAATTTTTTTTACAATCTGTGATCTGTCCTCTTCCAACAAAAATGTATGTCAGCATAATCTAAAAATCATATTATTTCTCAAATTCCTTCTTTCAATATCATAAATATATCAATAATTTCTCTTTACAAGCCTACATATTTTAAACCATGTTTATTAGTATTCATTTGATCTTTACATTGTTGAACCTTTTCATCTCCAACTTCTTTCCATTTTATAATTTTTTTATTAATTTACAAAGAATCTATTGTTAGAAACTTAATGAAAATATAGAACGCCATTAATTACTAATCAAAAACAGCAAATGAAATTTAGATAAGTTGAGAAAAATTCTTGTTAGTATGTGCTGATTATTATGTCTTGGATTATTATATTTACACTTTCAGACATATGTCAAAAATTTTAATTATTGCGGATTATCTCTATATATACATATTTAGAAAATTATGCTAATATATATATTGAAAGTATGTGCATGACAATAATGATTTATTTGTTGTAAATTATTAATATTTTATTTTACATTTAAAAATAAACAATCTAAAAATATTTTCTTCTAATAATTATATAAGTTTTAAAAAAGATCATGTATCATTTTAAAATTTAATTTAAATTTTTTGAGTTAATATTACATTTAATTAAAACAAATCAATTAAATAAATTCAGGAAAAAAAACTTCAAATACGAGTTTGGTTATCTAAACAATTGTCCTGAAATAATATTATTTATTTTAGTTGTTATATGTGCTAAAAAATAGATCCAGGTTTTCTAACGTTTGTAGGCTCAGATCCACTTTCAAAAATAAATTTTCAAAAGAAGAAAAGATGTGAATAAAAATGTCTAAGGTTTATTGCTTTTTTTATTCGTCACTTTTAAAATTAAAATACTGTAGCAATGCATAACCCTTTACAAACATAAAATATTAGTATCCAATGTGCCAATAAATAACACTTTTATTAATTCTACACACTTAGTAAATGGTTAAGTTTTTTCTAGCAGTGTCCATGCGAGTCATAGGATTTCATCTCAAACAAATATTTATATAACATATAAGAAAAGTTTTGTTACACTAATTATAAACTGAATCATTGAAAGAAAAAGAGGGAAAACTGATTTGAAATAAAGTTAAGATGGGTTATTAACTCAACAATAAAACTGAAGTGAGTAGATTTTAATTATGTAAAAGCAGAGTTTTGAAATGAATTTGACTTATTAAAAAGAACAATATATTTATTTTTTGTTTCCAATTATGAATCATCTATTTTCTTTCCAGTAATTTAAAAGACTGGCCATTAATAACATTTGAAAGGAAAGTTAACTAAGCTCTTAATTAATAAACACAACATTAAGATGGAATTGAGATAAAGTTTAAATAAAGATACTTAAGTTATTGTTCAAAAACTTGATAATATAAAAAGGCTATGGCTGTACATTAAAGTTTTCTGTAAAGGCAATCGTTAGAGAGCTTGTCTATATGCAAAAAGTTGGATTATAAACATTGTGTTATTATTTAAATCTGCGTTTCTTAAACTTTTTTTATTCATGACCCCTTTTTAGCATTGAGATTTTTTCGCGACACCAGATATTAAATATAAAATAGATATAGAAATAAAAATTCCCCAAAATGATTTATTTCTTTAGTATACAATTATCATCATCATCATCATCAATCATTATCAATCCACTGCAGGATAAAGGTCTCTCCAAGTTTAATCCATCTTCTCCGATCTTTAGCTTTTCTTCTCCACATCACCCCTGAACACTTTTTTATTTCATCCATCCATCTCACATGTTGTCTCTTTCTGGTCTTTTACAATCTCTTGGAATCCAGTTTAAGATTTCAATTGTCTATCTATTATCATCTCTTCTAGCAATATGTCCAGCCCCAACTCCACTTCAATCTTTTAATTTTTTCAATAAGGTCAGTAACACCTGTTTGTTCTCTTACCTATACATTACGTTTTCGATCTCTTCTTGTTACTCCCAACATGCATCTCTCCATACTTCTTAGAGTGGTCTGGAGTCTGTATTGCTCTTCTATTAAGTGTCCAAGTCTCAGATCCATAAGTAAGAACTGGTAAAACATATTTGTCAAAAACTTTCCTTTTCAAACACATAGGCATATTTCCTTTGAGTATCAAGTTATTTCTACCAAAAGCACTCCAACCAAGTTTAATTCTATGATTAATTTCATCCATTATGTTTCCATCTGTATTAATAATCTGACTAAGGTATTTGGAACTGTTAACTTCTTCTAATTTATCATAATCAATCTTTATTTTCATATTTTGAGCAAATCGATTAAATATTACTTTAGTTTTTTTAACATTTATCTTTAGTCCTACTTTCATCTGATAACTCCTGCAACATTTCCTGAAGCTCTGAAGCATTATTTGCAAAAACAACTATATCATCTGCAAAATCTAAATGACTTAAATAATCATTTACTTTCACCCCTTTAGTTTCCCATTTTAATCCACAAAATACTTCTTGCAACACTGCTGTAAAAAGTTTTGGAGATATGGAGTCACCTTGTCTTACACGTTTCTAAATGTTGACTTTGCTTAGTATCATTATGTAATCTAATTGTTGCTGTTGCATTTTTATAAATATTCTTTAATACAATATTATATGAAAATAAGTAGTTTTAGGATTTGTTTTAAGTATACAAAAATTAATGAAAGAAAATCACGTTTTAATGACATGGATGTGCTTGTTTTTTGTTGCATAACAAATTAAATCTTGGTGAAATATTTGATATTGCTGAATGTAAAGCATCTTCAACATTTTTCAGAATTGAACAATATTTGGATTTAATATAAATTAAAGCTGAAATAGTCATTTCACACAAGTATGTGGTGATGAATGGCAGGAGATCATTAAATGCCATTTCAAAAATTGTGAGAAATTCAGTCCTAGCTCCGATTTAGAATTCAGTCAAGGATTTTTGTGGAAAGTTAAGTTTTAAGTTCGAGTCACTTGATAGCTCAGCTAATTCCTCTTGGGTTTTATATGGCAGGTGATTAATCTCATTAATGTCAATCAAAAATGGTCTTTGAATCTAAGATAACTTTTTGAAATCTAAATTCCATATAAAGTATTTGCAAAACTGTGTTTCTAGGGCTTTTAAGTGATCTATAATAATTTTTGCAATTAAAGTTTTACAATTATTTTTTCACTTATAAAATTGTCGATAGTCAAAAACATTTCCAATGAATCATTTTCCACCCTATTCTTCCAAATGTTGATCTTTTTAATAAAACCTTCAATTTTATCATTCGAAGTAAAAATATTGCTATTTTTTTCTTGAAGAGACAAGTTAAGATCATTTAGCTTCCAAAAAATATCAGACAAATAGCACAGCTTTGATAACCATAAGTCATTTTGAAAAAGATCAGATTTTTGTTCGGTTAAAAATACAATAATTTCTTCTTTTAATAACAATAATCTTCTTAAACTTTGCCCTCTTGACATCCATCTTACTTCTGCATGTAATAATACACTTTTGTATTCAGAGTCCATGTCTTTACAAAGATTTGAAAATAAACAGCTTTTAATATTGTTTATAATTTTGGCAGCATCCTGAAGTACATCATTCAATTCCGTGGCTAATTTTCTTGCTGCAAGGTCCTCTCAATGGATCAGGCAGTGTGTAAAAGCTTCATAATTATTACCAGAAGCTTTAACAAATGATTTAAAACCAATATTTTCACCAGTCATTGCTTTTGCACCATCTGTGCATACTCCAAAGCAATTTTTCCATTCTAAACCTTCAGTTTTAAAAATTTTGTCTTCTTTATTATATATGTCTTCCCCTCTTGTATGTTCTTCCAAAGAATGATAAAATAACAATTTTTCCTTAATGTTATCTTTATAATATATCTGATATATACTATATAATTGAACTATTTTTGAAATATCAGTTGTTTCGTCCAACTGAATTGTAAATATTGGGCTTTCTTTAAGCCTAGTAATAAGTTGCTCAAATTGGTCATTGCTAATTTCAGAAATTCTATTAGTGACAGTGTCATTTGACAAAGGAATTTTCTGAATTTCATCACCATATTTACTTCCATGAAGTATTTCTACTGTTTTAATAGCAGCAGGTAATATAAGATCTCCAATGATGTATGGCTTTTTATGTTTAGCAATCAGATATGAAACTTCATATGATGCGAGTAAATATTTTTCATTAACAGTTATAAATTTCTCAAAATATTATTTAATTTATTGACATATGAAGGATGCCTGGATTCAAAATACCTTTTTAATTTTGATGGTCTAATATTCTCCATAGACAAAACATTATTGCAAATTAAACAAAGAGATTGTTCATTACTATCACAGTTGTTGAAAGTAAAGCCAAATTGGAGAAATGTCTCTCATATTAGATGCCTCTTTCTGATTACGAGATCCTGCTTGGAGAGACTTTGTAGCATTGCCATCTACATCATTACCTTTCGTACCCAAGTTCAATAATTTAACCATCGGTGAAAAGTATTTTTTATCCTAAAATATAAATAAAATAACAGTACTTATTAGTTAGCAGACACCAAGTGGCAGCTGGATTTTTGTTTAATTATATGAAGCATATTTATTCTCGTGTGTTCTATTTTTTACTATCCCTCTATGATTTATTTTTTAATATTTAAAAAATATCAATAAATCAATTATAAATTATCTGTTAAGTTTAAGAAATAGGAATATGTTTTTATTAGTTAATAAATAAATGATAATAAGTTTCGAATAAAAAATAAATTCTTATAATAACTAATAGGATGATAAATTTTAAATAAAAAAGTGAGAAAAAAAAGTATACAAGCATTTTTATATAAAAAAAATAACATCTTTCATAATATTTATTCAAATAAATACTAACTTTAGTTGAGTAAAAATATTACATTGTTCTTGCAATGTGGACACTTGTTGAAATGAAACCGAAACAAATAACTTGACCGGACAGTGTCACCAACCTTTTTCTTGCCACTGCAGCATATATTTTGATTCTGAAATAACTTATATGCTAAAATTGCAATGTGGCACCACTATTATGATGCATTTAGTGTTATTTTTCAATATGTAAATATAATTTATAGCTCAACTTGTCCATCATTACGATTTTATAATTGTGCTGTACAGAAAACATAATATATTAAATTAAAAATAATGAAGGGATTGCCACTAATATTTCTTTAAATTCATGTATCTGAATAAAATTTTCAGGACACACAGTTTAAGAAATGCTGAATTAAATACACAATGACTTCATAGGTATATAATTTAAATTTTATTAGAATGAAGTGCTAAAAGTTCCATTAGCATGGTTATGCAATAAAAAAATAATGTTATGAAGACATGGTGTTATCCAGACATTAAACGAAAAGTGAATTAGCATCAAGAGAACTTGACTGCTCCATCCCAACTCTATCTTTACTGACATGTGCCTTACCCCAAACAAAGCTCTACTGATGACTAATAATGACCCAACCAAAGTATGACAAATTCTTGAATCAATCACAAGATCAATCACTGAAAAAAAAGCTGATATTTCTATAAATTAGACCAAATGTGCTCTATTTTGATAATCTATAATTTCAACAACTGTTTAAAAATTTCGATTCAAATTATTCATCTGCAATCCAGTCATGAGAGTGTAATGAGAATTAAAAATAATCTTGAGGATTGTTATAGTCAGAACAGATTCAAATGTAGGTTTTATTTTTATATAATTAGATTTTGCCAACAAAAATGAAAAAAACAGGAATGATTATTTTCATTATTATATAAATATATAATTTTTCTTGTAGTTGGTTAACTATTAACTTATACCACTGTCATTTATACTAACCGATCTATTCCTAATATTGTCTATTTGCCTAGAATAAAGAAATTATATTTCTGGTTATGTATTATCTAAACCCCAATTAAAGAATTGGATGTGTTGTTCAAGTTTATAATTCAAACCATGATTAAGCATTTGGGTAATAAAAATATATGTTTGGTGTTTATCTAATTCATAAGAAAGTAAATTGTTATTACCTAGTAATATAGATACCTTGTCATCTGTTGTAACATACATTGTTTGAGATGATATAGAGATAACTTACATGTTACTATTATTGGGAAAAAAGTATTGTCATACACATTTTTGCTTTATTCACCATTCATTTATGCATTTCACTAAGTTAATTGAGTAGTGTAATTTTGCAAGTAAGTTTAATGAACCCCAAAGCTATGATTCGAAGCTAATAGAAGTATAAATTCAAACCTAGATTGGTAGTGGCATTGTTATGGGTCTTTAATAGAATAACCAACCCAGACTAACAAATATTCTGGCCATCTCCATGACAAGCATGAATAGTACTGTTGTGAAAGTTAACATTATCATTAATAAACAACCCTCATTATACTCATCATAATTTGTGACTGAGTTCATATGCCATCATCTTAAACACTTACACTGGTAATATTTCCCTGCAAGATTGACCTAATCAAATCATCCTATAGTTATATTTAAAACATTTTGCAATTAACTCTATCACATTCTTTTTTTTTCATATATGCATAAACATAAATCATAAAAAGAATACGACAAAATGAAATTCAAAAATAAAGAATTGGTTTAAAGTGATATGGAATGCTGCAGAAAAGTGGTACTGGAAATACAAAGGAACTTTGCGAAATGATGGATTCAACAATCATTGATATTTTATATTTATAAATATTTTTTGAATACTGATTTGATAAATTATAATGAGAGCTAAAACAAAAATACAAGCATAACTTGAAGAAAACACTGACCAGTTAACTGAAGGCATATATCACAGAGCTACATGTGGCAATAAATAATGAAAAACAGGTAGCAGAAAAATCTGAAACTTCAAAAAAGCAGGTGGCATAAACAACACTTTGATGAGATTAATAACACAAATGGAAAAAAATGAATGGCCAAATAGAAAATAGTAAAAGTCTAATAAGATAAAATAGCTGAAGATAATAAATGCCAAATGAAAAAGATGGCAAGTCAGATAAATGAAATCAAAAATAATCAAGACCAGCTAAAAAATAATTTATGAGGAAATTAGAGAGGATTGAAAAACCTGAATCACATAATGGAGATTCATGAAGAGGTCAAACAAAATAAAGAGCAGGATAGCAAAACAAGCTAGATACATAACAACATAAGAACTGGTGCAACAAATAATATGATCTTAGTAAGCAGAAAAACATCGAAATCCGTCAGCAAAAAAATGTGAACAGAATTAAAAGAATAGAGAGTTACCACAGTCAAAATAACAAGAATAAAAAAATGGTTGTACCCATCCCAAAAATGGAAACAAATAAAAATATTGAAAAAAAAAAAAAAGGAACCCCTACTAACATTCATACAATAAATCAGTTTTGAAACGATTTTTTCAAGCAATGCAGATGAAGCATCTATTCAATATATAAATGCCAGAAAAAATATTTGTCTAAATGCTATGATGGAAAAGACAAAAGTTAGTTATAGCCTATAGTCACTTATAAGTGACATCACGAGCATACTGGAATACCTCATTCATGTCAGAAATTTAACAGAAATTAAGAAGACATTATTAAATTACCACTGAAGTGAGGATCATCAGTAAAATATCAAGCACAAACTATCCCACGAACAATGTGCATGTGGTGAACCTTATACTCCATTTTTCAGAAAACAAATAGTAAAGTTGAGAGGATTATCAGCTGACCCCATTATCAGAATATCAAATTGTTTAAATATTGAAACATAGCTTCCCAATCCATACGGACAGAATGCTGATTGGTATAGATTGATGTACTATTAAATAGGTTACTCAACTGTTAAATGTTTTTGACAGTAACAAGCCAGTAAGAGCAGAAACAAGATTTAAATATCCTTTAAAACCAACAGAAGAAAACAGTGGCTACCATATAAATGCCACCAGGTATAAGATGCAAAAAGAAACATCTCACCATGCTATGAAGCAAGAGAGAAAGTGCTACCACAGAAAAAACAAAGATCAATTGATAGATCAACTAATTGGAAGAGGGTTAATTATTCATGAATCAAGATAAATATTATCACTGATATAATGATGAGTTCTAATCTCAAAAAGCAGGATGCAGTTATGCTTCAGATAAAGAAGTGAAGAAAAAACAAAATAATAAGGATGATTATGAACAAAAATGAAACATCTTTGCAGAGATTGGAGTAAATTTTAGTTACTTCAAATGTTTATTGTATTCAATATGGTTGATAGACGAGACATTAAAGCATTAGCATGAGGATGCATTATGCTCATGCTTTGTGGAATTCTATATTTCCGCACTGCTCCTACAAAACTTTGAAGATTCAAAGTCATTAAAACTATTCCATATCAAAGAAGCAGGGATTGATATCAGGCATCTACTATAACTGTTACTATGGACAGACATGTGCCATAGATCACAGGCCTCTGTATCTAATATGGTTATTACCATGCACAGACCTGTTCTATGGATTATAGGCCTCTAGGACTTATAAATGTTAAATGAGCAAGGATTCATTGTGCCAAAAATTTTGATTTTACTACACCATCTGAGTTGTAGGTTGCATATTGTGCTTAAAGTAAGATAACTTTCCTGATATTCATGCTGCTGTGATTGGATGTTTTTCCTTCATGGTAATGGAGTCAGTATTAATACTTTTCAGTTTCTGAAGATCATCCCAACCCCAAAAAACTAATTAATCATGAAGAGACAAAATATACAAGAGTGGCACAATACCCTAGATCATATTCATAACAATGATAAAAACAGTTGAGCATAAGATTGTTTAAATATGTGAAATGAAATTGGTCAAAGCAAACATGGTTTCAATGAAGTTCAACACAATTTCATTCCTCTCTGTTACAAGAAGTAATGAGAAATGCATAATTAACTACAAGTATAAAATACGAGCACTCAATATAATTATAAATGACATACTTATTAATTCTGTCAGTCATTAAAGGATTAAGTTTTGTTCTAACATTGTGCATGTGTCTTAGCAATTCATCTAAAATATTTCATTATATAAAATATAAAAAAAGTATTAATTAATTATAAACTTAATCATTGGAAACAAAAAAAAAAAACCAAATAAAACAGGGTTGAAATAGTTATTAAATCCCTAATAGAATTTATGAAACTAGATTTCACATATATAAATGCAATGTTCAGAAATGAATTCATATTATTAAAAATGTAATATTTTTTTTTTACATTTTATTATAATTCATCATCATCTGTTTTCTGCCCTGCTTTCGAAAAACATGCCACTGATAACATTTGTACAACAGAGTTATTGACTAAGCTGTTTTTGACAAATAGTACACTTGAAAGCAATCGAGACAAAATTTGGAGGTGATTTAATTTGTTGAAAAACATTTGATAACCAATTCAAAAAGCTATGGCTGTAAATTTACAAATAGAATATATTTTATGGCAAAGAACAGGGACTAAAAAATTCTGTAATGACTACTATCAAAAGCTGTTTCTAGGTGTATAATGTTGGATTATATTATCACTATTTAAATATATGATGGCTACATACACATATGATTTAAATTTTATTACAATAGTGCTACAAGTTGTAATACTCCATCTCTGGCCAGCTTAGTTAATCCACAAAGAAATGATGTTCAGTCTTTAGAAAAATGACATGGCATGAGGATAACTTGATTACACTATCCCAATTTCTATCTTTACACGTTTCTACCTAAAAGAGAAGAAAAGCTTGATTGATACCTGATGACGAACCTGCTCAAGTATGATAAATTCATGAATCAATCACAGGACTGATTATTAAAAAAACTACTATTTGTATGAAATAGAACAGTGAATCTGTAAACTCAACAGCTGTTAAAAAAACCCGCATGGATTAAATTGTTAATTTGCAATTCAGTCAAAAAAGTGCATAGCAGTTAATAACTGAACCAACACTCATAGTTTGGTAAACTAATGGGAAATAATAATTTTGAGGATTGTTTCAATTGGAATGATTCAAGTGTCAGTTTCATTTTTACATAACAACTTCTTGTTGATGATAGATGAACAAAACTAAAGAAAGAGTGAATATTTTCATTATATAAATATATATATTTTTTCTCAGTTGATTAACAATTAATTTATATAAATTTTTATAATCCATCTACTGTAAATATTGTCCATTTTGCTTAGAATAAGATGTATATTTATATTATCCTTTCTATGAATGAATTAACTTGTAATTGAAGACTTAAATGAATGTGCTACTATCATTATCCAAATACGTAATTCAAAGCTTGATTGGGTATCTGGGTAATAAAAGTACTTGTTTTGTGTGTATATATTGTGACCCTGTGCTACTGCACAATGTCTTCATTAAAGATCTCAGCTTATGAATTTATGTTCTAAAACTGCACAATGTCTTCATTAAAGATCTCAGCTTATCAATTTATGTTCTTCTAAAAAAAAAAAAATAATAATAATAATAAAGAAAGAAAGAAAAGAAGATAACATTTATTGTGTAAATAATGTTATCTAAATCTTATGTATTAATATTTTTACTCTATTTAGATCATTATAAATATAAAATGGATAATGCCTAATCAAGTAAAAGTTTTTTTTTTTTACGATAAAAATTGAATAAATTAAAAGGCATTACAAAGATATAATTCTAGTATTAAAAGATATATGCTTTTAGGTTAAAAATAAATGTTTAATTTATTTATACTTTTAGAAAGCTGGACAAATTTAATTTTATAGTTAAAATTTAAACAAAAAAATATTAACAGATAGTTTATTAGTGTTAAAATACAATTATTTAATTCATTTCAGAGTAATTAATAATTTGGTTAAGTTTTTTTATTTGGTAGATTTTACATGTGAGCCACAGAATGTAGAGCAAGGGTACATAATTTTGCTAATTAGTCCATGTTGATTTACATTTTTTAAAATAAGTCACATTTTTTTGGGGGGAGGGGGGCATGTTAATTAAAGTTGTCTGTCAATAGAAGTATAAAAGATGAGAATTGTCAATGTACTGGGCTGCTTCTGACTGACCACTGTTGCTACTGATATTTTCAGGTGTACTGCAATCTTCTCATCTACTTTGAATAACAGTAATAATTCTGTTTAATTATAATTCTTTTTCTTCTAAGTGTTAATATGCTAAGATTTTAGATTTTACACCTAGAATGCAAGGCTAGACAACTTGATAAGTTATTCTTTGTTTTTAATATCAAATTCAATTAAAATTGTTTAAACCTTTATTATCATGCTTCTGAAGAATAATTAGTTTATTATGATTCAATTACATCAATTATACTTTAAAAGAAATTATGAAAGAAACTAGATGATGTTTTGTACATTAGTTTACAAAACCGTGCTGGACACTGTACTAATCTGCTTCTCATTATCATATTTCACTTTCAGGAGAGACTAAAGTTAACTATAAAAAAAACTGTTAAAAATTTGATTTTGAAGATAAAGTTATATTAACTGTTATTTCTAATTACTAATGCTAAAATGCTCAACTTAACATTGATTTCAGTAAATATTTGAAGTATTTTCTCAATATAAAAACTTACAAGTACTAACTTGTCTAGTTGATACAGGAGAACTTTTATAATTTGCTTTGTTTTCTCAGTCATTTGCTAAAAAAAATATTTAGAATAAAATAGAACCAAAGAAATTAGTGGAAAACTCTATAGAGGCAAATGTAGATTGAATGTATACGAATAATAGACATTAAATAAATGTGTTATCTTGAATTGTGAGCTTTCAAATTTAATAATTTTTTTATAAAAAATTTTCTAAAATATTTTTTAAGTGAATTTAAAAAGAAAGTTAAGATTTTTTTTATATTATTATGCTTTTTACAGGAAGGAACAAAAAAAAAAAAAGGAATTTCCAGTAGAACCGCATACAAAATTCAACAGACAACTTTCTCAATTAATATTATTAAATAATGATTCCCAAACAACCTATCTTATATTTAACTAGTTTTTTAAAATGGATCCAGACTTCGGCTTATTTAAAACAAAACTTTTGTTAAATGTTATTTATTTCTTCTTTTAGAGTTATATTTCCTCTCATTTTCTTATGAAAGAAAATATATGTGATAAGAACAGGTGTCATTCTATTGATAAATTGCCGAGAAAGTCACACCCTCGATAAACTGCTCAATGTGAAAGGTGTTCTGCTAAAGAACTAGGACATTTTTTTTTAAAAAAATTACTAATATTTTTTTTTTCTGTTTAATATTTTATATATTGCTATTCCCATGTCTCGACAACTTTTTTTTATTTCTGTAATTGGTTTATAACAGAATATGTAGGTATTCCTACAACATGGAAGGCAAAATTTATATTTTATATTCGTTGGTTTAAGGTAAATTTTATAATGCCTTTTGGTCCAAGTAGAGATACTTATCTCTTAAATTTTTTTAAGTGTTTATGAGTGTTTCATTTATTTATAGGTAAACAGCCAATATATGTTTATCAGCTCACAATAGTTTATAATTATTATATAATAATTTTATGGTTAAGTTTTAATACAATTAAGCATTTATTAGTCATATATTTATTAATATTTACCTTTGCTATTATGTCCACTTTATCTTTATAAATTATTATACTGTCCGTTCAATGCAATTTTTATTGTGCTATTTTAAAATATTTCAGTCCTTTGACTGATAGTAAACTTATTGGTTTAAAACATTGTTTAATATATGTAATTCTTTGCATGAATATTAATTTATCTAGCTTATAAGTGATGATTTTGTCATTGCTTAGTCTAGAATTTATGCTCATTTTCCTTTAATAAATCTGGGAAGCATTACTTTATTAAATGTTGCTTTACTTATTGTGATTTGTGGGATGGAATGCACTCTTCCCATTTGTATTCCATGAGAGGATAGTTTTATATTCTAGGATTACTTTCATGTTTTGCTAAGATAGCTAGGTCCCATGAGAGGATCATTTCGTGATGTGTATTGTTTTTTTTCCTATGTTGAGACCTTGTCCACAAATGTATTTTTGCTTAAGATAAAGGTGTTGGAATTTTATTTATGCAGTTTTACTCTGAGGAGCCTGTCTTTATTAATATAACCCTCATGATGTTTTTAATTATTTCACCATGGAAGGTGAAGTTATTTGTTTTTAAGAATATGGCAATGATAGATGTTGAAATATTTAGTTCAAGGGGCGCTTTGTTATTTGTAGTGCTTTTGTTAGGTGGAAGTATCTGGATTGTGCTGCTGTGTTGGCCAGCAGTTCACAAGTAAACCAACAACATATTAGTAATTTTAAATACTTATTTTGGTGCATAGCATAAAAAATACACATACACAATGTCATTTTGTCACCATCTGGGAGCAATTCGCCAATGGATTAGTAAGACATTTTAGGGTTGAATATTACTTTATTATGCATATATAGATGAAATATATAAAAATATGTGTGTACATCGCTTCTGATTAATGTTTCCATATATTTTTATTATTCAAAAAAATAGTGCTAGACAATGATTGTCTTATTTGTCTTGGTATGATAATTGTCATTATCATACAATTTCACTAGTCTGAACTCAGTCATAAATTAGTTCAGATTAAAGTTATTTTAATCTTTAGGGTATTTTAATATTGTTAATAAAGATATTATGAGTTGTTATCTGAAAAAATGGTATACTTCAGGAATTGTATTACTTGACTTATAGTTTAAGCTATTTTTATTATTCTTATTAAATGCTTGTTAAAAGGGTTTCTGATTATTATATTAAAAATAAATTATCTAAATATTGAAACAATTTATCTTAATTCAATGTATTCTTAATTACTCATCCCAAATGTTAAAAACTATAACAGATAGTTTGCTTACTATTAACCGATTATGTATAATTTATTTGTGGTATCCTATTAAAAAAATATAACAGTGCCTATGTTTGGCAAATGACTCACAATAATGTAGATAAATTTTGTGTTTGTATCCAATATGCTTGTTTTTAAATCTAGTCTTTGTTTTTCTATATGATTTCTAGTGTCATGAATTCTTAATTATAACAGAAATCTTGGTGAATCAGATGATCAATTCTTATACAGATCCAAAATCCCAATGTTAAAAATGAAAATACTGCATAAATGTTTCAATTTCAAAGCTGAGAATTGTAGTTAAAAGAACCGAATATTTATTTAATTAGACTGCATATTACTTTATTTATCTCATCAATAAAAAATATAATAATTAAACTTAATTATTTTAATTGTGTTGTTGATGGATAGTAGAAAGATATAAAAGATATCCTTTCTTTCAATTATTTCGAATGTCATCCTGGGTAAAAGACTGATTTTCTCAATTTTATACATTTTTGTTTTATGCAATTGGTAAGCAGATTTAGCATTTATTTACACAATTATTATTATAATATATTAGGATACATTAGCTTATAAAAGAAATGTACATCTCCTATAGTCTACTAGGATGCCATTCATTTGTTTAGCAACACAATACAATGGTATATTTGCCAAAGTTAACAAGAAGAACCCTGAGATCATTATTTATTATTTCATTGATTATTAATCCATTTATTAGTATCAAAATTATGGTGGTAGCATAAGAAATTCATTATTGTTTATTGTACTATTTATTAAAGGTACATTCCATTTCACTCTACAAGAGTAGAGTAGATTAGATCATGTCAATAAACAATAATTTGGTGATAAATATTTGTTACATAAGATATTGAAGAAAATACAAACAAATTCTAATAGAAGATGTTACTTCTGAAGTGTAAAATATTTATTGCTCAGAGAAAGTATTGTGATAGGGGGAAATATGTTTTAAAAGTGTTGCACAGGAATGAGTGAAGTTTTTCCTCTTCCTAGTTTGTTTATTTACTTTATAGTAATACAGTTTATGATTGTTTTGAAATTTCCTTTTATTTTAATGTATGCCTCTGTAGTAAAAGTTAAAAGATAACTAACTGCCCACTGAGCTTAGCCTAAGTAATAATATTAGTAGCATTCATCTCTCTCTCTCTCTCTTAAAATGGTGCCATATATATTCTAGCATTCTTTTCCACCCTTTTTACTATTTTTAGGTTAGAATATATATATATAATTCATAAAAAAATAATATAAATTATCATTACCTAAAAATGCAGGCACCTTGACAAGGATTGTACCACCTATCATTGTTTGAGAGGATGAAGACAACACGTTATTATTATTGGGAATAAAACTGTTTTTATATATTTTTGCTTATTCACTTTATCCATGCATTTCACCAAGTTAGATGAGTAGAGCAATCTTGGAAATGAATTTCATGAATATCAAAGCTGTCATTCAGTACGAAGAAGATGCCTACTAAAGGATGAAAATTCAAACCAAGATTGCTAATGCTTTTGTTATAGGTTTTTAATAGTATAACCAGCCCAATTAACAAATATTCTAACCATCTCAGGCATTAAAACTTATATTCACATGATAAGCTTGAAATGTTACTAGTGTGAAATTAACTTTTAGCAGCAATATGCTTTAAACTAGTAATATCCGAGTATGCTAATCACAATTTATGATTGGGTTAGTAAATCGTTGTCTTATATAATTTGAGGCAGATACATTTGACTATGCAAGTGTGGCCTAGTCAAATCATCCTATGTGTTGTCCACTTATAATATGGACACATTTCTTACTAGATACATAATGGGATATACAACCATATATATAAATCACAGGTTGGTTTTCTATATTTACAGATAAAATTACATTTATTAAATACATGAGACATGCGAGAGGAATGAGCTTGTTTCCTATATTTGTAGATGGCATCTTTGACACCAATATTAATATTTGCTATTTTCAGATGCAAAGGGTTTAATAATTACACATTATTTCAAAATTTGCTTTGAATTCATATCATTTCCAAACATCCAATTTCATACATATAAATAGTAAAAGAAAGCAATATTTTTAAAACAATTGTAGAAAAACTGGGTTAAATAATTTCAACTGACAGGCAAAATTGTACTAATATTTTAAATGATTATAGGCTTTGTTATGGGCTACCTACTTAACAAAAATCTCAAGCCACATTTAAACATAAAGAGAAATATAACTGGCCAGAATTGAATCCAGGTCATGATGCACATAGGCAAATTCTTGCATCAGAACTTATCTTGACATAAATCAATTAGTTCTTCGTCGGTCTTGTTGATCCATAGCAAAATCAAGACTCCGAAATGAATTTACAATCCAAATATTTTTTTCTTTACATATTTTCTTTCTTCATTAAAATAATAATCAAAATTTTCATTCAAGGAATCTAAATGTGAAGTTATCATAGAAATTAAGTCATTATTTGGCACTCCATCATTTTCTGCAATAAAAGTTGTCAATATTTAAAAACAATCGTATTTTCTGTCTTTAAAACAGGCAAAAACTCTCCATATAGTAGTGCCACCTTGTGCTAACCAGAGTAATAACAGTTATGTGCTAGCATGAGATAGTGATCATGTGATGTTTAGTGATTTTCTGTCTTTAATATTTTTTCCCATAATTAAAAGTTTTTGTCATGCACTATAAATATATCAACATCTTCAGTTTCTTGAAGATATAAATTTATTTACTTTCAATCATGCAAAATTATTCAAAAACATTGTTAACTATATGAAATTCAAAAAATGTTGTTAGTACTTAACCTTCAGCAGACAATATACTTTGGAAACATAAGATATTTGTGGAAACTTCTTTCTTTGAACAATTTTTCAAATAAGCTCGAATGTAGCAGCTTACTGTTTAGGCTGATATATGAGAAAAACATAAAAAGGTGAACTGTATACAAATTAGTCTAAAGTCATATAAAAGTTTCATCTATCCAGTGAAGCAGAAGATCCCAAACAAATAACAATTCCACGAGAAAACTACAAAAATAAAATTAGAATGCTACCATTACAGAAATGCAAAGCGCTAAAGTACAAGTGGAAAAGTGCCAATTGTAAAAGTTGTGGAAACATAAGTTACCTAACTACAATATATCATTCTAAAAACAAATAAAGACAACAAAAAATTGCCCAAGAATGAAATTACATAAAATGAATCTAATAGTAAAATCAATAAAGCTCAGCACAAATTTGCAATAAAGTTATAGCAAAGAAAATAGATAGAGAAGTTGAATGTCCCACATTCCAGACAGAATGAACCACATTAACTAAGAATATAGAAAATAGCCCCAAATTAACCAAAACCTAAAACCAAAAAGACAAATGGAAATCTCTTTGTTATTGTCACTGTAGTTAAAATAACAATCAAGATTACTAAGCGTTGAAAAACGTTAAATTCATTTATCATAAAGACAATTTAAATTCCATAATACAAAAGAATGATTTGTTCCCCTATTCATAAAAATCAATAAAATGAATATGAAAGTTAAATGTAGACTAAATTCTTTAAATAATTTGGGTCTGAACAGGGAAAGACAAGTATAAGGGGGTAAAAGCAGTTCATTTGTAAGTCATAAAAGTTACCCTTCACACACAACACAATAATAAAAAAAGCTTCAGATTTCTAGTAATAGAAGGGGATAATGACAGCTAGTGAAAATTCAAATGGACCACCCACATAGCTATTATTACCAAAATTAGGACAACTCTGTACATATGGTAATTATCGGATAACCACTGGTAAAGGCATAAATACAAGCATGTATCCCAATCCACAAGTAAAACATTCTAATGAGTTTTGCTGGACCAAAATTTTTTCAAAACAGGATATGAACACTACTTTCATTATATATAATTGTCAGAGGAAATCGCAAACCTGCTGACAATTATAACTAAGATATTATTCAAATACAATTGCCTTTTCTTTGGACTAATGACAGCATCAATCATTTTCCAAACTAAGACAGATGAGCTGCTAAAGTGAATGGATGGTGATGTACCATATTCTCATGGTATTCTAGTGTTGCTTAATTCAGTAAAATCTTCATGTAGTAAAATAAATAATATATGTGAATGACTCTTTGAATTTGAAACTACAATGAACTCCAAGAAATGCATTTGTAATGCAAAAGAAATTAAGTTTCTGCACTATATTATTACAAGACCAAGGATGTGGCCTGATCCAGTAAACAAGACTGTTCAGAAGTCAAAAAATGTAAAAGAATGGCAGGTTTTTCTTTGGTAATTCTATTTTAATAATTTTAACATCGTTATACAATTTGCATGAGTTAGCAGTGGCTTTGGAAGGAACCACAATAGAATGTTTCTCAAAAGCTAAAAACATTGGTGACATTTGAACCATTTATGGATTCATTTTGATAATATTTTGGATATAACCTTATTAGTTGATGTGTCACATTAGAGGATTGGAGTAGAACTTAGCACTTGGTAAATAGTGAACTATCCAATAGCATGAATGTATGGACAATGTTAAAGAATAAAAAAAAAGTATAACTACCTGGTAAACAATAACCACTATTAGGAATATTTTCACATAAAAAGGCACTTCTGAATCATTCAAGCTCTAGATTAACTTACTAGTATAACCCTATAATCAATGTTTGTTTGTGAATTACAATTTAGAAAAGATAAAATATGCTTATATATTATCTCACATATTTAATACAAATAAAATAGCAAGATAGCATTAATTATGTAGACCATTGAGAACCAAAATTGATCAATTGTAAAACCATAGCACTCTAAACTAAAGCCAATACATATTAGCAGAAGCTTATGAACTAGTTGAAGTCTAAATGTAATGATAAACCCTTATGTTATTCATAGGAGCAACTGTACACTAATCAAGGATATATGATAGATGACAATAAAATAATCCCATGTCAGAGATAAATTAAAATTTTGAAAGAAATTTTATAAGGTTTAGCCTATGGTTTAGCCTATCATAGAGCTATATCCCTATCAGAGATAAATTAAAATTTTGGAAATTTTATAAGGTTTAGTCTATCATAGAGCTATATCCCTAATATACAGCAAAACTCTCCATATAGTAGTGCCATCTTGTGCTAACAAGAGCAATCAATGGATGCCAGAAGGCTTGTGCATAAAATCCCTATCTAGTGCCTACTCATTCAATATCCCCAGATTAGTTTCTGGCTTGTGGCCTTCATCAGTGAGGAGCCTTGGATCTGAGAGCACTGCACCTAGATCTTAGGATCTAATGCAACCCTCCAGCACCCACCTTTTAACTCTATTTAACTACAAAACTATGAGAATGAAATTGAAAACACTATTAATATTTTCAACCCAAGCTCAATAGCGACTATATAAGCTATTGAGCTTGGGTTGAAAATATTAATAGTGTTTTCAATTTCATTCTCATAGTTTTGTAGTTAAATAGAGTTAAAAGGTGGGTGCTGGAGGGTTGCATTAGATCCTAAGATCTAGGTGCAGTGCTCTCAGATCCAAGGCTCCTCACTGATGAAGGCCACAAGCCAGAAACTAGTCTGGGGATATTGGATGAGTAGGCACTAGATAGGGATTTTATGCACAAGCCTTCTGGCATCCATTGATTGCTCTTGTTAGCACAAGATGGCACTACTATATGGAGAGTTTTGCTGTATTTTGAATTGTTTAATAACAATTATTGTGCTAGTATGAGATAGTGATCATGTGATGTTTAGTGGTTAATCCCTAATATAGTTTGTGTGTAGTAACCTAACACTGATATAAAAATTGAAGTGCATATAAAAAACTTCAAATCCTGCCAATCCATGGCATGTTCACTGTCAAGAAATAGTCTTCTAGGAAAAAAACTGACAGTACACATGGACTACGAAGGACCTTCCAAATCATTCTTCAAGATTTTAGTTAATAATGCCAGACTACTAAAAAATACTAGTTCACTTATCTGAAAACAAATTTGGATCACCAGAAATCCTGGTGTCAGATAATGGTAGGGGATTTTCCCCATTGAATTGGAAGTCTTCATAAATGAATTGGGGGGTGAATCAAACAAGATTGCTGAGAAAGCTATACAGCAGTTGAAGCAAAACATAAATAGCAGTGTGACAATCTGGAAGTTGTAAATTTTATATTACATCATCTGCTCATTACTCAATTCAAACAATTTTTAATATTCATTTCCTTTATCATGTTAATCACATCCAAAGAAATTGGATACATGCTAACCCTGCCAAGAAAGTCATTCACTTGGTGATGAGACTACTACTATACTGAAACTATATACATTCTCAAATTACTCTAATTGAGAACAAGTTGTTTTTCTCTTCACTAGTAAAAATTGTAATGCGACTTTTTTCCGCATTAAATAGTGAAGCTTTCGAGATTTAATGTTCTTGAAGAGTGATGCCAAAAGAAAAGTTAAAGCTTTTTATATAGCAAATGATCTCAGTGCCATTAATCGAAGAGAGGCATGCTTTGCTCTCTCCAAACAATGGACTAACTAATTAAAAATTCAAACTCATTTGCATATGTGTACAATAAGTCACAACAGTCTTCATTCACAAAGCTATGAGTATGAGATTCGAACATTAAATCTCGAAAGCGCTAAGCAGACCTATTACATATTATAGTATAATTATAGCTTCACTATTTAATGCGGAAAAAAGTCGCATATTTATAATTCTAATTGAGAATATAACTGAAAATGTAGGCCTAGGAGTAAGTTGAATGATAAAAAGGAAAACAATAACTCAAAGATAAGCAATGGAAAATAGTTATCACAAAATGACTGCCCATTTCTTTAAGACCGGATGTGGGACTTTGACGAGGATAAAAGTGTTGATACAATAAACTTATATATGAAAAACATGTAATCAGATTGTTAGATAAGAAAAAAAAAAACTTTTAGAAAATAGAAAAACATTATTTCTAGAACAGCAGCCTTTAAATCAAAAATAGAGATACTTCAAAAAATTGTTTAAGAAAGTGATTAAGCTGAAAGCCAAGTGAGAGATCAGTACGTCAGCTACAAAAAACATTTAAAGAAAAAAGGGCCTCGCTATGCTTAATACCTACTGATGTCCCAGATCCCAAACGTGATATGATCTAAGGCGAATTTAAGTTATTTCTCTCTTACTAAGTCTTCGGATAAAACTGTAAAATTTATACTATAGTTAAATCTTAAATCAAATTTACACTTAGTGAATTATTACTTAAGCTTACTGTATTAAATATTTGTACTAAACTACGCTCCGACAGCCTTTTATTGATTTGTGAATTTCCTCGGATTCCTTCCTTAGAAGCACCGATTCCAATTCGTTTGAGGAATCCGGGCCTTAGCAATTTCCAATTTAAAATCAGAAAAACTATTTTTACTTTTTGTTCTTCATTTAATACTTTTCAAAATTATCTTTATTTTCAATTTTATATATTTACTGAAACCAATTTTTTTCCAAATTTTTAAAATTATAGACCAACAGCTGCAGAAATTGAGCATCACGTGATTGTTAACGTTCTCTGAAGTTTGGCTTTTAATGCTCTTATTTAGATAAGCTGCTACATTTTAATTAGCTTCCTATAATTTTTAAAATTTACATCGTGAATGTTAATAAAATAAATATTTATATTAAAAGATTATAGCTTCGTAATGAGAATTATTATATTTATATAAGTTTAATTTGACCTTAGAAATTAAACGATTATCAATAAAAGCACTAAGAATAACTAACATAATTAAATTATCCTAAATAGATACAATAAATATTCTGTGTGGCATTAAATATATATAAAGTATTATGAGAATCTTACCACAATTATTATTTTTTAAAACACGAAAATACCAGTAATTTGATTAAATAAAATTGAGATGTTTACCGCTCTTCTAAATTTGTTACACAACGCCCTCTGCCAAGTTAGTTAAGCTTATATTAAAATGATTAATCTTTATTAATTAATAAACAAAATAGTCCATTCAGCTAATTTTTTTTAAAAGGACCCGTCCACTGATTGATATCATATAAAAAAACTCTTTTTCTACAGCTTCCTTTTGTAAATAAAAAAACAACTTGTTTTTATATGCATGAATAATATATATATGTATTTTTATATTGGACTATTTCCATCATCTAATATGAGTATTGAATGTCTTTTGTAGAATTAATGAAGAACATAAAAATTGAAAGAACTGACTTACTAGTAAGCTTTAATGTGGAAAATTTATTCACAAATGTACCACGTGAAGAAGCATTATCTATTATAAGGAAAAGATTAAATGGTGATAATAGCTTACAAACCAGAACAGCTCTTCTTATTGATAGTTTAATGGAACTATTAACATTCTGTATAAAAACAACCTACTTTCAATATATCACAGAATTCTTCCCAAAAAATCAAGAAATGGCTATGGGCTCACCATTATCTCCCCTGGATTAGCAATATTTACATGGAAGAACTTGAAACCTTAGCCATAAAAACTACTCCATATCCACCTAAAGTTTAGCTTCGGTATGTAGATGATACATTTGTTGTATGGTCACATGAAGAAGCACTGCTACAAACTTTCTGGAAACACATCAACCACATATCCCCTTCAATTAAATTTATAATAGAATTAGAACAAGAACAAAAAAGGTAAGAGCGGCCACACTCTTATCTTCAACCTATTTTTCTAAATATATAGGCAAATCTAAAGCATTTTGATTTGAGAGTGTGAAGCTAATAAATTCTTCGCTGATTAAGTCCACTCTTTCTGCTAAACATTACTGCTCGAAAGATTTTGCGAGTGATAATGTTTAGCAGAAATAGTTGACTTAATCAGTGAAGAATTTATTAGCTTCACACTCTCAAATCAAAATGTTTTAGATTTGCCTATATATTTAGAAAAATAGGTTGAAAATAAAAGTGAGGCCCTCAAGGCGCATGTGCTAAGGTTATAGCCTTATATTACCTAATATTTAAATAAATAAAAAAAAGATAAATTTTTCTAAAGACATTCAATACTCATATTAGATGACAGAAATAGACCAATATAAAAATACAACTAGAACACCATCATCACAAACCTTCAGGCAAACAATGAAAAATATATATTTTATATTTTTTGCACTATATTTCAATAATTTTCTTAAGGGTTACTCAATTCCATGGATTGTTCATTATTATCTGAAAACATAAAAATATTAATATGATAAAAAATGAAATTTATAAATTACAATATTGAATATCAAATTGGAAAAGAATAAATATATTTATGCTGTTCTTCCATAAAATAATAATCAGAAAATAATAAATATATTCTTATAACGCTATATAAATATCAAATTTTTTTATATACATAAAAAGACATTTTCAGCACCTGATTTGGTGCCCTTTTTAAATGTTAATAATCTATTACATTAACGAACTATTACAGACATAAAAACATTTCCACAAGTCTGATACATAATAATCGTGCATTATCCCACGTAATACATAAATAGATTTAAAGCATATTTATAAATTTTACTAAAATCATCAAGTTGGAAACGAATAAATATCTCTGTGCAGTCAAAATAAGAGTCATAGATCACGTAACCCAATTCTTTTAGGCTTGTAAAATATAAACAATGAGCATTGCCAATTGCTCAATAAGCTTTGTGATAAATGCTTAGCCAGAGAAAGCATTTAAAATATGTCAGGAAACCCTCCCCAAACCTCTAACCATGGTTTCGTGCTTTGGCAATCCGCAGAGAAGTGCTAGGGTAGCTTCAGACAGCATTTATCTAAAAGTTATCTATTGAGTGGAAAATCTGAAATTCTCAAACACCTACATCAATTCAAACCCAGATATCCAACTTAAATAGCTATATGGGGCTGAGAGCTCTTCAGCCATACCATATATTAGTAGTCTTAGCAATATAACATCGCATAAGACTTAAAGCAGAGATTATAAATAGTCAAAATAAGAGTCATAGACCACATAACCATGCTTTGGCACTCCTCAGCATTTATTTGATTTGGATAGCTGAGTTTGAAGACATGTAGGTGTCTGAGAATTTCAGATTTTCCATTTCAATAGATAACTTTTAGATAAATGCTGTCTGAAGCTACCCTAGCGCCTCTCTGAGAAGTGCCAAAGCATGAAACCATGGTCAGATGTTTGGGGAGGATTTCCTGAGATATTTTAAATGCTTTCTCTGGCTAAGCATTTATCACAAAGCTTGTTGAGCAATTGGCAATGGTCATTCTTTATATCTTACAAGCCTAAGAGAATTGGGTCATGTGATCTAAGACTTTTATTTTGAGTGTTTATAGTTTCTGCTTTAAGTCTTATGCGATGTTATATTGCTAAAACTACTAATATATGGTATGGCTGAAGATCTCTTAGCCCCATATAGATATTTGGGTTGGATAGCTGGGTTTGAAGACATATAGCTGTCTAAAAATTTCAGATTTTCCACTCAATAGATAACTTTTAGATAAATGCTGTCTGAAGTTACCCTAGTGCCTTATTTCATATTTTTTGTTCCTCCAGCAGATAAACATCCCTGCTTTGGAGAAAATTAATTTAACGGGCCCTTTTGAATCTGATCCATGCAAATGCAGGAATATTCATTATATTTCATGCCCAGAGGTCTTGTTCTTGTCTTATTACTAGTGCAGTGGATCATTTCTGCCTGTTAATGAGATTTATTAAGGGTTTAGGAAGATGCTCATTCCTTCCTACCATGATCCATTTATTCCATGGAAACTTGGATGTAACTTTGCAAAAGCTAGCATATTACCATCATCGGCTTCTTATTGGATTTGTTATTATTTTAGCAACTCAGCATCACCCTCCTTATTCTTGTATATCATAAAGCCTGATATTTTGGCCTTCATGGGTCATGATCATGTAACAGTGTGATCATCTATTTTAACAATTTTTACTAGAGTTAATTAACTCTCACTTTACTCAGCTTCATTTAGTATCACATACCTATTTGAGGGATATCTGCCCCAAAGGCCATAAAATATATCATCCAAAGTTCCTTATATATATTATGCATTGAAACTCTTGATATATACAATCACTAATTAATGTCATTCCCAGTATCTCCGATAAATCTAGCAACAAATTAAGCAAGGTTCATTTTATTAGTTTTTATTTCATTTTGTTTTTTGACTTTATCAATAAAGGGTTTGTACTTACACATTACATTGGGTGTCTTTTTTGCCCAAGGGAAATCAGATATTAACAAATAATGTTAACTCCACAACAGTAATATTTTTGCTCATTATACAAATATAACTTATTATACATGAGATAGTTAAAGTATTGGGTTGGTTATACTATTAAAGATTTGTAACATTTCCACTAGCAATCTAGGTTTGAATTTAGTAGATATATTGTGGTACTGAATCATAGCTTTGAGGTTCATAAAACTGACTTGTAATGTTTCACTACCCAACTAACTTAACATAATGCATAAATGAAAGGTGAATAAAGCAAAAATGTATATAGCAACACTTTTATTTCCAATAATAGTAACATGTATGTTAGCTCTACATTCTCAAATAATCTGTGGTACAACACTTGACAAGGCATCTATATTACTAGGTAATGACAATTTACATTACTTTTTTATGAAATAGAGAAACACCAAGCAAATATTTTTATTACCCAGATGCTCAATCAAGATTTGAATTACATATTTGAATAAAGATAATAACAACACACGTATTCAATTCTTTAATTGGGGTTTATATAACCAGAAGTATAATATAAATACATACCTTATTCTAGGCAAGGGGGTTAGCATAAATTAACAGTAATATGAGTTAATAGTTAACCAATTATGAGACATATATATAATGAAAATAATCACTTTAGTTTTGTTCATTATTGTTGGGAAAAAGCAGTTATATAAAAATAAAACTCACACTTGGATCATTTTGTCTGTAACTATCCTTAAGATTATTTTTCATTTTCCATTGGCCAATAAAGTTATGAACAATTTAATCTATGTGATACTTTAACAGTTGTTCAATTTACAGATTAACAAAATAGAATGCGCATAACTTCATATACATATTTGAGGTATTTTTTTAGTGATTGATCTTGTGACTGATTTATGACTGTTATACCTTGGCTGTGTCATTATCATGTATCAGTAGAGCTTTTCTTTTTTGGGTAAGGCAAATATGTAGGTAAAGATAGAACTGGGTTGGGGCAATAGAATTTTCTTCTGGATGCTAAATCATGCTTCACTTAACAGCTGGACAGCACTTTTTATTTTATCATGGAGTAATCATGCTGGTTATAGATGGACAATTGAAACTTCTAGAATTTTATTTTAATAAAATTTAAATAATATGCATATAAATCCATTGTGTATTTAAATAGCAACATAATGTTTAATATTCCAACTTTTTGCATGTGGATGAGTTGTCTGATGATGGTCTTCACAGAAAATTTTCTAGTACACTGAATATCAATAAATGATTTTCTGTTTTCATTTTATAGCCACTGCCTTTTTATGTTATCAAGTATTTTTGAACAACTTGAGCACCTCAGTCAAAAATTTGTTTCAATCCTATCATAATGTTGTGTTTAGTGAACCACAGCTTTTCCTTAACAAATGTTATCAATAGCTTGTTTTTCGAAAACAGGAAAGAAAACAGATGATTTATAATTGGAAAAAACAGAAATTAAAAATTTTGCCCTCTTTGATAATACAAATTCATTTCAGAACTCTCCTTTTTTATAATTAAAATCTAGTTACTTAAATTCTAATATTAACTTAATATTATTAACTTTATTTTGAATAAGTTTTCATTCCTTTTTTCTTTTCATTGATTAAGTTTATAATTAGTGTAACAAAACTTTTTTTTTTATTTCACATAGAAAAATATTTGAGATAAAACAAGGACCCTCCCACCTCTAAAAAAAATTAATTTTTTTTCGTTTTGGTTTTTTTTTTTTTTTTTTTTTTGGTTTTTTTTTTTTGGTTTTTTTTTTTTTTATTTTTTTAAAAAATAAAAAAAAAAAAAAAAAAAATTTTTTTTTTTTTTTTTATCCTTAAAAATTATCATTTTTGAAAGTGGGTCAGCCTACAAAATTCTAGGGCATTTCCAAGTTTGAACAAGTAAAATAAATAATCATTATCATTGTTTTAGGACAATTGTTTAGATAACCAAATTCATATTTGAATTGAAGTTTTTTTTCCTGGATTAGTTTAGTTAATTTGTTTTAATTATATGCAATATTAAATCTACAATACTTAAATTAAATTTTAAAATGTTACAGGATGACTATATTTTTATACACTTATATAATTATTAGGAGAAAGTATTTTTAAATTTTTGTTTATTTTTAAACGTAAAATATATTAATAATTTACAACATCAAATAAATGAATATTACATACACATACTTTCAATATATATACACATTAGCGTAATTTTTTTAATGTGCATATATATAATCATCAATAATTTAAAATACTATAGCTATGTAGTAATAATTATTGATTTATATAAACTTAGTTTAATCTTACAATTTTAATACATATTTATCAATAAAAGCAACAAGGTTAGCTCACATAATTAAATTATCCTAAATAGATCCAATTAATAATATGTGGGGCATTAAATATATGTACAAGTTTATGAGAATCTTACCACAGTTATCCTTTTTTTTTTTTTAAAGACGCTACGAACAGTAAAATCGTCAAATAAAATTATATTTCCCACCATTCTAAATATGTTGCATGGTGCCCTCTATCGCGATAATTAGCATTGATTAAACGATGCAAATCTTTATTATTATAGTAACTGATTAATATGTAAAAATCTTTTTCCACAGCCTTCTCTATATAAATAAAAATGTTTTTATATACATGAATTTTATAATTTTTTACCATACATTTTGATAGCTTTCTTAATGATTATTCATTATCTTGAATTATACATTTTTTAGCTATAAAAATAAAAATATTAAAATGACCAAAACATGCAATAAAATGAAATTTATAAATTTACAGTATGGAATATATTTATCATCAAATGATATTAATGTAATATAAGAATAAGATAAAAATGTATCTGTTGACTGGAAGTATCCAATAATGATTTTGACACGAAAAATAGACAATGATCATCATCGTTAACGGTAGTCTATCCCAAAGCATGGTCGGAGAACAATCACATCACTAACTTGTCCATTTTGTCACTTTATTTTCTTCAGTGCTCAGCTCTGCAATTCCACATAACTCTGCCCATTTAAAATATTATCCAGCAATGCAAATCTTTTTCAACCTTTTTTTCTTTCCCTCCAAAACAACTTTCATTAAACTAGACTTTCTTTTTAATATATGTCCAAATCCAATTTCTATTTCTAATTTCAAATTCTTTTTTTCATTTACTCGTTTTAAAACTTCTTCATTTGTTATTTTATTTATCTAATTGATTTTTTCCATCCCATTACATGACCACATCTTAAAGGTTACCAATCTGTTTCTAATTTTATTAGAAAATATCCACATTTCACAACAGTACAATTGTACACTCCACATGTAGCATTTAATTAATCTTTTCTGTAATTCTTTTTTTAAAGATCCACAAAATATTTTGTTTTCTCTTAGTATATACCTAATTTTCCAATGTTATTCTTTTTTAACTTCATCTTCACTTCTTTATGTACAGAACTATGTTATTAGGGATTTCAATTTGCAGTCTTTTGGGTTTTTTTTTTATATCCATAAACATTTAGTCTTCTTTACATTAATCATCATTTAATTTCCATACATCTTTCTTTTCATTTATTCAACACTATTTTGAAGACATTTTTCATCATCACATGCAAGAATCATATCAATTGGAAACTTTGTACATATTCTATTTCCAACATTTGCTCCTCCAAACTGTAAAATAATATCACGCCTTCTAAATATGTATTAAAAATTGATAATAAAGAGGCTATTAGAAATTACAGACCGGTAGGTTTTTTTTTTCATGTGAAATTTTTGTCAAAGTAGTTACAACTTGTTCACAGTGAACACTGCTTTTAACCAACCAAATGAAGAAGCAGTATTATGAGTTCTCATTATTATTTGTTTTTGTAGATTTGGATATGCTATTTGATTCTATAAGCATTTCTTGAGTGATTAAGGCATTGAATCGTGATATAAACCCATGATATTGTCATATTCCGAAGAATATTTATTCAAATACAACAGCCATGATTAAGTTACAAAACTGTATTAATATACATCTGAGCACTTATAGCATATATGTGTAGAGATGGTAATCTGGACCAACTGATGATTGCTGGTTTAGCATGAAATATGTATATTGGTGATTATTTATCTTTTCAACATATAGTGTATCAGTGTTATGAGATAGAGTGGAGAGTGGTAGGTGTGAAAGTTTGTGCTTCTACATCCTGTATATTACATATATATATATATATATATATATATATATATACCTGTGTGTGTATATATATATATATATATATATATATATATATACACACACACAGGTATATAATAAGCCTGTGTTTCAGTTAAAACTGTATTAAAAATGCTAAGATGTTGACTGGATAACTCCACATCTACAATAATTTTTGCAGCAGTTTTAAAACAAATATTTTGTGAATAAAATAGGTAGCTAAAAGACTGAAAGTAAATAAAGTGTATTTAAGTCATATAAATTCTGTAGATAATGTAATTGCATTTGCACATAATACTTTAGCACTTGAGGAGATATTGTAAGAGTTATCAGGTGAAAGTAAAAATAATAGGGCTAAAGACAAATGCTAAAATGACTAATGCAATGTTCAATGGATATTCTCAAAAACAGAAAATAAAATACGATAATGATGAATTAGAAGATGTTAAGAAGTAAACCCCCACACATCACATGATCACTATTTCATACTAGCACATGATTGTTATTAAACAATTCAAAACAAAGCAAAACTCTACGGAGAGTTTTGCTTTGTTTTGAATTGTTTAATGTTAAGAAGTTCAAATGTTTTGATCAAATTATTAATACATAAGGAACAATTATGAATAAAATTAATCATAAAATTTAAGTTGGATGAAGTGCTTTTGGTGGAATTTATTTAATATTAAATGTAAATATGGTTAAATGTGTGGGGAAAAAAACTTTTAATAAATATGTATTACCAACCATTACTTATGAATCTAAGACCTTGACATTTAACAGAAGAGCAATACAATGATTTTAGACCAGTCAATAAAGTATGGAAGGAATAGTAATAACAATTGAAAATGAAATTCATGGGTAAGACAGCAAACAACTATTACTGACTCATTGAAAAAAATGAAAGAATGTAAGTGGAATTATCTAGACACATTGATAGAAGGGGTGATAACAGATGAACAATTGAACTCTTGAACTGGATTCAATGTGGTGGACTAATTTTCTTTACATCATGCAGTATAATTCACATGAAAATGTTTGCTAACTGGCAGTTCATAATTCAGCAGTTTGTAGGCTTTCCAACAGTCTGAATAAATTGTCCATTTATCTCCCACATTTTCTTTGATGGCTTCCATCAGAATTTTTGCTGTTCTACCAAAAATTCTCATGAAACACTCACCAGTCCCTTGCACAAGCCATCAAACCTCCACTGTTCCAGAAGAATTCATACAGTTTGGGTTTTTTTAATACAAAAGGCTCTTGTCATTTGCAACGATTTTGTTTTGGCCTCTAATTTTGTTTTTCCTGCTAAACGAAGCTTTGTGTTCCCTGTTCCATGGATATTAATTTGCAAGCCCAGCTATAAATAAATCAGATCATGATCAAAAATGGAATTCTGGAACCATCCCCATTTCCTTACAAAGGTCTATTTTATTATTACACTCTTGAACATTGCAGCACTATTTCTTGGTTGAAGTGTGGATTGACCTCAGTAATGGGTAAACTGCAAATGTTCATCATTTTGTATTGCTTTAAAAAAAAATGTATTAATCAAAAAATTGGAAAAATATGAAGCAGCACTGAAGTGAAAAACATTTTGCGAAGAACTTGTCTGAACAATGAAAGTGTAAATTTATCACATTCTTGGACAAGATCATAGTGTTTCTTTGATGGGATCGCTCTGAAGCTTATATTCAAAACTACTACATTATATCCCAAATGAAGATAACTTATATAACCTCTACATTTTTACTCCCTTAACATCCAATTTTATTTTGGTATTAGAGCTGTAATGTAAGAGAGATAGAAGGCCTTTTCAGACCCGCAATAAATGTGTTATGTCATGATGAGATTAAACTGAAAGGAAATAACCCCTGCGAGTATACATGACAAAACATCTTTCTCTTTATCAACATGATCTTTTTTTAATAACACTTCGGTATTTTCAGTTATTGTCCAGATTTCTTTCTGACAACCACTATTCCGATTTATATACAGTTGCATATTTTCCGTTTTTGTTTCTTTTGGGGGGGGGGTAGTTTGTTTATAAAAAAATATATTTACTGTATTAGCATTTCTGTTGAAAATCCCAGCATACATTGCAATCATGTGCTACATTTTCGGAGGGAAATTTTTTTATAGAGATCTCTATTTTCTGTGATAAAATTACATGTGAAATGTTTTGTTTCAAGCTGACAATTGCTGTTATATATTACAGTAAAAGTATCGTATGAGTATACTTAATATGTTTTTGTAAATATTATTTAAAAACCAAAATCATTTAGTGGCAATTGTTTAGAAACAATTTTTTAGTATGTACAGGTGTCATTTCATTAAGATGGCAAATAGCATTTTTTTTCCCATTACAATGTTTCTGAAGATTAGGAATATCAACTGTAAATATTGTTTTTCTTAATATTTTTTTGTCTCTCTAGTTTTGCATTAACACATGTCTTACTAATCGATGATCACCTCCTGTGTTAAATTTATTAAGAAAATTACAATATGCCTATATTACATATATAAATGCAGGTTTAAGCCTGTGCAATGTATTAATTTATATAAATAGTGTATAAAAGATCTGCCCATTCTTCACATATGTAAGCATAAATGGATTATTCTCCTGTACATGAGGGGTCAGAATGACTAATATGTCAACATGGGTAGGATGACAACCTTGGCACTAACAAGGGCTTTGAATGTTCCATCATCAGATTTTCAATGAAATGGAAGGCAGAAGAGTTGTGAGTTGGAATAGTTTGAAGACTGTCCATTAAAGTATGAAGATTGGCTATCTTAATATAAAGCTGAGCACTGATTATATATGTGTGTGAGGATAGTAATCTAGACCAACTGATGATTGCTGGTTTAGCATGAAATACGTATATTGGTGATTATTTATCTTTTCAACATGTGTGTGATCAAGTGGGTCAGCAATATGAGATGACAGTGAGAGTAGTAGGTCGGGTGAAAGTCTGAGTTCAAATCCTGCCTATATTACATATACAAATGCAGGTTTAAGCCTGTGTAATGTATTAATATTGAAATATGTATTTTCTGTTAGTCAATATATAATCCAATTCTGCTGTACCTTCATTTGGATGCTTCCATGTCCCATTTCCTTTTAACATTTTTCTCAAAAAAAAAAAATCATAATATAAAGTTGTTCTTTTTCTGCAAACTTCAGATATCTATGCCCTCTCTCATTTATATTACCATAACCAAAATTACTTACAGCACTTTCATCTTTTATTTGTTTACTAATTCTAGCATTAAAGTCTCCCATAAAAATTTTAAAATGTTTACTCTGATCAAAAGCCTTTTGTACATCAACTTCATCACTATGAGAACTTGTTGAGGCATAAACCTGAATTATCTGCATTTGGTATCTGCTATTAAGTTGTATAACTAATCTTGCTCCTCTGTCTGATACACCATCAATCTCCACAATGTTGTTCTTCCACTTTTTATTTATAATGAATTCTTCTCCACTTGTATTTTCAATATTTGTGCCTTTATAGTAGAGTACATGTCCATTTTTTAAATGAATTGTCTCTTTGCCTTTTCTTCTAACTTCACAAAGTCCAATAATGTCCCATTTAATATAAAACAGTTCTTCTTCTAATTCTTGCAATCTTCCTTCATTTGAAAGTGATCTGTAGTTGTAAGTACCTAAATAAAAAGTTGTCATCAAATGGCAGCCTGGGTCCACAATCAGGGGATTTTTAGCATCCTCTGCCTTCAGCCACCAACTGCTTCCTTGGTTGGTGACTTTACACCCTCCTAAGAATAAGCGCCATGATTTATTTTTATCTGTCATGATTATATATATATATTGGAAAAATACTTATCATTTACACATTCATTCTGACTCATCAGGCAACTGAGAAGAAAGACCATGGTGTTTCTTGATCTTAAACTCAGAGGTAAAAAGCCAATAAACTCACCACGATATATTTTTTTTGTGTATGTTTAATTATGATATTAATCAATTGATGCATCTTTTGAAAAAAAAGAAACTGAAAGGATTATTTTTATTAGTTAATTAATAAAGAGTGAATCATTTGAATGAAAACTTACTATCCCGATAGAGGGCGTAATGCAATAAGTTTAGAAGAATGTGTAATGCCGCAATTTAATTTACGTTATTACTTCTATTTTCTAATTGTGGTAAGATTCTCATAGACTTTTATATATATTTATTGTCAAACATAATATTTATTATATCTATTTAGGATAATTTAATTATATGAGAAAACCGTATTGCTTTTATTGGTAAGCATTTAAATTGTAGGATTAAACTACATTTATATAAATATAATAATTCTGATTACGTAGCTATAGGCTTCTAATGTAAATATCTATTTTATTATTACATTTTATAATTATATGAAGCTTATTAAGATATAGTAGCTCATTATTTAAATAAGACCACTTGTAAGAAATAAAATTGAAAATGATAATTTTAAAAGTATTTAACGAAGAAAAAGTAAAAATAGTTGCTGTTTTTCTGATTTTAAATTACAGATTGTTATGTCCGGATTCCTTAAATAAACAGAAATCGGGGCTTCCAAATAATCGGAACGAAATCAATAAACGGCCGTCAGAGCCTAGTTTAATACAAATATTCAATACTGTAAGGTTAAATAATAATTTATTAAGTGAAAATTTGAAACAACATTTAACTTATAGTGCAAATTTTGCTGACCTCCACTCTGGCTTACGATTTAATAACCTTTTTAAACAATTCTCTGAAGTATCTATTTTAAGGCTGCTGTCATAGAAATAATGAATGTTTTTCTATTATCTAAGAGTTACTTTTTTTTTGTATCTAACAACCTGATTAGTGTTTTTGAATTTTATATTGTGTAAGTTTGTAGATAAACACTTCCATACGTTAAATGTATGTATGTGCGAATAGCTAACGTACATTCCGTTATTGCTCTTAACTGAACCAAAGCATTATTCTCCACAGAGTCCCACATACCTTCTAAAAGTTTATGACTACTTTCCATCTATACCATTGGGGCATTGTTTTGGTGTTTATCAGTTGACATACTCCCAGACATATATTTTCAATTATACACAATTGAGAGTAATTTGAAAATCTACATAATTTCAGTATAATGCGTACTATTTACCAAGTGACTGCATGTATACAGTTTCTTTGCATATAATTAACATGATGGAAATTGTTTGAATTGAGTAATGTGCTGATGAACTGTCATAAAATTTACAAGACATGTATGTTATCACAGTGCTATTTATAAATATTTTGCTCCAAATGTTGAGCAACTTTCTCATAAATTCTGATTGATTCAGGACAATATAGGATACAAACTACCCCCCTCCCCCAATCTGATTGTGAAGGCCTTAAATTCAACCGAAGAATTTTTTTGTCATTATCTGATACCAGGTTTCTTGTAGTCCAAATAAATAGTCTATATGCATTCCCACTTTTTGGCCAAGAAGACTATTTCTTGGCATTAAATATGTCATGGATTGACATAATTTGCAGTTTTATATATAACATTTCAATTTTGATATGAATGTTAGGTCACTCCACACAATAGGGTTTCAGCTCTTTGGCAAAACAACGTTTGTGAAATATTTCCAAAATTTTAGTCTATTTTCGAAATGGGATTGTTTTATTGCCAACTGTTATATAGCTCTGAGTAATTGATAGTTGCTCCTATGAATTCCACAAGCATGTATAAAGATTCTTGGGCAGTTTACTGAGTGATTTATCCTTTATTAAATTCATAAGCATCTGCTAACCTATTGGCTTTAGTCCAAAGTGCTACGGTTTTACAATTGATCAATTTAGCTCTCAATAGTCTACATAATTTATTGCTATTTTGCTATTTTTTTTTGTTATATTAAATATTTGAGATAATATGTCAGTATATTTTATTTCATTTCTAAATAGTTATTCATATTTATACACTGGTAACAGAGTATCCTAGTGAGTCAAACTAGTAGTGCCTATATATTTGAAAATATTGCTAATAGTGGTGAGTGACCAAGTGATTATAATTTTTTACATTCTTTGACATTGTTCAAATATGAATTTCTAAAGTGTGACTACGTTCTGCTCTGATCCTGTAATGTGTACATTTACTATTGTGGTTATCTCCATCCAAAATTTAAAAAAAATTATCTTTTGAGAAATATTCTCTTATGGTTCCTTCCAAATCCAAGTCTGACTGATGCAAATCATATAAGGATGTGAAAATTCTCAAAAAAGAATTATCAAAATAAAGCCTGCAATTCTTTTACATTCTTTGATCTTTGAGCATTCTTGATTGTTTAAGGATCTTTGCACTTGTAATAATATAGTCCAAAATCTTAATTTTCTTTGCATTCCAAATGCATTTCTTGAAATTCAATATAGCTTCAAATTTTGAGAATCATTCACATGTGTTATTTATTCTATTACATAAAGATTTCTTTGAATTAAACATTACTAGAATATCATAAAAATATGGTGCAACAACAACATCCATTCAAATTAACAGGTCATCTGTTTTAGTTTGGAAAATGATTGGGGCTGTCATTATTTCAAAGGAAAGGCAATATCTTATGGTTATAATAATCAGCAGGTCTGCTATTTTTTCTGACACAAATATGTTGTGAAAAGCAGTGTTTGAATCCAGTTTTGATAAAAATTTTGATCCAAATTCACTAGAATTTCTTATGTATAGGTTGGGGTACAGATTTATGTCTTCATTAGTTATTATTCAGTAGTCTCCATATGTACAGAATTATCCTAGTTTTTTGTAATAATGAATTTTCAATAATTGTCAGCACATCCTTTTCTAGATAACTTAAGTTTTTTTGACTATTGTATTGCATATGAAGAGATCTTCCACAGCTTACAAATGAACAGGTTTTATTTCCTTTCAAATCTTGACCTCAGCAAGTATAGTATTTATCTTTCCCTATTTACACTCAAATAATTTAGGGAATTTAGTCTATATTTCACTTTCAGTATTGATTTTTATGCATAGGGGAACAAATCATTCTCTTCTAACATGGAATTTAAATTTCCTTTTACAATAAACTTGATTTTTTGCAACAATTATTAATCTTGATTGTTATTTTAACTACAATAATGATATCAATGTGATTTCCATTTGTCTTTTTGGCTCTTAGTTATGTTTTTGCTAATGTAAGGCCATTTCATATTTTTAATTAATGTCCATTTTGTCTGAAACATAAGGCATTGCCAACTCCTCTATCTACTTTCTTTGCTATAGGTTTATTACAAATTTGTGCTGAGGCTTATCGATTTCACTGCTAGTTTCACTTTATCTAACTTTATTTTGGGGAAATTTTTTG
The DNA here is from genome assembly GCA_028023455.1 of Epiperipatus broadwayi. NCBI lineage: Eukaryota > Metazoa > Onychophora > Udeonychophora > Euonychophora > Peripatidae > Epiperipatus > Epiperipatus broadwayi. The sequence goes on along the minus strand of JAQFVV010006286.1, from coordinate 613,730 downwards.
TTGTTGTTATGGTACAAGTGTATTGGCATAGGATAATATTCAAAAGCTAAAAAAAGATTAGAAATAGTTAAAAAAATATTTTTTTTTATGTAATTCATTTTTTTAGATACATACAATGAAAGTTATTTGTATTTGATATTACCTATTTAAAGTTAAAATTGAGACGAATAGAAATGCATGCAGATTGATTTTCCAGTTAAACAAAAGTAAGAAATTACAAACGCAAGAGATTATAATCAAAGTTTTAACTATAATTAAAGCTGGCTGAAATAATTTATTAAAAAAAGACTTTGTAGCTAAAAAATATTAAAGAAGGTACAAGATTATTTAACTTGTATTTTGATAATAAAACAAAGGATAAAAAGATATGTGCAGAAAATCTCAAAACTGGTCAAGAAAAAGACAATTCCGAAGAGGGTTTTTTCTTTTGGCTGGCAGTTTCCATGGATCCTGGATGGTTTCTCCATCCAGGACTACTCATATGCTGAACTAAGTCATTATGTGGGAGTAGAAACCGGAGCATTTGCGGACACCTTCTTTCTCATAAAGAGGTCACTCCAAAAAGCTTTTGAGTCTAATCTTAAAGCGGACTAGGAAAATGAAAATGTTGAAAGAAAAAATCCAGTTAATGAGCTCTGCATCCCAAGAAACATGTATGCTACAATAATCTACAATCTATATAAATTCACAGAACTTATTGGTAAGTTATTATTCATATCCTAACTTGTGGCTAATTAAATGTTTAGCAAACTAAATTTAACTACGAACTTCAAATACAGATAGAAACATTCACTGTTTTATTATTCAAGGAACTTTCAGTTACGATTTATTGGAAAAACGAAAGAATTGAAATGTTTGAATTAATTATTTGATTAATGTTATTATTTGGATAAACGTGTGTATGTTTCTATTTTTATTAATAATTATTTAAATATTTTAATTTATTTTAATAAAATTTTTACCATTAATATAAACCTTTTATTGTGCATTCTTAATTTTAGTTTATTAGATTTATTGTTAAATAATTGTGCAAGAAATGTATAAATTATCTATGCCAATATGTTCATTCGCTATACTAAATGCTAGGGAAAATACTTCAAAAAAATATTTCATTTAATTATTTACTATCAAAATATGGTATGCAATGTGATGAGTGTTAGTGGATCTGCAGACGCTGGCATCCTCTTAAACAAATTAAAAGTAACTGCATCAGCAATTCAAATCATAATAAATATTAGGTCAGTTAATCAGGAAATATAACTATGTTCTTGAAATATCCGAACTCGTACATGAACGGAATATTCTGTTTTTAGTTTGATTAATTAGCTCTTTATAGTGTGTAAAATAAGATCTAATCTATCATAAAACAATATCTTATTTTGTTTTTAGTATGATAGACTGTTGCTAGATGTCATGTTTTCACAACTTTTAAATTTTGTATTTTTCCACTTGCACTTTTGTGCTATGTGCTCTGCATTTTTGCAACAGTAGCATTCTAATTTTATTTTTGCAGTTTTCTCTTTGAATTGTTATTTGTTTGGGATCTTCTGCTCTATTGGATAGATGAAACTTTTATATGACTTTGAATTAATTTATACACAGTGAATCGTTGATGTCTTTCACATATGACTGTTGAGATATGGCAGCATTTTCAGTTTTTCATTGGTCATATTCCACAGAAATTGTTTCTCCATACACACAATTTTTTTGCCACTTCAATATTGATTTTATTGATTTTTATGCATAGGGTAACAAATCATTCTCTTCTAACATCGAATTTAAATTGTCTTTTATATTAAATAAATTAACTTTTTTCATCAATTATTAATCTTGATTGTTATTTTAACTGCAATGATGATAACAATGAGATCTCCATTTGTCTTTTTGCTTCTTAGTTATGTTTTTGCTACTTTAGGGTTGTTTTTCATATTTTTAGTTAATGACCATACTGTCTGAAACGTGAGACATCCACCTCCTCGATCTATTTGCTTTGCTATCAGCTTATTACAAATTCATGCTAGCCTTATTGATTTTCTGCTAGTCTCACTTTTGATGTATTTTTTATATATACCCTATTTGTTTTAAGTATGGTAGACTGTGGCAAGGTATCCTATATTATTACAAGTTTTATATTTTCCACTTTGCATTTCTACAATGGTAGCATTCTAATTTTATTTTTGTACTTTCCTCATGGAATTGTTATTTGTTTGGGATCTTCTGCTATACTGCATTGATGACTCTTTTATGTGACTTACAACTAATTTGCATGTGACTGCATCTTTTGATGTCTTTTGCATATGACAGTTAAGATATGGCAGTGCTTGTATTTGCAGTTTTTCATTGGTCATGTTCCACAGAAATTGTTTTAAGAAATTTTTTCCTCCAGGTAATCTCTATAAAACACAGCAATATTAAATTCCTGGATTCTCCACTGTGCTATTCCCATTATATTACTGGTCAACTATGCTTTGATATATTCTACTTTTTTAAAGATTTAATTTCAGTTTTAAGGAAATATCATACTGTGTATTTTCTAGTTTTAATTTAATGCTCCCCTGCCTTCCCAAATTCTCCAACCATGCCAACTTATGTATATCTGCTCTCATCAAAGAAACTTCACTCAAGACATCAAAAGAAGGAATTCAAATGAAAATGTAAATCAAAAAGTGTCATAGAAGGCTAAATATTGATAATTTCATTAAATATAAGATTTTGAACAAGATTTAATTTATAATATAATATTAATAGACAACTATTTACAAATTTAGAGTTCGGCCAGAAAGTTTACTAAAACCATAATTAAGACTGAGATTGTCCTTCACTTCTGATCTACAACTGGGGTGCACTTGTTATTGATGCCTGCCAGGTTTTCCTTTCTTTAAATGTTTGTTCTACTTTGATGCATTGGCCTATTCCCTGGCTTAATCCTTTATTTTCTTTCTAATAGTTTTCTGGAATTATCTTTATTTAAAAGCATATTTTCTATTTTAAGAATGCTGTTTTACAAATATTTAGTTTTGTTAATATCTGTTATATAGAAAATGTTATTATTATTTTTTTTAATCTAATATCCTGATTAGATGTTTTTGAATTTTGCATTTCTGCCATTACTAATTTCCTGTAATTCTTGTTTTTACACAATTTGATATAAATCATAGAGTATGTAATTTTTTAACATATATATTTACATTTGGTAATTTGGTATATTAAAATGTGTGTGTGATTTGCTTAGTTGTATATAATTCTAGTATTGCTATTTACTGAACCACAGCAGAAATCATATTATACCACACATGTAAAATTTGCAAAAAAAAATTAAAAAAAAAAAAAAGGCAGAAAACTTAAAAACAAGAACTAATTAAAGTTACTGATAAAATTCAGTTATGGCTAAATTCAATCAAAATTGTTAATTAAATGATAAATTGAAAATGAAAAACATGGTTCAAGGATAAAAAACAAGTGAGGCTTTTTCTTTTTAAAAGAATGCTATAAAAAAAAGAAGAAAAGGAAAACATATACTAGACATTATTGACATTGTTTAAATTTAAAAATGCAGTTCTAGCTGATCTTGAAATGCACACCCATGCTCATATTACACTTAGTCCTATTTAAAAGTATTTTAATTTGTTCTTAAAAAAGCTTTTATTCATTAAAATGAAAAATGTTAACATTTAAGAAAAATTACTTGAATGAAGTATATATGTTGTAAAGAACGTGTATATATAACTTCAGTATTTAGTGGTGGTAGTTGATTTGCTGTGTGAGCCCAAATTAAATATCCAGTATTGGTCATTGTTCTCTTTGATATCATGGTAATGAGACATAATGAAATAAAAATTGAAATTTAATGCAGAGATGACAATGTTTATTACTCTTTGCTTAGGAACATCTATATACCAATTATTCACAAATTGTTTTTAAATCTTGCACAGAAATACATTTTCTTAAGTGGCCTTTATTACAGTATGATGTCTACCAAAAAATATCAGTTTTTGATTCATTGTTGCACATTTGGTTTGTATTGTACCAGCAATTGTTTGTAATCACAAACAAAAAGTAAGTGCTTTGTTAATTAAATAATTAGCTGGTTATGTAAATAATAGTTGCTCATGGGTAAAAAGAAATTGATGACAACACAACTCGAAAGGAAACTCAAAAAAAGAAATATCTGATGATGAAACTAGAAAATCAGAAAAGATGATGAAAGGGTTTCACCATGTTTTCAATCAGAATGAACTAAAGTAGTAAGAAAAATGTGATCCTGACTATTTAAAATTTTTATTTTCATAGAACAATGATAAAGGACATCCACTATGTGTTATTTGCTGCAAACGTTTTGCAAATGAGATTGTGTGTCCAAAAATATGCCTTTTTATATTAGCAGTAGTAATGAAAAAGCTATACATATCTCTTGCACAAACTAATAAGCCTCTCACAATTGGTGAGTCATTAGTATTTCCAGTGATAAAAGATGCTGATGGAGTTATGTTTGGTAAAAAATGCATTAAAGGAATTGAATCAATCTGCTTCTCAATAATAAACCACTAAACATCACATGGTCATCATTTCTTATGCTTGTTCAAACTGTTAAAACAGGCAAAACTCTCCTTACAGTAGTGCCACTCAATGCAAGCCAGAGAGATCAATGGATGCTAGAAGGCTTGTGCATAAAATCCGTATCTAGTGCTTACTCATGCAATATCCGAGAATAGTTTCTAACTTGTGGCTTTCATCAGTGAGGAACCTTGGATCTGAAAGCCCTGCACCTAAGTCTTAGGATCTAATGCAACCCTCCAGCAGCCACCTTTTATCTCAACTACAAAAGTATGAATCTAAAATTTGAAAACATAATATTTTCATTCGAAGTTCATTAGCTTATATAGTCATTTAGGTCTAAACTCAGTTCAGTACCCATACATTCTAGTGTGTTTGGTTCTTTACTAACCATAGCCACCACTATCCTATTAGGTAAGATTGGTATTAAACCACTAAACATTACATGATCATTTCTTATGCTTGCTCTTAACTGTTATTAAACAGGCAAAACTCTCTACATATTGCCTCTCAGTGCCATTGATTACTATGGCTTCCACTGAGTGGCAATACATATAGAGAGTTTTGCCTGTTTTATCTGACATATACTAATAATTGAGCTGTTTTTGAAAATATCATTTGTTTCATCCAATTGAATTGTAAATATTGAGCTTTCTTTAAGTCTAGTAATAAGTTGCTCAAATTAATCATTGCTAATTTCAGAAATTCTATTAGTGATAGTTTCATTTGACAAAGGAATTTTCCTAATTTCATCTCCATATTTACTTCCGTGAAGTATTTCTACCATTTTAATAACAGCAGGTAATTCAAGATCTCCAATGGGGTATGGCTTTTTATTTTTAGCAATCAGATCTGAAACTTCATATGATGTGAGTAAATATTTTTCATTAACAGTTATAAATTTCTCAAAATATTGTTTTTCTTTATTTGAAGTTTTTAACAATCATTCAAAATATTTTGGTTTATTGACATATGAAGGATGCTTGGATTCAAAATGCCTTTTTGATTTTGATGGTTTCATACTTTCCATAGACAAAACATTATTGCAAATTAAACAAAGAGGTTGTTCAATACCCTCATAGTTGTAGAAAGTAAAGCCAAAATGGAGAAATGTCTCATCATATTTTCTTTTTCGCAACTTAGATGCCTCTTTCTTATTATGAGATTTTGCTTGAAGAGACTTCATAGCATTGCCATCTGCATCATTACCTTTGGTATTCAAGTTCAATCATTTATTCATGGGTAAAAAGTATTTTTATCCTAAAATATAAATAAAGTAACAGTACTTATTAGTTAGCGGAGATAACAAGTGGCATCTGTGTTTTTTGTTTAATTATACAAAGCATATTTACTCCTGTATGTTCTATTTTTTAATATCCCCATATGTTTTATTTTTTAATATTTAAAAAATATCAATAGATCAATTATAAATTACCTGTTAAGTTTAAAAAATAGGAATGTTTTTACTTGTTAATAAATAAATGACAATAAGTTTCAAATGAAAAATAAACTTTTATAATAACTGATAGGTTGTTAAGTTTTGAATAAAAAAGTGAGAAAAAAAGTATACAAGCATTTTTATATATAAAAAATAATATCTTTCATAATATTTATTCAAATAAATACTAACTTTAGTCGAGTGAAACAGTAAAATACAATATTGTATTCTTCTAGCAATGTGGACACTTGTTGAAATGAAACTGAAACAAATAATAACTTGACCGCAAATGCATTATATAATCACAGTGTCACCATCCTTATTCTTGCCACTGTAGCATATATTTTGATTCTCAAATAACTTATATACTGAAATTGCAATATGACATCACTATAATTTACAGCTCAACTTAGGGCATCATTACGATTTTATAATTGCGCTGTACAGAAAACGTAATATATTAAAAATAATGAAGGGATTGTGACTAATATTTCTTTAAATTCATATATCTGAATTAAATTTTTGTGACTCCAACTTTTCTCTTTGTGACCCCATTTGAGGTCATGGCCCACACTTTAAGAAATGCATTAGATCCTAAGATCTAGATGCAGTGCTCTCAGATCCAAGGCTCCTCACTAATGAAAGCCACAATTTAGAAACTAGTCTGGAGATATTGGATGAGTAAGCAGTGGATAGGGATTTTATGCACAAGCCTTCTGGCATCCATTGATCACTCTGGCTTGCAGTGAGTGGCATTACTCTATGGAGAATTTTGTCTGGGGTTTTTTCTCAATAATATAATTGCATAAAAAATAAAATGTCTGAATGAATAAAACAGCTTATCAGCAGAGCTAAGTAAACTACTTTACATCTGAGTGAATTAATAGATGTGGAAGTTTTTTCCAGTTGATTTCTTTTTTCATTTGACATGAAGATACTTATTTTGTGAATCAATTACTCGAGGTACTTGTAAGGGAAATTTTGGAACTCAATATTTATGTAAAATCAAAGGAGTTATTCTGGATGAATTATATTGATATATGTACAGATGGTGACCAGGCCAGCTGTTTTGTAACCCACATTCTCTAAATCCAAATGCATCATGGACTCATTGCAGTCTTCATAAAGGAGCATTAGTAATTAAAATTATATTAATATTTGAAGGACATTTTAAATATTGCCATGAAAATTGTGACTTTCATAAAGAATAAGCAGCCACATTCACCCTTACTTGAAAAATTGTGCAGAGAAATACATTTACACAAATATCTTTTGCTTTCCAAATTATACTTGTTGAACTTTATGAAAAACTTACAATGTTTTGAGTGACCAAATTGATTACCCAAAATCTCTTCATGATGATCACTACATTCTGGATCTTATCTGTTTTGCAGATATATTTTTAAAAATAAAGAAATTAAATTTATACCTTCAAGAAACTGAAGAAGTTGATTTATGTATAGTTCATGAAAATAATTAAGGATTTGTGAAAAAAACTTTACTAACGGAAAATGAAGTGACACCAAATAACGATATCATTTTTATGATAATTTCACATTTAGATTTTTTGAATGAAAATTTTTATTTTTATTTTAATGAAGAAAAATAAAAAATGTGAAGAAAAAAGCACCTGAATTGTAAGATCATTTTGGAGACTTGATTTTACTATTGGAAGATGAAGAACTAATTAATTTGTGTGAAGATATTTTGTTCAAAATAACTTAAATTAATACAATTTAGGCTGTCAATTGAAATTTCTTACCCAACTCGTTCTATGTTTGCTTTCAAAATAATGTTTCCCATTAGAATTTATATGTGTGAAGATGGATTTTTGGAAATGATAGGAATTAAAAACAAATTTTGAAATAAAATATACTTGAACACTTTGCATCTGAAAGTAACAAATATCAATGTGAATGTCAAAGATGTCAGCTCTAAATCTAGGAAACAAACCCATTCTTCTATATGCCTCATTATGTATTTAATAAATATAATTTAATGAGTAAATATAAAAAACCAACCCATAATTCATTTATATGTTTATATATCATTATGTATTTAATAATTAATAATTGTGTCCGTATTATAATTGGATAACACATAGGATGATTTGATTAGATAACACTTGGGCAGCAAATGTATCTGAATTCAACTTTATAAGTTGATAACTTACTAACCCAAACATAAATTATGATGAGCATACTAAGGGACATTATCAGTTTAAAGCTTATTTTTGCTAATGTTAACTCCACAATAGTAATATTTCAAGCTTATCATAAGGATATAACTTTTAATACTTACAGTATCTAGAATATTTGTTAGTTTGAGATGATTATACTATTAAAAACTTATAGCAGCGCCATTAGCAACCTCGATTTGAATTTTTATATTTAAGTAGACATATTGTTACTGAATCACAGTTTTGGTTTTCATGAAAGTCATTTACCATGTTCAACTACTATTCTAATTTGGTGAAATGTATAAATAAAATGAATAAAGAAAAAATACAAAAAGTTTTATTCCCAATATTAATAACATGTTTTCCACATTATCTCAAACAGTGGGTGGTACATCACACGCACAAAAGAAAAAAATATTTTTATTACCCAAATATCCAATCAAGCTTTAAATTACATAATTGAATAATGCTAATAACATATTCATTCAATTTCTCAATTATGAATTAGGTAATATATAAAAAAGATAACGTAAATATATACCTTATGCTAGGCAAATAGATACAATATTTAGAGTAGGTGGATTATAAAAATTGATACAAGCAATAGTTAATCAACTAAGAAAAAAATATGTTTATATAATGAAATAAATCACTAGTTTTGTTCTTAGTTCATCTGCAAAAGATTGTTATATAAAAATAAAACACACTTGAATCATTCAAATTGAAAGAATATTCAGGATTATTTTCTTTAGTCTACAAAGCCATATGAGTGTTAGTCCAGTTAGAAACTGCTATACCCTTTCTTGACTGAATTGAAGATAAAAAATTGAATCCATGTGATTTTCTAATGGTTGAGTTTACAGATTAACAAAGTAGAGGATCACTTGGTTTTTTTTTTTTCATACAAATAGTTTGGTGTGTTTTCTAGTGGTCAGTCTTGTGATTGATTCAAGAATTTATCACACTTTGGCTGAGTCATTATCAGACATTAGTAGAACTTTTCTCTTTTTTTGGCTAAGACCCTTATATGTAAAGATAGAGTTGGGATGGTGCAATCAAGCTGTCTTTTATTCTAGGTCTCTTTTCTTTTAAAGACTGAACATGATTTTTTTTCTTTATGAAACAACTATGCTGGCCAGACATGGATAATTACAACTTCTAGCACTTATAAAATTTAAATAACATATATATATATATGAAACCATCGTGTATTTAAACAATAACAATCTTCATAATATTCCAACTTTTTGCACATAGATACACTGTCCAATGATGGTCTTCACAATTTTCTAGTCCATGCTCTCTGCCAGTAAAATGTATTCTGTTTGTTAATTTACAGCTACAGCCTTTTAATTATCAAATGTTTTTGATGACTTGAGCACCTCATTCCAAATTTTATCTTATAATTCTTTCTGTAGGTTGTGTTTATCAAAGTACAGCTTAGTCAACCATGTTATCAATGGCCTGTTTTTTAAAAATGAGATAAAACATGATTCATAATAGAAATAAAAAAGAAAAGCAGAAAAATATCTTAATAATGTAAATTCATTGTAGATCACTGCATTTATATGAATAACATCTAGTTACTTAAATTCTATTGTGGATTTAATACCTATTTCAAACTTGTTTACTTGTTTTTTTGTTTCCAATGATTAAATTTATAATTACTAAAAACTTTTCTTTTATATTCAATTATAAGAAAATATTTAATTTAATGTATCAATTTTTGTCTACATTTATCAGTTTAAAATATCTCTAAAAACGAACTAAAATATCATTCCAAACATATTTTATCATGTTCAAATGTTTCCACTTTATGAATAGTTTTAGAAAGTAATTAAAAACTTTCTTTGAATTCATGCAAGCATTACACACATATTGCCAATCATGCCATAAGCTTTTCCAGACATAAATGTTGCAATTTTTGAAACTTACTGTCTGAAATAAAATTAAAGGAATATTTAATTTAAACAAAATAATATATAGTATGAAATATTAAATATGATAAAAAAATTTAGAGTAGCAAATTTGATATTTTTTATAACAAATAAAATTGAAACATTTGGTACACCATAAAATATTAAGAACTTTAATAAATAATTATTAAATAGTTTTAACTTATTTTAAAGATAGATTTATTAATTTATTCAACTAACTATATTTATAACTACATTGTAAACTACTGATTTTAAAATACTTATTTAATAGAATATTAAATATATTTTCAAGCATAGCTAATACTTTATTTTGAGTATAAATATTAAATTATTCTATTCTCATTTTATAATTTTAACAGTTAAAGTGGCTTCTAAATATTCTCTGACTACTTATGTATTCGTTTTAAACAAGTTTAAGTCCCTCTAAATCATTATAATTATAATTATAATTTTTACAATTACCTTAATTTAAATTTTTTTAAGAAATTGACTTTCTTTAGCATATCCAGTCTTAACAAAAGGATACAACATATAATAATGAAGATAATCACTCTTTAGTTTTGTTCATGTGTTGTTAGCAAAAAGTAATTATATAAAAATAAAACTGACATGTAAATCATTCCAACTGTAACAATCCTTAAGATTATTTTTATTTCTCATTGGCCAACAAAGTTATATGACTATTATTCCAGGTATTATTCCTATATGCTTTATTGATTTGATTGCAAATGAACAATTCAGTCAATATGATTATTTAACAATTGTTGAATTTACAGATAAACAAAATAGAGAATACTTGTTTTAATTTATGCAAATATCAAATAATTTATCAATGATTGGTTTTGTGATTAATTCATGAATTTGTCATACTTTGATTGGATAATTATCAGGCATCTGTAAAGCTATAACTTTTCTTTCATAAGACATGTAGGTAAAGATAAAGCTGCCATTGAGCAGTTGAGTTTTTTGATGCTAACTCACTTTTCATTTAAAGGCTGGTCAATACCAATTATTTCTTTATGTAGGTACCATGTTGACCAAATATGGACTAACAGAACTTCTAGCACTTCATTCTAATAAAATTTAAATTGTATACATATGAAAACATCATGTATTTAAATAGTAATGCAATGTTTATAGTATTCCAAATTTTGCTTGTAGGTAAATTATCTGATGATAGTCTTCATTGAAAACTTTTTAATACACTCTGCCAACAAAACATTCGGTTTTAAATTTACAGCCACAACTTATGAATCTCTATCCAAACTTTATTCCATCTCGGTGTGTTTATCGAACTACAGCTTAATTACTTTCCCCAACAAATATTATCAATGGCCTGTTTTTGGACAACAGGAAAGAAAACAGATGATTTATAATCAGAAACAAAAAAAGAAAACAGAAAATAAAAATATTGCTCTTTTTAATAGTACAAATTCATTTGAGAACCTTAAATTATATTGTTGAGTTGATAACCATAATAACTTGATTTTGAATCAGTTTTCCTTCCTTTTATCTTTTCAATTATTTATTTTATAATTAGTTTAACAAAAAATTTTAAATTTATATAGATATTTGTTCTCTTATTTGAAATCTTATGACTCACATGTACACTACTAGAACAAAACATAATCCTTTACTAAGTGTATAGAATTAATAAAAGTACTGTTTATTATCACATTAGATGCTCTTATTTTATGTTTATAAGTAGTTATGCACTGCTAAAATATTTTAATTTTTAGTGTAATGAATAAAAAAATTAAAATTAATAAAACTTAACTTTTTTGTGCACCTCATCTTTTTATTAAAATATGTATGACAAATGAGTGAATCTTCAAAAATTATTTTTGAAAGTGGGTGTGAAATTATAAAATTTAGGAAACTTTGATCTAGTGCATTTCCAAATTTCACCAAGTAAAATACATAATTAATATTATTATTTTAGGACAATTATTTAAATACCCAAACTCATTTGAATTGAAATTTTGTTTTACTTCTGAATTCATTTAGATAATTTGTTTTAATTATATGTAATATTAACTCAAAAAAATTTGAATTAAATTTTAAAATGTTAAATTTATTAAATTATTAGAAGAAAGTATTTTTAGATTTTCTGTTTATTTTTAAATGTAAACTATAATTTACAACAAAATAATCAATATATATATACATTTGCATAGATTTCTAAATGTGTATAATTCTCAATAACTCAAACTTTTGACATAATTCTCAAAGTGTAAATATAATAATCTAAAATACATAATCAGGCACACAAAAACGAGTTTTTCTGAACTTATGTGGATTTTATTTGCTGTTTTTGATGAGTTGATAATAGTGATCTATATTTTCCCCAAGTTTCTAATAATAGATTTTTTGGAAATTAATAAGAAGCTTACAAGATAGAATGATGTTGCAGATGAAAAGTTTTAAGAATATAAAAATCAAATGAATATTAATAAACATGTTTTAAAATATGTAGTTTTGTAAAGAGAAAGTGTTGATGTATTTATGATCTATGAAGGAATTTGAGAAATAATGAACTTATTTTAAAAATGAATATTTTTTTTTCTGTAATTTTAATTTCTAATGTCATTTATGACATTAATTTTTTTTTTGTCTTTATGTATGTAAAACTAAATATTCTATATAGTAGTTCATACAAGACTGAGGAAATTTTTTTAAATAATGTGGGACTAATATACCTACTCTTAATAATTAAAAACTAGATCTATTTGAATTAGTTGGGGGCATTAAATAAAACACTCAATTATTTTATGAAATCTATCGCCTGATGAAATTGTTTAATTATTTAGTTAAAGCATTATCTAATGATTATTAAATTTAGCAATTTGTCTTTGCTAATAAATGTTTTATCATCTTATCTATTATACTAAAACAATATGTTTAACATTAATATGTTTTTTATTTCTCTCTGAATAGGTTCAAGACATCGAAAAGAACTCATTTTGAAAAAAAAAATTGTATTTAAACATAAGTATATTTATTATAAAATGGTTACCACCAAACATTTATATTTCAAACAATAAGATATTGATCATTAATTGGAATCAAAAATATATCAATAATATTTATGTTCTTATATTCTATAGAATATTCTTTAACAAAATAATTTGATTTTGTATTAGTTTTCTAATTATTTGTATCAACTAATATAAATATATGATATTGGAATTACAATTATAATAGTTTGAATATTTACAAAAAAGTTAATCTTTTTTATTTAATATTATTATAGTGGAATGTCAAAAGGATTTTAGAAATACATATTGTATGGATTTTATTTTTAAATAAAGTTTCTTGGAATTATTATGCAGTATAAAGTATTAAAAAATGACACTAACTATATGGAAAAATATATTTATTTTAAAATAATCTAAGAATAGGAACCAGTTTACAAGCACTCTTGTTTTAAAAAACTAGCAGGTTACATCTGCCACAAATATTTTGATAGTTATATTGAAAACAATTGAGTAATATTAATAGTGTATTTGAAAATACATTTAAAGTAAAGATGTATTTTATTACTAACATTTAAAAGATTTTTCGAAAAAAATAAACTAGAAAAACATACCACATTTGATGAATCAAATACTAAAATATCAGCTATTAAACAGAATGTTTGAAATCCAATATTTGTCAAAATGATTCAGAAGCATAAAAAATTGTTTTATGCTTGTAAAGGTTTAGTTTACTAAGCATGAAAAATCCATACTGAACAAAAGAAGGAAAATATTGTTATGAAATAATGTACTAATTTTGTGACAAAAATACTTTTAAAATAACTTGGAAAATATTAATGTGGATAAAAAATTTATTTGTACTTTTTTTGAAATTAGGACTTTAATAGCAGTTTAAAGTCATGATAAAAAACAAACTGGAGTAAACTATTTAAATGCTTTTATGTGAATTTCCAACTGATGATGAAACTGTGAGGAATCGGGAAAACAATTTAAATTCACTATAGCAGTTCTCAAAACATTCATTTAAAAATTCATTAAGAAAGATATTTCAGAAAAAAACTACTAAAGTACATTTTCTGTGAATATGACTTCTGTCAAACATGATTTTTTACAATATGACAGGAAAGATAGAAGAAAAAAACCATTTAAGTGCACATTGTGTGAATATGAAACTAGTTGTAAAAGTGCTTTATTACTACATGAAAGAACACACACAGGAGAAAAACCATTTAAATGCGTGTTCTGCGAATATAAGACTGCCAGAAAAAGTTATTTATTACAGCATGAAATGAAACATACAGGAGAAAAACCGTACACTTGCACAATGTGTAACTACAAGAGTTCACAGAAAGGTGCTTTAGTGCTACATAAAAGGACTCATACAGGAGAAAAACCGTATAGGTGTGGTGTTTGTGACTACAAGACATCTAGAAAGGATTACTTACTACAGCACGAAAGAAAACACACTGGGGAAAAACCATTTACATGTCCATTGTGTGAATACAGGACTTCTACACAAAGTAATCTATTGCGTCATGGAAGAACACATACAGGAGAAAAACCATTTAAATGCACTTTTTGTGTATACAAGACTTCTCTTAAAAATTCATTGCTAAAACATCTAAGGACACATACAGGAGAAAAACCATTTAAGTGTCCAGTATGTGAATATAAAACTTCACAAAGAGGTGCTTTAGTACAACATGAACGGACACATACCGGCGAAAAACCATTTAAATGCACATTTTGTGAATATAAAACTAATTGCAAAAGTGCTTTGTTACTACATGAAAGAACGCACACAGGAGAGAAACCCTATAAATGCACTTCCTGTGAATATAAGACTTCCCGGAAAGGTTATTTATTACAGCATGAAAGAAAACATACAGGAGAAAAACCTTTCGAGTGCACATCATGTGAATATAAGACTGCACAAAAAGGTTCTTTGTTGCTACATGAGAGGAAACATACAGGAGAAAAACCACATAGTTGTACATTGTGTGAATATAAGACTGCTAATAAAACCTGTTTATTGATACATGAAAGGAAGCATACGGGTGAAAATCCATTCAAGTGCTCTTTCTGTGAATATAAAGTAGCTAGGAAAAGTGCCTTGTTGTTACATGAAAGGAAACACACCGGAGAAAAGCTGTTGAAATGCACATTTTGTGGATATAAATCCTTTAAAAAATATTGCCTGGTAATACATGAAAGGACACATACAGGAATAAAACCATTTAAGTGCAATTTTTGTGAATATAGGGCTTCTCAAAAAGGCTCTTTGTTGCAACATGAAAGGGTACATGCAGGAGAAAAACCATTTAAGTGTTTATTGTGTGAATATAAGACTAGGTTTAAAAGTGCTTTATTACTCCATGAAAAAAAACATAGAGGAGAAAAACCGTTTAAGTGCTCTTTCTGTGATTACAAGACTTATCTCAAAAGTTATTTATTACTACATGAAAGAAAACATACAGGAAGAAAACTATTAAAATGTACATTGTGTGAATATAAAACTACTTTTAAAAGTGCTTTATTTCTACATGAAAAGTCCCATAGAGGAAAAAAACCACATAATTACACTTTGTGTAAATATAAAACTTCTAATAAAACATGTTCAAGAGATAAACCATCTAAATGCAGTTTCTGTGAATATAAAACTTCTAAAAAAGTTGCTTTATTATTACATGAAAATACACGTAAGACCTGTAATAGAAATTATTTAACAAGAAAGGTAAGGACTCATATTAGAGAGAAAATATGTAAGAGAATCTTTAATAAATTTAAGATTTCTGATAAAGAATATTTAATAAATTGTGAAAGAACATATAGTGAAGGAAAAACACTTAATATACAAAGGCCTGAAAAATTACAGATAGAAGAACATTCTAAATGCATTTTGTGTCAGGACAAAACTTGCTTTAATAATAATTTAATAAATCAAGATATAAATCATACTATGCAAAAACATTTCATTAGCAAAGAAGTATTTAAATGCCAGTTGTGTAAATATAATGCCATTACTAAAAGTGATTGGAAAAGTCATGAAAATGATCATTTTACTGGTCAGGAGATTCTAACAATTGCTATTTTTTTAAGTTGAGAATTCCAGATATTTTATTATGAATAATTTAGTTGCTAAAGGTATGTAAATCTTTACTGTTAAAACAATCTATTGTCTATGAAAAAACATCCCAATAATCTAAAAACAATCATAAGGCTTGTTTATATTTTTAAACTACGACTAAAATGATATTTTACTATGTTTTGCAAACATTAAGACAAAATAGAGACCTAAAATAATACTTTATTCTATGAATTTAAGATTATTTTTATTATGAGTTATTGTAATTTTGTCATAAATGTACCTCACCTAAAAAAAATGTCAGTATTTTTGTATTATAAAGATTTTATTTAAAAAGTAAAAAAGTTTCATTTTGCTCATTGTAGTGAATAAAAAAAATTTTAATGTAATATATATACAATTTTAAAGTTTTTATTTACCTGTAAATTTTAAATACACAATGTCGTACGTGATATTTTGGCTTATTTTGATCATCTATCATTAAATGTTGAGTGTCTAGAAAATTTTAAACTTTATTTAAACTTTTTCAAATATAAACAACCATTGGTAATAATACACAAGATTGTAGGTAACACAGGTTATTCTATAAAGATTACTAGATTATACAGAAAATGTGTTATCAAGTAACTTATGTCTTATTACTAAAAGTTGTTTTGTTTTGGAGAAATTTAACATTTTGTAGACAGTGAATGTTTAATGATAAATGATAGAAATACTTCAATATATTATGATATCTAAACTACCATCATCACAAATGTTCAGGCATATACTAATATTTATGATTTTTATAACTTCATTTAAATAATATCTATCTTAAATTTTTTATTTTGCTATTTCCATAACTCGTGTGAAAACAGATGAATATTCAACAAATTTTTTGCATTATTTTTTTTAAAAGATATTTAATAACATTTGTTAAAATATTTATTCCATTCATTATCAGGATGTCTTAATCAATTGTATACTTTATTGTTCTTAATGCTTTTAAAGCATATAACAAAACCATTGCTTTATGTGTTTGAGAATTTTTTATATATTTTTTAAGTTTATATATGTATGTAGATTAAAATACTTTTGGTTTTTAAAGCTTAAATACTTCATATTCTTCAAACTAGTGAATAAGTGGTTTCTGCTTCTTAACTTATATGTAGTTTATATAGCCATTTCATAATTTAAAAATTTATTTCATATAAGATGGTGAAGATTCTTCAAAGTTTTAATATTGGACAGAAACTATTTAAATAGAGTTTTCACTTTTTCCATGCATACTTTTATAGTGAATGATAATTCTGGTATACTTGGATACATCATTTGTGACAATTCTTGTATAAATAAATAATCAGAAATGAATATTATATTATTAGCCAAATAAATAGAAAAGAGAATAACACCCCTTAACATGATCAATGTACAAAAATTATAATTAAACAACCATTCACTAGATATAAGAATTGTAGGAAAATGATCCGGTGTTACATGCATACAAAAAAAGAATGTTAAGCAAAATTGGATTCAAAAACAATTTATTTAACATTGGCAAAATTTAATAATAGATACTTTATTCACTTATAATTTAATGTCTTTTATATTTAAACACAGGAAATAAAAACTTGTTTTACAATGTACACTTAAATATGTGAAAAATATATGGCATTATATGTGTAAATGTAACATTAGAAATTAAGAATTTGAATGTTAGAAGTTTTAAAATAATCGTTTAAGTTCAGTCAAACATAAATATAGAAAATCAGCAAAATATTACTTAAAAAGGTACTTTTTGACTAATACTTTAAAAAAAAACATTTATTTATTGATAAAATATAAAATAATGTAATGAAAAAGGTAATTTAATAATATAGTTTTGTTGTATATTGGTAAAAAATTTCTTTTAAAAACAAATTAAAGATGAAAATTGTAAAAGAGATAAAATTTTTGTCTCAAATGTAAGTAAAAAATTTTGGTAAAGGTTTACTATAATGGTCTATTGTTTAAAATTTAAACTAAATTATTTGAGAATCTTACGCGTATGTTATTATATTACAAATAAATTAAAATTTAATCAAATGTAAAAGATAATAAAAAAAAAACCTTTTTAAAGAATTTGAATGTTGGATTAATTACATGACATTAATTAAAAGAATTACTTTTAATTTGTTTGAAAGTTCAGAATTTAAACTGTCTACAGCTTAAGAATTTAAAATAAAAAAGTATATCCTACTATATTACAATTACATGAAAATTTATTCAAATGTAAAAGATAATAAAAAAAACCATTTACCTTTTTAAACCTAATTATGTCCTATACACACTAGGAAGTTGGAGAAAAAAGCGGTATTGCTGTATCTACTCCGGAGGGCAAATTCATGCAGGTACGATGAAAACAAAGCTCTGCTAGTGCCAGATTGGAATTTCAGCTTACGCTTTGCTCTCATTTACATGTTTTCAATATTCTGGGTGTGTATGTCTTGGTCTTCAGGATGCACGAAGTTGCCCTGATGGATGACAACCGAATGCATATACACACCATTGTTGAGACTGTTGATGTTATTGTACGCAGCCCAGCCATCTGAAATAATGTGCGTGCCTGGTAAAATGAACCGCTGTATCAAGCCCTCCAGTGTATCAGCCGTCCTGTCTGCAACTTCTGTGAAGAAGCACTTTCTTGATGCTCTCTCTATAGCGCCCGAATAGCAGCAACATTCAAAATTTCACCATCAGGTACTAAGTATGTAGCAGACATTTTTTCCAACTATAAAACTGTACACGTGTGCGTGTAATTCGCACCGTTGAACACATAGGGTGTCTTTTTTTTTTTTGCAACATGTGCAATAAATGTAGTTATTTTGAATTCTTAAGTTGTAGACAGTTTAAATTTTTAACTTTCAAACAAATTAAAAGTAATTCTTTTAATTAATGTCGTGTAATTAATCCAACATTCAAAAGGTTTTTTTTTTTATTATTATCTTTTACATTTGATTAAATTTTAATTTATTAATATAATAACATACACGTAAGATTCTCAAACAATTTAGTTTAAATTTTAAACAATAGAGGGCAAACACCCATAGACCGTTATAGTAAACCTTTACCCAAATTTTTATGAATATAAACATATTTGTTTTGTCTTATATTCCATAAATTGCTATTAATTTGTCCATTTTTCTTGGAAGCTTAGTTGCCCAAAGTTTTATAGATAGTAGCTTTTTGAGAAAATAGGAAAATAAACTATTTACATACACTAAGAATTAAAAAGTTTCCTAATTCACACATTGACTTCAAAACAATATTTATCCACATACTAAATATATAAAAACTGGTGAACCCTATGCACTTTAGTCATACCAGAAGATGTATGATTCTTAAGATGCATATTTCATGCTTTAATAATATTTTTTCATGTTTTTAAAGGTTTTTTACATCAATAAATAACTTACAGTTTGGAATTCTTAGCTTTTGATTTCCAGGCAATCTGTGAGTTCTCAATGAGTCATTTCTGTTTTCACAATATTTAACATATTCTCAATATTTTTTATTACTTTTACTCAAGATAATGTATATTCTATGAATGTCATAGTTGGGTTTATTTTTCTAAATCAGTCAATTTTTGTAGTTGATTTGGAAATGATTTGCAATCAGCGAGCATAGGAGGTAAAATTATGGGCACTACTTTGATTGATATGTGTAATATGAGAAAGATCATATGACTTAATTTACTTATTCATTGTTTTGGTTTCACACACTGTTAATTTCATTAACATTATAATGTTGATGATACCTCACTGTAGTTCTTTTTCACTATGGTTCTTTTCCAAGATATCTTTATTATAGAGAAAAAAATGTAGCACACAAACACAGCTGACCTCCTAAAGTTGGTAGCAGACTAAGTCAACAAAACGAATCAATTTTGGCCTTTATATAACTTGATAATTATTATCCGGCTTTTCTCACCTATGATGAAGTTTATCAAGCAAGTCCACTTCATTTACTAAGTACACCTACCAACTGGGATTAAATATAATTTAAATAATTACACTGACTTTCAGATACAAAGACTATGTGCCTGAAAAAACAACAGTAGGGACCTCTGCAAATCTTTAACACAAGATTTATTTAAAAGACGAGCGCATAGTCTTATGGTTATAACCTTAATAAATATTACTTTAAGTAATGAGTATGTGCTTTATAAATATAATTATTACAATTTTAATTAAATTTATTTAATAAAAAACATTGATCTGACTTTTATTATCTACAATGTATTTTGCAAAACATATTATTAACCCCCATTGTTCAATTAAACTCTACTTTTGAATCTTTTCAAATTAAATCTGTTTAACAAAAATTAAAAAAACAGACTTAATTACAAGAACCTATTTGAAATTTTATTTAGTATTTAAAATCGAACTTGATATTTTATATTATTTAAACCAATGTTGGAAATGTTAACTTTCACACCCAAATATTAACATGCACACACAAATAATTTACTGTGTCTATAAATCATACTAAAATAAATTATTTTATCATAAAATTTAAGTAAAGCTGCACATACAACCAAAAAAAAATTATGCCACTAATCATTCTCAATCACCTTAAACTGTTCTCTATAAATAATGTGCATGATGTTGGATTTTGTATAAAGTCTAACATGATATTTCCTATACAAAGAATATCATGATAAGTCAATGAATATGTCATATTAAAAATTGGCATGGAGGATGATATTTGTGGCTATCATGCTATGAAAATGATGGAATTAAAAGCTAAAAAGAATGGTATATTATGGATTGTGCTGCAGTTAAAAATGGAATTTTTAAAGAACCTCAGACAGCATAACTTATAAATGCAAATTTTGGATTGGATACAGAAACGTATTTCAGTTTCCAATAGTAGTTGCATTTCTGGATAATTAAAGATCATGCTATTTTTTCCAGTTCAATTAATTACTCATAAATTGCTTGAAATATTTGAATGTTATGTTAAGAATATTTTGTTTGGTAATTGTAGTCTTAACAACTCGTATGCTGGAATGATCCTATTTAATGTTCTTGTGCTGTAGATCTCTTCCATGATAAACTAAGTGAGATAATAAGAATATGTTTTCTTAAATTGTAATTTATAATGTATTTGAGGGTGGTATCTGTGTGAAAGAAAGATATTACTTGTATCATTGAGATTATAATGAAACAATTTTTACATGGCAATTAGTAACTATTTGCAATAGAAGAAAATGATTGATTATAAACAGTGAACGACAGCATAATAAAAACTCAAATATGTGATTAGTCTCAAAAATAGACTTGTATCAAGCTTGTTATTTGTAATGATGTACAATTAAAAAGAAACTAATTCAATAGGGTTAGTTGTTAATGTTCTGAAGATTATAAATCAGAGGCTTAGCATCCTTGGTTTTACCCTTTAACCATCAATAACAAGGTGAAAATTTAATTATTAGTAGTATTATGGTTAAACCATTAAACTTCACATGATCACCATCTCTTATACTAGCACAATTGTTATTAAACAAGGCAAACCTCTTCATACAGTAGTGCCACCCTCTGCCAATCAGAGTAATCAATGGATGCCAGAAGGTGCAGTGCTCTCAGAACTAAAGCTCCTCACTGACGAAGGCCAGAAGCTAGTCTGGGGATATTGGATGAGTAGGCACTAGATAGGGATTTTATGCACAAGCCTAAAGGCATCCATTGATTACTCTGATTGGCACAGGGTGGCACTACTGTGTGGAGAGTTTTGCCTTGTTTAGTATTATGGTTGTTTGGGTAGATTTAAAATGGCTACTTTAAAAAAATTATAAGCCTAATGGAAAAAAATATTGCAATACTTGGATTCAAACACAGGTCATGCAAAATTGAGTAACTGTTTTTGTATAAGTGTTCATGCAAATATTAGTTATACTTAAACCAGACAGAGAATTTATTTATTTATATCCCAATTCAGTTGCTGTATTGTTTACATTTGAAATATTATAAATAAAATATTTATATCATCAAAGTTATATGGTCAATGTATTTAAAAAAGCATTTTGCTTTGTAACCAAGTATTCTTTATATATACACTTTTAAATTAGTTTCTTTAATAGTTCTTTTTATATTTATGTTTTTATTCATTCTAAAATAATGGTTATCTTTATTCATGTTGTCAATCTTTGTCATTAAAGTGTAGTACCAATATTATATTACTTTTAAAAATTGCCCACCACATATGAACAAATTTTTCAAATAATTGTCATGCATTTGTTTTAAAATATTGTTAAATATCTTGTGAATTTATTAAAATCTTAAAAGAAATAATGCACTTCAATATTTTTTATTTATAATGGCCTAAGCTTTTGGAAAAATTTGGACTACTTTTATGCTAGAAAAAGCTATTTACAAAGACCAATCGATTATTTTTCATGGTGCAATATATAGTATGAATACTATGTGTAAATATGTTGACACTTATAATGTATTATTCATTTAACTAATTATAATTAATGCTTCTCTTAAACATTTTGTTGTTTATTTAAAGAAGTATTTGGAACCTATCCTCCTTTCTTCGAACTATTATTTTTAGGGAGTTTAGCTTTCTTTAATACGTTGAAAATAAACATAAAATAAAAGCATAATAAGATAATTAAGCAGTTAAAGGTAATGTTACTGTTGACATGAACTGTGGCATACACAATAATAAAATCTTAGCTTTGCTAAATAATAAAATTTATATAAAATCAAAAAGATGATACTACTTATTTAGAAAAAACCAACTGAAGCAATTATTAATAAATCACCAATTTAAAAAGTTATAAAAAACCAAATTATTTTATGTAAAAAATCTCATGTCTATCCAAAATTCACAAAGCTGATACCCCCCTCCATAATTCAAGTGAAATCACAATAGAATCACATTTTAGCTAGTTATTTATCTGTTTCAATAAAATCTACAATTTTATCTATTAACAACTCTATATATTTTATTTCTTTATTAAAAATTTCAAAAGTTAATGAAAATGATGACCTCTTTAGCTTTGAGGTTTCTCTGTTTACAGTTATTTCAAATGACGAAGCTTTAAATATCACCTTTCAACTTTGCAATTTTTCTGACAGTATTATTGCCTTAGCTAAGCATTATCTTTCAAACACATATTCTGTATACAATGAATAATATTATAAACAAACTTTTATTGCTTTTATGGGATCATCTATTTCAGGAATAATTGCTGATTTATTTGTGGAATATATAAAAATTCATATTTTTAAATTGGCACTTTTATAACTTTTTATTTGGCTCAGATATATAAATGACATATTTATTATCTGGCAACATGGTAAAAAAGAAATATGATTTTTTTTCACATATAAATAATATCCATCATCCTAATAAATTTACAATTGAAACAGACTCTGGTAGGAAACTTTCTTTTTTTGCCCACCAAGAAATAAAATAATCTTTTCTCATTTTCAGTTTTCAGAAAAATTACAAACACAGACAGACAATAACTTCCATCACATTATTATCCAACTCAAATGTTTTCTGTAGCCACAACTCTTTACTAGAGCAATTAACATTTCAGGTAAATAATATCTAAAATAAGAAGTGAATTATTTATAAATAATATTTTATTAGGTAATTGTTATAATAATAAAATTGTACACCAAGCCTTAATTCAAGTCCACAACAATCAAAATAAAAAACAGCTCTTAGGATCTTCATTTTTTATATAAAAGGAACTAGACAATATTAAATATATATTAAAATGCAACAATATCAAAAAAGCATATACTACTAACAAAAAATAGTAACATTCTATGCAAACCTAAACTTTTGAGACTCATGGAGTTTATGAAATTGCATGTGGCATTTGTAAACTTTGTTACGCATGTATGATCAATTGTCACATTAGTACTGGAAAAGATGAATGTGCTAAATGCATTTAATCAATACTCATCAGCAGCAGAAGTCTCACTTTATGCAATGGATTCATGGCATAGTGTTACTTTCTTAAAAAATATAAGGAACAAATAATAAACATAAAAGCCAGCATGAAAAAAAATTATATAAGTAGTTATACTAAAAATAAGCTATAACCTACAGTTTAGAGCAAACTATTTTAGCATTGCATATAAACAGGCAAATCAACAGTCAGGCTCAGTCATCCCTGGTGTCTAAATTTAAAACATATTTTAAATAAGCTAATGCTAACCCATCACTCACAATTAAAAAATTATGCTGAAATACTGATCAATGCTCTTGACATATAGTATCAGTGTACAGGCCAACTATAAACTCCAATTCTAATAAAAACAAAGTGCAGTTATTAGATATTAAAGGTGATACATATGCAATATCCAGAGTTGTCATTTGGATGTCCAAACATAAACATTAATGCTGACATCCATATAAGTAACCATTATGCTCTCCAGAGCTTACTCAAAATTATAAGACTATAAAAACTAACTGAAGAAGAGAAAACTATCTAGAGCTTGCTCAAAAATCATAAAACTATAAGAACTGTAACTATGAAGAAGAGAAAGATAAATGTAACATCTTACTCTATATTAATTTGAATATTGGGAAAATTTTAAATTCCTAAAACACTATGCTATAATGAAAATCATAGTACACACTGACCATTCATAGTATAGATAACTGGAAGAATAAAAACAGTAACACTAAAATATTTTTTCAACCGATTATTTATTACATCAACCAATTAATCATTAAAAGAAATTTAAAATAACATGAAAATATGATGATTCAAACATTTACATTTTATCAAAAATATAATATCATAAAAATACATTTTATCACTTAAAAATACTTAATGATTACTTTTAAGTATTATAACACTTCTAGTTTTATGCAGAGAAATCATTTACTTAAAGATAGATAATACTATTCAGTATGACAGTTTGGGGAAAGGAAATGAGAAAAAAATGTGTTTTTCAATGTAATTAATAAACAATACTACTTATGAATGTTAAATTTAGTAAGGACACACCAAAATAAAATTTTCTATTGCTATAATATAATACAGATTGGTAAAATTTATTATATTTATTAATTTTAGTATTTTTATTTGTTGTTTATTTATATTTTTTGGAATAGCATATAACTGAAGTTGCTATATTAATACAGGCATATCCCAGCTTGACTGAAAATATAAAACTCATTGTAGATGATCAAAATATTAAAATGAAATGTTTTATATTATAACACATGATCACCATCTCATATTAGCACGTAATTGTTATTAAACAAGGCAAAACTCTATACAGTAGTGCCAAACAGAGTAATCAATGGATGCCAGAAACTAGTCTGGGGATATTGGATGAGTAGGCATTAGATAGGGATTTTATGCACAAGCCTTCTGGTATCCATTGATTACTCTATTTGGCACAGGGTGGCTCTATTGTATAGAGAGTTTTGCCTTGTTTTATATTATACTGATTTTTTTCAATTTATATTCTATAGAATGACTTTTATAACTATTTATTTATGCAGTTATCCTCTTTTTTTTATTTTATTTCACTTACCATCAAATTAATTTTAAAAATCAATTTAACTTCATAAATCTATTTTTAGATATAATGACAATATTATTTATTTTAATTTAAATGTCATATTTTAAAAATAGCAAATATATTTTTAATTTAAAATTTTTAAATATAGAAGTAATTATTTTATTCTATACTTAGTTGAACTTGGAAATGATACTCTATTATTGTTTAAAACATGACACACATATATACTTATCAAAAAAAATTCCAGAAATACAAAATAGTAACAATACACATATTTTTTAATAATAAAAAAAGAAATAAAAAATGGTTAAGATCATATACAATATCAAAAAACTCCATTGATTGTGAATCACAAACTATTTTGCAACAAATTCTAAAACTGTAAGATACTTTCAGGAATTCCTACTTACCTTCATTTTTTTTAAAGAGAACACATTAAAAAACAGATTTAGTATTTCTTTGTAACATTATTACGAGACCAAGATGATTTTTTCTTTCTAATCTTGTGAAAAGTTGGTCTTGGTGAACTGTTAGCAATAATTATGTTTTAGTTGGGTAGTTTAATAACATTTGAAGGACTTTATTCATTTTACCATTTGTGAATTTTATATTGAGTCTACTTTGAGAAATATTTTATTTCACAGCTAAGATAAAACAAAAGATTCTTTAATCTTTTCGTTATGCTTTCTATTAATATATATCTGTTTCATGTAAAAATTACTCAGGAAAATTTTAAGAATGAATGAAAACTTTATTTACAAATTTAAACAATTTTTGATAAAAATAAAAGAATTATTTTTCCATTAAAAATAGGCCCAAATGTTTTTTAATTTAATATTATTTAAATATTTTTATAATATTAAGATAACAAAAATTATTTTCTTAAAAAAAATGTCTCAATTTTGTAACCATCCCATTTCAGCTCATCCTTTTTTTTTTTCTGCTCCAATGATTGTAGCATTCTCTGAACGATTCTTTACTTAGACTCAAGATATTCTATTAACTAAATTAAGCCATCAGATACACAAGTATAAATTGAAAATATAATCATTAAATTTCTTGATGTAGCAATTATAAGGGTATTTGCTGATGAGAAATATAAAATTTTAACTGTGTCTGTATTTTTTCTTTCTATTAATCATCAAGATATTATGAAATAATACAAACTTTTTGTGTTACAAGTACAAAGTTCTAATTATGCCCTGTAATAATTATATTTGCAAATTTTTATTAACTTGACTAAAGTAATTTCTCTTCCTATAAACGGTTCAGCATAATATAAAAATTTTATTTCATATCTTTTTTAAAAATTTGTGTTTACATTGAGTTCATTTTTACAAAATTTGCCATATAATTATCTACCATATAAACATAAATTTGTTTATAAATTAAATAATCATGTAATTTTTACAATTTTTTTTTATGTTATGACTATATTCCATAGGTATTATATTATAGATTAAATGAAAAGGTAAAACAAAAGATAAATATAACAAAAAAAAAACACACATAATAAAATTTCGAATACATATGGTAAGAAATGTCATGTTATTACCATAAGTTTTAATTTCATTATCATTTCACTGCATTATGAAGGTCTCTCCATGTTTAATCTAGTTTTTTGATTTCTAGCTTCATTTGTTCATCATCACACCAACAAACTTTTTTATTTAATTTATCTATATCACGTCTCTTTCTAAGCCTTTTACAATTTGTTTGAATCAAGTTTAAGATTTCAACTGTCCATCTATTATCATCCTGTCAAACAAAATGGCTAGCCAGCTACACTTTAGTTTCTCCTTTCAAAGATGTCACTAATGTGGTCTAAGTGTCTGTCTTGCTTTTTTGTTAAATGCACAGGTCTTGGATTTATAAGTAAAATCTGATAACACATTTATTAATAATCTTTCTTTTTAAACACTTAAAAATATTTTCATTTAATATTGAGTTTTACCAAAAGCACTCCATTCAAAATTAATTTTATTCATAATGTTTTCATCTGAATTAATAATTTGGTCAAGGCATTTGAAGTTATTAACACCTTCTAATTCATCATTATTATACTAAACATCACATGATCACTATCTCTTATATTAGCACATAATTGTTATTAAACAAGGCAAAACTCTCCATACAGTAGTGCCACCCTGTGCCAACCAGAGTAATAAATGGATGCCAGAAGACTTGTGCATAAAATCCCTACTTGTTTAATAACAATTATGTGCTAGTATAAGAGATGGTGATCACGTGATGTTTAGTGGTTCAACATCAATCCTGCCTAATAGGATAGTGGTGGCTATAGTTGTTAAAAGCCGAAGACACCAAAATGTATGGGTTCTGAATTGAGTTCAGATCCATATGACTATATAAGCTATTGGGCTTAGATTGAAAATATTGTTTTCAATTTCATTCTCATAGTTTTGTAGTTAAGCAGAGATAAAAGGTGGCTGCTGGAGGGTTGCATTAGATCCTAAGATCTAGGTGCAGTGCTCTCAGATCCAAGTCTCCTCACTGATGAAGGCCACAAGCCAGAAACTAGTCTGGGGATATTGGATGAGTAGGCACTAGATAGGGATTTTATGCACAAGCCTTCTGGCATCCATTGATTACTCTGGTTGGCAAAGGGTGGCACTACTGTATGGAGAGTTTTGTCTTCATTATCATACTTTTTTTTTTTCTTTAAATATCAATTCAACATTAAATTAGTCATTTTAGAATTTTCTTTTAGTCCTATTATTTTTACTTTCATCTAATAACTCTTGCAATATTTCCTGAAGTTCTGGTGCATTGTTTGCAAAAATAAATACATCATTTTCAAAATCTACATGACTTTAATAATCTCTATTTTCTTTTAATCTTTTAGCTTCCCATTTTAGTCCACAAAATACTTGGTTTTAAAACTGTTGTAAAATTTTTTAGATAGAGTCACAATTGTCACACACCTTCTCAATGTTAATCTTGTTAATACAACTATGTAATTTAATCATGTCTGTTGCATTTTGATAAATACATTTTAAAATATGACAGTATCCTGCATCTATATCTTGATGATACAATGCTTTAATCAGTGAAAAAATGCTTGTAGAATGAAAAAAAAATTCATAATCCACAAATTTAAAACATATTCAGAGGCAAAACTCTTCATATAGTAGCACCATTCAGTACAGACCAAAGTAATCAGTGGGTGCAGGAAGGTTTGTGCAAAAAAAATCCTATCTGTATTCCCTGATTAGTTTTTAGCTTGTGGCTTTTATCAATGATAAGCCTTGGATCTGAAAACACTGCACTTAGATGGTATGATTTAATGCAACCCTCCTGCAGCCACCTTTTTAGCTAACTATAAAGTTTTATGTCAAAAATGATTTGCTTGTATAGCCAAATAGATTACAAACTTCCTGCATTTCATTGATTACTTTGGAATGCACTAAATGGTGCTACTGATTGGAGAATTTTGCCTCCGTATAAAAAACTTGTGTGTGTGGTAAGAATGGTGATCATGTGATGTTCAGTGGTTTAATATCAATTCTGCCCAATAGGATTATGGTGACTGTGATTATTAAAGAATCAAAGGCACCAAAATGTCCTGGATGCTGAACTGAGTTCAGATCTAGATGATTATACAAGCAAATGAGCTTGAAAATATTAGTGTTTTTATTTTGCACTCAAAGCTAAAAGGAAAAAAGATGGCTGCTAGAGAGTTGCATTAGATTCTAAGATCTAGATACAGTGTTCTCAGATCCAAGGCTCCTCACTGATGAAAGCCACAAACTAGAAACTAATCCAGAGACATTGAATGAGTAGGCATTAGATAAGAATTTATGCACAAACCTTCCTGCATCCATTGATTACTCTGGCTTGCTCTGAGTAGCGCTATTGCGTGGAGAGTTTTGCCTCTTTTGTAAACAGCTTGTGTAAGCATAAAGAATGGTGATCATGTGAGGTTTAATTCCAAAACATAATGGCAACTCATATTCATTATTCTTTTGTACAACTTCTCTTAATACTTAGATATGATCCACTGCGCTAAAATTACTTTAAAGTCCTGCTAGTTTTTTCCTTAGGTTAAAATCCAAAAATCACTGTAGAAAAGTTGGAAATAACTTGAGAAAAAAAATCGTAAGGAACTGATAAAGGATGGATAGGTCAGTAATTTCTATTATATTCTTTATCATCTTTCTTATATATCAAAATTACTACTGCGTAATTCCAATCATTTGCTACATTTTTACCTTTTTTTTTTTTATTCCACCTTCATATCATTTGACGATATATATATAATCAACATTGTAATTTATAAATTTCATTTTGTTCCATTTTCTTTTCCATATTAATATTTTTATCTTCTCAGATAGTTAATAATCGCAATCCATTATAATGATTAATTTTTAAGTGATTTTAATGTGCAGTAAAAATTATACAGTACTATTCATATATATATAAACAAGTTTTTTTATTTATATAAAGAAAGCTGTCGAAAAAGCGTTTTTACATGATATTATTCAGTGGATGAATCCTTTTGTAAAATAAAATGAACTATTTTTATTAATTAATACATTGTACAGGCTTATGCGGGATTCGAACTCAGACTTTCACACGACCCACCACTCTCAGTGCCATCTCATATTGCTGACCCACTCGATCACACACATGTTGTATTGTGACATTTTAATAAAAGCTTAGCTATTCCGATAGAGAGCGCCATGCAACAAGTTAGAACTGTGGGAAAATGCCGGAATTTTATTCACTCAATTTTACTACGCCCATTTTCGACTTTTTAAAAAGGATAACTGTGGTAAGGTTCTAATATACTTTTATATATATTTAATGTCACTCACAATATTTATTGTATCTATTTAAGATAATCTAATTACGTGAGTTAATCTTATTGCTTTTATTGATAAATATTTAAATTATAGGTTTAAATTTATATAAATATAATAATTCTAACTACAAAGCTATAGTATTTTAGTGTAAATATATATTTTATTAACATTTGCGTTTTAAAATTATATGAAGCTAATTAAGATGTAGCAGCTTATTATCAAAATAGGACCACTAATGCCTTGAATTAGTAATGACGTGATGTTCAATTTCTTCGACTGTTGATCTTTAACGTTTTAAAAATTTGAAAGACAATTGGTTTTAGAAAAGAAATAAAGTTGAAAATGAAGATAACTTCTTAAAAATATTAAAGGAAGAACAAAAAGTTAAAATAATTGATTTTAAATTAGAAACTGCTATGTCTGGGTTTCTCAAGCAAACTGGAATCTGGGCGTCGAAAGAAGAGGAATTGTAAACCAATAATAAGAGGCCACCAGACCCTAGTTTAATATAAAATTTATAATATGGTTAATAATAATTTATTAAATGTAAATCTGATACAAGATTTAATTTATAGTACAAATTTTACTGTTCTGTCCGATGACATAATATGATCAAAATAGTCTTTAAAATGTCTTTATATCCCGTTTGTGATCGGGGATGCCAGTAGGTATTAAGGTCTATCCAGACCTTTCTTTCACTAGTTCTTGTTTGATGTGCTGACTTCTTCCCTAGTTTGCGACTTGATCTCTTTTTACCATTTCTTTGGAGTACCTCTGTCCAAGAATATTGTTTTATATTAAGAACTGTTTTCTTAGAAATAACTAAGTTTTTATTTTCTAAAAGTTCTTTTTATTTTTAATCTTACAACTTGGTTATGTGTTTATGAATTTTTGTTTCAATTTACTCTAATTACTATTATACAGTTTAATATTAGTTTTTGCAAGTTTATAATATGAACACTTTAATATGTTAAATGTATGTATATGTGAATAGTTAACACATACTGTTGATCTTAACTATACAATCTTTAAACTATTGTATGTGGCCCATTGCTTTATGATTTTCCATTTGTGTCTTTAGGATATTCTTTTGCTTTTCATCAGTCAGCTTACTTCCAGATTTTCATTTTCAATTGTCTTCTCAATTAAAGTAATTTGAGAATCTATATAATTTCAGTATAGTACAGTCTATTCACCAAGTGAGTGGCGTTCTTTGTAGGATTAGCATTGGTTTCTATGGATTTGGTGATGGAAATGAATCCTGGAAATTGTTTGATTTGTATAAATGGAGTAATAATGATGGTGAAGTATAATGAAATTTATAACTTCTTGCATATTGTCACCAATTTTTTTTTATATTTTGCATCAACTGCTGAACAACTTTCTCAGAAATCTTATTTCATTCAGGATGATACGGTAAGATGAAAATGTGTCACTTTTCCCTCAATTATAAAAATCTTTCAATTCAATGGAAGCAATCCCTTAACATTATCTGTCACTAGGATTCCTGGTGATCCAAATTTCTTTAGGTATCTGCATATTTTCCTCTAAAGTAGTACTTTTTGCTTTGAGCTAGCATTAACTAGAATCACAAAGAATGATTTAGAATGTTCACAGTTCATGTGTAATGTCAATTTTTGTCCAAGAAGGCTATTTCTTGGCAGTGTATATATCATGAATAAACATGATTTTCCTTTCTTTATATACACTTCAATTTTTATATTAATGTTAAGTCATCATGCACAATTAAATAGTACAGCTTTAGCTCTTAACTAAGAGAGACTGGGACTGTTTTATGGCCATCTATTATATACCCTTATTATTTCCACAATATATGAAGGCTTTGAGATCATTTATTGAGTTATCCATCCTTTATCCAATACTAAGCATCAGATAGTCTCTACTGGCTTTAGTCTGCAATTGATCAATTTTGACTTTCAGTAGATTACATAATTTATTTCTACTTTGCTATTTTTTTATATTAGGTACATTAGATAATATTTCAGTATATTGTATGTCTTTTCTAAATTGTTATTCATAATCATATACTGATATCAGATTATACTAGCAAGTCATTCTAGAGCTTAAATGATTCATTAGTGTCTTTTTATTAGAAAATATTCCAAATAGCTGTTAATAGCCAGGTGATTATAATTTTTTTTTTTTATTCCAGAGAGGAGTGCTATTGGATGGTTCACTATTTTCTAAAGGCTGACTGTGTTTTGCTTTAATTCTATCATGAGATGTCAACTATTAAAGTTAAGTCCAAAATAGTATCAAAATGAACTAATAAGTGGCTAAATGCTAGCAATGCTTTTATCGTTTGAGAAGCATTCTCTTGTGGTTTCTTCCAATTCCACTGCTGATAAGCAAATCATATAAGAATGTGAAAATTTTCAAAAAGAAAAATCTGCAGTTATTTTACATTCTTTGATCACTAAGCATCCTTGATTACTCTAAAGATCAGGCCCTGTTCTTGCATTTGTAAGAATATTGTCCAGAAACTATAAATTCTTTCGCATTTCTTGGAGTTCAATATAGCTTCAAATTTTAAGAGTCATTCACACTATTTATTCTATTAGGATAAAGATTTTACTGAATTAAATATTATTAGAATATCATAAAACTATGGTGCAACTCCATTCATTCCATTTATTAGCTCATCTGTTTTAGTTTAGAAAATGACCAGGTTGTTATTACAAAGGAAAATCAATTGTATTTCAACAATATATTTTGGTTACAATTGTCAGCACATTTGGCATTTCCTCTGATACTTGTATGTAGTGAAAAGGTATGTTCAAATCCAGTTTTGATGAAAATTTGGACCTATCTAAACTTGCTAGAATATCTTAGATTTTGATTGTTGTACAGACTTTTATGTATGCCTTTGTTAGTTTTTATCCAATAGTCACCATATATACAGAATTCAATTAGCTTTTGTAATAATAACTATGAGTTATCCATTCTGAATTTTCAATAACTCTCAGCATCTCCTTCTTTACTAGATATGTAAAGCTTCTTTGGCTTTTACATTGAGTGGAAAAAGTATCTGGAATGACTTACAAATGAACACGATTTACCTGCTCTCAAAGATTGATCTTAACACGTATGGTATTTTTTTTTGTTCAGACCCAAATAATCTAGAGAATCTATAGTTTATGTTTAACTTTCTTTATTGATTTGATTGATCTTTATGCATAGGGAATCATTCTCTTCCATTATGGAATTTAAATTGTCTTTTACAATAAATAAATTTAACTTTTTTCAACATTCAGTTATTAATCTTTATTATTATTTCAACTGCAATGATTATAATAGTGAGATTTCCATTTGTATTTTTGGCTTTGAGTTTTTGCCAATATAGAGCAGTTTTCCATATTTTTAGTTAATGCGGTCCAATCTATTCTAAAAGATGATGGAAATCCAGCTCCTCTAAGTTTTTTCCTTGCTATAGGTTTATTGTAGATTTGTGCTTAATCTTATTGATTTCACTGCTGGGTTAACTTTATCTGGTTTCGCTCTTGGGAACTTTTTGTGTATACTTTATTTGTTTATAGTATGATAAATTCTGGCTAATTGCCTAGCTTTTCACAACTTTTACATTTTGCATTTTCCCACTTTCATTTCTGTGCTCTGCACTGTTGCAGTGGTAGCATTCTAATTTTATTTTTGCAGTTTTAATCTTAGAATTATTATTTGTTTGGGATCTTCTGCTGCATTGGGTTGATAAAACTCTTCTATATGACTTAGAACGCAGTGCATCTTTTGATGTCTTACACATATGACAATTGAGATATGGTAGTAATTGTGGTTGAAGTTTTTCATTGACCATATTCCACAGAAATTCTTTCAACGAAGCTTTCTCTAAGTAATCTCCATGCACACAATTCTGTTATTCTGATACCATATACTAAGTAATAATAAAATAGTCATTGATTCATTATTATGGTAGCATAATTTGTCATTTATCATCATTAATAATAGCTTATAAAAGAATGGTCATTGTAACTGTGGAAGAATAGGATTAAAGATGAGTTTTGTGATGGCTCTGCAAGCCAATTTGTGAAATGCAAATACATCCACATATATGTCATGCCAACTCTTTAATCTTTTTGATATGTCATAATATTGTCATTTAAAGTTTTTAGGCGACAAACTTTTCTTTCTGACCAACTAATATCTTTCCTAATTAAAGTTCTTTAATTAAATTGTATTGTCATCAAAAGTTAAAACAATTTGAATTTTCTCCCTAACCATCGATTAAGAAGAAAATAATGTGATCAATAAAAAATGTTGAGATGTTTTTTAAATATGAGTAAAAAGCTTATGCAAGAATTACTTGTAACTTGAAGAGGGATTAAGAAAAGTTGAATTTCAATATGATTAGATCTCTTAGGATAGGCTGATTCAGCTTTTAATTGAAAATGAAGATATTCTAGAATGCTTATAGTGGAATAGTATATGTGTATGAATGGAAGGAAGTAGTATTATAGGCTGTTTGGGTCACTTGTTTGCTTTGAAAATCTCAAGCTCAAAACTTGACTAGTAGTTATTTTAAGGTATTATCTTTTTGAAATTAAGATAATACTACATCATTGTTTTATTTCAAAAGACATGCATATTGCATATCAAAAAAAAAAAAGTAGTACAAAATAATATTACGATCATTCATGGCAGTTTTATGACCTTCGATGAGCTCATTAAGATTAATGCATATTAAGTCTGTCTTGTATAATACATTCCAGAAAACACTAAATAAAAAGTATTTGAGTACAACTTAGGTTATAACTTCCTTTAATGCTTCAGTAGATAGTTAAAAGAATGTGCTATTTATTTTTAAATTCTTTAAGATGTTGAATATTCAATATTGTAATGTGTTTATGTTTAAGAAAAAAGCATTTGGCATCTGGGAACCTTATTTTCATCAATGGTAAACTTACTAAACTGCTAGTCAAAATGCCATAAGAATTTCTAAATATATATATATAATAAGTCTTCTTAACATATTAAAAAGACATTCAGGTTGTTTTATTTTTTCTAGCTGTCATTAATGAATTTTGATTCATATACTCCACAACTATGATTTGTAATCTTTGGAGAAGTACAGAACTCATTTCACTTAATATTTTTCATGAGTAACACTAACCCAGTTGATTTATAGATATTGTTATGTCTTGACTATTTGAAAATAAGACATATAAATTGAAGTCATTCAAACAATGACATGTATCGCACCAGGTTACACAGAAACTAAAATCGCATTGTACACAGGTAGCCACAACACATAGATACACCTAGTTACACAAAAAATGCATGGCTACAATAGCACAGAACTGTCTATTCTACAATTTTTATCATGGAACACATGAAGTGGATTCAAGGAACACCAGTGTCTGCAGAACATGCATTGAGAACCATTGCTCCAAGGGGTGAGTGTTAGTGAAATGCATTTAAATATTTAAAATTCAATCTTTCATACTTTTTTATAATAATTATCAGTTTATTATTTTTAATAATCAATAATGGCTTTGAATAATTTTTAAACTCAATCAAGATTATTTGAAATAAATAATAGTACTATTGAACTTGTTTAATTGTCTGTGTCATTCTCTTCATTGTTTCATTTCCAATGCATATGTATCAATTGGCAACTGATCCTGAGTGCTCATTTCTGAGCTGAGAAAAAGATTGGTGAGAACTGTTAAAGTGATGCCAGAGGGTAAAAGGTTCATCTGTGGTTTTTCTTAAGCGAATGTGATGTCACGAAGGCAGGTTAACAAAGTCCAGACCTACCAATACCAAATGTTGTTTTACACTCTTGAGACTTTTAATCTCTTCTACAGCTTTTTTTGCCAGTTCACAATTATAGTTTTTTGTATCATCAACTCTTTTTTGCACCATTTTACAAAATTCGAGATATTACATCCTTCTTAATGTGTCATTTTTATATACATATTCCTTCTTTTCTTCATAAATTCTCTAGTCTCAGTAAAAATTTTATTGGTCAACTGCTTTTTTTCTACTAGCTATCTTTGTTGGAGTTTTAAAGTGTATTAGTTATTTTCCTATTAATTTCATTCAAATCTGAATCATGTTCAAAATCTACTAATACTTGAAAATGATTTGCAAGTTCTAATTTAAATTCATTAGAATGTTTCTGAAGATTAGGAATATCAATTGTAAATATTATTTTCTTAATAATTTTTATCTCTAGTTTTGCATTAACATGTATCTTACATCTTACTAATCAATGATAACTTTTTGTGTTGAATTTATTAAGGGCATTACAGTCTTGAAATATGTATTTTCTGTTAATCAAAATATAATCCAATTCTGCTGTACCTTTATTTGGTTTTTCCATATCCATTTTCTTTTATATTTTTCTCTAAAAAAGAATTTATAATATAATTTTTTTTTTTTTTCTGCAAACTCCATGAATCTTTTTCCTCTCATTTCTATCTCCCATAACAATTTTAAAATGTTGTTTAGTCTGATCAAAAACCTTTGCACATCCATATAAAAATCTATTACTTTATCACTATTTTCTGCATTTGGTATCTGCTATTAAATTAACTTGAATGACTAATCTTGCTACTCTTTTCGATCCATCCTCAATCTTCACAATGTTGTTCTGCCACTTTTTATTTATAATGAATTCTACTCTACTTGCAATATGTCTTTGTTATAAGTGGACAACACCAAGATGATTTGATCAGGCTACACTTGGACCACCAAATGTCCAGCTCCCACTATCTAAGATGATGGCTTATTGACCCAGTCATAAATTATGATGACATACTGAAGGGCATTACTTTATAGTTTATTGTTGCTAATGTTAACTCCACAATAGTAATATTTGTTAATTTGGGCTGGTTATACTCTTAACAACTATATTTGAATTGTTCCCTTTTATTTAGACATCCTGTTAATACCAAATGATAGCTATGATGTGAAGGAAACTTAGTGGCAATGTTGCCCTACTCAGCTAACTTGTGAAATGCATAAATAAAGTGAATAAAGCAGAAAGCAGCGTTTCTTAACCTTTGGGTCGTGACCTAATATTGGATCGCATTAAATTTTTAATATGGGTTGCGAATATACACCAAGAAATAAAAACAAATATCTGATAGCAAAAATCTTTTTACATTTTAAGAAAATATGAGTATTAATAAAAAAAAAATTAGTAAATAATACTACCTATGCTTTGTGTAGTTTTCTCAAATTGAATTGTAAATTTGAACTTAAATAGTCATAATGTATGGGTAAGACAACAAACAGGTGTTACTGACCTTATTGAAAAAATTAAAAGATTGAAATGGAGTTGGGCTGGACATATTGCTAGAAGAAATGATAATAGATGGACAATTGAAATTTTAAACTGGATTCCAAGAGATTGTAAAAGACCCAGAAAGAGACCACATGTGAGATGGATGGATGAAATAAGAAAATGTGCAGGAGTGTTGTGGAGAAGAGAAGCTAAAGATCGGAGAAGATGGATTAAACTTGGAGAGACCTTCATCCTGCAGTGGATTGATAATGGTTGATGATGATGATGATGAATGTTAAATTTCGCGATTATTTTCAAAATGTAATTGTTCAAAAAATTGCAATTAAAATTAATGCAGCTAAAGCGTCAAAGTAGACTATTTTTTAAATTTTTCATACATAACTTAAATAAAAGTCTGTATTATTTATTTTTGTAATTTTTGCTTGTATTTCATACATAAATAAAACTTTATTTGAAAAGAAAACACTTTTTTTTTGATAATTAACAAAATGTGATAAGCTTTTAAGTTAAAAATATGTAGTTTAACTTTAGCTCAACTTTTAACTTACAAATTATTTGTTCATTATAAATATTATCAAATTGATCTGAATATATACAGTACCATACTGATGTAATATCTTATTTTATATTATAATTTATGTAATAAATATTTGGGTCGCAGAATTATTTCAGTGAAGTCTATTGGATCGCATAGCAAAAAGGTTGAGAAATGCTGATTTAGAGGAGGTGGATTAAATAAAAATTGATATAGGTTAATGGTTAACCAACTAACAGAAAAAATATATATATTTATATAATAAAACTGATCACTCTTTCATTGGTTTTGTTCATATTTTGTCAGCATAAAGTTATATAAAAATAATAGTGACATTTGAATCATTCTAATTGAAACAATCCTTGAGATTACTTTTATTTTCTATTAATCAACAAAGCTATATGAGTGCTAGTCCACTTATTAATTGTAACACTTTCTTGACTGAATTGCAAATGAACAATTTAATTCATGTGATTCTTTAAAACAATTGTTGAATTTACAGATTAACAAAATAGAACATCTTTCTCTATTTTATAAAAATAGTTTGAGGTGTTTTTTCAGTGATCAGTCCCATAATTAATTGATGGATTTATCATACTGGATGGGCCATTATCAGCCATCCCTTTTTGGGTAAGACACATATGGAAAGATAGAGCCAGGACGGTGAATTATCATTCTAATCAAATATTGTTTGATCTGTTTTCTGCCTTGTTTTATCATACATAAGAAAAACTAGATTGTCATTAATCAATTAATAACTGAATGGCCAAGTTGGCAATCTACAGAGTCAGTTTTTATTTTTGAAAACAGTTTAATTATTTTAAAGAATCCAAGTAAATCTTTCTTAGTTTAATTTTTTTTTTCTATGACATTGCATCCATGAATTATTATTGGACTACACATTCTTTTTTTTAAAACATTCATGTAAGTCATGTAATGTACCAAATTTTTCAGAATTTTTTGAAAATTCTAATGAAGCTATATATGAAAATGTGACTGTAACATTTCACTTTCAAAATTTAGAAATTATGAACCTATGTAAAAATAAGCATTTTTAAAAATATTAAAAATATAATCTTGATGCTAAGACTGCATATCATTTCTTTATTCATGGAACAATTATGCTGTGCCAGAGAAGGACTATTAGAGCGTCTAGCTCTTCATTCTAATAAAATTCAAATCATATACTTATGAAGTCATCATCTATTTAAATAGTAACAATCTTTCTAATATTCCAATTTTTTGCACATAGATATGCTGTCTGATAATGATCTTCACAGAAAATTTTCTAGTCCGTTCTTTCTGCTAATAAAATGTATTCTGTTTATAAACTTACAGCCATAATTTTTTTTAATTGGCTGTCAAATGGTTTTGAACAATTTAAACATTTTTTCAAATTTTGTCTCAATTCCATCTCCATGTTGGCGTATCAAATAACATCTTAGTCAACCTGTCCACCCTTACAAATGTTATCAGTGGCCTGACTTTCAAAAACAATACAGAAAATAGATGATGATTTATAATGGAAATAAAAAAAAAAACTAAAATATTACCTTTTTAATAATATGAATTCATTTCAGGAGCCCACATTTATTATATAAATGAAATCTAGTTATTTGAATTCTATTGTGAATTTAATAACTATTTTAAATTTCTTTATTTTTTTTGTTTCCCATGATTAAGTTCATAACTAATTAACAAATTTTTTTTTCTTCTATTTTATATACAGAAATAATTGTTTGAGTTGAAATGCTAACACACATGTACACTGTTAGAATAATGCTTAATTCTTCAATGACAGACCATTTAGAATTAATAAAAATGTTATTTTTAATTATCACATTGGATGCTCATATTTTATGCTTGTAGCTAATTATGCATTGCTACAATACTTCTATGTAATATGGAAGAATGAGATCGGGTTGAACCTCATTGAAACCTTGTTTGCTTTGATCAATTTTATTTCACATTTTTAAACAAATCTCCCATGCTCATCTGTTTTTATCACTCTGACAGATATGATCTAGTGTTTTATGTCATTGGCATATCTTGGCATTATAATTATTTCATCTCTTCATGATTAATTTGTTTTTTAATATTGGGATATCCTTCAGAAAATGAAAAATATTAATACTGACTCCAATATCATGATGAAAAAAACATCCATCACAGCAATATGAATATCAGGAAAGCTCTATTACTTTAAGCACAATATGCAACATACAACCCAGAAAGGGTACTAAAACCAAACTAATGACATAGGTATGCCCATGGTAATAACCACAGTAGATGCCTTGCTTCTTTGACACTTAGGGAATAGTTTTGATGACTTTGAACTTTCAGTGTTAGGTAGGTGCAGTGCAAAGTTGTACAATTCCATAGATTGTCATGAAGAGATTGCATCCTCATGCCAATGTGCACATCTTTCATCCATCAAACAGATCAAATTCAATAAATATACAGCAGTAGCTAAAATTCACTCCAACGTGCAATAATTTTTCATTGTTCATAATCATATTATTTTTCTTTTTTTTTCACTTCTTTATCAGAAGCATAACTATATCCTGTTTTTGGAGATTGGAGTTCATGGATAAATAATGATAATATTTATCGTGGTGGATACATGACCCGCTTTCAATTGTTTGAATTATCAATTGATCTTTTTTCTTTTTTTCATGGTGGATGATGGAATACCTGGTGGCATTTTACATAATTTCCATTGTTTTTTGTTAATTTGAATTGAGGTTTAAATCTATTTTTGCTGGTACATGCTTGCTACTATCAAAAGCATTTAGCAGTAACCTGTTTTCTCTCAATATGGATTGGGAAGCTATGTCTCAATATTTAAATCATTTTCAGTTCTGACAATAGGTCAGCCGTTAGTCCTCTAAACTTTACTACTTGTTTCATGAAAAATGGAATATAAGGCTGACCAGATAAAGGATTTGTATTGGAATATGTTATGTTTGATACCTTCCTGGTAATCCTCACTCCAGTAGCAATTTAATAATGCCTTTTAAATTCTGTAAAAATTTTGATAAATGAACAGTGAGTCTCAGAATGTTTGTGATGCTCTCTGTAAATGACTACAGATTATAGCTAGCTTATAGTCTTTTGCAACATAGCATGTTTCCATGCTGCTTATATGTTGAATAGATGCATCACCTGCATTTCCTGATTTTCAAACCTGATTTATCATACCAGGTATATAACTCAATAGTTTATTGGAGGTACATTTCTTTTTCATTGTTTTTATTTGGTTTCATTTTTGTGATGATCACAGCTATTTTTCATTCTGATCACTTTATGGTTAACCTTTATCATTTTAATCCTGTCTATCACATTTTACTGATCAACATCTCCAACTGGGATATGTTTTTTGCCTACTAATGTCACTTATTATTTCTTCCATCAGTTCTAGATGTTTTATATTTGTATGTTTACTAATTCTAGTGCTTTTTGTATCTGGATTATTTTGCTATCCTGCTCATTGTTGTTTTTGATTTCTTTATGAATTTCTCTTTTGTGATTCAAGCTCCATAATCCACTTCTTAATTTTCTCATAATTTTCTTTTTCAGTTGGTCTTGATTACTTTTAATTTCATTCATTTGATTTGTCATATTTTCCATTTGGGATTTATTATCTTTAGCCATTTTATTTGGTTTTTGCTATTTGCTATTTGGCCAGTCATTGTTTTCATTTGTGCCATTAATTTCATCAATAGAGTTGTTTGAACCAATTGCTCTTTTGAAGTTTCCATTTTTAATTTCACCTATTTTTTATTACTTATTTCCACATGTAATTCGGTAATATATGTCTGATCTGTTAACCATTCATGTTTTCTTTCACTTTTAAGCTTGCATTTTTGCTTTAGCCTTTATTATAATTTAC
Source organism: Epiperipatus broadwayi (assembly GCA_028023455.1). Lineage (NCBI taxonomy): Eukaryota > Metazoa > Onychophora > Udeonychophora > Euonychophora > Peripatidae > Epiperipatus > Epiperipatus broadwayi. Next base: position 571,497 of record JAQFVV010006286.1, on the reverse strand, counting down.
TGAACAGACTAATATTCAAAAATATATTTTTATTTATAAATATCAATGATTGTTGAATCCATCCTTCAACCACATCAACTTCACATAGTTGTTTTCTATTTTCAGTTCTACTTTTCTCTAGCATGTGTGTTGGTTTTAACTTTCTTCAACATTGATGTTCTCTATTATTTTAAACCACTTCTTTATTTTTTGCATTTTCTTTTCTTTTGTGCAACATTGCCATATTTTTTTCCAAAATTTATATTTTCATATTTCCATCATTTATGATATAGTCATCAAGCTTAATGATGAATATTATTACTTTAAAGTCTATTAGTGATAATGTTAACTGCACAACACTAATTTTGATGCCCATCATACAAATATAATTTACTATATCTGAGTTGGCTAGAATATTTGTTAGTTTGGGCTGATTAAAAACTCATAACAGTACCACTAGCAGTCTAATTTTGAATTTATACTCTTCTGTTAGCACTAAATCATAGCTTTGGGATTTATGAAACTCACTTGCAATGTTGCATTACTTTATTAACTTGGTATAATGCGTAAATGAAAGGTGACTAAAGCAAAAAGGTATATAACAACACTTCTATTCCCACATGTAAGTTATTTTTGCATCCTCTCAAACAATGCATAATAACACTTGACAAGACATCTATATTACTAGGTAATGACAATTTACATTATTATTTTTTTACAAATTAGATAAACACAAAACATATATACTTATTACCCAGATGTTCAGTCAAGGTTTGCATTAATGATAATAACACATGTATCCAATTCTTTAACTGAGGTTAAGATAATACATAAGTATAATATAAATGTACACTTTACTCTAGGAAAACAGACAATATTTAGAATAGGTGGGATAGTATAAATAAATAATATCGATGATAGTTAACCAATTATGAGAATAAATGTATATTTATATAATAATGAAAATAATCATGCTCTAGTTTTGTTCATTTTAGTTGGCAAAAAGTAATTTATTCTTAAGATTATTTTCCATTGGCCAACAAAGTTATATGAGTATTATTCCAGTTATTTGACTGGATTGCAGATGAACAATTCAATTCATGTGATTTTTTAACAGTTGACGAAATTACAGATTAACAAAATAGAGCCCATTTGATCTAATTTATAAAAATATCTGAACTACATTTCTAGTGATTGGTCTTGTGATTGATTCATGAATTTGTCATATTTGAGTTAGGTCAACATCTGCCATCAGTAGAGCTTTATTTCTTCCTTGAGTAAGGCACTTGTAGGTAAAGGTAGAGCTGAGATTGGGCAGTGGAGTTTTTTTCTTGATGCTAACACACTTTTCACTTAAAAGCTGGGCAATACTATTTCTTCATGTAATAACTGTGTTTGCTAAAGATGGACTAATGGAACTTCGAGCCCTTCATTCTAATAAAATTTAAATCTTATTGTGTACTTAAATGGTAACAAAATATTTATAATATTCCAATTTTTGCATGTAGATAAGCTATCTGGTGATGGTCTTCATAAAAGTTTTCTAGTCCATTCTTTCTGCCAGCAAAAGATGTTCTTTTTTAAATCACAGCCTTTTTACATTATTAAGTCTTTTTGAACAACTTAAGCATCTCTATCAAAACTATCTCAATTCCATCGTAATGTTGTGTTTATCAAACCAGAGCTTAGTTAACTGTCCTTATAATTGTATCAATGGCCTGTTTTTTGAAAATACACGAAAGACAACAGGTAATTCATAATTGGAAACAAAAAAATAGAAATAGAATAAATAAAAATATTGCTCTTTTTAATAATACAAATTTATTTCAGAATCCTGCTTTCATAAAATTAAAGTTACTTAAATTCTGTTGTTGAGTTAATAACCATATTAACTTTATTTCAAATCAGTTTTCCTTCCTTTTTTCTTTTTAATGATTATGTTTATAATTAGTTTAACAAAAAAAAAGTTTTTTAAATTTATAAAGAGAAATAAATATTTTAGATGAAATCTATGATTCACATGTACACTACCAGAATAAAACTTAACCCTTTACTAAGTTTTTAGAATTAATAATAGTTTTTATTTATTGGCACATTGGATGCTCATATTTTATGTTTGTAGGTGGTTCTATAAATATTGCTATAATATTTTTATTTAAGTGATGAATAAAAAAATTAAAAGTAATAAACTATAATTTGTTTTATTCACCTCCTTTCTTCTTTAAAATATGTATTACAAATGAGTGGATCTTCAAACATTATTTTTGAAAATGGATCTGAGCCTACAGAAGTTTGAGAAACTCTGATTTAGTGCATTATTTCCAAGTTTAAACAAGGAAAATAAAATAGTATTATTTTAGGATAATTGTGTAGATAACCAAATTCATATTTAAAATTTTTTTTCCTGAATTTATTTAGTTAATTTGTTTTAATTATGTGCAATATTAACTAAAAAATTTAATTAAAAATGTTATAGAGTGATTATTTTCTTTATAAACTTATGATTATTAGAAGAAAGTATTTTTAGATTTTTGTTTATTTTTAAATGTAAAGTATTATAATATTAATAATTTACAATAATAAATCAATATATATATATATATATATAGAGAGAGAGAGAATTCTAAATAACTTAAATTTTTGACATTTCTCAAAGTGTAAATATAATAATCCAAGATACATAATAGGCACACAAAAACAAGATTTTTTCTGAATTTACTTAGATTTCATTTGCTGTTTTTGATGAATAGTTAATGATGTCTATATTTTCTCTGAGTTTCTAATAATATATTGTTTGAAAATTACTAAAACGCTTACAAAATAGATTGAAGTTGGGGGTGAAAAGTTTCAAGAAGATAATGATCAAATGAATTCTAATAAACATATTTTAAAATATGTGGTTTTGTAAAGAGAATCTTAATATATTTATGATATTCTAAGAAGGAATTTGAGAAATAATGCTGAGATATGTTTGTATCAAAAGAGAAAAGATCACAGATTATTAAAAAAATTGGAAAAGATAAAGGTCTTAAATTTATATTTGTTGAATATAGAATCATTCCAGAAATCATCACAATAATATGAATCTTCTAGGCATTTAATTGAAAGTGTGTATTAATTAATTTAGATCTATATGAATAGTAATGTAGATTATATTTTATAAAAAAAATGTACAATTTTCTGTGTTATTTATAGTAATTTATATTTTATTAGTTATTTTATAAATGAATATTTTATTTTATATTTTTAATTTCTAAAGTTATTTATGAGATTAACCTTTTTTGTCTTTATGTATGCAAAACCAAAAGTAAATATGCAAGATAATAATTGTTTTATGCAATTTGTCATCTGATAAAATTATTTAATTATTCACTTAAAGCATGATTTAATGATTATTGAATTTAGGAATCTGTCTTTGCTAATAAATATTTTACCATCTTATCTATTATAATGTAAACCAATATGTTTAATATTAATATTTTTTTCTTTTATTTATTTTGTATAGGTTCAAGATATTGAAAAAAAAAAACTCATTTTAAAAAAAGTTTGTATTTGAACATAAGTTAACACTTAAACAATTATTACACTTATTATTGAAGTTAAGTGTATTATAAAATGGTTACCATCAAATATTTATACGTCAAACAATAAAATATTGATCATTAATTAGAATCAAAAATTTGCCAATAAGAATTGTCATAGTTTTATAGCCGAAAGAAGAAATATTTAACAAAATAAGTTGATTTTATATTAGCTTTTTAATTTCTTGTATCAAATAATATAAATTTATGATATAGGAATAACAGTTATTATTTAGATGTTTAACGAAGATTTACATTCTTAGAATAGTTTGAATATTTACATAAAAGTTTATCTTTGTATTCAATATTATAGTGGAATGTCAATGGGATTTTAAAAATACATATTCTTTGGACTTCTCTTTTAGATAAAGTTTGTTGGAATCCTTTTACAACATATAATGTATAATAAAATAACACTGAACTATTAAAATAAGTAATCTAAGAATAGTAAATAGTTTACAAGCAATCTTTTAAAAAACAACAATAGCAGTAAACTTCTGCTACAAAGATTTTGATAATTAAAGTAAAAACAAGTAATATTTGTAGTGTATTTGAAAATGCATTTGAAATGACTGTTATATTTATTTGGTGTGGAAATAAATATACCTTACTAAAATTTGGAAGATTTTTAGATAAGAAAAATAACCTCTACAAAACCTAGAATGTTTGATGAATCAAACACTTAAACCATATACAGTATATTGATTATTAAAAATAATTTTTATAATCCAATATTTGCACAAGTGCCATTAACTTAATCTCATAATATATATGATTATAAAGACCAAAAATGATTCATAAACATGCAAAAAATTGTTTTATGCTTGTAAGGGTTTATTAAAAATGCAAAAATCTATATTGAAGAAAAAGGAAAATATCTATGAAATGTACAAATTTAGTGACAAAACTATTTGCAAAATAACTCAGAAAAAATTAATATGGATACAAAAACTTTTGTTTATACTTTTTGTGAATTCAAGACTTGGGAGTAATTTAAAAAGTTATGATAAAGGACCACCTGAAGAAAAATAATTAAATGGATTTTATGTGAATTTAAAACTGATGGAGTTCATTATGACGTGAGAGGAAACATAGAAAAAAGACCATGTAAGTGCATTTTGTATGTTTTTAACAGTTTTCAAAAAGGTTTTAAATCCATTAGTGAATACATGGAAGAAAAACCATTTAAATGCACTTCATGTGAATATAAGACTAAAAGGAAAAGTCATTTATTATTACATGAAAGAAAACATACAGGAGAAAAACCATTTAAGTGTCCTTTATGTGAATATAAGACTGCAAAAAAAGATCACTTATTAGAACATAAAAGGAAACATACAGGGGAAACACCATTTATGTGTATTTGGTGTGAATATAAAACTTCTTTCAGAAGTTCTTTATTACGACATGAAAGGAATCATACAGGAGAAAAACCATTTAAGTGCTTTATGTGTGAGTATAAAACTTCTAGGAAAAGCCATTTATTATTGCATGAAAGGAAACATACAGGCGAAAAACCATTTAAGTGCATTTTGTGTGAATATAAGGCTTCAAGAAAAGATAATTTATTACTACATGAAAGAAAACATATAGGAGAAACATTTAGGTGTTCATTGTGTGAATATAAGACTTATCTTAAAAGTTCTTTAGTAAAACATGAAAGGAATCATACAAGAGAAAAAACATTTAAGTGTACTTTGTGCATATATAAGACTTTTTACAAAAGTCAGTTGTTACTACATGAAAGGACACATACAGGTGAAAAACCATTTAAGTGCTCTTTGTGTGAATATAAGGCCTCAAGAAAAGGTCATTTATTACTACACAAAAGAAAGCATACAGGAGAAAAAACATTTAAATGCACATTATGTGAATATATGACTTCTGATAGAAAATGTTTATTGCAACATGAAAGGAAACATATGAGCAAAAAACTGTCTAAGTGCTTTTTTTATGAGAACAAAACTTTTTATAATAATTTAAAAAGATGTCATATTGTAAAAAAACATTTTATTAGCAAAGAAGTCTTTAAATGCCGGTTATGTGACTATAAAACCATTATTAGAAATGACTGGGAAAATCATGAAAATGATCATTTCACTAGTCAGGAGATTCTGGAGATTGCTATTTTATTATACTGAGTGTTCTATGTTTTTTATGATGAATAATTTGGCTGCTAAAGATACATAAATCTTAATTGTTCCAACAATGCCCTTTGCATATCAGCACAATGAAACATTAATCTATCACCCAAGAAAAACATCCCAAGAGTCGAAAAACAATCTGAAGTTTTATGTTCTTAAAATGTTAGGATTAAAATTGTTTTTACAATATATTGCAAACATCAGCAAAATGTAGACACAGCTCAGTGGTTTATGATTTAATTTTAAACGCAGTAGTGGCATAAGAGAATTTCTTCAATTAATATATACTATAACAATGTACAACTATATTTTTTCTATATAAGAATAAGTAGAGTGCAATCTCTTTATTTTATAAACTGATTTGAGTCATATGGATATGTTTTCAGCATAGAGTTGGTTAAATACAACAAATGATTATTGATGAAAGCCTTGTAGTATAATTTATATTATCCAAATAAAATTTGATGGATTTACTTGAGGATTAAATTCCCCAAATTCCATTATTTCATAAGATTTATAGAGTGGATCTATTTGGAGAGATAGATGTAAAACAGAAGGAAAATATTTAATTAAGTTAAAGTAAATTATTAAAAAGTCAATATTTAAATATCTATAAATTTTTGATTGCAGGCTAAAGTACTACCTATATTCATTATAAGAATGCTTATGCTAAAGAAATCTTAAAACATTCTTTGTATTAGTTTGTTTATTGAAGAGAACCAATAAATATTTTACTAAGTCTAAAACAAGAACTGTTTTATAAATCAAAACAAGAATGCAAAATTTATTTTTAGCAATATAAAATTCATTATCAATTTAAAAACAGGTTACTTATCTGTTTTATTAACTTCAGTAGTTATGAAGAGTCAATATTGTGAGAATTCAAAATGTGTCCCTAAAATAATGTTTCATTTGATAATGCTATAGAATTTAAGATTATTACGAGTTATTTCCCAGTGTTGCTGTTTAATTTTGTCATTATACAAATCTCCCACATAAAAAAATTTAAATATCTTTGTATAATAAAGATTTTACTTAAAAACAAAAAAAAATGGGGTTTTGTTTTTTGTAGTGAATGAGATTTTTTTAAATGTATTATGTACATTTTTAAAACTATTTACAGGTAAATTTTAAATTCCTCATGTTTATATGTGATTATATTTTGGCCTTTGTTCATCATCCATCATTAAATGTTGAATGTCTAGAAAAGTAAATTCATTTAAACTTTTCCAAATATAAGTAACTATTTGTAATAATACTCTAGTTAGTAGATTGCACAAAAGTGTTCTCTACTAATTGTATGTTATTACTATCAGTTGTTTTTATTTGGGGAAGTTTAAAATGTTTTAGACATTGAACATTTAATGAGAAGTGGATGATGAAAGTAATCTAACATGTTATGATATTTAAAATAGCATCACAAATTTTCAGGCAAATACTAATATTTACAAGTTTTCTCTTTAGAAAGTCCTTTAAATATTATGTATCTTAATTTTTCAATTTATTGTTTCCATAGCTTATGTGAAGATAGATTAATACTTGATCAAATTTATTATTTTAGAAGATATCTAATGCAGTTCATCAATTCCATTCATTATCAGGTTTTTTTAATCCTCTATTGACCGTATTGATTTTACAGCATGTAGCAAAACCATTGCATTATATATTTGAAATTATTTAATATTTCTCTTTAAATTTATATCTGGAATGAAATATTTTGACCGAAATATATTTTTCAAACAAGTGAAAAAAAGGCATCTTTTATGTTGATTCTAAACTTATATTTAGCATATATAGTCATTTAATAATTTAAGCATCAATTTCATATAAGATTGTGGGCATTCTCCAATACCTTAATTTTGGATAAAACATCAGTAAATGCACTTTTTATATTTTCAACACAATTTTACAATAAATCCATAATTCTTATATGTCTTGAATACATTATTTGTGACAATTCTTGTAAAAAATAACCAGAACTGAATATTGTATTGATGTCCAAATCAATGGAAAAGAGCACAGTACCTCACAATATGATCACTGTCAAAAGAAATGAAATAAATAATCAAATACCAAATATAAGAATTGTAGGAAGATGATCTAGTAATACACATGTATGAAAAAGATAATATTAAGCAAAATTGTATTTAAAAACACTTTATTTAGCCTTGCCATAATTTAATAATAGATATTTTTTTATTCACTTAGTATTTATATAAATTATATTATGTTTAATTTCATGTACATTTAAATACAGAAAACAGACTCTCTTTTCACAACATACACTTAAATATGAGAAAAATATATGGTATTAAATGTGTACATGTAACTTTACAAATTAAGAATTTAAATATAGACATGTTAAAAGAATTGTTTGAGTCTAGCTAATCATAAATATAGAAAACCAGGATAATATTACTAAAAGAAAAATCCTTTTTGTCTAAACAATTTTTAACTTATAAAACATTTAATGATAAAATATAAAAGTAATATAATAAAAAAGATAATTTAATAATATATAATTTTGTTGTATATTGATAAAAATTTGCTTATAAAAACAAATAGATGAAAATAGTAAAGGAGATAAAATTTTTGTCTCAAGTGTAATTAAAAGATTTTCATTAATATAAACATTTTTGTTTTGTCTTGTACCCCATAATTGCTATTAGTTTCATCAATTTTCTTGGAAGATTATTTGCCCAGGTTTTATAGATTGGAGGCTTTTTGAGAAAATCGGAATAAAATATTCACATAAAAGTGAGTTTGTATTTTTGGGTATGTTGGGATTTTATTTCATCTGCAGTTCATCCATAACTGAGTAGAAAATCTAGATAGATCATTGTCTTCAGTTGTGAAAAAGCGAATGTGTCTTGTGTGAAAAATATATAAAAAAGGTTTGGCTTACTGTAGCATTAAGAATTGATTCTGCATAATATAAAAGTTTTCTTAGCTTGTTGGTCCTTGATAATATTACAATTTCAAATGAGAAAACTTGGTGTAAACAGTTGTTTTAATCATGATTTTAAAAAATATATATTTCTGAGGAATGTAATTTTCAATAATAAGCAAAACAAGATTTACATTATGGATTTATAGAAATTCAGTCAATGGTTTAACATCATTAATTATGGAGAACTTTAATATGAATTCTGTACATTCTTATTATAAATCTTATTATCTTTGCCTGATTGAAAAAACAAATTGAACTGAAGGCAAAATAACATTATCGTAGCGTAGTATATAATAGAAATATGTATTTAAAGCATATTAATAATCATTATTGTTAATTTCTAATTAGGATATTTTAAAATGTTTTGTCTTATTTAATTGTTGGAAATAAATGGCTCTAATTAATTATTTTAAATCTCTTAAATATAAATATATTAAAATAAGAAGTATAAATTTACTAATATCAAATAATTAAAATTTCCTTGTTACTACCTATCATTAAATGTAATGACTTTTAAGACAACAATACTCTTGTTACATCACATGTGTATTGTGTTGTGAGTAAAATTTTAATTATTTATGTCGAATCTTTAAGAAATTAGAATAAACTAGAAAATTACAAAATTGTTTTTTTTAATTAAAATATATAATTGACAAAAAATAATCCATGATGTTAATAAAGGAAAAAAACTTAAATCATTTTTTTATTGTAATCTATATTCAATAGATTAAAATTTATGTATATATATAGCATAATGAGTATTAGGTTGTATATAAATTGAAGGCATTTTTGACAGTGACAAAATTATATATAGCTATGGATGTTATGTATTGCTGACCTTTTGTGTTAATGATTCAGAATGATGCTATGCATATTTCAATTATTTAATGCTTATTTTTGTGGTACATAAATCATAAAAGTATAGCATTGATGTTTAATAATATGAATATATCAGAGGCAAGCACACTTCACTTGACACATTGAAACAGTAAGATTCGTATTCGAATCTTAAGTTTCACCTTTTTCTGTCGTCTCTCACTGACTGGTCTATCCCGCCCAAATTTAAACTTTTTGGTATCGAATTGTGTGTGTAGCAATATTAAAAATGTATAAATATATGTAGAATTCAGCATAAACACACACACATTTCGATCTCAAATTAAAGGCAATAAATAGGGATAAAATAATATAATTTAGATTTCTTTTAGTTATATAATTTTGTATAATTTTAATCATTTATTTTGGATTATAAAGTTCGTATTTATTGCTTTGTTTAAATTTCGTTTAATAATAATTCTAAAAAAATCTGATGTAATATTTAATTAAAAGTTAAAATAATCTTATGTTTCCTTTTTGTCTTTGAAATTTAAAAGCATCGGTCAGTGATAGATAATAGATTAATTAAAGAAAAATTCCCCAAAATGTAATTAGTAAATGTAAAATGTAAACAATAGAATGGCAGCTTTCTTTAATTAAAAACCAACAAAATGCATTGATTATCCTCAGGGCAGATTAAGTAGAACCTAAAAATATCTTAACAAAAATGTGAGAGATCAAGATAAGAAGAGAGGCCATCTTAGACTTGCTGGAGACATTCACTTAAACTTTAGCTTTGCTCTCGATCACTGAGAGTCTCCAAAAATATAAAAATAATTTGTTCCTGCCAAGGTATGACCGAGTAAAGCACCTAGATTATTCTCCATCAGGAGATGGCCTATCGGATGCCGAACTTTCCATTGCCCGTCATAAATTCACCATGAAGATCTGCTGCCTGAAATAAATGAAAAAGCTGCTGCTGCTGTGAAATTAAATGAAATATCTAAATACAAGAAAGAATTGCCACTCGTGAACCTTTTGCTGCTAAACTAATGGAATCAGAAAACTTCTTATAAAACAGGTACCTGTCTGTGTTCAAACTCTAGAGTACTCTAATAATATGCTATAGCTCTTCTTCATACTACTTATCTAAATTATAAAATGTAAAAACTACCATATGTATAACTAAAACTGAATAATTAACTTAATGTGTAAATTTCTCTACTAATCTAGCTTACCTCATTCTATCTTGGGTGCGTATTTTTAAAATCTACATTTTATCTATATTTATTATTTAATTATTGCATGCTCACAATTGTCTCTATTTTCAAAGTTTAAATCTATGATCGTTTGAAACAGTGAATGCGTGTCACATTTTCATTAATATGTACTTCGTCGGGCCGAGGCAGAGACCAGCCCGACATTCTTATAAACCATAACTAACTTAACTTTCATATAAATCGACACGCATTCAGTGCATCACTTATTGTAATGCAGGGTCTACTACTTCGCAAATGGCTGACGTATTAGTTATATAATTCCCAATTTATATAGGTTTTGTATTTATTAAATCATCATGAATAATTCCAGAAAATTACATTTCTTTGAGAGTCGCCAACGTTCTTTAGTAAATGTTGATAATGTAGGGCCGAGTTAGAAATCTATTTAAATCTCATTATAATCGTTTATACATTATACATGTGTTATGTTTTAGAGACACGATCTATTCCGCCGTAAATATTCCGAATTCTTCAGGGTTGAAATTAACCCCAGTCGTCCTACACAAGCGGGCATAATGGATGCTCCTGTAGGACTTGACAACGTCATGCAGCCAGCTGGCAAAACTGCGACACGGACTGCTTATCCCTGGTTATGCTTATGTGACACCTTACTTTGTCGGGCCGAGGCAGAGACCAGTCCGACATTCTTATAAATCCATTCGCGGCATTGCAGTTTCGATATACTGCCATTCCATATCGCCTTTCTAAAGCGTGCCACGTGTTCCTTTACTCAATTCTATTATTCTATATATCACTCCGCCTCTGCATTATCTTCATAATTCACTCTCAAATAAATGTTTGCCCTTAGTCATAAAATAAATATTTTAGTTAAATAAATATATGTCCGCCGCTACTCTTAAATCTTACTTTAGACTCTTGCATTGCAAAGGTAATTCCCCTTGTAAACATTACAGTATCGGAAATACCGCTACTGAGTCCTCAAGATAAAATAATGTCTAAACAAATAAATGTATTCTTTAAAATATAATCATGTCGCAAATCCCGCTACTGAAGCTTTAGTCCATAAGATATTATTAGTAAATTATTATTTTATTAAAATGTATTAATAAATAATTTTAAACTATATGTCTGCAGTTACGTTTTATTTATTCGATACCCATTCTATATAATATTTCCTCGATTATGTAAATATGAATGTTTAATTAATATTAGTTTGATTATTGGCTAACTCGAGAATAAAATCATGAATCTCTTGCATATCCCTGACCGCCATGCCTAAGGAAATATTTACTAATGTTGCATCAGATGCGTTGTTTCATGGATTGTATTGTGGAACCGATAAACTATGTTCGAACTCAGTACCACGGGTGGCTTCGCTACTCGATGGTGCTGCTGTTCTGTATGGTGGTCGAATTCTGCACTATGTTTACGAGTCACACGTTTTCTGACTGTTACAACATTAAGGATTGAGGATGGTGGGAAATGTTAGATTAGCATAGGAATGTAACTGCCAGTTTAATAGCATCCAGATAGAATAAAATATTGGTCATTGATCAAACTTCATTTAAAAGTGTTTCTGCTATTCAAATTGTGACACAGATAACATTGTCCTTGTACATGTATTTGGACTTCCTTTTTTGATAAATGTTTGATATTTAACAGTGGGTTTAAAATTGAAGTTCTTGATATATGTATTACTAGCAATCAGCTAATATTGATATTGAAGAATATATATGAATGAGAAAAAAGATTACTTCCCAATTTGTTAAGTGAATATGCAAGATTATTAAATACATGTTTATATATGAAGCAACTGCAAACAATGTTTCTTAGGGATGGATAAACAAAATTTCTATTATACTGAAAGGGATGATAGCAACATATTAATGTTTGAATCATTGTAGATCTGACAACTGATGTAATATAATTTTCAATCATTATTGATCCACTATAGGATGAAAGTCTTTCCAAGTTTAATCCAGTTTTTCTTAGTCATTACTTCTTTATATCAAATCTGAAAACATTCATATTTCATTCATCCAACATGTGATTCCATTCTAAGTTCTTAACAATTTCTTAGAATTCAATTTAAAACTTCAACTGTTCAGCCCTTATCTCTTCAAGCAATATCTCTAGCCAAATCCATGTTAGTCTCTTTAATTTTTTCAGTCTGTTCAACTTTTGTTTTCATTTTCAATCATTTCTGGTTTTTCCTAAACTATATCCTTATATATTTCTTTGAGTGGCCTGAAGACTGCATTGCACTTCAGTTAAATATCCAAGTCTCGGTGTTTAGTTGATATGAGATTGCACTACATTTTATGTAATATAGTTTAGGTCATGTTGATATGAATGGAATTTAAGTTTTCTTCAGAAACTATTATTGAAAAATGTTTATGACTTCACAAGTTTGACTATATGTTATTTTATTTAAATTATGTTTGCCAATGCCAAAATACACAAGGCTGATATTCCATTGCGACTTATTTTAGATTTTGGAGGAGTCCACTATTCCAATACAGCGAAATGGGTTAACAGACAGCTCATTCAAGCTTTGGGATTCGGTTCATATACCATAAATTTGTCATTTCAATTTGTTGCAAAAATAAAAGACCTAGTTTTGAACCCAGACACTACATTAGCTACTATTGATGTTTCGGAATTATACGGCTCCATTTGCAGGGCTAAATCTATTCAGATTGTAAGAGAAGAGCTTATAAATCACAATGTAGCTCAGCCATTTAATAAATAGATATTGAAAAAATATATATTTGCTTTATTTGTTTTTAGCTTTGTGTGCTTGTGCGTGTTAGCGCATTTTATATATTTTGATTCATAATTAGCCACAAAGTATAAACTATTTGCTTATTTCAAAATTATAAAGTGCATAATGAAATAAGCTTATATCAATATAGTATATAAAATTCATGTATATAATACCGGACAAAATTCATATACTAAATTTAAATAAGTACATAACATGTTGATCACCAATGACAATTTAATGAATGAAATAGTATTATATATTTTTTCAAATAATTAGATTGGATAATATTGAGGATAAACTAGCCTGATCAAAATTCATGTTAGAATTTAAACAGTAATATGCTAAATTAAAATCAGTTGTAGTAGAAATATTAAAAAGGAAGCAATCAATTGGAGGCAATTAAAATAGCATTATGTGGAAATAATCTATTCTACACTCAATGTGTAAAGAGTCATTTTGTTTTTTGCTTTCTATTTAATAAATTAATCCAGTTTTCCTATTACTGAATTAGTTAGAATGAAGTATTTGCTTATTAGCAAAAAATCTCATACATGTTTAACTTCTATCAATGATTACAAGATAGCTTTTGTACAAGCAGCTAATTAAAAAATGGGATGAAATGAGTCATTTTGTTTTGATTTCTTTGTAATAAATTAATTTGATGGTATCATTAATCGCTATATTATTAAATTAGTTAGAATAAATGTTATTTTAATATAAACATTACTTATTAACAAAAAATGTTATAAATGCCTAAGATCTAGCTAGGAGTTAAAGATAGTTATTATCATACAGTTAATTAAAAGATGAGAGATGAAGAAATTTTCTGAAAAAATGCATTTTATCAAAACAAGATCAGAGGCATAAAAAGTTATATTTGGCTTTTAAATAATTAACATAGTCATAATTTTATAAATGTCTTTGTTTACTGTAACATTCACTGTTCTCATAATTGATTATGAAACTTAATGTAATCCTTGTTAATCAACTGAAGTAAGTACTTAATAAATCTTTATCCAATGCTATTTTAACAATATCTTCAGACTACTTTCTAGTTTATAGTTTTTGATTAGCGAATAAGTTTGGAATCTGATGATTATTAAAGATAGTGACGGGTGAATTAATTATGATAATGAATTAAGATGAAATAAGAATAAAGATCGAGATGATAGATGAGAACAATGATGATGATGGAAGATGATATCCTGAACTCTAAACTGATATTGTCTTAAAGGATAGCAAGATAAAGTAAAATATGGATTCCAAGCTTAACCAAACCAGAATATTTACCATCAAATTAAAACAAAATATAACTCAAAAGTAAGGAAGAAGAACTTTACATGTTAAGTTATGCTGATTATAAAACAACTGTGAACATAAACATAATTCAAATCAAAGTCCAGTAAACAATTCAAAATATAAAAACTTAACCATAAATTTAACATTATACTGACAACTACTAACTTATTCTTTTCAGGATTCAAATAAATTAATTATTATTCCTTTTCCAGATATACTTGGGTTAGTGAGAGGGATTTTGCCACTATCCAACTATATCAGACAAAACTGCTGATCTAGCAATCTAAATACCAACTGAATATGAAATTTATCTATAAAGTACACACAAACTTAATTGAGCCAAATAACTTACAAATTCTTTTTTATTCAATAATTGGGTCTATATGATCATAGATCAGTGAATGATGTATTTGATGGTTCAAATCAATAAGCTATATCAAAATTATTTCATCTTTATTATATTATTTAAAATACTATATGCACTTCAGATGAACAATATTTAAATCACAAAGTGATGATGCTTTAAATGTATCTTTTCAAGAAAAGTAAAAGTATACTAAATTTATTATGGTATTAATATATTGTAAATTATACTACATTGATTAATGATGAATTTGAAATAACAAGGTGATGTGTGGATAACAATAATAATGTGGGTGATGATTAGCAATAATACCACAGACAACTAGATAACAATTTCAAAATAACACGATACATTATTTACAAATTTTCTTAACATTATAAACAGTTAAATATCTATTTCCAGAAAACATATATGAAACAAGGTATATTTTCTTTAACTACATGTATGGGGAATAAAATACCATACTACCCTTATTGTCCCTATCATTGTTAATTAGGTTTTCACTATTGTGTATTATAAAACAGGTATATTACACTGCTTGGCATAAATAAGCATTACAGTACAAGATAAGAGTGTTTTCTAAATAATAAAGGTAATTGACAAAGTTAATATTTAAACTCAATGCTTGAAGCAGCATTTTTCACTATAGCTTTTTTAGCTGTATGTAAGAATATACTAATGGCAATTATCATATTAAGCACAAATATAAAAATTATTCTTTGATATAATTTGTTTACTATTATTTAATATGAGATTAGTTAACCATACAGTTAGATCTTTATTATTTAACCTAAAGAATATTCTAAATATGGGTACAGAAGTCAGATGTATATATGATATTAACCCTCCCTATGTCCATAAATAATCATACTGATTATAAAAAGGTTTTACCGATCCATCGGTGAATTACTGCTTGATGAATATCAATGACAATATGTATGTGTGTATCCACTGTTATTCTATACATAAATTAAGTCTTATAATTATTAATAGGTGACTATATGTTGTCAACATGGTACTACAACCCAACTCATACACTATTTGACTTAACTGAATACTATAGATAACAAGTGTCCTTAACTAACTTTATCTTATCATTGCCATACAAATTTTTAAAATACACAAAATATCTTTACCATATCCGTTGAAAAAAATCACTCCACATCCTCCTAAGGGATAAAATACCAAAAAGAGGCTCTTCACAACTTTATCTTTTACAATAATATGGCAAATTCCCATACCTTTTTCCTAGGTATATATATGTGGACCTTGTCTCAACACAGGGAAACAAAATGTGCACCTTAAAATAACCCTCTCTCTAGGGATTGATGATGCTACTTAAGCATTTTATATTTATTGGCCTCAATAAAATAATCCACTCGTGGAGTAAGTGATGAGTGAGACTAATCTCTCTCTGCCCATGCATTCTATAAATAACAGTGTTTAAAGCAGTTTTATATTTCATATATTCGTCAGATGTACTCTCATAAATCTTTATCACTACAATGGCAAGATAAACATAATTTTCACATTAAAGCTAAAGATAAATATCTCACTTCCTAATGCAAAACTGATAGTGTAATAAACAAGCCTACATTTTATAAGTCAAACAACTTGGAAATACTTTAAAATTATGATAAAATATAGCTATAACAAGAAATACACACCCAGTCAAAGAAACATAGATTATGCACTAACTTGGACATACTGATTATAGGTAAACTTTAATAAATATAAAATGTGTATATGGTAATTCTATAATATAAAATAACTGTTATCATAAAGAACTATTATTTCCCATCTTTAATGAGTGACTCTGTCTGTTTACCTGTAATAAATTATTCACATATGTAAGAGATGAGTATCTCTATCTTGTAAAGCTTAGTATAATATTAAATTTTAGACCAATCTGTAAAAACAATTACGTGTACAGTATATTATTTTCTGTTTACAGACTTATTATAAATTTATGTCATAAAAATATACCTTAATAATATATAAAATTCATATATATAACCCTTGATAACATGAACAATAACAACAACAAAAAAAATATTAATGTGATATTTCATTCCCTTAGTTCATTCTTTTAAGTATTTTTAATATGAGCTAAACAATGGGGAAATGAACTCATCTAGGACACACACTTCAAAAACAATATATGTATGCATTTTGGCAATATAAACAAATAAAACCTTCGAAGATTTTTATAGACACAAAATCTTGGGGCAAAAAACGCTTAAAAATCTTTCTACAGCATTTTATCCAAGTTTAAGCTATATAATATGAAAATCCGGTTTTCCAGGAAGAGCAATAACTTTTTTTCAAATGCACTTATTGATTTTCCTTTTTGTTCACAGCAATTTATTATAATAATAATCCGGAATAGTTCGAATCTTTCTGCATTTATTATGTCTCAATTTCTATAACATTAAATATTATACTGTCTTTGAGATATAATAATTTCTATTAATTATTAATAACGTGAGTTAAGCATTTTATTTGCATTTATCTGTATGATACGTCTTTTAATTTTCATTATTTTTTTACTTTTTTTTGATTGAGGAAAAAATAACATTACAATGGATTAGCCAGACAATTTTCTTTTGCTTAATAGAACAATAGGTGCCGATAGAGTACGCGCTCGGTGGCCATTTTGAATTTTTAAAACACCCAAAAACACTGCTGGTACATGCAAGCGATAAATGACATCGACTAGAATCACTGTTTTCAAAAAAAATTAATTGTCTAAGCCTAAGGCACTACAATTAAAAAAGGGAGGGGGGGGAGAAAGTACCGTGGAAGTTAATTATCCTAAGGCACTACACATAAAAAAAAGCGGGAAAAGTAAAAGAAGTGAACATTGAAAATTAAAAAAATTAAAAATCCTTTAATCAAAAACGCTAATTTATATAGTGATAATCAAACGTAATAGTAAATCTCAAAAAATTAACGTACGTTAAGATATTTTTAAAAAAAAACATAAAATGTTTATATAGCGATAATTAGAAAAATAATAAATGCTTCTTCCAAAAACTTATTCCAGTTTTTCAACAGTATATACTAAATCTCAAAAATCAGTATTATAATTTAAAAAAATAATATTTAACAAGTATATTGCTAAATCTCAAATGGCGGGAACATGACTTTCAACACTATTTCATGGAGTATCAACAAATAAAAAACCTAATTAACTTATTTTTTAAAATATATATTTTACATTTGGCTTTGGGATTATCCCTCTAACTAAGAGTTATAATAATAAATCACGAATCTTAATAATAGACATATTACAGTTAGCATTTATTTAAGTAATTGTTTACCAGTATTTTAAGAATTTCAAAAATACTACCAACTTTCTGGATCAGTTGCTCGTCGGCGCTGACAGTATTTGGTTTTTCCTAGGTTTCTCCCTTAGTGTAAAACCATAAAGCCATTAACAAATTATACTTTTAAGATTTAAGTTTATTACTTTAAAGAAGACGCCAGTAAAATTAATTTATTCAGGTAATATCACAGCTTACAACGTCTCTTTCAAATTTATTTTTAAAACTGTACTTGGGTCTCACACAAATTAATTAAACCAGGTATGTGTGACATAAGATAATTTCTAAGAATCATGCTCAGGGATTGCCTTTTGTTTTTATAAAAAAAAATGTATAATAAATTAATGATTTAAAAATATAATCACACTATAATATATTACACGTCATAATTTGTACTCGTATATATATGTGCACATACACGTAATAAAGAACAAGTATCTCCTATATCTATTACATCTTCCGAATTGCCCAGAATTTTAAATGGAGAAGTGAGACATGCAATTAAATGTACGAAGAAAGGAAAGGCTCCAGGAAATGATGGAATTATAATTGATATATTAAAAGAAGCAGGTGAAGAAATAGAAACAATTTTAGCAAAGTTATATACCAAATGTCTAAATGATAAAGATGTACCGGAAGATTGGAAGAATGCAGTAATAATATTAATATTTAAAAAAGGTGATAAAGAAGATATTAGAAATTACAGACCTATCAGCCTTTTATCAGTTTTATATAAATTTTTTACCAAGATAATTACAACTCGTCTACAGAGAACTTTGGATTTCCACCAACCAAGAGAACAAGCTGGATTTAAAAGTGGTTTTAGTACAATAGATCATATCCAGGTATTGAGAGAAGTCATAGAAAGGACAAATGAATATGAGTTGTCATTATGTTTTGGATTTGTAGATTATGAAAAGGCATTCGATTCTATACACATTTCTTCAGTGATTAAAGCATTGGATCATCAAGATATAGATCCAGGATATTGTCATATTTTAAAGAATATTTATAAAAATGCTACAGCAACAATTAGATTACATAATGATACTGGAAAAATCAACATTGAGAAAGGTGTAAGGCAAGGTGACTCCATATCTCCAAAACTTTTTACAGCAGTGCTGCAAGAAGTATTTTGTGGATTAAAATGGGGAAACTAAAGGAATGAAAGTAAATGGAGAGTATTTAAGTCATTTAGATTTTGCAGATGATGTAGTTGTTTTTGCAAATAATGCTTCAGAGCTGCAGGAAATGTTGCAGGAGTTAGCAGATGAAAGTAGAAAAGTAGGACTAAAGATAAATGTTAAAAAGACTAAAGTAATGTTTAATCGATTTGCTCAAAATATGAAAATAAAGATTGATTATGAAGAATTAGAAGAAGTTAACAGTTACAAATACCTAGGTCAGATTATTAATACAGATGGAAACATAATGGAGGAAATTAATCATAGAATTAAACTTGGTTGGAGTGCTTTTGGTAGAAATAACTTGATACTAAAAGGAAATATGCCTATGTGTTTGAAAAGAATGGTTTTTAACAAATGTGTTTTACCAGTTCTTACTTATGGATCTGAGACTTGGACACTTAATAAAAGAGCAATACAGAGACTTCAGACCACTCAAAGGAGTATGGAGAGATGTATGTTGGGAGTAACAAGAAGAGATCGAAAACGCAATGTATGGGTAAGACAACAAACAGGTGTTACTGACCTTATTGAAAAAATTAAAAGATTGAAATGGAGTTGGGCTGGACATATTGCTAGAAGAAATGATAATAGATGGACAATTGAAATTTTAAACTGGATTCCAAGAGATTGTAAAAGACCCAGAAAGAGACCACATGTGAGATGGATGGATGAAATAATAAAATGTGCAGGGGTGTTGTGGAAAAGAGAAGCTAAAGATCGGAGAAGATGGATTAAACTTGGAGAGACCTTCATCCTGCAGTGGATTGATAATGGTTGATGATGACACGTAAACATACGTTATTATACATCAAAATACATTATTATAGAATTATATACATGGACTGGGCGCATAAATTCCCACATTTATAAATCATTTAATTTTTCTTCATTTCAATTACTGTACAGTATTATTAAATGAAAGTTTTCTACGAATTCTTAAGGAGATTTTTGTATAGTTTTATTTTATCAGTATTTATAAATATGATCTTTTTAAAAAAAAAAAAACTAGGAAGATTTATTATTTTCCTTTATTTTTCTTTACATTAATTGGGTTGAAATTACAATTATAAACAACTTTCGCATTTATCAATAGAAGAACCATTTTAGAATTACGTTTTCCATAAGAAAGAGTTATATATCTTTTTTTAATAACAACCCAACGAGTTTTAGCGCTTTTAACCCAAGCAGACGATTATTGTTTCCTTTAATCAGATTAAATATAATGTAGGTTTCCACGTTTATAAATTGGGCAAATATTATGCTATTTGAAATAAAAATTCATTTGATTAAATTACAATTTCAAAATTTATCCAAATTATTTATTTATTCTTTTCACGATGATAATTCAAAACAAACGTATATTTTTTTTTTCTAGAGAGCGCTTATGGTTTTTCTTTTAGATTTAAATAATTTACACAGAACTTTTAGATTTATATTATGATTAAAGTTATTATATGCAAAATAAACTTTATGCTTACTATTTGTTCCAGCTTAATCCTGAAGTCCCATCTTGTAATAGACGGATTTGTTAATATGGTTCCCATTTTTTTTCCAGTATGACTTTGTCAATTTTCAATCAATGGAAATGTATCCTAGGGTAGAAACCTGCAGTTTCCAGGTCACAACAAAATTTTGTAGTTCAAATTTCTTTCACCAGAGGGTTTCTTGTCGAATTATTTAAAAATTTGTTGTGAAATATCAAATACACGAAATTATAATATAAAAAAATAATAAATAACAAATAATTAATTATAAAAAATAACAATATATCCTACCAACATTCATAATTACTGTCCAATGTAGTTTTCGCTTATAATAGTGATAAAATTCACAAAGACTGTGTCAGTCGTGTAAAGCAAATTCCTGCAGATAGGATTCGAATAAAGTACTGCTGATACCACACTGATGTTTGAGCTTGCGTTTAGCTCTCATCCACATATTTTCCACATTTTGTGTAGTGAGAATCTACAAAGTTCTGGTGTATGACGACAGAGTGCATATATACACCATTACAGATTGTGCTTAAGTTATTGTATGCACCCCATCCGTCCGCACTGCACACCACAATGCTGACATAGGGTGCTATTCTTAAGCAGGCACCTCCTTGCTAACCACTTCATTGCTAACTCCGGAGTTCGAAGTCCAATTTTCTACACGAATATCTGCAGCATGTAACACTTCATTTTCTGGCACTACAACTACATTACCATTTATAGGATTCATTGCCCCAAGACAATGTAACAATTTAACATTACCAGAAATACATTATTCCAATCCTACCTATAAGAATTTGCTTTACAAATTTTATCTTTTCTATAAACGAAAACTACAATGCACAGTAATTCGAGAAGAAACATTCTGGTGAGAAAAATTTGAAACAAAGTTCGAATTTTATTGTGATCTGGAAACTGCAGGTTTACCAGAAGTTTTTACTCCATACTTGTAAAATTACGATCTCATTAAATTTTGTTCAATTCTAAAATGGTGTTGTAGATTTTTTTCAACTTTTTCTTGTTTGAAGTTTGCAGGTGTCAAATGTTGACGTTCTGACTCCGATTTCTCCTTTTAGACTCCCCCTCTCCCTCTCTGTTGAGTTATTTTTTATTGCAATGGATTGTAGTACATAAAATGGACCAATAATAGAACAGTGTGCATACTAATTAATAGCTCTCCCTCTAGTGATAACTAATTAGACCGTTTCATATCAATTTAAGCTACAATACAATGTACTTGAAAATTGATTACAAAATTTAGAAGAATTATAAATTGATTTTTTTATTTGTTTTAATTATTGTTTAATAATAATAATAGAGTACTAAATATTTTTATACTTCCAAATTGATTCAATACCATTAAACTATTTTAAACATTATTGCAACTAGACCATATGATAAAATGTATATGAACTTCATATCCACTCTATCAGATTTTCTAGTGTATCTCAAACAGTCTAAGTTTCCATCACTCTCAGGATATTTATTAGTGCGATTTTACTCGATTTGAAAATTATAATCCAACAAGCACTTTAACCTACTACTAATTTTATACACTGATTTTCAATATATTGTGATTATTACCAATTGAAATTGAAAATTTTTCCTACTGGATCAATTGAGCCAAACCATATGGTTACAATATATATATATTCATAACATTTATACTCACAGCATTATTTCTTGATGAGAAATATATAAAACAGTCATCAATACACAGCATCAATCAAAATATAAATTGATTTCAGGTATTTTCCTTACTTCAATTCAAATACAATTTCACAGAATATTTTATAAAAACAAGCGTGTGCTTTATTTTAGCGTAGAAACATTGTGAAAAGATGGTAATTGTTGTGTAGTTATTTAAATACTGAAAAAAAAAAAAAACAATTTGTGAAAAAAGAATTATTAAAATATGGAAAAACTATGCTTTAAGAATGATTAAATATCTATAATTTTGTAAAATAATATGGAAAAAAGTTAATAATGATATAAGTAAATGTAATTATGAAGTAGCAAGAAGCGTTATAAAAAAAAGTCTCAAGAATGTAAAACAGCTTGATATTATGTGAAATTTGTTTCTGCAATGAAAAAGACTGTATTCCTAAAAGAGAGATAAATCAACAAATGTGTAGAAGATCAAAAATTTATAGTAATAAATAAAAATAGTATCTCCTATAATTAATATATTTTCTGAGTTGTCCAGGATGTTTAAAAGAAGTGAAACTTACAATCTGTGAAGAACAGAAAACTCCAGTTAATGATAGAACTGTAGACTATGAACTTGCTCAAAATGACTAGTTTTCAAGAATATTGACCAATCATAAAATTTAAATCATGTTAGCATGAAATTGGTAAGACCTAGAAACAAACGTGGCATATATGGTTATTTGTGTTACTTCATTATCTTTCAAATAGTAGTTTTTTTCTGGTGATAAAAATTATATTTTTATGAAAGTTTTTGTAAAAAAAATTTTCTTTTATTTTTTTACTTTTGTATATTTCATCGAAAATAATGAACATGAATTTTTTTTTTTTTGAAAATAATTAAAATTCCAATGTACTGTATATACCTTACTCAAAGGACTATAAGAATATAATCTTTTTCATTTTTTTTAATCCCACAAGTTTGGTAGCCATGTTTTTTGTTTAATTGTATATTTTCAGGGTCATAGTTATCTTGTAACCCTAAAGAATATGTTTTATTTGTTAATACTAAAAAATATCAATAAATTGATTGTAAATTTCTATTTACTTTAACAAATGGTGATAAATGAATTATAAATTTCATTCACAGAAATACAAAAAAGTTACAATAAATTTTAAATAAAATATAATTTAAACTGGAAGAAATACAATTTTTTAAACAAAAAGTGACAAAAGACAGGTTATTCATGTCAGCAGCCTAAAATTGATAATGGTCTTCAAAATTGTTTGCATATGTACATCTGCATGCAGTTCTATGAAGTTATATCTGTGATTCACCTTGAAATATCCAAAGCAAGAATGGCATAAATCATCTGATTTATATGCTTTGGCCGGAATCAAAATAAATCATACTCGTCAGCCACATTTTTCTTCAGAACATCCATAAGAATAGAAATTGTTCTCTTTGAAACAGTTTTTATAAAACTCGACAGTCTCTGCACAAGTCACCAAATAAACACTACTGTGGAAATATTCTTCCCTGTTTTCCCACTTGCTTGAATTTTTTGACTACCATTGATCTGTGATACAATATAAAAAATGTAATTGATTACATCTGAATGAAATTTATTATACATTTATTGCTATTTTTTAAAAAATACCAGGAATTTATAATTGACTTATTGATGTTTTTTAATATTAATAAGTAAAACATATTCATTACAGTTATTGGATAACTATACTTCTGAAAATGTAAACAAAGAACATGGCTGCCAGGTTTGGGTTCAGTGATTATTTGCAAGTACCAAATAATTTATGCTATAGAATAATGTATTTTGTGTTTTAGAATAATGATCCGTTTTGTGTGTATTGAATAATTCTAAACTTAAACAACTTTATATTGCTTCAGTCAACAACTAAAAATATTTTGTTGCAAGTAATGTTTATGAAGAAAAATTAAATTTATTTCATTGCCATAACTAATGTTGGAAGCAGTGTTTTATATACCTGTTTTGTATATAAATCATATATCTCATCTGCACATAAGCAATTATATTTCATTTTTCACAATTTTCTATTTGTGTAGGCAATATTCTTTTGCAAGTAATGCTTATAAAGAAAAGTCAAATTTATTTTGTCAAATCTATTGGTCTAAGCAGGATCATCTCATTGTCTGTTTTGTATAGATAATTTATCTATCATATATCTTTATCATTTACACATAAGCAGTTATATTTAATTTTTTGCAATCTATGGGCATTTTTCTACTTTTTTATGCAAATATATTTTGTAAGTTGTGTTTATAATCATATTTATTATAGCAATTGATCCTAAATTTCTAAAAGTAAAATCATCTGCCTAATAAACTATAAGCATTTCCATAAGGGCAAATGAAAGATAGGATAGATAATAAGGAGCATTATTACTGTGACTAATTTCATTAATATTTTCTATAGTACTAAATTGGAAAAAAACTTTTCTCTTTTTATATTATATATTAATTTTGTGTGTAATTATTTTAAAATTAATTTTATTTTTTGATAAATTACTATTTATTAAAGTTCTTTTTGCATAATATATGATATAGAATACTTATTGTGAAATATTTTTTTACATTAGCATGTCCAAACATAAGATAATGTACAAATTGTATCATTCCAATTCATTAAAATCCAATATAGTGATGATCAAATATCAAGGAGTTTAAATGAAACAGGTGAAGAAACAAAAATATTTGGCAATTATATACATAAATGTTTAAATAATGAAAATGTACCTCATGATTTGAAGAATGCAATATTCTTATTAATACTTTAAAAAGATGATAAAAAGGATTAGAAATTAGTTACATTAGTCTTTTATTACTTCTTTACAAAGTTTTCACCAAGATAAGTACTCATCATCTACAATGGACTTTGGATTATAATCAACCAAAAGAGCAAGCTGGATTTAGGAAGAATTTATTACAGTGAAACATCCAATACTGAGAGAAGTTATAAAACAATCTTGAATATGATATGCCATTATGCTTTGGATTTGAATATTGTAAAATGGAATTTGATTATATAAGCATTTATTCAGTGATTAAAGCATTGGATCATGAAGGTATACACCCAAAATATATCTGAAGAACATTTATAATAGTGCAGTAATATAGGGTATATGAGCACAGACTTTCAGATGACCCATCACTCTCCACTCTATCTAATAACACTGATACACTTAAGCACATATATGCTGAAAGGATAAATAATCTCCAATATATGTATTTCATGCTAAACCAGCAATCATCAGTTGGTCCAGATTATCATCTCCCACACATATATACTATAAGTGCTCAGATATATATTAAGATAGACAATCTTCATACTTTAATGGACAGGCTCCAATCTACTACACACTCCAACTCTTCAACTGGATGGACAGTTGAAGTGTGTAGTAGATTGGAGCCTGTCCATTAAAGTATGAAGATTGTCTATCTTAATATATATCTGAGCACTTATAGTATATATATGTGGGAGATGATAATCTGGACCAACTGATGATTGCTGGTTTAGCATGAAATACGTATATTGGTGATTATTTATCTTTTCAGCATACATGTGCTTAAGTGTATCAGTGTTATTAGATAGAGTGGAGAGTGATGGGTCATCTGAAAGTCTGTGCTCATATACCCTATATTACATATATAGATACAGGTATATAATAAGCCTGTGTTTCAGTTATAACAGTGCAATAGTAACAATTACATTGCATAATGATACTTGAAAGATTTATTTTGAGAAAAGAATATGACTGGGTGACTCCATGTCTTGAAAACTTTTTACAGATTTGTCAAAACATACTTTGTGAATAAAAATAAGCTAAGAGAGAAAAAAAAAATGGAGATTTTTTAAATTATTTAGATTTTGCAGATAATGTAATTGTTTTTACAAACAATTGTTTAGAATTTCAGTAAATATTGCAAGAGGTTTCAGATGAATGTGAGAAAGTAAGGCTAAATATTAATGTTAAAAAGTCTGAAGTAATGTTCAATGAATTTTCTCAAAAGAAGAAAATAAAGATTGATAATGAGTTAGAAGGGTTAAGAACTACAAACACCTTGGTCAGATTATTACCATAGATGATATTGTAAAAATAAACTTGATTGGAGTCTTTTTCTTAGAAATAATTATTATTAAAAAGTGGGTCTATGTATTTGAAAAGAAAGCTTTTCAATAATGTTTTAGCATTATTTACATATAGATCTGAGTTATATAGAGAGCTTACAAATAAGCTATTAAGCTTTGCAGAATATACCCAATTCCAGATCGGTTTCTGCTACTGGCTTCCTCAGTGAGGCGCTAGGATCTGAGTCTTGAATACTTACTAGAAGAGCAATGCAGAAACACCAGACCACTCAACAAAGTATGGAAAGATACACATTAAAAAAATGAGAAATGAAATACAAGGAAAGAGAATGAGCAGGTATTTCTAATATCATTAAAAACATTAAAAGATTAAAGTGGAGTTGGACTAAATGTATTGCTAAAAGAATTTCAAGAGATTGTAGAAAACAGAGAGTGTATATCATATGGATGGTTGAAATGCAGTGCAATGGGATGATGTGGAAAAAATAAGCTAAAGATTGGAGAAAATGGATGTATCTTGGAGAGACTGTTATTTTGCAGTGGATTGATAATAGCTAATGGTGATAATGATGTCAACTATAATAAATTTCAGGTAGAGAATAAAATAAAATTACATCATTTATTAATTAATTATGAAAAACAATACACTTGATTAGAGATGAACAAATCAAAATAATAATTACAATTATTAAAAATATACTTTTAAAGTATTGAGCAAGTCTAAATGATAATTACAATTACTAAAAAAAATTAAACATTTATATTTAAAGATTAGTTCTTTTTCATTTCATAACTGCTATTTATTCTTTATAAAGGCTATATAAGTTTTTGGAATGCATTTTTAAATTATCTGGCAGGAATTTGAAAATAACATTAAATGCTTAGAGCAAATAATTAAACTTAATGTGTGGGAATACTTTGAGTATTTTAAATGTTTATAAGTATATATGAAAAAACACAGCTAAGGTCTCGTTTCCAGCAATTTAGCTTCCGTTTGTTTTACAGAGTGCTTGTAGTGTGTCTTTTGGAATTAGAAGAAATAACATTAATGTTATGCAAATTTAAGTACATTTTTATTATGAGCAGTTCTGATGATTTTATGTGCTAAATAACTTTAACATTTGTTGACAAAACTATGTAATTCTAAATATATTTGTGTATTATAATTTAGATATTTATTGCATTGAATGTTTTTTTTTATTTATATTAAAGTATCTTCATCATTATATTTTCATTTTGAACTTCCATATCTTGAACAATTAGAAAACTATTAATTGAAAATATATGAACTTTTGCACTATTTGATTATTATAATTTTTAAACTTTTATAAATTACTGTAATTAACAAATGTCACATCTATAGTAAATTTCAGTTGACAGTCTTTGTTTTCCCAATATATATATATATATATAAATTCAAATATTTTTCATCATTATCATTTCTATTATTAATCAATAACATCTCTTGTCAATATCATGCCAAGAAACTTCTTTATTATATCCATCAATCTCACATGTCTGGGTCTTTTACACTCTTTGGGATCTGATTTAAAATAACTGCTTATTCATGATCATTTCTAACAATATGTCCAGCCATTCTCCAATTCAGTCTTTTAATGATTTCATACCCTTTTATAAGATACATAGTTTGAAGTTTCTGAGTTTCTTTTCTATCAAGGGTCTAAGTTTCAGATGTGTAAATAAAAATTGGGTTAAAAATGAAAACTAACTTTTTAATATGCATCCATTACAATGATTTATTTTAATACTTTGCAATTAATGCTTTAATAGACCTCAAGTTATTTCCTGTGAATTTTTAATTAAAGTAATTGCAATTCACAGTAATAAAAATGCTTGATTTTGACCCTCTTGGAGATCATAACCCCAAGTCATGATTCTATTGTTTACAAAGCTATAAACACAAATAAGAATTTTATATAATGATCTCTACAGATATTTCAATGATGTATATTATCACACTTTCTCAAAGACCATAGTCTTTGTTGGCATAATATCCATGTCATTATTAGTAACATCAGACAAACCTTATGTACAATGAAAATGGTTAGTGCAGAAAACATTTTTGACCCTCTTGGAGATCATAATTCCACATCATGATTCTATTGTTTACAAAGCTAAAGACACTGAAATAAGAATCTTATATAATTATCTTTACAGATATTTTGACTATGTATATTATCACACTTCTCAAAGATTATAGTCTCTTAGTTGGCATGATATCCATGTCATTATCAACCTTATGCATAACCCCAAGTCATGATTCTAATTTTTACAAAGCTAAAGACACCGAAATAAGAATCATATATAATTATCTTTCTAAATATTTCACTTATATATGTTATAAACACTTCTCAAAGATTATAAGCACAAAAAACATTTTTGACCCTCTTGGAGATCATAACTCGAAGTTGTGATTCTATTGTTTACAAAGCTAAAAACACTAAAATAAGAACCTTACATAATTATCTTTACAGGTATTTCAACTACATATATATCACACTTCTCAAAGATTATAGAGACTCATAATAAATAAAGAAATAATTCACATACATATATATCTTTTTCTTTATAAAACATGATTTATTACATGAACTATTATTCCATAGCATAAAAAATATTCCGCTAATGTTTCAATTATATCCTGTTATAGTCTCTTTCAAAGCAAAACTAAAAAAAATTATAAAAAATAATAACCCATAAATACAAATATTCCATATTTATCCACTAAACAAAAAAAAAAAATACAAATTAAAAACAATACAAAATATAATAACCCCCACCCCCAAAAAATTACACTACCTTTCATCTTTTCTTATTACAATTTTAAATTTCTTTTAAATTCATGCTTTAAATAACCTGTCAAATTAATTTCCCTTACAGTTATTCAGTTAAAACATTCCACACTAATTAAATAATCAAAAACCATTATTTTCTTATTTCATTTTGAAGATCTATTCATTGGTAGCTTAATTTCATTTATATAAATATCCTCTTTTATAATTCTTTCATAATATGACAATACATTTCAATGATCCTATTCTAAAATCTTTATGTACCAATTGATTCATATATTCACAAATTGCAGAATTCATATCTAGCTAATTTATTCTTTGTTGTTCCAATACATAAAACATCCCTATAAACTTTAAAATAATCCAAACATTTAATAGTATAAACTGAATTCATTATCTCTAAAACATTATAATCGTCATTATTATTAATCAATAAATTTAAACTTTTTTTCCTCTTTATCAACTGGACAAATAGCTGTCATACTTTTTACTAATCATAATCATACTAGAAAAATTTTTAATCTTATTTTGATACATTAAAACCAACATAAATTATTTTATTTTCGTTATTATTAACCTTATTCACTTTTACATATATATCTTTAAAATTTCTATCATAACATTTTTATTGGTATAGTCATTGTATAATATCCATTTCATTTTTTAATATATCTTCATTAGAACAAATTAATTACTCTATAAATTCTGTTATTAATAATACTGATTTTACAACTATTATCAATATGGAGGAAAATAGATATATTAGTAAACAAGATATGTTTAAATTGAAACGAATGGATACAAATGTTGCAAAAATTTGTAACTTACCTAAAATTCATAAACCAGGTACTCCAATGAGGCCAAGTATAACAAATATTTAATATATAATAACCACATTCCACTTTTTTTACTTTTAAAGCAAAATTATTTAATATTACAGTTTCGACTGTTCCTAGCTTTAAAAGTGTAAAAAGAGTGGAATGTGGTTATTATATGTTATATATTAGAAAAGCAAAAATAAAGAAGGAAAGAGAAACTATTGAAGATTATAACAAATATTATGAGAATATTTCAAAATGGATGTATAAAAGAATTTTTAAAAGATATACAAATTTATATGAAAAATTAGTGTTCAATAATTCTAAACAATTTGTTAATAAATTGAATATATTTTTGAAAAGTATAGAATTGAAGAATGTATATTTCCTTAAATTAGATATGTTTCCTAATACTGATCTGGAACTTTCTATTGATAATGTTATTGGATTACATTTAAAAGATAGGAATATTAAATTAAAAACTGGAAGTTATCAATTATATAAATTTTTAATGACTTGTTATGAGAATGTTATTTTTAAATATGGAAATTGTTTTTATAAAAAGAAAAATGGTTTAAGTATGGGAAATAGTTTAGATGTTTTTTTAGCAGTGGTTTACATGCGTAATTTTAAAAGGAAGTATTTTAATGGTTGTAATAGTGAACAGATTATTTTATATAAGATATACATAGGTGATAGTTTTATGGTATTTAATAAAAATAATATTAATAGTAAGGAAGATAAGATTACGTTTACTACAGAAAAAGACAACGTTAATGGTATTGATTATGTGGATGTTAGAATTAAAAAAATCGTAAATAATAATAGATTGATGGTAGAAAAAACTATAATAGAATATAGTTGAAATGTTGGTGGAATATTTTTTGTTATAGAATAGTAAGTAGTTCATGTAATAAATCAAGTTTTATAAAGAAGATATATATGTGTGTGAATTATTTATTTATTTATTGAAATTAATGGACTACTTTTTAAAAGCAAAAAATTGTGTATTGTTTGTAGTCTATTAGTTGGCATGAGATCCATGTCATTATCAATAACATCAGGCAAACCTTGCACACTATTAAGCATAACCAGAATTAATAAAGAGGAATGTTGTTAAACAAGGCAAAACTCTCCATACAATAGTGCCAGCCTGTGCCAACCAGAGTAATCAATAGATGCCAGAAGGCTTGTGCATAAAATCTCTATCTAGTGCCTACTCATCCAATATCCCCAGACTACTCTCTGGATTGTGGCCTTCGTCAGTGAGGAGCTTTGGATCTGAGAGCACTGCACCTATATCTTAGTTATTAATTGGCAGCCCTCAAGTGATTGAAGCATCCATAAGGCTTCCGTAGATAATTTATACACATACTAGATCTAGTTATCTCTCTTCTTTGCCAGGCAGGTAGCATTTCCATTATTTAGTTTTCAAGGCATAGTGGTATAGTTCATAGGTTGACAAATCCAGGATGGTATCTTTGTGGGAGATGGGCTCAATCCACATTGGATTAAAATTTTGACCGGCATGGAGTAAGTTGGCCATTGCTTTTCAAGTAAGACACTAAGCTCTCTTGCCTTCAATTTTTGCCCTATTTATATTTTATTAGTTCTGATGGAATGATTTTTAGTGCTATAACCTGAAGCAATTTACATATCATTAGCCTGTGTAATTGCGGACCTGATGACTGCTTTTGTTTTGTTAGTCAGAAAAATAATATAATCCTGATGAATTGTTTTAAAATCTAATCTTAGATTTTAGAACTAACTTTAAAATGGATGTTTTCCATTAGTGGTTGCTATATTGTATTTATAAAATCACATGATTTTTAAATTTGACTAACGGATTTTGGTACTGATTATTCTAATTGTATTCAAGAATATTCGATATGATTGCATCAGCCATTCTGACCGCCATTATAAAAAATAAATAACATTCAATATTTCAAATAGATAGTATAATATATAATAAATCAAAATAACAAGTTTATATATCATCCCCCATCACCTATTATATATACCTATCATTTGCACACATACATTACTCTTGATTATATTAATACTATTATTATTATTATTTATTTGAGATATTCATAGATACCCCCATCAAGGTTATATTTTTAGAGAATTTTTTTTTAGCTAGATGAGTGCATATATTTGTGTAGATGTGTTTAAATTTGATTTGGTGGTGGGGGGTTAGATGGAGCTGTAAAGTGCAATCTAACTCTCAGATTGACCACTTCAATGTATTTAATTTTTAATAATTGTAATTATTGTTTAGATTTACTCATCTCTTTATATCTTTTTTGTTAATTAATAAATGATACAATTTTATCTTAAATTTTATATTATTTTCTACATGAAATTTATGGATATCATTTTTTGGGATAATCAGTCAGTCCACTGTGAAATTCTCCCCAAGTTCCATCCATCTCCAATATCTAGCTTCTCTTTTCCACAACCCTGCACTGCATTGCTTTATTTCATTCATCACACCCGTAGTCTCTTTTTATGTCTTCTGCAATCTCTTGGATTTCAGTTTGATTCTAAATTTCCATCTATTATCATCTCTTTTAGCAATGCATTTAATACAATTCCACTTTAGTCTCTTAATTTTTTCAATATTATAAATAGCTTTTCGGTCTTTTTCCTTGCATTTTATTTCTGATTTCTTTTTCGACCTGCATCACTCTATACTTTGTTGAATAAACTAAAGTCTCTGTATTGCTCTTCTAGTATGTATCCAGGTCTTTGATCCTTATGTAAACAATGCTAAAACACATTTATTGAATATATTTTTTAAACACATAAACATATTTTTTTAATAATTATTTTTAATAGGAAAACATCCAAGTTTATTTTTACATAATATCATTTGTGGTAATAATCTGACCAAAGTATTTCTAGTTGTTAACTTTTTAAACTCGTCATTATCAATATTTCTTTTCTTTCAGAAAATTTATTGAACGTTACTTTAGATCTTTTAATACTTAGGTTTAGTCTTACTTTCGCATGTTCACCTAAAGTTTTAGTAACTGAAAATCTAAACAGTTGTTTTTAAAAATAATTACATTGTCTGCAAAATCTAGATGATTTAAATAATTTCCATTTATTGTTTTCTTTCTTAGCTTCTTATTTTAATTCACAGAATACTGTATGATAAAACTGCTATAAAAAGTTTTGAAGGTGTAGTCACCCAGTAATGTCCCCTTCTCAATATTAATCATTCAAGTATCGTTATGTAATTTAATTGTTGCTATTGCACTATTGTAAGGACTTTTTAAAAAATAATAATATCCTGTAAGTATACTTTATGAATCAATGCTCTGATTACTAAAGAAATGCTTATATAATCAAAGTTCATGTTAATTCAAATGAAATACATAATGGCAACTCATTCATTGTTGTATTATAACTTCTCTCAGTACTTGGATATGTTTCACTGTAATAAATCTAACTTGTTTTTTTTTGGTTGATTATGATCCTAAAACAGGCAAAACTCACTATACGTATTGCCACACACAGCAAGCTAGAGTAATCAATGGATGCCAGAAGACTTGTGCATAAAATCCCCATCTAGTGCCTACTCATCCAATATCCCAGATCTAGGTGCAGTGCTCAGATCAAGACTCCTCACTGATGAAGGCTACAAGCCAGAAACTAGTCTGGGATATTGGATGAGTAGGCACTAGATGGGGATTTTATGCACAAGTCTTCTGGCATCCATTGATTACTCTAGCTTGCTGTGTGTGGCAATATGTATAGTGATTTTTGCCTGTTTTAACAAGTTATAAGCAAGCATAGGAAATGGCGATCATGTGATGCTTATTGATTATGATCCAAAATACAATGTAGACGATTTATACTTATCTTGGTAAAAACTATAAATCTGATAAAAGACTAGTATGTCTGTAAATTTCTAATCTTTTTTTATCATCTTTTTAATGCAGTAATAAGAATACTGCATTCTTTCAACCATTGGGTACGATTTTATTATTTAGATGCTCATGTATATAAGGGCTAAAATTTGTCTAGTTTTTCACTTTTTATTTAAACTTATTGACATTTAATCAGTTATATTGGATTTTAAAGAATTAAAACAAAACTATAATAAAAAGACCTAATGTTTGGACATGTTCTTAATAAAAGCAAATGTCAAGGAATGTAATGAAGCTGAAAAAATATCCTTATTCATTATCTTAATAAATTAAAAAAACAAGCATTTTAATACATTTGAAAATATTAATCTTTATATTGGATTTTGAAAGTTATATATTAAAATCATATTTTTATTTATAGCCTCTTTACATTCCTATAATGAAGGTATTATAAAAGTCATAATATGTAGGGTTATTTCTATATTTTATCTATTATTGAATGTTCAATGTGTAAACAATTTTGCACTTATCCAAAAAACAAAAACTTTTAGTAATAAGACACAAGTGTAATCTACTAACCTGTATAATAAATTAATACATTGTACAGGCTTAAACCTGCATTTATATAAGTAATATATGCGGGATTCGAACTCAGACTTTCACACGACCCACTACTCTCAGTGCCATCTCATATTGCTGACCCATCTGATCACACACATGTTGAAAAGATAAATAAACACCAATATACGTATTTCATGCTAAACCAGCAATCATCAGTTGGTCTAGATTACTATCCTCACACATATATACAATCAGTGCTCAGCTTTATATTAAGATAACGGTCTGCCCATCTCTCGCATATGTATGTATAAATGGATTATTCTCCTGTACATGAGGGGTCAGAATGACTAATATGTCAACATGGGTTAGGATGACAACCTTGGCACTAATAAGGGCTTTGAACATTCCATTATCAGATTTTCAATGAAATGGAAGGCTGAAGAGTTGCGAATCGGAATAGTTTGAAGCCTGTTCATTAAAGTATGAAGATTGGCTATCTTAATATAAAGCTGAGCACTGATTGTATATATGTGTGAGGATAGTAATCTAGACCAGCGTTTCCCAACCTGTGGTACGTGAGTTGCTGGTTGGTGGTACACGAAAAATAATCAATAATGGCGGACATAAAAAAAAACAAAAATTAAATCATAAAAATATATAGAAACGTTTTTTCCTATAATTCATAAAAATTATTTTAATGAATAATATTGTACAGTAAAGTTGTTAATATGTACAGTCGATGATCGAAAATCCAACAATTGATATCGTTTTTTTTTTTTTTTTTTTGGAGTGCACTTTTAAATTTAGCCGTTAGCCACCAGTAACTTGAGGTGTCAGCGCCACTGTTGTGATAGTGCTGCACTCTCA
The DNA here is from genome assembly GCA_028023455.1 of Epiperipatus broadwayi. NCBI lineage: Eukaryota > Metazoa > Onychophora > Udeonychophora > Euonychophora > Peripatidae > Epiperipatus > Epiperipatus broadwayi. The sequence continues at coordinate 535,636 of JAQFVV010006286.1, read as the reverse complement.
TTCACTTCACCGCATGGCTTACAAGTGACAGGTTATTGTTTGTGATTGTATCGTCTTTGTTTATTAAAATTCATTGATCCCTATATAACCTGCTTATTCGAACTTAGACAAGAAGCACAGGTTTTTTTTTAAGACAATCCTTTTGATCTCTCTTCGAAATTGTATGATTTTGATTGGCTTCAGGTGCTTGCATATTTATCTGATATTTTTTGCAAATAAATGAACTTAAATTTGACACTTCAGAATAACTCGATAACGATCTTTAATGTTAATGATAAAATTGAAAGTATGATTAAGAAATTAGATTTTTGGAAACAGTGTATTGAAAACAATCAACCGGAAGAATTCGAAACTCTACATATTTTTTTGTTTGAAAATAAGGTTAGTCTGTCTCAAGATATACAGAAAATATAATAGCACATTTAACAGGATTAAAATTGTCTTTCATGGAATATTTTCCAAAACCCGAAAACACAAATGATAAGTGGATTTCAAATCCCTTCTATGAAGAAAATTTAGAAAAAGATACATCATTATCAATAAAAGAGAAAGAAAATTTAATTAAATTATCGACACAATCTAATTAATTTTGGTTAAACATTAAAGAATATGAACAGTTTTCTGAGAAAGCTCTTAAATTATTATTACCATTTACTAGTATGGAATTAGTAGAAAGAGCTTTTTCTTCATATATTTTTTTTTTAAAAAAGTATTGAAACAGATTGAATGCAGCTGTAGACTTAAGAATATATCTTGCATCTTCTGAACCAAATTTCAAAAAATTATGTTTTCGAAACAAGCACAAGGATCTCATTAAATTTATTTTATAAAAACATTTGATTATGATAAGAAAATATATTAATTGGGTTTTTATAATTTTGTGTTTTTATTAAAACCATTTATTAATAAATGAAATATGATAAAATAGTAGATAAATATGATACTTTGAACAAACACATACATATATGTTACAGTGAGTTTATAATCCAGCATGACGTTTAGGCATGTTACAATGTAATTTGTCTCATTATGTGATGTGAATACATGGTCACCCTATAATATGTATAATGCAAATAAAATAACACACTCGCAATAACAAATTTCACAAAATACAATCATTTTTATGAAGTGGTACAATTTAGCATGATGTACTACCAAATGGTACGCGAGCCAAAAAAGGTTGGGAAACGCTGATCTAGACCAACTGATGATTGCTGGTTTAGCATGAAATACGAATATTGGTGATTATTTATCTTTTTCAACATGTGTGTGATCAGTTGGGTCAGCAATATGAGATAGCACTGAGAGTAGTGGGTCGTGTGAAAGTCTGAGTTCGTAACCTGTATAATGTAACCTATGTTCTCTAACTTGTGTATTGTTACAAATGGTTATTTATATTTGGAAAAATTTAAAGTTTAAAATTTTCTAAACAATCAACATTTAATGATAGAGAATCAAAATAGATTGAAATAATTACTTTCACATATGAACATTAGTTATAGACAATTTACATGTAAATAAACACTTTAAAAATTGTATATAAGTACTATGATATAAATTTTTTTATTCACTACAAAAACTAAAACCACATTTTTTTTGTGTTTATTTTTATAATACACGTGCATATTTTATGTGGGGTTATACATATAATGACAAAATTAAACAACATTGGACAATAACTTCTAATAACAATAATCTTAAATTATATAATAGCATTATCAAATGAAATATAAATTTTAGCAACTTTATTGATTGTCAAAACAATGACTCTTCATTACTACTGAAGTTAGTAAAACCTGGTTTTAAATTGATAATGATTTTTATATTGCTAAAAATAAGTTTGCATTCTTGTTTTGATTTATAAAAAAATTTTGTTTTAGATTTGGTAAAATAGATTTATTGGTTATCTACAGAAACTATGTAATACAAAAAAAGTTAATAAATGATTTGTTTCATATATTTTATTTCTATAATGAATGTTGGTAGCATTTAAGCTCATCATTGAAAGTTTATAGATATTTAAATATACATTGTCTTTTCAAAAACTTATTTCAACTTATGTAAATACTTTTTTTTTGCTTTATACCTCTCCACATAGATCTACGGTACAAATATTATAAAATAGTGGAATTTATCTATCAATTGAATCCATCAAATTTTATTTGGATAATATAAATTTTAGAAGGCTTTCTTAAATAATCATTTGTTGCAGTATTTAATTATCCCATCCTTATACTGAAAAGTTATCCATATGATTGCAATCAGATTAAAATTCTTCCAGTAATATATTTTGAAAATAAAAAGATTGCACTCTACTAAAATGGAAATAGCCATTTTGATTTTATATATAAAGATATAGTTTTACATTTATATATATATATTAATTAGACAAATTCTTTTAGACCATTACTGTGTTTAGAATCAAATCACAGTAAACCAATGAGAGTTCTTTATATTTTCTTCATGTACAATAATATATAGTAAAAATTATTTTAGTCATATTGTAAAAATACAACATTTCTGACTGTTTTTAGATTATTGGGATGTTTTTCATGGAGGATAGATTAATGGATCATTGTCTTAACACTAAAGATTTACATACCTTTAGCAACTAAATTATTCATAATAAAAATCTGAACTATCAACTTAAAAAAATAGTAATTGTTAGAATGTCCTGACCAGTGAAATGATCATTTTCATGACTTTTCCAATCACTTTTAGTAATGGCATTATAATCACACAACTGGCATTTAAATACTACTTTGCTGATGAAATGTTTTTTAATAGTGTGATTTTTATCATCCCTTATTAAATTATTATTAAAGCAAGTTTTGTTCTGACACAAAATACAGTTAGAATGTTCTAAATGTAATTTTTCTTTTCTATGCATCTTTTCATGTTGTAATGAAGAATTTTTCATAGAAGAGGTGCACTTAAATTGTGTTTTTCCTCTATGTTTCCTTTCATGTTGTAATAAACATGTTTTACTAGAAGTCTTACAATCACACGAAGTACATCTAAATGATTTGTCTTCTGTGTGTTGCATTTCATGTTCGTGTAGTAAAAATCTATCACAAGTTTTATATCCACATAAAATGCATTTATATAGTTTATCTGCTGTATGTTTTTTCCTTTCATGTTGTAATAAATTACTTTTGAAAGATGTTTCATATTGACAGAATGTGCACTTAAATGGCTTTTCTTCTGTATGTTTCATTTCATGTTGTGATAGAGCATTTTTGAAAGCAGTTTTATATTTACACAATGCACATTTAAATGGTTTGTCTCCTGTATGTTTTCTTTCATGTTGTAACAAGCCACTTTTAAAAGCCGTTTTATAGTCACACAATGTACACTTAAATGGCTTTTCTCCTGTATGTTTCCTTTTATGTTGTAATAGAGCACATTTGAAAGCAGTTTTATATTCGCACAAAGTACACATAAATGGTTTTTCTCCTGTATGTGTTCTTCCATGTTGCAATAAAGCACTATTGCAAGAAGTTTTATATTCACACAAATGGCACTTAAATGGTTTTTCTCCTGTGTGTTTTCTTTCATGGTATAATAAATGGCATTTCTGCGAAGACCTATATTTACAGAAAGTGCACTTAAATGGTTTTTCTCCTGTGTGTTTCCTTTCATGTTGTACCAATGCACTTTTGGCAGATGTTTTATATTCACACAATGTACACTTATATGGGGTTTCTCCTGTATGTTTCTTTTCATGATGCAATAGATCACTTTTAAAGGATGTTTTATATTCACACAATGTACATCTAAATGGTTTTTCTCCTGTATGTTTTCTCACATGTTGTAATAAATTACTTTTGAAAGAGGTTTTATATTGACACAATGTGCACTTTAATGGTTTTTCTCCTGTATGTTTCAATTCATGTTCTAACAGAGCAGTCTTGAAAGCAGTTTTATATTGACACAAAGTGCATTCAAATGGTTTTTCTCCTGTGTGTTTCCTTTCATGCACTAATAACCGACATTTCTGATAACACTCATATTTACAAAATGTGCATTTAAATGGTTTTTCTCCCACATGTTTCCTTTCATGTAGTAATAAGGCATTTTTAAAAGATGTCTTGTATTCACACAATGTACACTTAAATGGTTTTTCTCCTGTATGTTTCCTTACATGTTGTGACAAGTTACTCTTGAAAGAAGTTTTATAATCACAGAATGTACATTTAAATGGTTTTTCTCCTGTATGTTTCCATTCATGTTCTAACAGAGCGGCCTTGAAAGAAGTCCTATATTTACAGAAAGTGCATTTAAATGGTTTTTCTCCTGTATGTTTCCTTTCATGTACTAATAAACGACATTTTTGAGAAGATTCATATTTACAAAATGTGCACTTAAATGGTTTTTCTCCCGTATGTTTCCTTTCATGTAGTAATAAGGAATTTTTAAAGTAGGTTTTATATTCACACAAAGTACACTTAAATGTTTTTTCTCCTGTACGTCTCATTCCTGACAGAAGTCCGTTATTCACACAATGTACACAAAACTTTTCTCTTGTATGCTTTTTAAAATTGTAATTATGCACTTTTCCAAGAAATCTTATAGTTGCACAATATGCACTAGAATGTCATGAAGTAATAGATGACATTTGTCAAGTCTTATTTTCGCATAAAGTGCACTTAAATGTTTTTTCCTGTATGTTTCTTTTCATATAGTAAAAATGTATCTTCCTGAGAAGTCTTATTTATATTCATAGAAAATATGTTATGAATTTTCCTTCATATATTTCACTTGATGATGTAATGAAGACCTCTCCAAAAAAGTCTTCTAAAATGGTATTGTAATGGTCAGAACTTCTTATTTAATGAATTTTTAATTAAACTTTTTGAAAACTGTTATAGGCACACAAAATACACCGAAATGTGTTTTTCTTGTATAGTTTCTCTCATGTCATAAAAAAAAATTGACTATCAGTCTGAAATTTAAAGTGCATTTTCAATGGGTTTTGTCAATGTTACTTTTTATCATGACTTGAAAATACTCTCAGGTCTTGAAATTCACAAAAATACAAAGAATTTTTAAAAAATATGGACAGAATTAATATAAATAATTTTCCTTTCTTTTCAGCATGGGTTTTTTTCATTTTTAATAAACCACTTTGTTTCTGAATTATTTTGACAATCTTTATAAACATAAATATTAGGAGACTGAGGTGATGGCACTTTGTTGCAAATGTTAGATTTTAAAAATTCTTTTTAATAGTTGATGTAAATGGTTTAGTATTTGATTCTTAAACCATTCTGTGTTTTTCTAGAGGTTATTTTTATATTCTAAAAATCTTCCAAATTATAGTAATGCATATTTATACACCAAATAGAATTCACTTTCATTTTAAATGCATTTTCAAATACATTATTGATATTACTTGATTGTTTTTACTATAACTATCAAAATATTAATGGCAGAAATAGTATAATGATTACAACAAACTTTGTTTAAATAAGAAATCCATAGAATATGTATTTTTAAAATCTGTTTGTCACTCCATTAAATGAAAACATAAACATTATGCAAATGTTCAAACTATTGTAGAAATATAAATCTTTGTTAAATATCTATATAATACTTGTGGTTACAATATTATAAATTTGTTATTTTATATAAATAATTAAAAGCTAATATAATATTAATTTATTTTGTTCGATTATTTTCTTGATTATTATAATAATTCTTATTGGCAAGTTCTTGATTTTAATTGGTGATGAATATCTTATTGTTTGAAGTATAAATACTTGATCATAACCAGTTGATAATATACTTATCTTCAAATACAAACTTTTTAAAATGATTTTTTTTCCATGTCTTCAATCTCTGCAATATAAAATAGAAAACAAATTAATATTGAGCATATTGGTTTACATTAAAATAGATAAGATGACAAAATATTTGTTAACAAAGACAGATAGCTAAATTCAATAATCATTAGATCATGGTTTAAGTGAATAATTAAACAATTTTATCAGGTGTCAGATTTGATACAACAATTGACTTTTTTTATTTAATGCCACACAAATAGATCTTGTTTCTGATTATTAAAACTAGACTCATTAGCCCTGAATTATTTAAAATAAATTTCTCTCACAGCCTTGGCTGAATTACTGTCATTAATTTTTCATTTTACATATATAAAAATAAAAAATGAATCTCATCATTAACTTTAAAAATAAAAAAAAATAAAAAATATTCATTTATAAAATAAGTAATAATTATAAATTTATTAAACGCACATTGATTATGTAAGTAACATTTACTGAGGCTATAACCTCGTTAATATGCGTATAAAATGCGATAGTAGGGACCTCTACAGGTGTTTTAACCACAAGCTTACTCTATGGAAAAAAAGAGGGGAAATAAAAAATTGCAATAGACAACTCAGAAAATTTTACCCTTATTATAAAATGTAATCTACATTAATATATATATCTAAATTAATTAATACATATTTTCAATTAAATACTGAGAAAATTCATATAATGATGATGATTTCTGGATTCACTCCATCTTCAACAAATCAAATAAATACTGATACTTATTATAAAGTTAAGATTTTCACCTTCATTTTATACAATAATCTGTGACCTTTATTCCTTTAACATGAACATATCTCAGCTTAATTTAAAATCATTTCAGTATTTCTCAAATTTATTTTTACAATATCTGCTTTCCAAAACCATGTTTTACAACTTGATTATTAATATTCCTTTGTTTTTTATATTCTTGAAATTTTTCATCTCAAACTTCATTGAATTTTGTATGCTTTTTACCAATTTCCAAAGAATCTATTATTAAAAACTTGTCGAAATATGCATGACCATTCATTAGTTATCAAAATAGTAAATAAAATTTAAATAAATTTAGAAAAATCTGTGTTTGGGTGTGCCTGATTATTATGCATTATGAATATATTAACATGTTGAGAATTATGTCAAAAATTTAGCTTGTTGAGAATTATGTCTATATTTATATATAATTAAGTTCCAACCAGTCCTAAACATTCACAGTAAAATATAGTAATCAATATTTCTCACTGCTGTCAAGGCAACATTCACACCTTTTAATAGCAAGAATGGAATCCATTCTTACTAATGGTCCATTGAATATATATGGACACTTAAAGCTTGCAACTTGACTACAGAGTATGAAATATTGATACATTGAAATTTAAATAAACCTCTTTAAACATGAAATAAACATGTCACTGTAATGCAGACTAATAAATAGTCAATTAACATTACAAACTGCAATACTTTTAAATTGCCCATGTATTATTTAGAAATAATAAGCGAAATATAAACAATTAAAAAATTATGCTATTGTGTGTATATATATATAAATTCTGTAGATGCATTATTGATTTTTTGTTGTTAATTATTTAATGTTCTATTTTACATTAAAAATAAACAAAAATCCTAAAATACTTTCTTCTAATAATTTTATAATCATGTACCATTTTCAAAAGTTAAATTTGATAAGAATATTACAAATAATTAAAACAAATTAACTAAATAAATTCAGAAAACAAAACTTCAATTCAAAAAATAAGTTTGGCTATCTAAACAATTGATTTAGAACAATAATAGTGACTTTAATCCTTTATTTTACTCCAAATGTTAACATGTACTAGACAAGGGTTTCCCAAACCTTTGTAGTTTTAGATCCACTTTCAAAAACGATAATCTTTTCAGATCCACTCACTTGTAATACATATTTTAAGGAAGAGAGAAAATGAATAAAAAATAACTTATTACTTTTAATTTTTTTATTGATTGCTTATAAACTTAAAATATTATTGTAATGTATAACCAAATAAACACACAATATGAGCATCAATGTGAAAATAAATAACATTTTTATTAATTCTAAACACTTAATGAAGAGTTTCATTTTGGTCTACGAGAGTAATACAATTTTATCCCCAAAAAATATGTTTTATATAAAATATAATAACTAGTTTTGTTAGGCTAATCAGAAACTTGATAATTGAAAAGAAAAACCAATTTAAAATAAAGTTATTACTGTTATAAACTGGACAATAGAATTTAAGTAACTAGATTTTAATTATATAAAACTAGGGTTCTGAAACAACTTTGAATTATTGAAATAAACAAAATTTTTATTTTGTTTCCAATTATAAATCATGTTTTCTTTCCTGTGTTTTCAAAAAATAAACCATTGATAACATATATAAATGGGGGAGGTAACTAAGCAATTGTTTGATAAATATAACGTTGGGATGGATTAAGATAAAATTTGAATACAGGTGCTTAAGTTGTTGCTCAAAACCACTTGTTAATGTAAAAAAGCTAGTTATAAATTTAAAATAAAACACCTTTTGTTGGCAAAGAAAATGGACTAAGAAATTTTCTACAAAGACCTTCATTAAACAGTTTATCTACTTGCAAAATGTTGAAAAAAACATTATATTACTATTTAAATACATGATGGCTTTATCTGTTTGTAATTTGAATTTTGTTAGAAATGTTCCAGTAATCCATATTTGGCCAGCTTGTTTATCCAATGAAAAAATGGTCTTATCCAGCATTTAAGGAAAAGTGAATTAGCATCATAAAAACTCAATTGCTCCATTCTAGCTCAAGCTTTATCTACATGTGCCTCATCCAAGGATAAAGTAAACCTCTACTGATGCCTGATAATGACTCAACCAAAGTATGACACATTCATGAATCAATTGCAAGAACAATCACTGGAAATATCTCATATTTATATTGAGTAAACTCTTTTGTTAATATGCTAATTCAACAACTGTTAAAATATCATGAATTGTTCATCTGTAATCCAATCAAGAAAGTATATAGGAATAATAACTGGGTTAAGTCTCACGACTTTGTTGGCCAATTGAAAATAAAAATCTAAAGGCTTGTTAGAATGTTTCAAGGGTCAAATTTATTTTTATATAACTACTTATTGCTGACAAAATATGAACAAAATTAAAGTCATTATTTTCATTATTATATATTTTTTCTCATAGTTGGTTAAGCCTTAACTTATATCACTGTTTATTTATACTAACCCACCTACTTTGAATATTGTGTTTTCCTATAGTATGGTGCATATTGTAACAGGAACCGAGTTCAAACCCTGTTGCAAAAGAAGAGAAAGAGGGTAGGTTTTATATATTTTTTTTGTTATTATTTTATTTTATGATTTATTTATTGGAAAAGTCACACAGACAAGCGCATATGTATTTACTGGGGTAAAAAAGAGTGACGGTGGTTGGGTTAATGTTTTTGACATACGTGTATATAGATAAATGTTGTTTAAAAAAAAAGAAGAGAGAGAATTTAAAGCATGTAAAAAGTTTCTTTTTACAATTATGATTCCACGAATTAATTAGCTAAAGGTTTCTCTAATTGTTCTAGAAACAGATAAGGACTAATTAATGACTATTTCATTTTAGTTTAATGGATTAGATTGCTTCAAATATTCGGACTTTGTTTAAATAACTTTTTAATGAAGGACTTCGTTTAAATAATTTTTAATTAAGGAAAGGAAACAAAGAAACGTGGAGTGGCCATTATAAATCAAATTCTTTTCGACTGCTTTTGTCCAAATTTATATTAAACAAAAAAAAAGTATTTCTAAAAAGTTCAAAAAATAAGATAAGTAAAAAAATCGATATTGCTAAGTGTTTTACTTTTGTTTACGCATTTTTGTCAAAATATATTTTTGGAACAAAGAAAAAAATGTGAGAGATAATGAATAAGAAATTCGATATTAATTTTTGATTAGTCGACCGAGGAGGAAGAAATACGCTTAAAATTTTTATCGACTAACATATGAACAGAAAATAAATAATTTGGCAGTAAAAGTAAAAAGAGAAGACGTGAAATAAAATGTCATTACCGCCTTCATTGCTGGACAGACTGTGAAACTGAAAAGAATACTAAAGGAAAACTCCATAAACTGTATGGAGTAAATTTATAATCGTGCCGGGGTCTTCATTCGGACCCCATCTCTCTTTGCCATCTCTCTCACGAAAGCTATGAGGATATACATCTTATCGCCCTAAGCATACTGCTTGCCATCCGAAGCCACAGCCACTGGATTTAGTGCATGATGTCCGTCATCTCTGGAAATTATATAAAAATAAATCAAAAGAAATACGTTATTTGAAGATAGACTCAATAATTGGAACGCCAAGTAAAAAAGATGGATGCCAAGTTTTGCCCATGCTAATCCCGGGATTGAAGGTAACGAGTGCACTCAGAAATATACCTATAGGTTGCTGATCCATAAAGGCCGGTAAATATAGATTTTGTCTCATTTCCAATTTTTAAATACAATACAATCAAGCCGTATATTACTAAAACTTTTGTCTGTATATTATTTTTATTGCTCTCTAATTGTAATTTTTTTTTAAAAATACTAACAATACTTTGTCGCATACATGATTTATGCCATTTTATTTTTGTTGTTATAATATTAATAGATTACCCATTAAACCGTTAATTCTTTTTGATTATTATTATATGTATTATGCAATTTCTTATATATTTTAGCATTAACTTAGTAAGAAATTAGTATATGTGTTGGCATACCTCCAATAGATATTTAAAGTAAAATAAGTGAAATAAAAAGATGTAAGATGTTAATATAAAACTAGAAAGACAAAAATTGTTAAGAAAAACAATATTTACAGTTGATATTCCTAATCTTCAGAAACATTCTAATGAATTTAAATTAGAACTTACAAATCGGTTTCAAGTGTTAGTAGATTTTGAACATGATTCAGACTTGAATGAAATTAATATGAAAATAATTGATACACTTTTAAAAACTGCAACAAAGATAGCTGGTAGAAAAAAGCAGCAATTGTCTAATAAAATTTCTACTGAGACTAGAGAATTTATGAAGAAAAGAAGAAATATGAAGATATACAAAAATGATGCATTAAAAAGAATTGAATATCTCTAATTTTGTAAAATGGTAGGAAAAGAGTTGAAAATAATATAAGAAAGTATAACTGTGAACTAGCAAGAAAAGCTGTAGAAGAAAATAAAAGTCTTAAGAATGTAAAACAACATTTTGGTATTGGTAGGAAATTTATATCTGCAATAAGAAAAAAAGATGGAATTATTACTAAAAAGAGAGATGACATCATGAAACTGGTAGAAGATTTTTATCAAGAATTATATAGTAATAAAGAACAAGTACCTCCTATATCTAATACATCTTCCGAATTGCCCAGAATTTTAAATGAAGAAGTGAGAAATGCAATTAAATGTATGAAGAAAGGAAAGGCTCCAGGTAATGATGGAATTATAATTGATATATTAAAAGAAGCAGGTGAAGAAACAGAAATTTTTTTAGCAAAGTTATATACCAAATGTCTAAATGATAAAGATGTACCGGATGATTGGAAGAATGTAGTAATAATATTAATATTTAAAAAAGGTGATAAAGAAGATATTAGAAATTACAGACCTATCAGCCTTTTATCAGTTTTATATAAAAATTTTACCAAGATAATTACAACTCGTCTATAGAGAACATTGGATTTCCACCAACCAAGAGAACAAGCTGGATTTAAAAGTGGTTTTAGTACAGTAGATCATATTCAGGTACTGAGAGAAGTTATAGAAAAGACAAATGAATATGAGTTGTCATTATGTTTTGGATTTGTAGATTATGAAAATGCATTTGATTCTATAAATATTTCTTCAGTGATTAAAGCATTGGATCATCAAGGTATAGATCCAGGATATTGTCATATTTTAAAGAATATTTATAAAAATGCAACAGCAACACTTAGATTACATAATGATACTGGGAAAGTCAACATTGAGAAAGGTGTAAGACAAGGTGACTCCATATCTCCAAAACTTTTTACAGCAGTGCTGCAAGAAGTATTTTGTGGATTAAAATGGGAAACTAAAGGAGTAAAAGTAAATGGAGATTATTTAAGTCATTTAGATTTTGCAGATGATGTAGTTGTTTTTGCAAATAATGCTTCAGAGCTGCAGGAAATGTTGCAGGAATTATCAGATGAAAGTAGGACTAAAGATAAATGTTAAAAAGACTAAAGTAATGTTTAATCGATTTGCTCAAAATGTGAAAATAAAGATTGATTATGATGAATTAGAAGAAGTTAACAGTTACAAATACCTTGGTCAGATTATTAATACAGATGGAAACATAATGGAGGAAATTAATCATAGAATTAAACTTGGTTGGAGTTCTTTTGGTAGAAATAACTTGATACTAAAAGGAAATATGCCTATGTGTTTGAAAAGGAAGGTTTTTAACAAATGTGTTTTACCAGTTTTTACTTATGGATCTGAGACTTGGACACTCAATAGAAGAGCAATACAGAGACTTCAGACCACTCAAAGAAGTATGGAGAGATGTATGTTGGGAGTAACAAGAAGAGATCGAAAACGTAATGTATGGGTAAGAGAACAAACAGGTATTACTGATCTCATAGAAAAAATTAAAAGATTGAAGTGGAGTTGGGCTGGACATATTGCTAGAAGAGATGATAATAGATGGACAATTGAAATTTTAAACTGAATTCCAAGAGATTGTAAAAGACCCAGAAAGAGACCACATGTGAGATGGATGGATGAAATAAGAAAGTGTGCAGGGGTGATGTGGAGAAGAGAAGCTAAAGATCGGAGAAGATGGATTAAACTTGGAAAGACCTTCATCCTGCAGTGGATTGATAATGATGAAGAGGATTCTAAAAGTTCCATTCCAGACTCTAGTGAGAATTAAGATAAATAGAAATTTCGAGAGAATATTTAGTTTGAAAGTTAAGTCACTCTGTTTCTTCTACGGCTTATTGCCCTACCATCCCCCTGAGCATGAGTTAGCTTTAATTAAGACGGGCATAAGTTTAAAAAAGACTGAATTAGACAAATTATTAATAGATCATACGATTCTTGCTAATTGGCGGCGCTTGGTAACGGACAAAAAAAAAAGCCGTTATCCATGAACGTAAAAATCTACGCAGAAAGCAAGCTAAAGTTGGGAGGAAATGGATTATCTCAGTTTGCGGTCAGTTCTTTCTCTAATCTTTTGAATGACCCACTACCACCAGGGAAAACTTCGTTAAAAAGGGGGAATGACTCAGAATATGGGAAAACTTCGTATGGGAAGGTCCGTCTACTAAGATACACGTATAAATATATAAATTCACCCTCATAATTTTCTAACTACAGCTACATCTAAATTCAAATAAATAAAGGACGGAAGTATAGAGATAAAAATCCTCAGCGACCATTACAATATATATTTCTCTTCATGTATTATATAAATCCCAATTAAAGAATTGGATACATGTATTGTTATCATTATCATTATCTGGGTAATAGAAATATTTGTTTTATGTGTGTTGATCTAATTCATAAAAAATTAATGTAAATTATCATTACTATGTAATATGGAAGCCTTGTTTAATTGTTGTACCACAGAGGGTTTGAGAAGATGTAGAAATAACTACATATTGCTGTCATTAGGAAAAAGAGTTGTTAAACGGATTTCTGTTTCATTTATCTTTCATTTATAAATTACACCAAGTTAGTTAAATAGTGCCACATTGCACGTAACTTTCATGAACCTGAAAGTTATGATTCAGTAATAACATGATGTCCAATACAGTTTAAATTCAAATCTAGAGTGCTAATGGCACTGTTACCAGTCTTTAATAGTATAACCAGCCCAAACTAAGAAATATTCTGACCGTCTCAGATATAATTAGTTACATTTGTATGATGAACATGAATATTACTGTTGTGGAGTTAATATCAGTAATATGTTTGAAACTAATATATTCTTTATTATAACTCAGAATAATTTATGACTGTGTCAGTAGGCTATCATTTTATATACTTGGAACCAGTTACATTTGTCTGCAACTATGCCCTAATCAAATCATACTATTATTACATTTAAAGCCATAACATTTTGCAATCAACTCTACCAATCCACTCTATTTCAAATACGATAAAAAAATGTTTTCTATCATAAGGCATATAAAAATTAATACGAAATAACTTTCTTACATCTCCCTTTCATTTTAGGTAGTAAAAATAGTTTAGTAAGTTTTTTTAAGTACATTTTATTTAAGTGAGTGAAGTTTTGTTTCAACCATTATCATAAGTTTGTAGACACCATTATGTAGAGTACAAACAAGAACAGTTTACTTCTTATTCCATAATAAACTTAATTAACAATTTCTTAAAGCTAATTCCATGTTTTAAAATTATTATTATTAACTTTTACTACTAAAATATTTTAATAAATTTACACTTAAAATTTTTATGGCAAGAAAATATGGTTTCTTGTTCTAATGATTTCTTGATTATTTCTCAAAATTGCCCGATTATCTTCTATTTATATAAAAAATTTCACAATATTTGATTGGTTAATTACCTTCAGATGTCTAGCTAAAATAAATATTAATTACTGTCTACAGTTTCAAAAATAATTAAAACTAATATTATTAAATCAATATTTCTTAATTTTAATAATGCAAAATTTAATTTATATTTTAATAAGAAAATCTTTATTAAAAATCGAATTATAACACCTAAATTTTATAATTTATGTTAACTCTAATTATTGATTTTATGAACTTTTATGAAATTTATATGATTAAAAATAACATTTATTAATTATATAATTAATAATCTAACTACTGTACTAGAGAGTAAATTTCTTTATTATTAAATAAATGTGGGCACACATCTAAACACACTTCTCATTTATTTTATCATTAATTAAATAAATTTAAAATAACCACTAACAATTTTCAAATTGATTATTAATAATTATGAAAAATATTAATTTTAATCATTGTAATTACTGATTATAAGTACTTTACATTTTAACTATTATTTAGTTTAATTTAAAATAAATAGTACGATTTATAACTCAAATTATAACTTATATAAATTATATCTATCTAAATAAGGTTAACTTAATAATATCACTAAAGAAACAATGAATTTAAATTCTACAAATTAAATAATAGGTTTCTTATCAGGCATTACACAAAATTTAATTTTTTTATTAAAATTGATCATTAACACTAACCATATAATATACCAAATAGAAAGGCTACCATTTATAAAAATAAAGTTAAATCTTAATTTAAAGTTATATTCTAAATTATAAGTTTAGAATTTTAGTAAAATCGTGTTTATTCATTGACTGTATATTATCTCAATACACATCCTGCAAGTATTGAAGAACTTGAATGATTATAACTATTTATTGATACATTGTGCAAAAGACAAACAAACATACTTGTTTTATTTTAATAAATTATTATGCTGTGAAAATTATATAATCATCACTAGTTTCATGCAACAATATACACATTTCCAGAATTCTTTATACTATACAATAGACATAAATTAAATGAACTGGTGCTGTGTACGTATTTATTTTATTGATAGTTAAATGTTAAAAAGACTAAAATAATGTTTAATCGATTTGCTCAAAATATGAAAATAAAGATTGATTATGAAGAATTAGAAGAAGTTAACAGTTACAAATACCTCGGTCAGATTATTAATACAGATGGAAACATAATGGAGGAAATTAATCCTAGAATTAATCTTGGTTGGAGTGCTTTTGGTAGAAATAACTTGATACTAAAAGGAAATATGCCTATGTGTTTGAAATGGAAGGTTTTTAACAAATGTGTTTTACTAGTTCTTACTTATGGATATGAGACTTGGACACTTAATAAAAGAGCAATACAGAGACTTCAGACCACTGACCACTCAAAGAAGTATGGAGAGATGTATGTTGGGAGTAACAAGAAGAGATCGAAAACGCAATGTATGGGTAAGACAACAAACAGGTGTTACTGACCTCATTGAAAATATTAAAAGATTGAAGTGGAGTTGGGCTGGACATATTTCCAGAAGAGATGATAATAGATAGACAATTGAAATTTTAAACTGGATTCCAAGAGATTGTAAAAGACCCAGAAAGAGACCACATGTGAGATGGATGGATGAAATAAGAAAGTGTGCAGGGGTGATATGGAGAAGAGAAGCTAAAGATCGGAGAAGATGGATTAAACTTGGGGAGAGACCATCCTGCAGTGGTTGTAGGTTGTGATGATTTTCTATGAAGGTTTTCATGTTGAATTGATTTTAACTTTTTTTTTATCTTCTATTTTATTGTTAATAACTATTCAGTTAAACAAATAAGCCTGATTCGGTGATCATTTTAATTATTTATGCAAACCTATTGACTAATAAAACAATATTTACCAGTTATATATTGATTTACACCAAATACTTTAAGAAACTAGCAATTGGAATGATAAATGTATATATTGTTATATATTACTTTCTTTTCTGATAAATTCAATATATTACTATTATTTCAGCTATCTATAATTAGTATAATAAATTAATATTTGAGAACCTCAATAGGTGCATCTTTTATATGATAATAGACTAAGTAATTTATTATGACTAGATGTTTGGTAAAAAGTTTATCATGATTATTTTAACAGTTATATATAATACTTACTTTGAATAAAATCTGTATTTGAGCTAGTTTTATAATTTATAAAGCAAAAGTATCTAAATTTATTCACGATAAACAAAGGCTATTATAATTATATGCTAGTATATCATTTTAAATTATTACTTATTGGATATACAAATTATAATTTATTTAATCATAAAAATAATAATTTTATATTAAGATTGCTATTTGATTATATTAATGCAAATGATTTAGTTTGTTTAAATTTGAAGTTTAATGATGTTTTCTATGTATAATTTAAATGTAAGATATTAATAACCCCTCTTTAGATAGTCATTACTCATAACATACTATTATAGCTAGTTTTTCTGTTTATTAAGTTACAATTTGTAGGGAAATATTAAATAAATATTTATTTTCTATGTTTGTTTGGTCTTATTTGTAGCCTTTTGAGTATTGCTTTCTTTTTACATATTAAAATTTGATACAAGTGGGGTATATAAAAAAGTTGTATATTGTTCCTTTCTGTTATAGCTTAGCCTGGTAAACTTTTGTTTCATTACATTTCAATTGTAATCTATCAGGTATTTAGAAAGTCCTTGTGGTAAAATATGGGTTTATGTATACAAAGTTGTAGGATATATAGCTCTATCTATCCTTATATTTTTATATTACTTTGGCTAATTGAATGAGAAATGTCCTTTTTATCTTTTTGGCTTACATCTCGTATTTAGGCTAGGCAAACAAAAATATTTAAAAAAACGTTGTAAAATTGAATTTAAATTTTTTTATGGTTAAATTAAAGTTGCAAAAGCCAATTAAATATTAAAGGTTTTTTAGTATCTAGTATGTATCAATGTCTAAATATTTTTCCCTAAATCTCTCTTAGTATATCACTTTAGCTCCACTTCTAAAATCATTGCTTGCATCCAATTATACTCTATTAAAATATCAAAAAGAAAAAAAATATAAGCAAATGTGTAAGAAAATGAGGTGGGTATAGAAAAAAATTTTTGTTTATGTTAAATATTATAATTTGTAAGTTATCAGTGTTGATAAAGTATTTGTGGGTGTTTTTTTTGAAAATCTCAACCTTTAATAAAAAGTTACGTTTTTAAAATATTCTTTCCTTTTCAATATAGATAGTGTATATTGGTCCCTTCATGTTGTCTTCGACTATTCTATCGTATATCTTGTTCTGTATCTTGTTCTTCTAAAATATTTGTCGTTTAAATTATTGCATTTGAAAATCGCTTAGTTAGTATTCTTATATAATTTAACATAAGTTTTATTTGCTAATTTTATTTGGTGTTCCGTCCATATGGTTTTAGTTAGATAGCGGATTGGAAGTATACTGTCTGAAATTTCAGATTTTCTACATAGTTATTCCATTAGATAAAGTGTGGCTCCTTTTTTTAATCTAATCTTGTATCCTACCCTCTGGGAAACTAGAGCAAAACTTCTGAAGCTTAAGAGCTTTTGCGACTCTACTATACATTATCAAACTTTTTAATGATAACAGAACAGAAACAATCTAAATAATTTATATTCCAAAAAAAAATAAAAAAATTTAAAATATTTATATATATATTATTTAAGAAACATATATATATATAATACTACCCCACCACAAAGAGACTTCTATTAATCAAATACTGGCCTTCAATTAAGTCTATGTTCAGCTCAGTGGGGGAAGAAGTTCAAAGATATATGATTATAAGTAAAAAAGAATTACAACTAAATATATTAACTTTATTAATTAATTGGATAAAGCACAGTTTTTTTCACTATTAAAATCTTTCAACTAAACCTTCACAAGTATTTCCCTATATTATATTCCTAAACAATTCTATGCTGCTTCATATCTAAACATCTACTTTAATGCTAATCAAGAAATAAATAATAAGGTCTCAGGGAATGGAACAAACAATTGAATTAAAAAAAAGCCCATATTATATTCTAAGTATGATAAAATAATGAAACAAATGACAAATATTTTCTGTGTTTCAATAATAAATAATGCAGAAATAGGGTATTTAATCTCATATCATCATCTAACAAATATCTCTTGGCCCTTTCTATCGTTTATCATCATCTTTATAATGTTTGGATTAAGAAAAACAATATGTCAGACAATTTAATATTATACCTAAAATAATATATCTATTTTATAATAGTTTATGAAAGTGGGTGTGGAGGAAACACGAATGTATACAATAATAACCAAGATTTAAGATTTTAAATAAATAAAACAAATCATTATTATCTCAAACAAATTGGTTTAACGATATTTACAATGCCTTTTCAATTTTAAATTATCAAATAAACTTGAGCTCATGTGGTCCCTATTATCAAAGCAAATTAACACAAAACTTAAATATCGACTACCCTTTGCTTACATATTTCATCTACTGCCTAAAAAACAAAGTTGTTTGCAAAAAATACTTTTGAGAGGATATTACTATTGATTAATAAAATAAATCAAATTATTATTTCTCAAAACTTCTTATTGCTAAAATCACTTTCAATTCTTCCTCATGGACAAATCAGTTCATTCTATGTTTGATGTTTATATCTTTATTTAAATAAATCACTGTATTTTAAAATATTTTTTCCCGTTTTACCTCAATACTTTATCTTCTATTTAAATAATGTAATGTATTTCAAAGCATTTATTTCTCATTTTAATTTCAATACCTATCTTTATATTGCGATTATTACGGTGGTGGCAAGCAGCATATATAAAACAACTTCTATAAACCTCCATATTAAGAAAATATCATACAATTATTTTATTTCGGACATCGTATATCAATAAAATAAGAACTAATATCTCAAAATTAATTCAACAATTTACGGCCACTATTAATTAAAATAGCTATCCTTCATATTATACAACTATCTTGAAGGGAACTACATGAGGAGCAGATAAACTCTTACTGAACACTTCTACAATAATTCATCTGATTCTAAATACACTGTTGTTGGGGAACCTTTCCTCATCACCAAGAATCTAAGAAAACGTCACATAACTTCCTAAACATCATTTAATCATACTTCAACAATAACTTATCTACTTCTAAATACACTATTGGTGGGGACTTCTTCCTCATCACCAGGGCTCTAAGAAAACTTCACTTCAAAAAAATATCATTTAATCATACGCATATAATATAAACTAAGCTTTACTCATGGAAAATTATTAACATATACTAAATAAGCAAAATCTTTTATCCCTACAAACATTATAACGCAATCAGATTTCTTTCCATTCTCATAGCTTTTCTAAATATCGAACATTATAAATGCACGCTGGCAGATAAATACATACAGATAACATACCAATTCATTCAACTCAGTAGAATATGACAGCATCCGAAATTTATACATAAAATATTCACAAACTGAACTTTATCAAACAAATGTCATAATTGTGCAAAACAGACACACACCCGCGAATAAAAGTATATATAAAATTAACTCTAAATTACACACTATGCAGGCAACACGATAATTAAATATTGCATTAAGGTATAACTTTTAATTCAGAATAAACTTTCTTTCATATCTAGCAAACTATTTCTATTATATGTTCGTTGATTTAAAAAAAGAACAAAATTCTCACTTTGAGATAATAAAGTATACAAAATAAATATAAACCTCTCTAATAATATATTTAAAAAAAATATTTCTTTCTTTTACCTTCGTAAAAGAACAATAAGACATATTTGTACAAAATCAATTTTTACCAGTGTATTCCTCATTTGGATACACTTCGGAGATGATCTAGAAGGTCAAAATAACCCAAATTATAAATAAAATATAATAATAAGTAAGCCTATTTATCTATAATATACATTAATAATGACAAGCAATAAAAAAAAAAATAAAGAAACAAAAGTTATTAGTTTTGTAACTTAAAATAAAAGTTCACTTGCAAAGCTCTGCTCCAGGTTTATGAAACAATATGGGACACATTCCAAACTGAATTTAAATTAAAATAAACTGCTGGAGGATAACTAAACAAATATAATGATACTTAAATAGGACTCAGCATCTCCAATGTTCATAACAAAGTTATTTGAGTTACTATATCATACATAAGCAATCAATTTCTCTTTTATTATGATGAAAATATAAAATATTCTTAGCTACTGTTGGACAGGAATTATCTCACTCATTCCGTTGTAGTTCTAAATTAAGTACGCAATTATTTTTAATAGTTTTCTTGAATAGCATTTGACACTTTATAATCTATTATATGCCTGGTTTATTCTTAAATATTATCAATTAAGATACCATAATTCATTAGTAATTCCACAACTAATAATACTTTGTTTTATATTCCGTCTTTATCGAAGAGAACAAAAATTACCCGCATTTCTATCCTTCCATTCGATTTAAGCAAATACTTAATTTGAATTAACTCACATTTTATTTCCTTTATTTAAAATACATATTATTTCCAGAAATACCAGATAAATAAATACTGTCATCTCTTTATGAAGAATTTAAACATGGTATGATTTATCAAAATATGCATATCCTTAATTTTATGTTTAATCCTCACAAAAACATAACACGGAAAATAGTGAAAAATTAAAATATATTCTGTAAAATAGTTCTGCATGCGTTTTCCAGATATATTAAAAGACACACGTTGGTTAATGATACAACAATAATATTCATGCAATTTATTATTTAAAATGACAATTAAATGAAGTAATGTAGACTGGACGTTAGCAACATACATTTTTAAAAGAGCAATAGTTATGAAGAGGTTAATTCAAAATGTTTAAATTAAGGAGAGCAAAGTAAACTAATGTACCTTTTTTAAAATTTTAGAATTGCATCCTAATTAACTTTTCCCATAATAAGTTTCTTAAGATCCTTTCGAAGTTTTATTCCAAAGTCCTTTTTAAAATCAATTTGACTTCAGCAACTGGTTTTAATTTCACAATAATGAGCCACTGTTTACTGGCTACAATTACATTACATAATAAGCAAATTTTTACTGGAGATCTTTGTTAAATAGCTCATTTTCCTTCACAAGGTTACTCCCCAAAAAAAAAAATCACTCTGATTTTTTAGAATTAAATGAAGACAAAAAAAAAAAATAATAATAATAAAATAAATAGCTTTTACAAACTTGAAAGACATGAATATTAATTAACTGTTAAACAAAAATGATTAATAATTTATTTAATTTGTAAAATAATCCATTTATTCAACTATCTATTAATCATTGGAAAGAAATATATATTTGTTAAATTATTTAAGATAATTACTGTAATTTAAATGTTTTTATTGTGAATATACTATTGTTTGCTGTTATTAAAAGATGAAAATGAAATGAAACATAATACAGACATATATGCATGCACATGTACTGCAACCTAAATATTAAACTATCTTAACTAAATATAATTGAAATGGCTATTAATTGTTGACAAAAGGATAAGTATTAATGAATAAAGGATTTTTTTAAAACCATTCAACCAATACTACACTAACTTAAAATAACTTTGCATCTTTCTGACAAAATGTATCAATTCCATTAATAAACAATCCCTCTTCCTTACATTAAATACCTCCTTAACCACACTAATAATAATGAATACTTATAAAGTGGTCAATCAAGTGCATAAACAATCCATATCTAAGCTTTAAACAATCTCCAGCAAAAAATTTTAAAATTCTAAGGCTATTTCATTTTTTTTTTTTTTAAATATAACTATTTAATGCAGATACAAAGCATCTCAATTCCTTGTGCCCATTCAGATGATCACAATATATATACTTATTCAATCCATAAATACATTGAAATAATTAACAACTCGTTTATTTATAACTTATTTAATATCATATATAACAAATGATATATATGTACATATATCTACAGATTATTACTGCAATTTGATTAGAAACAGTTTAAGTTTACCACCAATTGATATGAAATATTATGAAGCCTTTGTTAGTTGATTTTACTGAAACTAAGATTAATCTATTGCTCGAATATGCAGACTAAGTTATTTTTCAGGCAAAACTGATATTTCATTATATCCTCTATTTCTGGGCTTCTTAAAGGTTGGAAAAGCAAATCATGTTTCATCTTTTTTCTTTAAATAATTTTGCCATTCTAGTTAACTGGGTTCTTATGAGTACTGAAAAGTACTATAACACACTTTTGGGACAATCGTCAATGCTTTCAAAGCTAGAATTGTTTTTTTTTTAAATTTACACAATACTGATGCTGTCTATTTTGGGCTTTCACAAATGTATGTGCTTTCCTTTTCTTGTTTCTGTTTTATTGCATGCTTTCAAGAAAAGGCAAAAAGCCTCTTTGTTTTTATCTTTGAACCAAGTTTTTCCATTTTCAATTTATTAACTTTTTAATTACATTTAATAACAATCTTGATTGAATTTACCTTTAATTGGATTTTATCAGTAACCTTAATTAGTTCGTTTTTTAGCTTTCTCTCCTATTTTAGTTAATAAATTTTTCACTTTTGTTAAATTATTAATCAAGATTACAAAATATGTAATTTTATTTTGTAATGTAGAATATTAGGTGTGAGCAGTTTTACAAATATTGTCAATCTCTTTGTAATTAATCATTTTATTAAATCATTAGCACATTTCTTATGTGTTGCAGTCTATTAAAACACTAGCCACTTCCCATTCAATATTAGCACCCATTGCAAGCCTATTTAGTGCCAATTCATCTAAGATCCTCAGACGAGTTTGTAACTTGTATTGAGCAGCCTTGAATCTGAGAGCACTGCACTTTTGGATCTAATGTAACCCTCCACCTACCTTTTTAGTCATAAGTGGTGCCTCGAATCTGAAAGCACTGCATTTAGATTTTTGGACTTAATGCCATTCTCCAACAGCCACCTTTTAATTAAAAAGATAAAAAGTGACTTCTTCAAAATTGCATTGGTTTCTCAATCATGAAAATTGCAAGCTAAAAGCCAAGCTTCATATATTGGATGAATAATCAGTAGATAAGAATTTTGATGCACAAACCTTCTTGCTTCCATTGATTACTATGGCTTGTATCAAGAGGCAATATTGTAAGAAGAGAGTTGCTACTCTTTAAACATTTATTATAATTCAATGGGAAGTAATTGTTTGTTTTAATTACACATTTAGATAAATACCAAACAGCCATACCAGCTCCTGTATCACACATTCATGTGAGTTTGACCGGGTTTTTTTTATTAAGGTTAATACAAGCTGTGTTTTATCTTGCTGACCATCTTTTCAATTCTGTGGATACAAAAGGAGTGTAGTGATCTATTATGGTTCACATACAATTGTCAAATGTTTTATCTCTTAACAGCTTGATTACATTATTTGCATAAGTTGTGATACATTATGTGGCAACAAATTTAGAGAACACATCATAAACTATCACTAAATATTTCATCTTTTTAAAGAGAGGTAATGGTCCATAAAAATTTATGGCCATAATTTTCTTAATGTTTGTGAAAAAATGATTGGATGTACTGGACCCATATACAACTTGTTAGTAGGTTTGGCATGCTGGCATACATTGTGATTATTGGAGTACATATTTTATAGAATGCATATGAGACCAATAAAATCAACCTCACAATGATTAGTTTTAGGGGCAATATAATGACCATACAAACAATGTATATTTCATCAAACATTTGTGCATATATATTGAGATCACTACTATTCATTTACATCTTCCAGCTTATATCTTGTATCTTAGGAGGTTGTCTTCTATTTTGTACCACAATTTGCATCATATTTAGTGGATTTGTTGTCTTAACCTTTTCATACTAATCAATGGCAGGTTGCAACAATGCATCACTTAAATTATTGAGTATGCATATTAAGCAGTACACAACATAAGCTTAGATTTTTTTAATTTCACCACATGTATAGTATTCAGATATTAGTTTTTGAAATTTTATATAGGCGGCAATTTTTATTAATGAGGTATTCTCTTTTTCATGAACCTTCTTTGGCATCCCTTTCTTGCTTTAAAAATAAACATAGTTATCTATTTTTTGTTAGCATTTTTTATTCATCATAACAACTAAGTTGTATAATAGTCATTTAATAATTTTTTAAATATATATTTCAATAAAAAGAAGCTGCTCTTTGTAACATAGATTTTGAAAAAAAAAACAAACACCCTCTTTCTAAATACAATTTATCTAAACCACTTTGAACACATTTTAGCAAAATTCTTTTATTGTACATACGTTTCAATTGTCCTGCAGTCTTCTTCAGAGCTATAATATAATGAACAAAATAAAATACATAACTATATAAATAATACATAGGATATAATAAAAAATAATACAGAAATAATTAATGGAGTATATGTGATAAAATGCAAACAATGCTTATATAGTGGTATTGATAACAAATATGTGGGAGAAATGAAAAATTTTATGAAAACAAGATTAGAACAATGTCAGATAATAAATCACTAATATATATACATATGAAGGAAACAGGACATAAATTTACACAAAGTTCAATAAAAATGATGTTACATACAGACTATTAAAGAAAGAAAAATAAAAGAAGCAATACTAATAAGACAAAACTCTTCATACAGTAGTGACATTCAGTGCCAACCAGAGTAACTAATGGATGCCAGAAGACTTGTGCATAAAATCCCCATCTAGTGCCTACTCATCCAATATCCCTAGACTAGTTTTTGGCTTGTGGCCTTTGTCAGTGAGGAGCTTTGGATCTGAGAGCTTAGGGTCTAATGCAACCCTCCAGCAGCCACCTTTTATCTCTTCCAACTTCACTAAGTCCAATAATATCCCATTCAATATGAGACCGTTATTCTTCCAATTCATGCATCTTCATTCATTTGAAAATGATCTGCAGTTGTAAATACATAAATAAAGTCCTTAAACGGCAACCTGGTTCCACAATCGGGGGATTCTTAGCACCTTCATCCACCAACCGCTGCCTTGGCTGGTGATTTTACATCCACCCGGGAATAAAGGCCATGATATTATTTTTAACCGTCATGATTGTATATATCTATAAGAAAAAAAAATTTCATTCACATACATTCATTCTGCCTTATAGGGCAAATGAGAAGAAAGATTATATTAAACTCAGAGGTAAAAAACCAAGAAACTCATCACACTGGCTACTATATGAATAATCACATAATAATAACTGCTGCAATGACAAAAGCATATGGAGTGAACATTAGAAATTTTCCCTGCTCAGTACCTTTAGTCTCCAAGAGTAATCAAAGGATCTCCTTTCTGTAACAGCAAACTCCATTCTGCATCCCCTTTATGCACAAATATCAATAAAACCAATATTGAAAGTGGAAATATAAACTAAATTCATTAAATTAATTGGGTCTAAACAGGGAAAGGTAAATATTATTTTTGTTGAGATTAAGTTTTGAGAGAAAATTAAATCTGTACATTTGTAATCTGTGAAAGATATTCTTCATACACAATGCAAAAGTCAAAGAAGCTTTAGATATCTAATAAAAAAGGAGGTGCTGATAATCATTAAAACTTCAGAATGAACCATTCCTGTGATTATTATTGCAAAAACTAGAACAATTACGTATATATTTGGCCTATTAAATAACAACTAACAAAGCATAGATAAAATCCTTTATCCCAATAGTGAGTTTAGATGGGTCAAAATTGTATTCAAAAATGGATTTGAACACTGCTTTTAATTTCATATCAAATGAAATGGCAAATGCGCTGACTATTACAAGCATAAGATGTTGTTCAAACACAATTGCCTTTCTTTTGGAATAATAACAGCTACAATCATTTTCTAAACTAAATCAGAACAGCTTTTAAAAGGTATAGATGGGGTTGCCCCATATTTTTATGATATTCTAGTAATTTTAATTCAGTAAAATTTTTATGTAATAGAATAAATAATATATGTAAATAATTCTTAACATTTGAAGCTGTATTGAACTCCAAGAAATGGATTTGGAATGCAAAGAAATTTAAATTTCTGGACCATATTATTACAAATGCAAGGATAACACCTGACCCAAAAAATGTCAATATAATCAAGAATTGCAGCTTTTCCTTTGGTAATTCTTTTTTTAAAAATTTTCATATTCTTACATGATTTGCATCAATCAACAGTGGATTTGGAAGAAACCACAAGAGAATGTTCCTCAAAAGATAAAACCATTGCTAACATTAAGCCACTTAGTAGTTAGTTCATTTTGATAATATTTTGAACATAACCTTAATAGTTGATGTCACATTATAGACTTAAAACAGAATTAAGTTCCACTTTAGAAAATAGAAAACTATTCACTAGCATTCATGCCTAGATAATGTCAAAAAGTAAAAAAAATTATAATCACTTAATTATTATCCACTGCTAGTAATAATTTCAAAATAAAAAGGCACTACTGAATCATTTAAGCTCTAGATTGACTCGCTAGAATAATCTGTTATCAGTGTACAATTATGAATTACAATTTAGAAAGACAAAATGTGATGACATATTATCTCATTTATTAATATAACAAAAAAATTAGAAAGGTAGCAATAAATTATGTAGACTAGTGAGAGCCAAAATTGACCAATTGAATAACCATAGCACTTCAGACTAAAGCCAATATAAATTACTAGATGCTTATGAAATGGATTAAGAATGAATCACTCCATAAATATTCTAAAAGTCTTCATATATGAGTGAGAGCCAAAATTGATCAATTGAATAACCATAGCACAAAGCCAATATAAATTACCAGATGCTTATGAAATAGATCACTCCGTCTAAAAGTCTTCATATATGATTGTAGAATTCAGAGGAGCAACTATCAACTGTTCAAAAATATATAATAGATGGCAATAAAACAATCCAAAGATGAACAAAAATTTTGAAAGTATTTCTTAAGGATTGTCCTGTCATAGAGCTAAAGCCCTAGGATATAATTGTTGACCTAACATTGATATAAAAATTGAAGTATATATAAAAACCATAATCAATCCATGATATATTCACTGCCAAGAAAACATCAATGCAAATGAACTATGAAGGCTGCTCTATATGTTAACTCAAAGTGAATGGAATATAGTCTAGTAAAAATACTAGATATTAAAAGAAATATGTATCACCAGAAATCCTGGTATCATTCAATCAATAATTGTGTGGAGAGGGAAACGTTCTATCACATCATCCTGAATCAAATAGTTTGCAATAACATGCAAAAAGTAATACATTTTATGATGCTTCAATAGCACATTAGTCAATTCAAATAATATCCATTATTCATTTCTATCATCATGTTAATTATATCCAAGGCATTGGGATACATGTGAGCCTTGCCAAGAACACCAGTTACTTGCACTTGATCAAAAGATGGTACTATACTGAAATTATAGACTTTCAAATTACTCTAATTGGGCATATAACTGAAAATGCAGATATGGGAGTAAGATGACTGATAAAAAGCAAACTAATACTCCAAAGATACAAATGGAGAATAGTTGTGATGAAATAGCTGCCCATATTTTTATCACTGAAGACGATAATGTTCTGGCTCAGTTAAGGACAATAATGGAATAAGTGTATTAGCTATTCACACACACACATACATTCAACGTATTAAAGTGTTCATAATTATAAACTTAGATATCAAAAATTCAAAACACATAATCAGGTTGTGCTATGTCCAGCGGCACTCTATTAGCCTTCTGGATTGCAAACATAAATAGCACAAATAATTACTAATTAATGTGGTGGCTCAGCAAGTAATTTTAAATAACAAGAGTTTATTTTGATTTATATGAAGATAATCAATCTTGTTTAATATATACATATATGACAATTATATACACACGCTATATAAATAACAATAAGGGCCCAAAGGCATACCAAAATAATAATAAGATCTATACGACCTGTTATACTGTTCCTAAGTTTATTTTTATAAGTCCAGAGGTAAACTTCTCCTCAAGGCTAAGTGAAGGAGAGAGCTGACTGGAGCACCCCAAGAAATGGCGCATCAGCCTTTCAGAAGCTTCACTTGTAAGTGTCCTGTCTCAGTTCTATTCTAGATCTTTTTCACACTCTCCTTGTTTTTAGAGTCGACTCTCTTGATCGGCCATCCGCTGTTCACGTGCTGGTCATCTCTTGAGTTACCATATTCGATCTCTGATCACATAACGCACATTAAATCTGATCAGGAACTAAACATTAAGGATTGCAATGGCTTTGTTTACTTTATCTTAATCCTTTGCTTGAATTCATCTAACTTTCTTGATAAGTTAGTTTATAGTTTTTCCATTAATTCAACTATTTAATTAGACTAATTTCTTTTATAAAATATTGTGAATGTCATTAGCATCCATGCACATACATTTAGTTTACCGTTATAATATCATTTATATTTATTTTGTGTATATATAAATATACACACACATGTAGCAATCCGCTTAGTTTTACAATTATAATATTTAACAAATAATACTTATTTTGTATATACATAAATATACACACACATTTAGCAGGCTGTCAGATAAAAAAAAAAAGTATTAGATAAATAGAAAGGTATTTAGTTCTAACACAACAACCTTGAAAGAGAATATGGTGATACTCCAGAAAAGATGATTAAGACGTAAGCCAGAAAAGAAGTCAACACGTCAAGTTAGAAGAACCACCTCAAGGAAGAAGAGTCTAGAAGGCCTTAACACCTACCGACGTCGCAGACAACAAAGGAATCTAAGATTACTTTAAAGGTTATTTCGCCTATACTAAGTCTTCAGACAAAAGTCCAAAATTTGTACTATAAATTAAATCTTGCATCAAATTTAAACTTAATGAACTAGTATTTAAACTTACTGTACCAAATATTTGTACTAAACTCCGCACTCTAAAAGCATTTTATTGAATTACGATTTGGTTCGGATTAGATTTTTTGAAGCCCCGATTGCAGTCTGTTTGAAGAGTCCGAATTTAGCAATTCTGAATAGAAAAAATAACAATTATTTTTACTTTGTCGTTTAATATTTTTAAAAAGTATCTTCATTTTCAGCTTTATTTCTTTTATCAAATAAATAGCTTTTCGAATTTTTTAAACTTTAAAATCCAACCGTTGAGAAGAAATGAAATATTACGTGATTACTAACGTTCAAGCCAGTACCGTCGTTCTTTTAGTAGTCTTGCCGTACTTAGATAATAAATTGCTACAGCTTAATTAGCTTCATATAATTTTAAAATGTAAATAAAATAAATATTTACATTAAAAACTATAGCTACGTAGTTAGAATTATTATATATATTTAATTTAAGCCTACAATTAAAATGTTTATCAATAACAGCAATAAGCTTGACTCACATAATTAAATTATTCTAAATAGATACAAGAAATATTGCGAATGGCATTAAATAAATATAAAAGTTAATGATAATCTTACCACAGTTTTTCTTTTTCTAAAGACTAAAATCCCTATAATAAAGTTAAATAAAATTGTGGTATTTCTCCGCCTATCAAAGCTTCTTGATTGGCGCTCTCTATCGGCATAGTTAAGGTTTCATTAAAATGATACAATCATTATTAATTGATTAATAAAAATAGTCCATTCTGTTTGTCCCTACTATCGCATTGTATACGCATGTGCTTGAGGCTACAGCCTTAATGAATATTAATTAATATCATATGAAACTCTTTTTCCAAAGTCTTCTCTAAATAAATAAAAAAGTTAATATATCAATAGTTTAATATAAATAATTTTTACCCTATATTTGGATAATTTTCTTACGTATTATTCATTATAATGCATTGTATGGTGTTAATTATCTGAAAAAATAAAAATATTAATTTGATAAAATAAAATGCAACAAAATAAAATTGATAAATTATAGGGTACTTATGAATAATTCAACCGATGACGTTTTTGACTTACCGATTTCCCTTCCGGTAGACATCGACGGTTTTTGTATGACAATGTTGTCATGGTAACCAAGTGACTGGCGTGATTAATCCATCAGAGAGTCAATTTTTTTTTTTTTTCACCCGCGAGATTTAAAATTCGTAGAGAGGTTTGGGAAATTTTTTGATTTTTCTGTCTATTGCGATTTTGCTATCCACGGCCTCATAGGGTATTGAATATATAAATCATCAAACGATAATAATGTAATATAAGAAAAAGATGAACCAGGTGATTGGAATTACTCAATAGTAATTTTGATATGTAAAATAAATAATAAGGGCGCTCCTAATAATTAGTGAACTATCGGTCTTTATCTACAAAATTTTTATCAAGTTAATTACAATTTATCTGAAGTGAATTTTGCCCAACCAAAAGAACAATCAGGATTTAAAAGTGGTTTTAGCACTAAGGATAACATTTAAGTATCGAGAGAAATTGTAGAAAGGAATAACGAATATGATTTGCCAATATATTTTGGATTTGTGAATTATGAAAAGTTATTTGATTCTACAAGCATTACTTTAATGATTAAAACATTAAATCCATAAAGATATAGACCCAGGATATTGTCATATTCTGAAGAATATTTAGATGGGATTTGAACTCAGACTTTCAAGCTCCCATCAATCTTCTACTCCATCATGTGCAATCAGTACACATGACCACCTAGATATGAAAAGTTAAATAATCTCCAATGTAATTTATACTGAACCAGCACTCATCTATTGGTTCAGATCATCACCCCCCCCCACACACATAATCAGTGCTTAGTTTATATTAAGATAGAAAATCTTCAAACTTTAATGGATAGTCTTCAATATTCTCCACTGTCCAACTCTTCAGCCATCCATATCATTGAAAATCTGATGATGGTACGTTCAAAGCCCTTGAAGATTAACATTAAGAAGTATTAAACAATTCAAAACAAAGCAAAACTCGCCATACGGTAGTGCCATCTTGTGCCAACAAGAGCAATCAATGGATGCCAGAAGGCTTGTGCATAAAATCCATATCTAGTGCCAACTCATCCAATATCCCCAGACTAGTTTCTGGCTTGTGGCCTTCGTCAGTGAGGAGCCTTGGATGGCACTACTGTATGGAGAGTTTTGCTTTGTTTTGAATTATTTAATAACAATTATGTGCTAGTATGAGATAGTGATCATGTGATGTTTCGTGGATTAAGAAGTATGTGTGATAGGATGACTCCATATCTCCCAAATTTTTTAAAGTAGCTTTAAAACAAATATTTTGAGGATTAAAATGGGAAGGTATGAGATTAAAAGTAAATAGAGATTATTTAAATCAGATTTTGCAGATGATGTAATCATTTTTACATATGATTCGTTAGAACTTTATGAAATATTGCAATAGTGATTAGATGAAAATAAGAATAATAGCACTAAAGATATGTAATAAAACGACTAAAATAATATTCAGTGGATTTTCTCAAAAAAAGAAAATAAAGTATGATAATTATGAATTAGAAGATGTTAATAATAACAAATGCTTTAGTCAAATTAATGCAAATGAAAGCATTTTGGAGACAATTAAACATAAATTTAACACGGACAGAATGCTTTTGATAAAACTAATGTAATATTAAATAAAACTATGCTTAAGTATTTGAAAAGAAAGATTTTTAACAATGTGTGTTACCAGTTCTTACTGATAAATCTGAGACCTGGGAATTTTACAAAAGAGGAATACAAATCTTTCAGATTAGTCAACAAAATATGAAAAAATGTCTGTTAGAATTAATAAAAAGTAATTGAAAATGAAATACATAGGTAAGAAAACAAACAAGTACTATTTACATCACGGAAAAAATTAAGAAACTAAAGTGGAGCTGGGCTAAAAATATTGATAGAAGGAACTATAATAAAGGGACAGTTGAAATCTTAAGCCAGATTTAAAGGAATTGTAAAAGACCAAGAATGAGACCACATGTGAGATGGATAGATTAAATAAGAAAGTTTGTTGATGTGATGTGAACAAGAGAAACTACAAATCAAAGAAACTATATTAAATATGATAGCTGAAATACACAGGCTTATATATGTTCATCCTGCAATGGAGATATAATGATTGAAAAATAATGATGATGAAGAAGAAAAAACTTATTTATTGTAATGACATGTCATTTTTTAATGTATCTATGCAATATACCAATTTAGAACTTTCATTTTGTGTGTTTTTTTTATTTACATTTTATCTTGATTTTTCATTTAATTAACAATATAATAACTATAAACATAGTTAAACATTAGTAAAAGTTATTTGATTACTTAATATATAAAGAAATATA
The DNA here is from genome assembly GCA_028023455.1 of Epiperipatus broadwayi. Taxonomy (NCBI): domain Eukaryota; kingdom Metazoa; phylum Onychophora; class Udeonychophora; order Euonychophora; family Peripatidae; genus Epiperipatus; species Epiperipatus broadwayi. Next base: position 502,882 of record JAQFVV010006286.1, on the reverse strand, counting down.
TAAAAGATGTGGAAGAAAAATTTTCTATATGATAGTGAATTATTAATGTATAGTAAGTATGAAATATGATCTTATGTAATAGTATATTAATAACAGATAACTGTAGAATATGGTCATAATATTGGGGAAATTTTGTTAAAGTAATATGATTTACTCAATATAAAAACAAGTTTTTTAAAAAAAAAGATGTGGAAGAAAAGTTATTATATGTGTTGAAACTTCTATAAGATGAGAAATTAGTTTTGTCAAGTTTGTAGAAATTCGTAAATATGATTACTGCAGTAGCATAATTAGAATTTTGTAATAAAAATTGTTTGTGTCCTCTCATAATATCTTGATTAACTGAAAAGAAAATTACAAACACAATTAAAATTTTATATGTCATCAGCAAATACATTTACAATATTTGTTACTTTAAGAAATTTAGTGATTTTATTTTCAATTCGAGTAGTGTATCTGATAGTGTCATTTAGTTCATAAAACCATTAGAATAATTTTTTATTATCCTTAGTTTAATATTAATAATCAGCATTAAGCTATTGCACATGCGCTTTGTAGATTTTTAACAATAAATGAATACTCCCACTTCAAACACAAGATAAGTCTTTAGAAAGAATAGAATGAATCCTTCTATCTTTTCAAACCCAAACGCTTATGTATGGGAAAATCTTAAGTATTTGAGAGTGAGAGTGAGAAGATATTAAACAATCACTTTAAATTACTTTTACATGCTTGAATGAATGCCGGTAAATTCTAGTAAATTTCGTCAGCGTCATTCATTCAAGCATGTAAAAAGTAATTTAAAGTGTTTGTTTAATATCTTCAAGCTCTCACTTTTAAATACTTAAGATTTGCCCATACATAAGCGTTTGGGTTCAAAAAGATAGATGGATTTATTCTACCTTTTCCAAAGACTTATCTTGTGTTTGAAGAGGGAGTATTCATTTATTGTTAAAAATCTACAAAGGGCATGTGCAATAGCTTAATGCTGATTATTAATATTACAGTTTATAAACATCACGCTATATAAAATAAATTGTTTATTTATCCTTAGTTTAGAAAACTGATTAGTCAGAGCATGCTAAAGTCATTGGAGATAAAAAAGAGTAAGAACTGATCTAGTAGGCAAAGCAACTACCTCATACACTAAAGTGTAAATGAGACATACTTTAAAAAAAAAAAAAATTTTTTTTTTGTTAATTTTATATTTTAGAATTTCTAAATAATATAAAAATTATAAACATTGAGGAGTAGTTTTAATAACGGAAATCTAAGCTCTCTCCCCCTTTTCTTTAATTAAACACTGTTCAATTTTGTCCGTGAAGTTTTCATTCATTCTTAAAGTTGTACTGAATAACCTTTAAATGAAACAAATATATATTGACAGAAAATGTAAACAAAAAAGATTAAGGAATCTGTTCTTCTATCTTAGCTATGAAACAAAATATTTTTCAAAGTTGTCTCAATATTTTGAAATTCCCAAATGATGAAATGAATCTAGTTCTTTGAATGTTATTAAAATATACAGTAAAAAATGCCATTGCTAATGCTTCACCAAGACCAGTTTTCACCAAGGTTGGAAAGAAAAGGAATCATTGGGTCTTCTACTAATGCTAGAAAATCAGTAATGCTGTTTTTATTTATTTATTTATTTTTTTGTTAAAGAAATGAAAATAAGTGGGACTTTCTGAAAATATCTTACACTTCCAGCATTTGTGGCAAAACAGTTGTATTTTAATCAAGTAACCTTAACCATTTTTCATTTGTTTTTTTTGTTGTTGTTGTTATTTTTTGAATATTGTCAGGCATTGGTGGTCAAGAGGTCAGCGACTGCTGCTTTACAAGCAGTTGTCCCGGGAGGTTAGCGGGTTCGCTTCCCGGCTAATGCTATGACACATAAGAAAAAAAAAAGTTTGTTGTTACTATTTTATATTTCAGTAATTTTTTATTCATAACTATATAAATATGTCATGTTTTAAATAGTGATAGAATATCATTTGCAAATTCAATAACATTTAGAATAAAATAATTACTTTCATGTTTTAACATTTTAAATTAAAAATATGTTTGCTATATTTAAAATACAATGTTTAAATTAAAACAAATAATTATTCTTACTGTATCTACAAAGAGATTTATTAAGGTAAAATGATTTTATAAATTTAACTCGATGATAAGTAAAATAAAATAAACCACTAAACATCACATGACAAACATTCTTTATGTTTACATGTGTTTACAAAGAGGCTAAACTCTCCATACAGCAGCGCCACTCAGTGCAAACCAGAATAATCAGTGGATGCACTGACAAAAGTCACAAGCTAGAAACTAGTCTGGGGATATTGGTTGAGTAGGCACTAGATAGGGGTTTTATGCACAAACCTTCTTGCATCCATTGATTATTCTGGCTTGCACTGAGTGGTCCTACTCTATGGAGAGTTTAGCCTCTGTATAAAATAAAATAAAAGGAGAGGAAAATTGAATAGTTATATGAATGATTTTATAAAATATAGATTGAAGAAAACCAGTATAATATCAAAAATTACATTTTATTTTAACATTTTGATTATATACAATTTTATATTTCAGTGAAGCTGGGCTATTCCTGCATTAATATAATAACTTCAGTTATATCCTATCACAAAAAATCTACATAAACCACAAATAAAAAGATTAAAAGTTGTAAATTTAATATTTTTTAGCAATATGTATTAATTATGTTATGACAGCATAAATTTTTATTTTGGAGTGTCCTAACTAAATCTAACATTAAGTGATCTTGGTTATTACTTCTCACCCCCCCCACCCCCATGGTTTATAAGCATAAAACTAGAAGTGGTATAATATTTAAAAGAAATCATAAAATATTTTTAAAATGAGTTATTTATTTAACTAGGAAAGAAAAAAAACTGGTAAAATATTTGTGTAAACATTCTGAAATGTAAAGATTGTATTCAGTTATAAATAAGATTCCAAAATCACTGCCAGCTTATGAATGTCAAAACAACTGAAAAAATTATTTGAATATAATAAGGCTATATTATATTCCTATAGAATTGAAAGCATATTGAAAAAAGAAAAATATCATTTAGACATTTGCTATTTTATTTTTAAAAATATTTATAATAAATCTAAGTGAAGGTCAACGAAGGAACACATAATGATATGTAAAAATCGAATCTCTAAATTTTTTATTAATAATTGTTATTATTTATTATAAAATTTAGTTTGTGCTACAATGTCAATATTTGCATAAAAATATGAAAAGCATAATATTATATGGATTATAGCGTGTGCCCGCCGCTATCCGAACACGATAAAAAATTATCAGATACAAACAAATTTAGTTTTTAAGATTTCTTATAAATTATTGTATTATATTGTAATCAAATTATAGGTCATACTATATTTTTACAGCGTAAAAGGGTCTATCATTAACAATATCCAACTATAAATTTACATTGAAAAAATAAATAGTGCCTGCCACCTGGCCAGTATTATAGAATGTGCTCTTAAGTGCAAAAAGGTTGGGGACCGCTGGATTAGAGAGTTAAAAAATACTGCACATCAAAGGACAACTCAATAAAAACTATACATCGTAACAAAATATATAAACAAAGCATGAGTTATTATTACCTTTATGTGAAAGTCATGCTGGGATAGCTTGCAACAAAATATAGCAGATACCATGCCTCTTTGTATATTGTTGCAATAAGAGAGAATGATAGTGTGGTAGCATGTATGTATTAGTTTGTATATTAGCTTATGTATATTACAAATACATTTCTATATATTTATTTTATATGTATTATAATTTTTTCATGACGACCAAGTTATTATTTTTAATAGGAACTATAAATAATCAAAAGATTTTTAATTATTATTTACATATATTAATCCGGTAATTAAATATAAGCTTTTATAAAAATATATATATACTGTATTTAGATATTTTCTCTAAATTAATTTAGACATTTAAAATTTGTGAAAAAAATTACCAAGTTATATACAGTAATAAGATAATTTTTTTTAAAAAAAATCACAAACAAGCCCGTATTTCATAAATTATATTTAAAAAGTTTATTAAAAACAACAAATTGAAAATAAAATTAATTGGCCACTGGTCATTAATATCAACTTTCTTCACACTATTTTGATCGATTTTAAAGGTAAGAAAAAAAATGCATAGTATTTTTATTTCCTCACTATATTTTTTGGTAGAAACGTCAGGCTGTCTCGTTTCAAGAAAAGTAAATAAGTGACTCGAGATTGTACTAGAAGTGTATATATATAATGTGATTTTAAAGCACTTTTCAAATATCTGTGACTCAAAGAATTCTTTTAGTATTACCTTAAACGATAATTTTTATCAAACAAAATTTAATAAAAATATTTACAGTCAATATTACTCAAGATCATTTAAGTAACCTAAAAGTATTTTTTATAGAAAAAGTTATATTCGGAACAGCAAATAATTAATAAGCCATCAAATTATATGCTATAATAAAATACAAATGATATTTTAGTATTTTGAGTATTTTATTCTATAATTATTTATTATAGTTTATTTTATTTTCATGCATATTTTCAGGTTTGTTAACATTTTAATAAATACATGTTTTTCATATTAATCAAGTTAAGTATAAAACAGCCTCTTGTAATAAGTCAATAAGACATTATATGATCGATTATTTGACATTTATTGATTACCAAAGCTCTCACTAAAGGCCATAAATGTTATGAGATTGGAAATCAATATTTAAGCTTTTTATATTACCTAGTCTTCTGCAGGACTGTAGTCTCTTTAAGAAAAATAATGAAATCAGAAGGTTGTAGTCATTAGACACATCAATTATCAATAGTACAAAATTGAGAGTTTTTCGTTTATATTTACCTAGCCAAGAATATCTAGATATTCATTTACTAATCAATTTTGAATAATACAATAGGTTGGTTTTTGGCCAGGTACCTGAGAAAAAATTTCTAAATATTTTAAAAAGAATTTTATTTAGAATTGTGCACATAATTGTGACAAATGTTCTATTTCTGCACCATGTGATTTTTCTAAATAATTTTAAAGACAGATATCAAATTTAATGAGCCAGATCTAAAAAAGCATTATTGGTTTGCCACTATTATTAAATAAGAATATTATTAAATGACTTTTTAAACCGATTAAGTCTAAAAAATGAGTAGTGGGATTACAAATTGTTAATTCATTTTTAATTTACATTATATACTATATATATATATCTTAAATAGCATAAGCTTGTGGTTATGAGTAAAGGGCAGGCAACAAGATGCATGAGAAAGGTAATGCGGTATGCGAAAGATTTGGATAAAGAATTTATATCAATATACTTGTATAAAAGGTGGGATGATTGTGTTAGGAGGATTGTTGAGTGTTATAGTGGTAAGGAATGGGATAAAAGAATAGAAGCATTAATAGAACATAGGGAGTTGGAGAGATGGAGAACTAATATGGAGGGTAAGAAGAGTTTAAATATATATAGAAGTAAATGGAATATTGCATGTGAGTTAATTTATGATAATAGTAAGGAAAGTAGTTTATTATTTAAGGCTTGAACGGGATCTTTAGCAACAAGAGAATATACATGTAAATAAAAAACCATGGATAATTTAGTGTGCAAATTGTGTAAGGAAGGTATAGAAAATATTAGGCACCTGTTGATTGAATGTAAATACTTGAAAGCAGAAAGGGTACAGATAATGAAGTTATGGGAGAATAGAAATGAACAAAGTGACTATACAGAAAGTGAGTTATTAGTTTTTATGTTGGGTTTGCAAAGAGATAAGGGGGATTTAGATATAAAGGCCATAGAGTTGACAAAGATTATGTTGTGGAAATGGGATGAGGCAGAATATGGGAAGACTTAAGAGTGGGTAATGGAGAATAAAATGGCTAACAGGTTTATCTGGGAATAATTGCTGAGATATTCTTGACTTCATTTAAGGAGAAGCCAAATACATCATATCACATCATATCAGCATATTCTTGAGGTTTTCAGCCTTAGTAAATATTACTTATGTAATCAATGTGCGTTTAAATAAATTTATAATCAAAACAAATTTCTGCATGTTCATTGGAAAATGCTAAGAAATGGACTTAGATTAAAAAAAATATATATCCAGTATGGATGAACAATATTTTGAAGAGATTTTCAAAGATTTAATTTTGTGCTTTATGGAATCTTATACAGTGCTATGGGGGAGAAAGAAGTTTTGTTCAAACTTTTTCTATAGTCAATAACAATGAGGGAAGCTTGGTGCTGGAGGAATGAAAGCAAATAAGAATTATAGTAGCTTTGAATTTTATTACTTTTCTATTTTTAGTATTAATATTTATTGTCATTGATAATATTCAAATAATATTTTTATTAATAATATTCAGTTAATATCTTTATTATTAGAAATATGCTTAGTATTAATATTAAAATAATTTATTAAAAAAAATAAAAGGAGTAGATGCCAGGAAATTTAATTTTCTGAAAGGTAAAAATACCTATAACTTATTTTATGTTCAGATGATTAAGGAGAGAAGGGGATCACCATATTTAATTCCAATAATTGTTGGAATTAAAGGTAAATTATTATGCATTTTAATAATATTGATTGAATAGTAAAGCCAAATGAATCATATTTATATGATTATGAGTATATTAATTGCTTTATGAATGTAATGTAAAGGTAAAAAATGCCTTGTGAGTTATCTAAAGGTATTTAATAATTAAATTTGTAAAACATACTCGATTTAACTAATTTTTTATGAATGCTTAGGTATGCATATATTTTTACTATAAATTATGAGTTTCTATAATATCATTCTAGACAATATCTGTTTAGATACAATCAAATGAAAATGTTGATTTCTGAATTATGTTTTGAACTATCTTGAATTTAAATAGATATTTAGAAAAGTAGTTTGGAGATTATTTTATGTAACATAGATAGAATTTATTTGCAATCTTAGAAGTATTCAGAATGTGAATGATAAAGGATAGTGGTCCAAAAAATTAGTTGTAAAATGAAATCATGGATGCTAGGTATGTTAAGGAGAAATGTTATATATGAATCATATTGTTCTGAGTTAAAAATTAAATACAGGGAACAAAGATCCATATATTTAATACATCGGCAATTGTGTCTTTTCCATAGTTCAGTAAGAGTTCAGGTAGAAGCCATAACTGGAATTTATGGTATATGATAAATGTGACCTTAAGTATTTGTTTGAGTTATTATTGTATTCATATCCCTCAGTATAATCATTATTAATTGCCACTGGATATTACATCTTAAATGAGTTTAGAAGTTAGTTAGAATAATAATGGGACTGTTGAAAGTTGTTAAAGAGAAATTTTTTATCACAAATGATATTTATTTATTTCTTATAGAGAAAAAAAGGTAAGGAGTAATTTGATATTCCTAGAGATATATAAATAGTAGATTATTAAACTCAAATATTTAATGCATATTTTGTTTGATTGTGAGAATGATGAAACAAATCAAGCATTGGTGTACTAGTGGTTAGCATAGCTACCTTCCAAGCAACTGGCCCCAGTTCGCTTCCCAGTCAATGCATTTGACATATGAAATAAAAATAATGATGAAATATAATATCCGAATGCTATTATAATAATAGATTATAAATGGCTAAATAAAGAATGTACGAGCAATGTAATTCTTTAATATGATTAGAATTTTCTATAAAAAGAGTGAACTTATGGAAAAGTAAAGTTATAGAGTTATTTAAAACATTCTACAAGCAAATAGTTTTATAAAGTAATGAATAGTTATTTCAGTAATTATATTTGTTTTTTATTTAAATTTACACTGTAATGTTAAAATATACCTGAAAGATAAAGATATATGCTTTACTTGTATTCTAGTTTTTTTCATATAATGTTATATGTGAAATTTGGAATAAGTGCTAATTTTAATTTTATGGTTAATAGGCATTACTATAATTATAATTACTTTCTGAAAAGGTGAAGAATAATATTAGTTAAATAAATGGTATTTATTTATTGTTATTATTTTATTATGATGATGATGATGAAGAAATACCACTATAATATATCATATATTCCATTTTACACATCAAATAGTCAGAGTGAAAACTATTTAATGTTTATTTATTTTTATTATGTTTTCTATGTAAACATTTTAATCAAATTATTTTTTTTATTTTGTAAATATTTTAAATTTTATAAATTTATATTGTTGTAAGTATAGTATATTGTTAAATAATAATAAAATTGTTAATGTTTGGAATTCATATTGTCTCCAGAGTTTTATTTGTTGATGTGTCCAAGTATTTTTTGAATCTTCATATCCACACATATGGCTTATAAAAATTATATGGATCATTATATTTGTAATAGGGCTGGGATTAATCCATGTTCCAAAGAAAAGAGATTAGGTATTCACACACGCACACACATATATATATATACATACTATTACTAACTATATGTTGTATATATTCAATTTTTGTGTTCTTAAAATAATTACATATTGCACATAATTAATAAAAATATATTACTATAAGTATTGTTACAGATCACATGATCACTATTTCTTATGCTAGCACATAACTGTTATTAAGTAGGAAAAACTCTTCATACAGTAGTGCCACCTGTGCTAAACAGAGTAATCAATGGATGACAGAAGGCTTGTGCATAAAATCTCTATCTAGTGCCTACTCATCCAATATCCCCAGGTTCAGACTCATATGACTATATAAGCTATTGAGCTTAGATTGAAAATATTATTGTGTTTTCAATTTTATTCTCATAGTTTTTTAGTTAAGTAGAGATAAAAGGTGACTGTTGGAGGATGCATTAGATTCTAAGATCTAGATGCAGTGCTCTCAGATCCAAAGCTCCTCACTGATGAAGGCCACCAGCCAGAAACTAGTCTGGGGATATTAAATGAGCAGGCACTAGATAGGGATTTTATGCACAACCTTATGGCATCCATTGATTATTCTGGTTGGCACTGAGTGGCACTACTGCATGGAGAGTTTTGCCTGTTTAATATTGTTACAGATCTTATTATTGGTGATTATAAAGATTATACAATACCAATTTTAAAATATTTAATATTGCAATTATATCAATTATATGCTTTCTGTAAATGCCATATAAGAAATAAAATATTTTATATAATGTTTTTCATAAGAATTTATAATTTTATTCACATGTATTGAAGAGTATTATTAATAGTCATATAGATATATGATTTTAAGAATAGTTAAAATGTTCTAGTTGTTCGTTGGTGTTTTGTGAGAGTAGTTCAGTATATATAAAATCTCTCATTATATTTAACTACATGGTATTGATTTTTTTATTATTATTATTAGGAGATGAACCTAAGATGTTGAATAATTATAAGAGTTAGATAAAGTGATAAGGAATAATAATTTTTAGTTAATGTTAGATTTAAATATTTTTTATGAGAGAATAGTAATTGATTTATTGTTTTATAATAAATTTTATACATTATTTAATTTGGATTGTTTTTATGTGTGTTATGAGCCATAAGAATATTATAAGGTAGTTTTTTATAAATTAAGTAAGGGTAACATTCTTATGCCATTGAGAGTATATCTTTCGGGATACATCCATCCTCAATGTTAAACCAACAATGTGCCTTGCTGAATGTCTCATGCAAAAAGTTTATTAATTTTTATTAGTATTTTTAATCGAATCATATTATAAAAATAATTAATGAGCTAGTCAAACTTTAAGTTGTTACAATAAATGAGCTGTGAATCCAATTTGAACCTTAGTATTTAATTTATATTTTTTTGATTATCTTAGTTTATTATGTAAATAGGATAAATTATTGAAATGTTAATTTTATTAGATATAATATAATGGAAATATGTTCTGAGCTGGTCAAAGTTTCGTTGTTTTAATAATCATTTCGATAAGTTGGTTGTAAATTAGATGTAGTATTTTTCTCAAGGTTAGCCGGAGAGTCTTTCCGATCTTAGCAAGAACACAATATATATATATAATTAAGGTAAACAAACCAATTCACTCTAAAGCTGTCAATAAATAACACTAGAATAAAAAGGATTTACCTATTACATCTTTTAATGATTACAAATTTAACTTACTAATATTGATGAACATTCAGAATGAATTTAATATGCCAACAACATAAAAATACGGCATATAATCAATTATCTGAAAATGGAAACACAAAATGTCTTAATAAGGTTGGTTTAATAATTAAACTGAAGTTAATAATGGTAAACATAAAATTTGCATAGCTTAATGTATACATAATTAAAAAGAGCACATCATTCTTCCTTATGCTTAGAAAAAATAACTATATGTAATGAGGATAAAAAATTGAATAGTTTCTTTTATCCTTTTGATATTCATGAAATATCCTTGACAACATTGGTAGAAATTCAGGATGTTATTAAAATACTAGCAGCATGAAAGTATGACAATAACAATTATTAAATTAATAATCAATTTTCCAAGGATGGAGACCAAGAACTTTTTAATATCTTTGGTTTAGTAATCAAACAGTAATATACAGTATAAGTAGATTTGTTAATGACTTCATTTTTCCAGATTCATTACTAATACAGACACACACATATCTACTCCACTCACATTATTAGAAGCAGTAACTTATCAGTGATCACATGCTTGAATTATTAAATGTATTAAACAAGCATAGGAAATTATGCTATGATAATATTTAACGTAATAACATTCATTCAAGAAATATAGTAAAGTATTCTTGTAGAATCTTATTCAGTTTTGATAAAAGTAGATATTATATGCTATAATAGTCTGGAGATTATTGTTCATCATTTTATTATTCAACATAATTTATGACCGAAATTGAATAATTATTAAATATTGTGATAAAATTTATAGAGCTTTTTAAAACTGAAGTTTCCAAAGTTAAAAACTCATTAGTAAAGTTGTTTCATAATGTGTAATTATCCAAAAAATAAGATGCAAAAATATGACTATTTTCATTACAAACAATTTGTACTTTTGTATTGTAATGTATTTTCTACCAATAAACATCACATGATCACCATTTCTTATGCTTGCTGTTAACTGTTATTAAAACAGGCAAAACTATATGTATTGCCACTCAGTGCAAGCCAGAGTAATCAATGGATGCCAGAAGGCTTGTGCATAAAATCCCCATCTAGTGTTTATTCATCCAATATCCTCAGACTAGTTTCTGGCTTGTGGCCTTCTTCAGTGAGGAGTCTTGGATCTGAGAGCATTGCACCTAGATCTTAAGATTTAATGCAACTCACTGGCAGCCACATTTTATCTCTACTTAAGTACAAAACTATGAGACTTAAATTGAAAACACTATAATATTATTAGCAGACAAGTTCTTCAGTTGTTTTGACATTTTTATGTCTGTATTGAGTTTGAAATCCTATTTATAATTGAATGGGTTGGACTTATTCATTTTAACTTGACAAACTTGCAGTCTCAGAATGTATATAGAAATATTTTAAGTTGTTTTTTCTTTCATAGCTAAATTAATAACTTTCATTTTATTACTTAAAAATACTTTATGATTTCTTTTAAATATTATAGCTCTTCTAGTTTTATGCAGAGAAATCATTTTATTAAAGATACACTATTCTATATGAAAATTGGAGGAGAGAGGGGATAATAAAAAAATCTGTTTTTTCGATGAAATTAATAAACAAGATCACTTTAGAATGTTGTTAGATTGAATGAAGACATTCCAAAATAAAATTTTTTGCTGTCATAACATGATTAATACATATTGGTAAAATTTATTAAATTTGCAAATTTTAGTATTGGGGGGGGGGGGGGGAGTTAGTTGTTATTTATATTTTTTGGAATATCATATAATTGAGGTTGTTTGGTTAATATAGGCATATCCTGGCTTCATTGAAGTATATGAAATTAATTGTAGATGATTAATATATTAAAATGAAATACAGTTTTCCTCTTCTTTTGTTTTATTTTACTTATCAAATTAATTTTTAAAAATCAACTTACTTTCATAAATCTATTTGTAGATATAATGACAATAATTATTTGTTTTAATTTAAATGTCATATTTTAAACATAGCAAATATGTTTTTAATTAAAAAATTTAAATATGAAAGTAATTATTTTACTCTAACTTTAACTGAACTTGCAAATGCTATTCTATCATTGTGTAAAACATGACACATTTATATAGTTAGCAATAAAAAATTCCAGAAATACAAAACAGCAAGAAAAATGAAAAAATGGTTAAGATCACATACAATATCAAAAATCTCTTTCGGTTGATTTTGAGGTTGAAACTGTTTTGTAAGAAATTGTAAATATCACTGCTGTATGGAGAGTTTTTGGCTCTGTTTTAAATTCTAAAAATCTAAGTTATTTTCAAGAATTCCCACTTACTTTATTTTTTTAAAAAGAACAAATTAAAAAACAGCATTAGTATTTCATTGCAGCATTAGTAGCGGACCAAGATGATTTTTTCTCTCTAACATTGGTGAGAAGTTAGTGACGTTGAAGCATTAGCAATAACAGTTTTTATTCTTATAGTTTTAATAACATTCTAAGAATTCTTCTTTTACATTTTGTGATATTCGACATTTTGAGACTACTTTGAGAAATATTTATTTCAAGGCTAAGATAAAAGAATAGATTCCTTAAACTTTTTTGCTTACTTTCTGTTAATATATATTTGTTTCATTTAAAATTTACTCGGTGAAAATTTTAATAATGAATGAAAACTTCACTTGCAATTTTAAATAATTTTTGATGAAAAATGGAAAGTTATATTTCCCATTAAAAATAGTCACAAATGTTGCTTACTTTATATTATTTAGATATTTTTATAATATTAATATTAAATTTTAAAAAATTACTTTTTAAAAAAATGTATGTGCAACCATTTCAGCATCTGAGGTAATTGCTTCACCTAATTAATCCTATTGTTATTCTTTTTCATCTGCTCCAGTGGTTGTAGCATGATCTCAGTGATCCTTTAGCTAAACTAAAAAGAATATTTTAAGAAGTTCTCTAACTCAATTAGGCTATCAAATACACTGTTATGAATTGAAACTATAATCATTACATTTTTTTGATGTAGTAAATATTATAAGTGTATTTGGTGATGACAGATATAAAGTTTTAATTGTATCTGTATTTTTCCTTTTTATTAATCATCTAGATATTATTAAAGAATATAAAATTTTTGTTACAAGTACAAAGATATAATTATGTCACTATAATAATCATATTTACAAATTTTTATAAACTTGACTACAGAAATCTTTCTTCCTTTAAAACTTTTGGCATAATATAAAAACTTTTATTTCATATCTTCTATTAAAAATTTGTTGAGTTAATTTTTACAAAATTTGCCCTATATTATATTCATATTATAGTTACTATCATTAAAAATCACTCACTACTTAGACAATCCCAATAAACACATTTTAACAATAAAGGTTATATATAGTTATTATATATTATTAATTTATTTTCATATAAGGGCATATTCCATAGATAATTTGTATTAATAATAATCTATCATGTAAAAAATTTTCTTTCAAATATTTTATAAATTTGTTTGTAGATTAAATAATCATATAATTTTTACAAATTTTCCTTATGTTATAACTATATTCTCTAGTTATTATATTATTAATTAAATAAAAAAGTAAGATAAAATGTAAATAAAGCAAAAAAAAAAGAACATAAAATGAAATTTCCAAATTGCAATATTGAGGAAATGACATTTTATTAATATAAATAAGTTTTATTTTTCATCATCATCATTATCAACCTTTCCAACCATTATAATTTCACTGCAGTATGAAGATCTCTCTATGTTTAATACAATTTTTATTTTATTTCTAGCCTTATTTATCCACATCACAGTAACAAACTTCTTTATTTAATCTATCCATCTCACATGTCTCTGTCTAAGTCTTTTACAATTTCTGTGAATCCAGTTTAAGATTTCAACTGTCCATCTATTATCATCCTCTATCCAGATCACTTTAGTTTCTTAATTCTTTCAATGAAATCAGTAATACCTGTTTGCTCTCTTACCCATGAATTTCATTTTCAATTATTATTTCTAACCATACTTCATTGTCTGATGTAAAATCACTGAATTGGTCTTCTAATTTAAAGCCCATACCTCAGATTTATAAGTAAGAACTAGTTAGCACACATTTATTAAAAATCTTTCCCTACACGACTTTAAAATATTCCGATCTTTAATATTATGTTAATTCTACCAAAATCACTCAATTCAAGTTTAACTTTATGACTAATTCCATTTATAATGTTTCCATCTGTATTAATAATTGGACAATTGTATTTGAAGTTGTTAAGATCTTCTAATTCATAATTATTATACTGTAATTTCTTCTTTTGAAAATATCAGTTCAACATTATTTGAGTCATTTTAACATTTATCTTTAGGCCTATTATTTTTACTTTCATCTATGGAGGCACATATTTGCAAAATCTAGATGACTTACATAATCTCTATTTACTTTTAATCTTTTAGCTTCCCATTTGAGTCCACAAAATACTTGTTTTAAAACTGTTACAAATTTTTTTAGATATGAAGTCACAACTGTCTCATACCTCAATGGTAATCTGTTTAATATAACAATATTATTGAATACCACATGATCACTATCTCCCATGCTTGCTCATAACTGTTGTTAAAATAGGCAAAACTTTCTCCATACAGTAATGCCGCTCAAAGTAAGACAGAGTAATCATTGGATGCCAGAAGGGCTTGTGCATAAAATCCCTATCTGTATGGAGAGAGTTTTGCCTATTTTAACAACAGCTATGAGCAAGCGTGGGAGATAGTGATCATGTGATGTTTAAAGGTTTAATACCAATACTGCCTAATAGGAAGGTGGTGTCTATGGTTGTTAAAGAACCAAAGACACCAAAATGTATGGGTGCTGAACTGAGTTCAGACCCATATGATTAAATAAACTATTGAGCTTAGATTGAAAATATTTGTGTTTTCAATTTTCTCATAGTTTTGTAGTTATGTAGAGATAAAAGGTGGTTGCTGGAGGGTTGCATTAGATCCTAAAATCTAGGTGCAGTGCTCTCAGATCCAAGGCTCCTCACTGACAAAGGTCACAAGCCAGAAACTAGTTTGGGGATATTGGATGAGTAGGCACTAAATAGGGATTTTATGAACAAGCCTTCTGGCATCCATTTGTTACTCTGTCTTGCTTTGAGTGGCACTACTGTATGGAGAGAGAGAGTTTTGCCTATTTTAACAAATATTATTGAATCTTGATTGTTGCATTTTGATACATATTCTTCAGAATATGACTATTTTGAATCTATATTTTGATGATCCAATACTTTAATCAATAAAGAAATGCTTATAGAATCAAATAACTTTTCATAATCCACAAATCCAAAACAATGGCAACTCTTTTCTACAACTTCTCTCAATACATAGATGTGATCCACTGTTTTAAAACCACTATTAAAACCTGCTACTTTTTTGATAGATTAAAATCAAAAATTCACTGTAGACATCAAGTTAATAAATAATTTGAGAAAAATTTTGTATGGAAATGATAAAAGACGGATAGGTCTGAAAATTCTAATATATTCTTTGACATCTTTTTTAAATATCAAATTTACTATAGCTTAATTCCAATCGTCTTCTATGTCTTTTTCTTTGGCGATATATATATATACAGTATATTCAATTTTGTAATTTATAAATTTCATTTTCTTTCATTTTTTGCCATATATATATTTTCTGATTAATTAAAAATGTACAATCCATGATAATGAATAATTCTTAAGAAAATGACCTAAGTACCGTTTTCATTTATATAAAGAAAGCTGTTGAAAAAGAGTTTTTACATGATTTTAATCAGTGGATGGGGCGTTTTGATAAAAGAAACTGAATGGATTATTTTTATTAATTAGAACACATTGTATCATTTTAATGAAAGCTTAATTATCCCGATAGAGAGAGAATATGGGAAAATAGAGGGGGGAAAAGAGGTAGCATAATTGCTGAGAGATTCTTGACTTCGTTTACGGAGAAGCTACAGTACATCACATCACATGTTTAAGGAGAAGCCACACATGTGGGGAAAAATGCCACTATTTTATTTAATCTTCTAACTGCCATTTTTAAGTTTTAAGAAAAGATAATTGTGGTAAGATTCTTATAAACTTGTATATGTATTTAATGCCACAAACAATATTGTATTTATTTAGGATTATTTAATTATGTGACTTGATCTTAATTGCTTGTATTGATAAATATTTAAATTGTCCAATAAATTTATATAACATAATTCTAACTACGTAGTTATAGTCTTTTAATGTAAAGATGTATTTTATTAACATTTACATTTTAAAATTATATGAAAGCTAACTAAGTCATAGCAGCTTATCTAAATAGGACCACTAAAAAAAAAGAATACTGCCTTGAACGTTAGTAATCATGTAATGTTCAATTTCTTCGGCTGTTAGTCAACGTTTTAAAAATTTGGAAAGCAATTGATTTTAATAAAGAAAGTTGAAAATGAAGATAATTTTTTAAAAGCATTGAAGAAAGAAAAAATAAGTTAAAAATAATTGTTGATTTTCTGATTTTAAATTAAAAAAACTGCTATGTCCGGACCTTTCAAACAAATTGGAATCAGGGCCTCAAAAGAAGGGAAATCGTAAATCAATAAGAAGCCTTCAGACCGTAGTTTAATTAATATAAAATTTATTACAGTAAGGTTAAATAATAATTTATTAAGTGTAAGTTTGAAACAAAATTTAATTTGGGGGGTAAATTTTACAGTTTTTTCAAAAGACAGAAAGAAAAAAAAAACTTAAAAGGGCCGAAAATTCTATTTGTGTGAAAAAGTGGGAGGAGGGAAGGGGGGGGGGGGGGTTTTTTTTTTTTTTTATTATAGCTTACCGTGTTGACTTTTTCCTGGTCTGTGGCTTAATCTCCTTTTTAAACAGTTCTCAGGAATATCTCTAGTCAAGAATATTTTATTTTCTATATTAAAGCAGCTTTCTTAAAAATAACTAATTAGTTTTTTTATTACCTAAAAGATTTTTTATTTATTTTTCATCTCGCACCTTCATTGTGTTTTGAATTTTGTATTCTGTTATTAATCCACTCTAATTACTGTCATACAATATAATATTTGTATAAGTTTATAGTATGAACACTTTTTAGTATGTTAAATGTATATGTGTACGAATAGATAGTATAAATATTCCATTATTGGCTCGTAATTAAGAGCATTATCTTCTCCCGAGTCCCAAATATAATCTTTAAAAAATGAAAAACCATTTCTTTATTACTATTTTCCACCTGTGTCTTTGGGATATTCTTATGCTTGTTAGTAGTCAACTTATTCTGAAATTGCATTTTCATTTGTATTCTCAAAGTAATTTGAAAATTTATAGTTTCAGTATAGCGTAGTCCAGTGGTGGCCAACTTTTGTGTTCATAAAATCTACTTTTTATTTTTAAAATGTGTTGCCATCGACTTGTTGTCATGGGCGTAGTCTAAGTGGAGGGAGGTGTGAAATACATACTATTTTTATATATCTACCTAATAAAAAATAACATTTATTTAACGGGCCAAAAAAACTCATGTCCAAGGGAATTAAAGCAACATGAGTAATTATTAACAATATTTATTAATTCAAATTAGCTACATTAAATCGAGATTAAAAATATTATTTTCAATAATTATACAGCTTAGTGGATTTCACCTATCTAGAATTGAAAAAAAAATTTAGAACAAAAATCAAAATAACCAAAAAACTTGAAAATCTTGATTTAATTTGTTTGACTCATTACCAGCAGCTCTTGCCAGATTGGCCTCGCGGTCTACCAAAAATGGCTTTGCGATCGACCGGTGGATCACGATGGACTTGTTGGACACCCCTGGCATAGTCTATTCACCAAGTGGTGTTCTTGGTAGTGTTAACATTTGTTTTTGTGGATATAATTAATATGATGATGGAAATAGATACTGGGAATTGTATGAATGGATTAATAATGTTGGTGAAGTATTATGAAATTGACAACTTCTTGCATTATCACATTTGTTCATACTTTGCATAAACTGCTACTTTCTCAGTAGTCCTGTTTGCTTCAGGATAATATGATAGTATGCAAACGTGTTTCACCTTCCACTTGATTATGAAATCTTTAAATTCAGTGAAAGTAATCCCTAGACATTATCTGACCCCAGAATTCCTGGTGATCCAAATTTTTCTTAATATCTGAATATTTTAGTTAAACTAGTATTTATTGCTAGTGTATATCCCATTCACTTTGAGCATACATTAATAACAGTCACAAAGAATTATTTAGAATGCTTTTCATAGTTCATGTACACTATCAGTTTTTGGTCAAAGTCTATTTCTTGGCAGTGTATATGTCATGTGTAGTCATGATATTTTATTTCTTTATATACATTTCCAATGTTAGGTCCGCACACACAACTGAATAGTATGGCTTTAGTTCTGAGAGGATGGGAGTTTTATTGCCAATTATTACATTTCCTCGATTAGTTTATAGTTGCTCCTATTATTTCCACCAGGATATATATATATGAAGGCTTTGAGACTATTTACTGAATGCATTCTTTATCCAATTTATAACCATCAGATAGCCTGTATTGACTTTAGTTCAAAATACTATGGTTTTACAATTGATAATTTTGGCTCTCAGTAACCTACATAATTTATTTCTATCTTGCTATTTTTTTTTATATTAGGTACTTGAGATAATATGTCAGTATATTTTGTCTTTTCTAAATTATTATAAATATATACTGATATCAGATTATACTAGTAAGTCGATCTAGAGTTTAAGTGATTCATTAGTGCCTTTTTCTTTGAAAATATTCTTAGTAGTTGTTAGTGATCAGGTGATTATAATTTATTTTCATTTTTTGACATTGTCTGGAGATGAATGCTATTGGATTGTTCACTATTTTCTAAAGAGTGATTAAGTTTTGCTTCAATCCTATAATGTGACATGCCAATTATTAAGTTTATGTCCAAAATATTATCAAAATGAACTTATGAGTGGCTACATGCTAGCATGCTTTTGTTTTTTGAGAAGTGTTCTCTTGTAACTCTTTTCAGTTCTACTGCTGACTGAAGCAAATCATATAAGAATCTGAAATTTCTCAAAAAAGAATTCCCACAGGAAAGCTTGCAATTCTTTTACATTCTTTGCTCTCTGAGCATTCTTGATTATTTTAAGGATCAGGTCCTTTTCTTGCATTTGTAATATAGTCCAAAAAGTTAAATTCTTTTGCATTTCAAATCTATTTTTTAGAGTTCAATATAGTTTCAAATTTTGAGAATCCTTTATTGTTACATATCCTATTACATAAAGATTTTACTAAATTACATATTACTAGAATATCATAAAACTACAGTGTATTCATTCCATTTTAATAGCCCATCTGTTATAGTTTAGAAAATGACTGGAGCTGTTCTTATTCTAAGGGAAAGGCAATTGTATTTGAATGTCTTGGTTAGCATAATCAGCACATTTGGCATTTCCTCTGACCCTTGTATGTAATGAAAAGCTATGTTCAAATCCTGTTTTGGAAAAAGTTTTGATGCATCCAAACTTGCTAGAAGATCTTATATTTTGATTGGGATATAAACATTTATCTATGCTTTTGTTAGTTGTTGTCCAAGAGTTACGATATATACAGAATTGTCCTAGATTTTGTAATAATAACTGCAGGAGTGGTTCATGCTGAATTTTCAATAACTTCAGCACCTCCTTTTTTACCAGAAAATTAGGGTTCTTTGCCTTTTGCATTATGTGTTAAGCTTGAATGACTTAGAAATAATCGGGTTTACCTGCTTTCGAAGTTTGATCTTAACAGGTGTAGTATTTATTTTTCTTTGTTCAGATCCAAATAACTTAAGGAATTTAGTTTGTTTCACTTTCATTATTGATTTTATTGATCTTTATGCATAGAGTTACAAATCATTCTCTTCATTATGGAATTTAAATTGTCTTTTACAATAAATTTAACTTTTTTCAACAGAAATTTCTTAATCTTGATTATTATTGTAATACCTATGATGGTAACAATGAGATCTCCACTTGTCGTTTTGGCTTCAAGTTATGTTTTGTTGCTAACTTAGGGCTATTTTCTATATTTTTAGTTAATGAAATCCAATCTGTCTGAAAGATGAGAGACATCCAGCTTCTCTAAATACTTTCATTGCTATAGGTTTACTTTATCTGGTTTCACTTTTGGGAACTTTTTTTTTGTGTATATTTTATTTGTTTATAGTATGATAAACTTTTGAGTAGTTGCCTAGATTTTACATTTTGCACTTTTGTGCTCTGCACTTCTGCAATAGTAGCTTTCTAATTTTTATTTTTTGAAGCTTGATTTTAGAATTTTTATTTATTTGTGATCTTTTTCTACATTGAATTGGTGAGACTTCTATATGACTTGAGACTAATCTATGCACAGTCCATTTTTTGAGTAGTTGTGGTTACATGTTTTCATTGGCCATATTCCATAGAAATTGTTTCAACAGTTCCTTCAAGTAATCTCTGCACACAATTCTTTGCCAAATCTACCAGAGAGCATTATAATCTATATTTTTTCTTCTTCATTTGCCCTCTATTATATAAATGAAGATAAATTATCCCAAAATTTAAGACTACAATGATTGCTCATCCATTTCCCCAATTCTGCAGAGGATACATTTTCAGGATCTTCATATTGCCCACTAATTGAGATAATATTAATAAAGGGATAAGGAACGGGCTAGGATAAAATTGAAGCACATGGCCGAATTACGAGTAAGGCATGGAAACCGGCGACCGTGCCCATTTGACACTGATGATTTGGTTTTTGTTAGAAAACCTCACATTAGTAATCCAATCCAGCATTAGTATAAATTTTTTTTCTCTATATATGATGGTCCTTTCATCATACAAAAGAAAAGTGGTCAGAATGCATTTGTCCTGAAGAATAAGTCGGGGGTTTATGGATCATACAATGCCCAGAGTCTCAGACCTACCAAGCAAAAGATCGATAATGCTAGGGTAAGTATTATAGTAGTAATAGATCAGTAGACAGAGTACAGGGCAAATGTTCAGCCGGGTTTCTGAATGGGTTATTTTGAATGTTTAAAGATTTAAGAAAAAATAATAATAGCAAAGAAATGCTTTTTTTTTTTTTTTTGTGGCATGATGGTCCGGTTGAACTGGATGCTTTATCTGCTTCAAAAGTTCCATTGCGAAATTAAAACACATTTTATATTTTTATAAATTTTTAAGAGAAGTGCACTAAGAAGATATTGATATAATATATATATTTCTGGCACATGTGTATAAATATACAGGTTGAATTCAAGCAAATATTGTAAATTTCTTACTGTCAAACTTATAGAATGACTTATAAATTTTCATCTTATTTTAAAATACCTCAAAATTTACATTTTGTCCAGGAATAGGTGTTGATCTTTTCTGTGTATTGATCCATAATGTTGTCACAAATGTGTACATTTCTAAATATAGACATTATTTCACGTTCAAATGAGAATATTTAATACTTAATGCATTATACTAATTAAACTGTTCAAGTATACATCTTATATAGTGATAAGCAAATAATAGAAGAGATTTGATTTAAGGCACTGGCTTATTTATCCCTTTATTGACATAATGAATACCTAAACATTGTTATGGATAAGCTTAAGTTTTTTCCTTTAGCCTTGTTGAATAATTATGGATGTCATCTAAATACAGGTTGATGTTTTTCACATGTTCTTTTAGAAATTTAATTTTTTAAAACCAGAAATACATTGTTTTTTAATTTTAAAATGTTATATAATAGTCTTGTATTCCAGAATGAGCATAATGCAAACATATATTCACACACAAGCATAGTGAAAATATAATCATTCCTAAGCTATTTATACTTACTACTAATATATATGCAAGGCATGTTATTTTCACTAAAAAACATTTTTAAGGAAATATTTTTGATCAGTGACTGAACTTTATTGCATAATGATTGTCTCAAAAGATAAAGGAAAATGAAATGCGAACTTTTTAAAAAACTAAAACAAGTCATAAATTGTTATTCTGTTTATTTGTGTATTTATAACTTAATTGACCTTTAGAATAGGATTTTTAAAACAGATCTTGTATTATTTTCAAAATTATAGGAAACATCAAACTGAAAATATTTTGTATGTGGATGCATTTTATAATGACAAACTTAGACATAATATTGTCAGAAAAGACATCAATTGACAATTTTAATAATTAATAATCTTATAAGCATTAAATGAATAGCTTAAAAATTTTTTTAATTCAAACATCGAATGCATATCCAGATGCTACTATATATATATATTGAAATAATATAAATACCCTTAATAATTTGCAGAAATTGGTCTAAAGTTCGTTACCCAAATAGATATCTAGGAAATAAATTATTTAATTAGGTTATTACATATTTACACATGTGGATACATTATATTATTTAAGGGTGCATTTTGCAGCATTAATCATAAAATAAGTTAAATTCAGTTGTAAATATATTGTAAATACTTTTTTTCAGATCGAATAAAGTTTTGTTTGCAGTATTAAATCCTTAAAGAATTTATTCATTTTCACATTTGATTCAATTAAATATGTTTTTCAAAAAGAAGTGGAGTTTATGAATTAGGTTTAAGAATATTTGGAAGTGAAAAACAACCTAAACTAGTTTTCAATGTTATATAAGATAGTATATACTTAAATATATAAAGAAATTTAAAATCTATTGCCATATATATTTCTTATCTCTTAAAACTGTACAGGCAATAATTCTTTTGTTCAGGCATTCGCTTGTCTGGCTCTCTGTATGCCAAGCAATTTATTCAAGCCTTTAAGTAGCACTGGAAAATCTAAAAGCTAATGAAAATTGTAATGAGTAAGTAAATATGTAAAAAGTTCTAGGATCTCGTTGATTTCTGCTTCAGTTTTAAGTGATATCCTGATTATTGCCTCTCATGTTAATTTATGATTTTTGGTCCTGTAATCATCAATTGAAGAGGTTTATTAAATTTCAATAAAAATTAATAATACTGCAAATGTTTTATATATCTATTGCAAGAGATATAACATTGTTGATAATATTCGCAGTAGAAATATAAAAATGTTGATAATATTTAAAATCTTAAAATTAAGAATAAAGTCATCAGGACAAGTATATGCTGTAAAGTAAATTTTTATAATATTGAGCAGTTTATGATCTGGATTAATGTGTAATTTTCAATTTTTGATTTCCATAAATAAAATAATTTCTTGACTGAAGAATCTAGTATATAGATAATCAAAGAATAAGTTGTGAACTAGCAAAGGATTATGAGATGAAATGTTTTTAGATGGATCATGCTAAATATTAAAACATGAAAGGATTTTATATATTTCATATTACAAAAAAGAAAATATGCAATTAGTGGTGGCAGATGTTAAGTTGCTGTGGAGAGTCCAAATTATATACAGAGCATTGGTCATTGTTCTTTTTCAGCTCATAGCAATGAGACTTAATGAAATAAAAATTGGAATTTAAGCCAAAGATGGCCATGTTTATTGCTCTCTGCTTAAGAACACCTGTTTGCCAGTCATTCATAAATTCTTTGCTAATAACAAACTGTAAATCTTACGTATATATTTCCTTTATTGCTTTAGCTTCAGTATAAATCAATTTTGAATTTATTGTTGCATATTTGGTTTGTACAATATCAGCAATTGTAATCGCAAATAAAAAGTAAATATTTTGTAAATTAATCAATTAGCTGGTTTTGTAAATAACTGCTTTTAAGTAAAATGAAATAAGACGTCAATACCTGTTGATGAAACTAGAAGCAAGATAAAGATGAAAGTGTTTTAACAAATTTTTATCAAAATGAACTAATGTGATAAAAAATATTCCTGACTATTTACCATTTGTATTTTCATGAAACCGTGATAAAGAATATCTATAATATGTTATTAGCAGTGAAATTTATGCAAATGAAACTGTCCAAACAAATTACTTCAACATTTTTGTTTTGCTCTCTGCTTAAGGACACCTGTTAGCCAGTCATTTACAAATTTTTTGCTAATAACAAACTTTAAATCTTATGTATACATTTCCTTTATTGCTTTAGCTTCAGTATAAATCAGTTTTCAATTTATTGTTGCATATTTGGCTGCAGAAAGGAGTTTGCTATTAACTGAAAGGAGACAGACCCTTTGATTCCTCTTGGAGGCCTTAAAGGAACCGAGCAGGGCAAATTTCTAATGTCCACTCCATACGTTCTTGTCGTTGCAGCTGTTATTAATATGTGTTTATTCATATAGTATATGAACATGGATGGGCTGCTCACCAACATGCATTAGCCAGCGTGGTGAGTTTATTGGCTTTTTACCTCCGAGTTTAAGATCAAGAAACACCATGGTCTTTCTTCTCAGTGCCTGATAAGGCAGAATGAATGTTTGTGTAAATGATAAATATTTTTCCAATACATATATGCAATTATGACAGACAGAAATAAAGCATGGCCCTTATTCCCAGGAGGCTGTAAAGTCACCAACCAAGGCAGCGGTTGGTGGCCGAAGGCGGAGGGTGCTAAGAATCCCCTGATTGCGGACCCAGGCTGCCATTTGATGACAACTTTTTATTTAGGTACTTACAACTGCAGATCACTTTCAAGTGAAGGAAGATTGCAAGAATTAGAAGAAAGGTGAAGGAAGATTGCAAGAATTAGAAGAACTCTCTTATATTAAATGGGATATTATTGGACTTTGTGAAGTTAGAAGAAAAGGTGAAGAGACAATTGATTTAAAAAGTGGACATATATTCTATTATAAAGGCACAAATATTGGAAATACAAGTGGAGTAGGATTCATTATAAATAAAAAGTGGAAGAACAATATTGTGGAGATTGATGGTGTATCAGACAGAGTGGCAAGATTAGTTATACAACTTAATAGCAGATACCAAATGCAGATAATTCAGGTTTATGCCCCAACAAGTTCTCATAGTGATGAAGTAGTAGAAGATTTTTATATGGATGTACAAAAGGCTTTTGATCAGAGTAAACAACATTTTAAAATTGTTATGGGAGACTTTAATGCTAGAATTGGTAAACAAATGAAAGATGAAAGTGCTGTAGGTAATTTTGGTTATGGTAATAGAAATGAGAGAGGACATAGACTTGTGGAGTTTGCAGAAAAAGAAAAACTTTATATTATGAATTCTTTTTTTGAGAAAAATGCTAAAAGAAAATGGACATGGAAGCATCCAAATGAAGGTACAGCAGAATTGGATTATATTTTGACTAACAGGAAATACATATTTCAAGATTGTAATGTTCTTAATAGATTTAACACAGGAAGTGATCATCGATTAGTAAGGTGCAAGATACGTGTTAATGTAAAACTAGAAAGACAAAAATTGTTAAGAAAAACAATATTTACAGTTGATATTCCTAATCTTCAGAAACATTCTAATGAATTTAAATTAGAACTTACAAATCGGTTTCAAGTATTAGTAGATTTTGAACATGATTCAGATTTGAATGAAATTAATATGAAAATAACTGATACACTTTTAAAAACTGCAACAAAGATAGCTGGTAGAAAAAAGCAGCAATTGACCAATAAAATTTCTACTGAGACTAGAGAATTTATGAAGAAAAGAAGAAATATGAAGATATACAAAAATGATGCATTAAAAAGAATTGAATATCTCGAATTTTGTAAAATGGTGGGGAAAAGAGTTGAAAATGATATAAGAAAGTATAACTGTGAACTAGCAAGAAAAGCTGTAGAAGAAAATAAAAGTCTTAAGAATGTAAAACAACATTTTGGTATTGGTAGGAAATTTATATCTGCAATAAGAAAAAAAGATGGAATTATTACTAAAAAGAGAGATGACATCATGAAATTGGTAGAAAATTTTTATCAAGAATTATATAGTAATAAAGAACAAGTACCTCCTATATCTATTACATCTTCCGAATTGCCCAGAATTTTAAATGAAGAAGTGAGAAATGCAATTAAATGTATGAAGAAAGGAAAGGCTCCAGGTAATGATGGAATTATAATTGATATATTAAAAGAAGCAGGTGAAGAAACAGAAAATTTTTTAGCAAAGTTATATACCAAATGTCTAAATGATAAAGATGTACCAGATGATTGGAAGAATGCAGTAATAATATTAATATTTAAAAAAGGTGATAAAGAAGATATTAGAAATTACAGACCTATCAGCCTTTTATCAGTTTTATATAAAATTTTTACCAAGATAATTACAACTCGTCTACAGAGAACATTGGATTTCCACCAACCAAGAGAACAAGCTGGATTTAAAAGTGGTTTTAGTACAGTAGATCATATTCAGGTACTGAGAGAAGTTATAGAAAGGACAAATGAATATGAGTTGTCATTATGTTTTGGATTTGTAGATTATGAAAAGGCATTTGATTCTATAAACATTTCTTCAGTGATTAAAGCATTGGATCATCAAGGTATAGATCCAGGATATTGTCATATTTTAAAGAATATTTATAAAAATGCAACAGCAACAATTAGATTACATAATGATACTGGGAAAGTCAACATTGAGAAAGGTGTAAGACAAGGTGACTCCATATCTCCAAAACTTTTTACAGCAGTGCTGCAAGAAGTATTTTGTGGATTAAAATGGGAAACTAAAGGAGTGAAAGTAAATGGAGATTATTTAAGTCATTTAGATTTTGCAGATGATGTAGTTGTTTTTGCAAATAATGCTTCAGAGCTGCAGGAAATGTTGCAGGAGTTATCAGATGAAAGTAGGAAAGTAGGACTAAAGATAAATGTTAAAAAGACTAAAGTAATGTTTAATCGATTTGCTCAAAATGTGAAAATAAAGATTGATTATGATGAATTAGAAGAAGTTAACAGTTACAAATACCTTGGTCAGATTATTAATACAGATGGAAACATAATGGAGGAAATTAATCATAGAATTAAACTTGGTTGGAGTGCTTTTGGTAGAAATAACTTGATACTAAAAGGAAATATGCCTATGTGTTTGAAAAGGAAGGTTTTAACAAATGTGTTTTACCAGTTCTTACTTATGGATCTGAGACTTGGACACTCAATAGAAGAGCAATACAGAGACTTCAGACCACTCAAAGAAGTATGGAGAGATGTATGTTGGGAGTAACAAGAAGAGATCGAAAACGCAATGTATGGGTAAGAGAACAAACAGGTGTTACTGACCTCATTGAAAAAATTAAAAGATTGAAGTGGAGTTAGGCTGGACATATTGCTAGAAGAGATGATAATAGATGGACAATTGAAATTTTAAACTGGATTCCAAGAGATTGTAAAAGACCCAGAAAGAGACCACATGTGAGATGGATGGATGAAATAAGAAAGTGTGCAGGGGTGATGTGGAGAAGAAAAGCTAAAGATCGGAGAAGATGGATTAAACTTGGAGAGACCTTCATCCTGCAGTGGATTGATAATGGTTGATAATGATTTGTACAATATCAGCAATTGTAATCACAAATAAAAAGTAAATATTTTGTAAATTGATCAATTAGCTGGTTTTGTAAATAACTGCTTTTAAGTAAAATGAAATAAGATGTCAATTCTTACTTGCTGATGAAACTAGAAGCAAGATAAAGATGAAAGTGTTTCATCAAATTTTTATCAAAATGAACTAATGTGATAAAAAATATTCCTGACTATTTACCATTTGTATTTTCATGAAACCGTGATAAAGAATATCTATAATATGTTATTAGCAGTGAAATTTATGCAAATGAAACTGTCCAAACAAATTACTTCAACATTTTGAACAAAATATGCAATTGTAATAGCAAGCTGATTAATTTTTCTGAAAAACTGAAAACTAAATATTTCAAAAAATATGTCCTCTCATTTTACTAGTATTAATGAAAAAGTTATGTATGCCTTATCAGTTTGAGAAGTGCACTAATAAGTCTCACCCAATCAGTGAATTATTACTTCCAGTGATAAAAGATGCTGATGGATTTATCTTTGAGGAAAAATCCATTAAAGAAATTGAATCCCAATAATACAGTTGCACAGAGAATTGATGAAATGATTGTATGAATAGATCAGCTTTTCAGCAGTGTTGAAGTGAGTATAATTTTTTATTTATAATTGAATGAATCAATAAATATTCAAGTTTTCCCCAATTGATTGCTTTTATTCATTTTGTATGAAACAATGTGTCACATGAAATTTTATTATTTTGTGAATTAATTATTGGACTAATGAAATTTTTGAACAGCTCAATATTTATGTAAAATCGAGTTATTCTGAATGAATTGTGTTGGTATATGTATGAATGAAGCACAAACCAAGTGTGAATAAAATAGTCGTATTGTAACAAAAATTCTCAAACTAAGAACAAATGTATCATGGAGTCACCGTTGTCTTTGTTGCCTGTCTAAGGTAAAGTGCTAAAAACACATGTTTAAATTCATGAAATTACAATGGTTTAATTGAGCCCAAGGATTGCACATAATCTCTGCATGATGAAAACTATGTTCTGCTCGCTTAATTTGCTGTTACATATTCAAAAGTAAACAAATTAAATTTACATTTTCAGTGAACTGAAGGAGTTGATATATTTGTGGTACCTAAAAAATATTGGTGATTTGTGGAAAAACGTTACTTATGAGAAAAATATGAAAGACAAATCATGGCTGGTTTGAAATATTAACTTCTATTATGAAAAATGATGTGACACTAAATAATGACAATTTTTATGATTCCTTGAATAAAAATTTCAATTATTGCTTTAGTGAAGAAAGATAAAAATTGTGAAGAAAAAAACACTTAAATTGTCAATCCATTTCAGAGTCTTGATTTTGCTATTGTTATATCAAAATGGCGGATGAACTAATTGATTTATGGTAAAAATACTTTGTTCAAAATGACTTCTACATATTTAAAAAGTTAGTACAATTTTGGCTGTCACTTGAATTTACCTCCCTCTACATTTGCTTTAAAACTACTGCTTCTCTTTGCTATTTGTATAAGAGAAGCTGGATCTTCAGAAAGATAGGAATTAAAAACAAAATTCTGAAATAGTGTAATTATTGAACACTATTGGAAAGTAACTAATATCAATGTTTGTGGCAACATTATGTATAAATATAGGAACCAAGCCCATTCTCATATGCTTTACTATGTAGTTAATAAATATAATTTTTAAGTGTAAAAGTAGAAAACCAACTTGTAATTCATATATATGATTATATGTCATATGTAGTAATTAAGAAATATGTATATCTTATAAGTGAACAGCATTTAGGATGATTTGATTGTCACTATTGGACACCCAAATGTCTCTGGAACCAACTATATAAGATAGTGTACTAATTCAAACATAAATTATGAGCATACTGCGGAACATCTGTTCAAATTTTATTGCTGCTAATATTAAGTCCACAATAGTAATATTTTAAGCTCATTATACAGATATGTTTTAACACCTTGGGTGGCTAGAATATTTGGTAGTTTGGGCTGGTTGCACTATTTAAGACCCTTATGGCACCTTTAGCAATATCAGTTTGGATTTTTACACCCTGTTGCACTGAATCAGGGTTTTGGGATTTTGCAATGTTGTAGCAATCTAACTTGGTGAAATGCATTAATAAAGTCTTATTCTCAATAATAATATTTTTTGTATATCCTCTTGAACCATGAGTGGTACAAGTCTTAAAGTATCTATTATTACGTAATGGTAATTTATATTACTTTTTATAAATTAGGTATACACCCAAAATAATGATTTTATTACCCTGATGCCTAATAAGAAAAAATTTATATCATGAAAATAATTACTCTTTTTTAGTTTTGTTCATCTTTCATCAGCAAAATCTTATAAACTGAGACTTGAATCATTCGAAGTGAAACTGCTGTAAAGTGTTTTGACTGAACTGCATAGGAACAATTTAATCCATGTGTTTCTTTAACAGTTGAATTTACAGATTAACAACATAAATCATCACATTCTATTTCATACAGGTAGTTTGTTTTTTTCAATGGTGAGTTGGATTAATTCTTGAATTTATCATACTTTAACTGGATTATTATCAGGAATCAGTGCAGCTTTTCTTGGTTAATTAAGATATGTAAAGATAGAGCTGGAATGGTGTAATGAAGTTAATTTCATGTAGATCACTTCTCTTTTAAAGAGAATATCATTTCTTCATGTAACAACTATGCTAACTAGACACTGAATTAATATTTCTAGGATTTTATTCTAATAAAATTTAAATCTTATACATGAAGTCAACTATTTTTAAAATATTCCAACTGTTTGTGTAGATATATAGTTCAATAATCGTCTTCACAATTTTTTATTTAGTTTCAGCCAATAAAATGTTGGTGGTCAAGAGGTCAGCACAGCCGCCTTTTAAGGAGTTGTCCTGGGGTTGGGGGGTTCGTTTTTGGGGGGGTTTTTTAAAAAAAAAAAAAAAAATTCTGTTAGTATGTTTACAGCTACAGCCATTTTAATTGATTATCAAATATTTTTGAACAACTTAACCACTTCCATCCAAACTTTGTCTTAATGCTTTCTCAATGTTGTATTTATCAAAATGTAGTTGTTAATCCCCCTTACCTCTGCAACTGCTATCAATGGCCTATTTTCCAAAAGGTGACAAAACAGACAATTATGATTCATAATAGAATTAAAGAAAAACAAAAATATTACCTTAGCAATATGAATTCATTTGAGAATACTACCATTTTGAAATCTAGTTATTAAGTTTTATTGTGGTTTAGTTTAAACCTGTTTTACTTGTTTTTTTTTTGTTTCCAGTGATTAAGTTTATAATTAATAAAACTTCTTTTACATACAGAAAGTTTGACATGAAATGCTAAGTCAAGAGCCATTGCATGTGGGTATGCAGGTTGTGTACGCACAAAGATACTTCATCACATGGATGGCAAAATGCCTAGATAATAAAATTTACATATAAATAAGAATGTTTACATTTTGGAATCATGTCATTGTTAGAAATACATTCTCAGAGTAAAATTTTTTATTGAAATATGGACTACTTTATTTAAACAATTGCTCACCATGATTTTTGAGGTTTGAGCTTGGAATTACATATATATTTTTCACCTTGCACTAAACTGAAGAGGCCTGATGTCATTTTGTCATGAAAATAAAATTTACATGTAAATGTTGAGATTTCTGTATCACTTTATTGTTAAAAACACATGCTCTTTAGTTAAATGTAAATACAATAATTTACTTAAATGTGACAGTTGATCAAGCCTTTAAATATACTGTATATACACTTGCCCAAGAGTGAACAGCTCTATGCCTATTTGTAGCTATAATTAATAAAATTTATATATAAATGAAAATATTTAGATTTTTCAATCTTATGTTTGAATATCATAATTTATGTAAAAATGAATACATTACTTTTAATGATTTATTGAAAAATAAAATATTTTAAAAATACTCTCAATTACAATAATTCTATATATTGTATTAATGTGATTTTTCACATTTCAATTGGTATTAGTCAGTTTAACCTAGTGGTAGAGTGTCCATTAGGATGATGGAGTCCTGGGATTGATTCTGATGTTGTGCAAAATTTTTTTAATAACTATATTAACCCTTTTTTTAGTGTGCCATACTATAATTTTATACATTTTATTGAATTGCTGTTTCTATTTTTAATATCTTTGTTTAATGCTGCATTATTGTTAATTGGCTATGTTAATTGTAATAACTACTTGTAATCACTTGATTAGAAAATATATATATATTGTAAGGTATATAAATATGTTACATTAATTTAAAATAAAATCTTAAAGTTCGCAAATAAAAATAAGGTATTAAAAAAAAAACTAAAGCTAAAATAAAAGTTTGTAACGTATATATTCGCACAGATGCTAAACTTTAAAAATTTTTTTAAAAAAAAAAAGTATTTGAAGTATAAAAAATTTAATAAAAAATAACGTAAGTAAAATAAAAAAGGTATTAATTAATTCCTGTAATCTGTAAGTGGAATGATTGTTTATTAATTGAAAAGCAAGCTAGCCTTGGGCCTGTGTAATTAAAAAGTCAGATGAAAATTAGATAAGGAATAAAGAATTAGCTTGTCCAATATAGAAGCAGCAAATAAAGGCCCGGACCATAACGAAAAAATGGAACAGTGACGTTTTTGTTCGTGGAATCCATAGGAGGATTATAAAAGAGAAATATTCAGTTTCCTGACAGTTTCCGGCTTGTTTTTGAGGGTCATGATAGGAGCACATATCACATCTCTCTATTTTAAAAATGAACGACTGTGATACCAAATGAACCAGCTAATGCTACCTCCGGAACATCTGACCGGTTTTCAAATAAAGACTCCGTGGAAATTTACATCAAGAGCAGTGATTCTTCTACTGTAAGCTATTGACATGAACTCTAAAATTTAAAAATAATTAAGAACTTTCGTTCAAGCTTATGAACTTCTATCTGACTTTTAAGTTTAAAATCAATTGATAATGTTTAATTTTATATGTTTTGCTTTTGATAAAAATCATTTCCATTTTTTTTTTTTTCTTATTGTATAAATTTTAAATGAGGAATTTAAGTTGGGTATAGAGTTGCATAGATGTTAGTAATTATGTTGCTGTTTCATATCGATTGGAAATATAGGTATGGTGTCATGCGCATCTTAGATGAATGCTATGGGTTTTTGTATTCCCTATGCAATTGACGTTATCGATGATTTTGTATTTGATCGGTTGTGTTTATTTTGGGAGTTTTACCGTGGAATCTGTGCAGCCGATCTATACTCAACATTATAAAAAATGTATAAAATTCATCTGTGCGAAGTATCTAAAGTTAAATTAAGTCGGGCTGAATGGCTGTATAGATTTGTAAAGTTATATATATAGTTTAAGGGAGGGTAATCTTAGGTTATTCGTTTCGTAGTTGAATTAGCTCAATGGATTGGATATATTTGTGTAATTAGTAGATGTAGTATGAGATCCGCTACGGGCAGGATTGCATATATATGCCACACACCTTCTGTTTGCCTATGGATGGGTTTGTAAGTCGGCAAAGGACCGCAGTCCATTCCTATGGAGTTTTTGTTTATTGTTCTACTCGCCAACAGATGTAGCATTCCTGTTGGTGGAGAGACAATGTCTTCTCTAACTCTACTTACTGTTCAGATGTACATTCCTGACAGTATAGTATTTTGTGTTGTCGTATTTTCATGCTACATTGAATACATAAATGTATCAGATGGATTGGCGCCGGTTTGACTGCGAACTTTTGGCCTAAGGTTAAATAAGGGAAAGAATATTTTCTTGTCAAATGCAGATCTATGTAGTCTATTCATACTCGACTCACTAAATAAATATTAAACTCATTATTGCAATCTATTTAAATGTAAAATTAAAGTTAATATAAAAATCTAAAATATTAAATTTATTCCTCAAAATTTAGAATGATTTTATATGTGCGTAAATAAATATTTTTATGTGTTAATTTCTGGCAGTGGCTTTATTTTTTATATTTAAGATATAAAGTTATATTTTATAATCTCTGCTGTTCACTGAGCTAGTGACTTGGGCTAACGATCTGAATATTTAAATAAAGTGGAATCTTAACAGGCGTATCTGCCTACTTTATAAATTTTTCTAGGCTCAAATGCCTAGATGGTGCCCATGTAGTGCAGATTGCGGTTAGATTTGATCTCCACTTCTTTTCGATCGTTACAACTGGCTACCCAACTTGGGCCGATCTTTAATAAACACGAGTGCCCTGAGAATTTTAAAAGTGAATCATGCCCGTAATATTTTTTCTGAAATTAGTATAAATATATTTGTTGTATTGACGTGGAGTTACAGTTTGAAATTTTGTCTTAAAGGTACTGCCAGTAAGAAAATGCCATATGTAAAGATAAATACGAGGAATAAAAAGTAATAAATAATATATAAACATAATTTAAAAAAAGTCTGTTTAAAATCTAATTGTTTA
Source organism: Epiperipatus broadwayi (assembly GCA_028023455.1). NCBI lineage: Eukaryota > Metazoa > Onychophora > Udeonychophora > Euonychophora > Peripatidae > Epiperipatus > Epiperipatus broadwayi. The sequence continues at coordinate 468,793 of JAQFVV010006286.1, read as the reverse complement.
ACTTGCCTAAATAATACTTAAAAGTAGAAAAAAAAATTGGAAGGAGGGGGCAGAAATTAGCTGGTAGTAAGGAATCATCAGTCAACATTTTTTTATCATTATATTTGTAATTACTGTTTTGTCTTTTAAAAAAAAGTTTTGTCCTTTGAAATTTCATATATAAAAATTTGTGTAAGTAATTACTAACACTAAGTAAACTTTTTTTTTTAATGTTTTTTTTTTTGAGGAAGTTTACTGATATGTAACGGTATATAAATATGCCGTTACATTAATTTAAAATAAAATCTTAAAGTTCGCAAATAAAAATAAGTGTATTAAAAAGAAAAAAAAACTAAACGCTAAAATTAAAATGTTTGTATAACGTATATATTGCACAGATGCTAAACTTTAAAAATATTTTTTTTTATAAAAAAAAAAAGTATTTGAAGTATTTTATAAAAAAATACAAGATTTAAATATAAAAATATTTTAATAAAGAAATAACGTAAGTAAAATAAAAAAGGTATTAATTAATTCCTGTAATCGTAAAGGAATGATTGTTTATTAATGAAAACAAGCTAGCCTTGGGCTCTTGTGTAATAAACAGATGAAAAAGATAAGGAATAAAGAATAGCTTGCAAATGCCAAAAGGCCAAGGAAAGTGACTTTTGTTCGTGGAACCATAGGAGGTATAAAAAAAACAGTTTCCTGACAGTTTCCGGCTTGTTTTTGGGGTGATAGCATATCACACTCTCTATTTTAAAATGAACTGACTGTGATACAAAAGAACCAGCTAATGCTACCTGGAACATCTGAGGGTTTTCAAATAAAGACTCGTGAAATAATCAAACAGTGATTCTTCTACTGTAAGCTATTGACATGAACTCTAAAATTTAAAAATAATTAAGAACTTTGTTCAAGCTTATGAACTTCTATCTGACTTTTAATTTAAACAATTGATAATGTTTAATTTTATATGTTTTGCTTTTGATAAAAATCATTTCATTTTTTTCTTATTTATAAATTTTAAATGAGATTTAAGTTGGGTATAGCTTGCATAGATTCGTTACGGTTAATTGTGTTGTTTTCATATTCGATTGGAATATATAGGTCATAGTGTCATGCCATCTTAGTTGAATGCTATTGTTTTTGTATTCCCTCTGCAATTGACGTTATCGATGATTTTGTATTTTGATCGGTTATGTTTATTCTGGAGTTTTGACCGTGGAATCTATGACGATCTATACTCGAATTATAAAAAAATTGTATAAAATTCATCTGTGGAACGTATCTAAAGTTAAATTTAAGTCGGCTGAATGGTATATAGATTTGTAAAGTTATATATATAGTTTAAGGGAGGGTAATCTTAGGTTATTCGTTTCGTAGTTGAATTAGCTCAATGGATTGGATATATTTGTGTAATTAGTAGATGTAGTATGAGATCCGCTAGGGCAGGATTGCATATATAGCCACACACTTCTGTTTGTATGGATGGGTTTGTAAGTCGGCAAAGGACGCAGTCCATTCCTATGGAGTTTTTTGTTTATTGTTCTACTCGCCAAAGATGTAGCATTCCTGTTGGTGGAGAGAAATGTCTTCTCTAATTCTACTTACTGATCAGATGTACATTCCTGACAGTATAGTATTTTGTGTTGTCGTATTTTCATGCTACATTGAATACATAAATGTATCAGATGGATTGGGCCGGTTTGACTGCGAACTTTTGGCCTAAGGTTAAATAAGGAAGAATATTTTCTTTTCAAATGCAGATCTATGTAGTCTATTCATACTGACTCACTAAATAAATATTAAACTCATTATTGAATCTATTTAAATGTAAAATTAAAGATTAATATAAAAATCTAAAATGTTAAACTTATTCTCAAATTAGAATGATTTTATATGTGGTAAATAAATATTTTTATGTGTTAATTTCTGGCAGTGGCTTTTATTTTTTTATATTTAAGATATAAAGTTATATTTTATTATCTTTCTGAGCTAGTGACTTGGGCTAACGATCTGAATATTTAAATAAAGTGGAATTTAACAGATATCTGCCTACTTTATAAATTTTCTAGGCTCAAATGCCTAGATGCCTGTAGTGCAGATTGGATTAGATTCGATCTTCACTTTCTTTTGATGTTAAATATTTTTAAGAAAATAAATTATTTAAAGCTTTCTATTTGTTATATATTGTTACATAATTTCCTGCTAAAGGAAAAGAATGAGTGTAACAAAAAAGAAATTAGAAAAGGCATGATTTTATTAAGCATTGGAAATTTGGGCTATCACAGCTGAAGATTAAACATATATAGAAGTGTGCAGTTTGCCCAGGATTTTCTCTGTGAATGTTGCCATTGAAGTAGGTACCAATGTGAACCTAGAGACATGCTCAGATTTTATTAATAGTTTGAATAAGCCATGAGTCATGTTATAATTTATAATAAATAAGTATATATAAGTAGGTATTCAAATGAATTCCATTATATGAACTTACATGTGAGGACTATTTAGTAAAATATTTGTTATTTAGTTACACAGAAAATAGCGTTATAAGTGCATATAAAATATTTTATATATTCTAACGGAATAAATTGATGCTTTTTTCATTTATTATAATCATTAAATAAAAGAAAGTCCAATGTGTGGTATAATTGCTTTTAAGAATTTATCAAATAATGTAAGTGTTAAAATTTCTTCCTTTAAAGTAAATCCTAAAAATTTTAGACACTTGGGTATATAATTTGACAACAAGAATAGGAAAAAGTTATCCTATTTGTGAACAAACATTTGAGGATTGAGAAGCTAGACTTTTTAATAAAAAGCATAATTTATGCATTGAATATCTTTGAACTAATTGAAACAGCTAAAATCGACCTAGAAAATCACAGGGAAGCCATCAAAGTCTGGTGGGTTATGTAAATAAAAAGGTAAAAATATAAATAATTTTACTTTTTTAATATTCTATTGTGTGTTTTGTTAAACAAAATTTTGTAGAATTCATTTTGTTTTAATTAAATAATTTTATTTCATGGATGGCATGATGGCTTTTGTTCACATGGTAAAAAACATTTACATATTTAAAAAAATAAATTATTTTACTTGCAAATATAGATATATTAAATGGTACAAATTGGTACTTATACGGTATAAATAATTATTTATTTATTGAACCAGTATTTGAAAAAACAAAATACATAAAAACTTATTTTTTCCAATTTTTTATTGCAAATCCATTATTATTATTTTTTGCAAATTCTGATTCAACACATGAAAATGCTAATGAAGAGCTGATTTCACATTAAAACAACTAAAAAATCTGCACAATCACTGCTTGTACAATTGTATTTCGCATTCTTACGGTTGCGGTGCTTTGCATATGATATTCATTGTAGGAGTTATAAATTAGAAGTTTTGGCAAAACAATGAAATGTAGCATATGGTGTTTTATTTTGATTTTCAAAAGACTAGCTCACATAGAACTAGGCCCTTGATAAATATGGTAGGTCATTTGTCTATCACGATCTGGTCAGCTCTGTTCATGAAACCAGGACATCAAAATTTGTCTTGCACAAAGATGCCTCATATCTATGCAGCAACACTAAGATACCTGCGTACTGTAAAAACAAAATCCTTTTAACAACTGATCATGTAAAATTAATAAAAATGTACTTTATAATTGTCACATTGCTTGTGGTTAATTACGCATTGCTACAATGCACTCATGTGACATGGAGGAATGAGGTTGTGTTGGATTGCATTGTAACCATTGTTTGGCTCTGACTAATTTGATTTCACATTTTTAAACAATCTCATGCTTAACTATTATCTTTGTTTCAAATATCATCTAGTGTTGATATGCCACTGGCATATCTTGGCATTATAATTATTTTGGGTCTTTATGATTTGTTTTCTGGTTTGGCATAACCTTCAGAAACTGAAAAGTGTTAATACGGGGAACGGTGCCCGGGGGTCAGTGTTCTCGCTTTTCCCTCACACATATAAACGAGACAAATTTTCCCATTTGTTGTTCTCTTGTTTTTGTTTTCTCCTTTTTATAATTGTTGTTTGGTGTTGTGTGTGTATTATTGTTGTAAATTGTTTTGTTGGGGTTTTGGTGGGGTTTTTAATTTTAATGGGTTAAATTTGTTTTTATGGGTAAATAATTATTATATAATATATATTAAATTTATATGATTGGAATATTATATTTAAATGATGAAATTAATGGATAGTGTTGTTTGAATAATGAGTATAAATGATTTTGGATATTGTTATGTTTTGTTATTATTCATAGATAATAATGTGTAAATTTAAATGTTTGATGATGAAAGGTAGATTTAGTGAAATAATTTAGAGAAATATTTAAATGATAGATTAAATCTGATTTTAAAACTGGTTTGCTGTACTTAGATATATGACACAATAGTTAGTTGGCATTCCATATTTTATTATTCTTTACATTTATTTCCATTTTGGGATGATCACAGCTATTTTTTATTCTGGTCACTTTGTGACTAACCTCTATTTAATTCCGTCCATCACATTTTCTTTGCACATCATCATACTTAATTTGTATCTTTTTTTTGCCTATTGAACTTGCACCAATTGTCAATGGTTTTTATTTTGCATATCAACTAGTTTTATTGTTTCATGTATCTATTTGCAATACTGCTTTTTTATTTTTGATCTGGTCATGCATCTCCAATCCTCATAATTTTTTTTTTGCTGATCTTGATTATTTTTAATTCCATTCATCTGAATTGCCATTTTTTCATTGGTGTTTATTATCTTCAGCCATTTTATTTACATTTTATTTAACTTTTTATTTTTTATTTGGCCAGTCATTTTTCATTAGTAGAATTAATCATTAATAGCATCACTCATGTCACCTGCTTTTGATGTTTTGGGGTTTTTCAATGTTTTTTTTACTTATTGCCAGATGTAGCTCTGTGATATTTGTCTGTTCTGTTAACCATTTAGTGTTTTCCAATTTTTAAGCTTCATTTTTGCTTTATCTCTCCTTAAAATTTATCAAACTTCTCAAAAAAATAGTTTTGTATATAAAATAGCAATGATTGTTGAGTCCATCCTTCAGCCACTCAACTTCACATAGTTCCTTTTTATTTCCAGTCCCACTTTTTCCTACCATGTGTGTTGGTTTAAATTTCTTTAACTTTGCAATTTTTTGCTATTTTAAACCAGTTTCTTATTTTTGGATTTTATTTTCTTTCATGCAGCACTGCCTGATTCTTATCAATTTTTATATTCTCAAATTTCCATCAGAATGGATGTTGTAGAGCTAATTGCAAAAGGTGGTTTTAAATGTAGCCATATGATGATTTGATTAGGCAACACTTGCATCCAGATGTAACCAGTTCCAAGTGTATAAGATGATGGCTTACTGAGCCAGTCATAAACAAAGAGAATAATGAGGGATATTAGTCTTAAGCCTATTACTGATAATGATAACTCCACAACAGTAATATAAATTATACAAATATAACACCTGAGATGGCTAGAATATTTGTTAGTTTGGGCTGGGTATACTATTAAGATCCAAAACAGTGTCACTAACAATCTACGTTTGAAGTTATACCCTACAGAGATTCTGTTTATCCTGAATCATAACTCAGTTGCAATATGGCACTACTCAACTGACTTTATATGCATAAATGAAAGGTGAATAAAGCAAAAATGTGTATAATAATACTTATTGCCAATAATAGTAATATGTAAGTTATCTACATTTTCAATGTGTAGTATAACACTTGTCAAGGTATCTATTCCCAGGTAATGACAATTTACATGACTTTTTTAAGAATTAAATAAACACCAAACATTTTTATTAACCAGATATTCAATCAAGAACAAATGTATTCAGTTCTTTAGTTGCAGTTTATATAAGATAACCAGAAGTATAATATAAATATACTTTAACCAAAGAATATTTAAAGTAGGTGGGTTAGTATAAATAAACTGATATGAGTTAAGGGTTAACCAACTATGAGAATATATATATATATATAATAATGAAAATAATTACTAATTTTGTTAATTATTGATGATGAAAAGTAGTTTATATAAAAATAAAACTGACACTTGAATCATTCTGACGAACAATCCTCAAGACTATTTTTATTTCCCATTGGCCAACAAAGTATACAGTTGTTATTGCTATACTTTTTTGGACTGGATTTCAACTGAACGATTATGATTCTTTAACAGTCGTTCAGTTTACAGATTAATTAAATAGGGCACATTCTCTACTTCATGCAAATATTCTAGGTATTTTTTTAGTGATTGGTTTTGTGATTTATTCATTAATTTGGATGGGACATTATCAGGTATCAGTAGAGCTTTTCTTTCTTGGATAAGACACTTGTAGGTAAAGATACATGGGATGGGTTAGTCAAGTTTTTTTGGATGCTCACTCATTTTTTACTTAAAAGCTGGACAACACCTTTTATTATGGAGTAACAATGCTGGCCATAGATGAAGGTCTAGGACTTCATTGGAATAAAATTTAAATCATATGCATATAAAGCTATTGTGTATTTAAATAGCAACACAGTGTTATACTATTCCAACATTTTGCATGTAAATAAGCTGTCTGATGATGATCTTCACAGAAAAAATTTTAGTCCACTTTCTACCATCAAATGGTGTTCTGTTTTAAGTTTACAGCCACAGTTTTTTATGTTATCAAGTGTTTTTGAACAACTTAAGCACCTTATCCAAACTTTATCTGAATCCCATCTTTATGTTTTGTTTATTGAATAAGAGTTTAGTTAGCTTTTCTTACAAATGTTATCAATGGTCTGATTTTTGAAAGACTGGCAGAAAAAAGATTTATAATTGGAAAAAAGAGCAGAAATTAAAAATATTTCTCGTTAGAAGACAAATTCATTTCAGAACCCTACTTTTATATAATTAAAATCTAGTTACATAAATTCTGTTGTTGAGTTGCGGGGGGCCCGGGGTGCTTGCGAAGTTCTGAAGAGATGAAAAAGAAACTAATTTAGTATAAGGAGGAGATCGAAACATTTTTAATGTGGGTCTGAGCCTACAAATGTTTCGCAAACTCTGATCTAATGCATTTCTAAGTTTGAACAAGTAAAATAAATTGTTTTATGACAATTGTTTAGATAATGAAACTCATTTGAATTTATGTTTTTTTCCTAGATTTGTTTAGTTAATCTGCTTTAATTATATGTAATATTCTCCCCCCAATTTAAATTTTAAAGTGCTACATGATGATTTTTGTTATCATATAATTATGGGAAGAATGTAATTTTAGAATTTTGTTTATTTTTAAATGTAAAATACAGTATTAATAATTTACAATAACATCAATATTACATAGATTAGCATAATTTTTTTTAATGTGTGTATATATGGATAATCTGCAGTAACTTAAATATTTGTTACAAATCAAAGTGTAAATATAATTCATGACAATTGGGCACACAAAAACAAGAATTTTTCTGAACTTATCTAGGTGTTATTTGCTGTTTTTTGTTCTATATTTTCTCTGAGTTTCCAATAATAGATTCTTTGGAAATTAGTAAAAAGCTTACAAAATATAATGAAGTTGGAGGTGAAGTGTTGAGAATATTAAGATCAAATGAATACTAATAAATATGTTTTAATATATGTGGTTTTGGAAAGAGAAACTTGATATATTTATTGTTATTGTAAGAAGGAATTTGATAAATAATGACATGATTTTTAGATTTCACTGAAATATGTTTGTGTTGAAAGAGAGTATGATGTAACAAAATGAGGAAAGTGAAGGTTTTCAAATTTTAACTATCACTATTTGATTTGTTGAAGAGAGAATCATTCCACCAATTACCATTATGTGAATCTTCTAGGTGTTTAATTAAAAGTATGTATTAATTAATTTAAAGCTACATGAATACTAATGTAGATTATATATGAAAAATGTACGACTTTCTCTACTTATTTTACAAATGAATATTTTCTTTTGTTTTTAATTTCTAAAGTTATTTATGAGATTGACTTTTTTAGACTTTGTAATAATTGCAAACTAGATCTATTTGCATAAATCTTAGGGCATTAAGTAAAAAACTCAATTGTTTTATGAAATTTGTCACCTGATAAACTTATTTCTTTAAAGCTTGTTCTAATAATTATTGAGTTTATCAAACTATTTTTGCTAACAAATGTTTTATCATTTCAACTATTATAATGTAAAGCAATATGTTTAATATTAATATATTTTTTATTTTATTTTATCTAGGTTCAAGATATCAAGATAAAAACTCTATTTTAAAATCAGCTTGTATTTCAAGATATGCAATCTTAGAAACCTGTCATCACAGGTGACCTCTTAGAGCATTATTACACTTACTATTGAAGATAAATATATTATAAAATGGTTACCATCTAATAGTTATATTTTTAACAATAAGATATGGATCATTAGCATCCTAAATTTGCCAGTAAGAATTATCATGTTTTTATAACAAAGATAATAAATATTCTTTAACAAAATATATTGATTTTATAATAGCTTTCTAATTCTTTATATCAAATAACAAATTTATGATATTAGAATCAGAATTATTATTATACAGATGTTTAACAACGGTTTAATAGTGTGGATATTTACATAAAAGTTTATTTTTTGTTTAATATTATAGTGGAATGATAAAGGATTTTAAAAATACATATTCTATGGATTTCTCTTTAAAGGTTTTTGGAATCATTACACTAACAATGTATTATAAAAATAACACTAACTTTATACAAAAATTTCTGTTTTTAAAGTAAGTAATCTAAAAATAATAGATTACAAGCAGTCTTGTTTTTAAAAACATTAGCAAGTCACTTCTGTCACAAATATTGATTCTTATAGTAAAAAAAATCAAGTAATACTAATTGCATATTGGAAAATGCATTTAAAATTTATTTGAATGTAAATATACATTACTAATTTAGATTTTTAGAAAATTAAAATAACCTCTAAAAAAACTTAGAATGTTTGATGAATCACATGGTAAACTATGTGTATATATATATATATCCATTATGAAGAAGAGTTTTTAAAATCCAATATTATTAGCAGAAGTGCCATAACCGCAGTCTCATAATATATATGATTATAAAGATTGTCAAAATGATTCATAAACATGTAAAAAATTGTTGTATGCTTGCAAGAATTTATTAAAAATGAAAATATTTATATTGAAGAGAAAAGAAAATATTGTTATGAAATGTACCTATTTTGTGACAAAACTATTGGTAAAATAACTTGGAAACAACATGGATAAAAAAAATTTCTTTATACTTTTTGTGAATTCAAGACATTGGCAAGTAGTTAAAAAAGTCATGATAAAGGGAAAACTGGATAAAATCATTTAAATGGATTTTATGTGAATTTAAAATTAATGGTCACACTTTATTATGACATAGAAGAAAACATGCAGAAAAAAATCATTAAAGTGCACTTTGTGGTTTTAACAGTTTTCAAAAATGTTTAAAAATTCAATGAAGAATACATATGGGAGAAAAGCCAGTGGAGTACACTTGGTGTGAATATAATGACTTCTGATAGATATTTATTACAGCATGGAAGAAAACATACAGAAGAAAAAACATTCAAGTACATATGTGAATATAAGATTGCTGAGAAAAGTTATTTATTACAATAGGAAGGAGAAACATACAAAAGAAAAACAATTTAAATGCACATTGTGTGAATATAAGAGTGCTGAAAAAAGGAATTTGTTACGACATGAAAGGGAACATAAAGAAAAACGATTTAAGTGCTCTTTGTGTGAATATAAGGCTTTTCATAGACACTCTTTAGTACTACATGAAAGAAAACATACAGGAGAAAAACTATTAAAGTGCTCTTGGTGTGAATATGAGACTGTTTATGGAAATGCTTTATTAGCTCATGAAAGGAAACATACAGGAGAAAAACCATTCAAATGCTCTCTATGTGAATATAAGACTAGTGAAAGAACAAGTTGGCTACGGCATGAACGGAAGCATACAGGAGAAAAACCGCTTCAGTGCTCTGTGTGTAACTATAAGACTGCTGAAAGAAGAGATTTGGAATATCATGAAAGGACACATACAAAAGAAAAACCATTTATGTGCTCTATGTGTGAATATGTGACTTCACAGAAACAATATTTACGACAACATATAAAGATACACACAGGAGAAAAACGGAAGAGATACTCCAGAAAACATGAAAGAACCCATACAGGAGAATATTCCAGATAAATGTGTGGGATGAATATAAGATTGAAAGTTAAAAAAACATGAAAGAAAACATGTTGTAGAAAAAACATGTAAATGTACTTTGGGTGAATGTAAGACTTCTGATAAAGAATATTTAATAAGTCATGAAAAAACACGTAGTGAAGGAAATACATGTTACATTCTAAGACCTGAAGGATTACAGACAATGAACAAAACTTGTTTTAATAATAACTTAAAAAGGCATGATAGAAGTCGTACTACAAAAAAATATTTCTTTAGCAAAGGAGTATTTAAATGCCGGTTGTGTGATTATAAAGCCATTATTGAAAATGACTGGAAAAGTCATGAAAATGATCATTTCACTGGTCAGGAGAGTCTGGAGATTGCTATTTTATTATGTTGAAAGTTCCAGATTTTTGTATGATTAATATTAAAAATAAACTTACTGTTCCAACAATGCTCTCTTTGCATATAAGGACAATGATTCATTAATCTAGCACCAAAAACATCCCAAGAATAAAAATCAGAAGTTCTTTATTTTTAAAATATACCCAAAATTGTTTTTACCATATATTACAGACAAGAAAATTTAGAGACCTCTGGTTTATGATTTAATTTTAAACATGGTAGTGGTCTAATAGGATTTGTTCAATTAATATTTATTATAAAATGTAGAACTATATTTTTTCTACATAAAAACAAGATGGTTACTTTCATTTTAGTAGAGTCTAATCTCATTTTTCAAAACATTTTACCTGGAAGAATTTTAATCTGATTTGAATTGATATGGATAACTTTTCAGCAAAGGGATGGTTAAATATCACAGCAAATGATCATTGGTGAAAGCCTAAAATAATGTCTACTATTCAAATAAAACTTAATGGATTCAATTGAGTATGAATTCCACAAACATTATTCAAACACGTCAGTTGATCTATGTGGAGAGATATAAAGCAGAAAGAAAATATTTACTTAAGATAAAGTCTTAAAAAAGACTATTTAAATATCTATAAATTTCTAACTTTAGAATAAAATGCTATTTATATTCATTATAAAAATGTATAATGAAATCATTCAATAACATTTTTTTGTATTATTAAGATAATGAATACATCAGTTTTACCAAGGTTAAAATGAGAACTATTTTATAAATCAAAACGAATGCAAAACTTGTTATTAGAATTGTATTAACAATTATCAATTTAAAGCCATGTTACTTATCTGTTTTATTAGCCATAGTACTAAAGAAGAGTTGATATTGTGAGAATCAAAAATTAGTTCCTAAAATATTTCATTTGGTAATGCTATAGAATTTAAGATTATTATTATTATGAGTTTAATTTCGTCATTATACATTTACCCCACAAAAAAATGTGAATATTTTTGTATAATAAAGATTTTACTTAAAAAACAAAAAAGTATATATGGTTTTGTTTTTTGTAATAAATAAGAATTTTTATTTTAAAGTAATGTTTATATACATTTTTAAAACTATATTTACATGTACATTCTAAATTTCTAATATGCATGTGGATAATATTTTGGCCTATTTCCATCATCTATCATTAAATGTGAATGTCAAGAAAATTTTAAACTTTATTTAATGTTTTCCAAATAAAAACAATCATTTGTCATAACACACATATTAGTAGAGAAAGGATAATTAAGTACACAAAAGGTGTTCTGAACTAAGTTGTGTGTTATTACTGTTTTTATTTGAAGAAAAAAATTTTCACTTAAAATTAATGAGATAGAGTGGAAAGAGTCCAAAAGTACTTGTGAGTTTTCAGAATGCCCAAGATGGCAGTTCGTATTTTTAATAAATTTGATAAATATAAGTTTGAATTTTTATTAACAATCTTTGACATTTACAAAAAAAATTGATAAATTTTATTAACAATCTATTTAATTTTTTTTTTACTTTCTGAAGATGTATGAACCAAAAAAAAAATATAATATTTACAGAGGCTTCCAAATTCATGTTATCAGCATAAAATCTGTAATGGTTTAAAAATAATAACAATTTAGATGTAAATTTAAAAAAAAAAAAATAGTGATAAATTTCAGGAATATTATTTTAATTTTTTTTAACTTATATTACAATGTGGAAGTCATGAGAACCTTTTAACATTGTTGTAACTTTCTGTTCAGGATGTTACTATTTGGCCATTTTTTTTTGGTAAATTGTGATAATTATCAAAATTGAATTATTCTTTCCTCACAAACATAAGTACAAAGGGCAAAATAAAAACCAAGGAACCATGCAACAACACCTGGATTCCTATTTAGCAGAATTCTATGTGACATTGACTGCAATAACAAGACTTATTTATAGCAATTTTGGAAGCCCTTAGGGATTGCACACACTCGAAATGAATAAATTGTATTGTATTTATATATATATGATTCATTTTTTATAGATATAGTAACACATGTTGGGGGAGGGATTGTAGGCCCATCACTCATTTTTTTCAGAAAGTAAATGAAAATAATTGAAATAGATTGTCAATTAATTTATTACTTTTTAAAAATTTGTCATGAATTTTGTGAATGTCTGAAGATTATTATTGAAATTTATCAAAAATTTGGGTTGGCATAGTGGTATGCTCTTGAAACTATATATCAAAAACATGAACTGCCACTTTGGTTGGTTTGAAAACGCAAGTACCAGTCCAACATATGACATCTAAAGTACCATCAGAAAGTTTCAGGCAAATATTAATATTTGTTTTTTTTATAAAATCCTTTGAATATTATCTGTCTTAATTTTTCAGTTTGCTATTTCCATAACTCATGTGAAGACAGATGAATACTTGATCAAATTTCTTGCATTATTTTTTTTAAAGATATCTAATGCAGTTGTTAAAGGATTTAGTCCAATCATTACCAGGTTTTCTTAATTATATAATTTATTGTTCATTATGTTTTTAAAGCATGTAGCAAAACCATTGTATTATGTCTTTGAAATTTTTTAATATTTCTCTCTTTAAATATATTGTAACAGAATTACCTTTTCGACCGTATGTAAACGTTTAATTTTACACTTTACGACTGACATGACTGTCACGTCAAGCAAAAAAGCCAATATAGACTCATTATTTAAGTCTATATTCCTGATTGAATACTGAGATTACCAATGGAATATTTCAGTATTATCTTTCCCAATCAGACGCTTCTTCGGCTGCTGGATACTCATTCATAAGAATGATTTACTTAAAATAATCCAATGCTTGAAATATTTATAATTTTTGCGAGATTTAATGTTACTGTACTATATCAACATGTGTACTTTTACTAGAATAAATGTCTACTTAGTATTTTATAAACCCTATGGGTATATCATTATAATTAGTATGGTGGAGAAGGAAAGACGAGACATAAAGAGCTATTCACAAATAAATATTGTTTAATATAATACATTCATAAAACATTAAAATATAATATTTCAACATAAAACAAGCAATCATTAAAATAACACAAATTATATTTAAATTAATTAACCCTTCACTAATAATGATAATTCTTTGGTGCTAAACATTTATATGTAGATATTTTATAGCTTATAGTCTTTTCTTCACGTATTCTTTGATACAGAAAACTACTAATTATTTTGTTCATTCAGATTCACATTTGCAATTGCATTGTTTAATTTATGTGGCCATTTACGAAAGTGTGTGCACGCATGTTATATTAAAGTTAATTACCTAGGTTTTCTGGACGTTGACGAGGGAATTATTACCCATCATGTGGATTACTCCACTTCTTTTGTAGAGATGGAAATTCTTGGGATCCGGCTGGATTCTTTCTTGCAGCTTACTTAAGTCGTATTCTTGCGGTTTCGATGACAGGGAAGGTGAACCATCAGGCAGGCGCTATCTCTACTATTATTTCATGGGGAAGATGACTTTACACCCAAGGCGAGCGTGGATCAACTGGCATCCGTTTGGGGCCCCTTAGCCGTGCATTCTCGATGTTTCAACTTCTTGGTACATTTTTGTTCACAGCTCTCGAACTACTGTCTTTCAGCTCAGCAGATTCAAGAAGAACTAAAACATGGCTCCTTCTTTCAACTTTTTTACTTAATTGTCCCAGAATCCTTTTCTTATCTTCTTGATTGTTTTTGGAATGTCATTAATTACATTTCACACATTTATTTTACTATCATAAAATACATAAAATTTTCCTGTTTTTTTTTTTATTTAGTTATTTTTTCATTTTATTTACTTCCATTTCTTTTTAATAAAATAATTTTCTTATTTACACACTCTTTATTACCTTCACATAGCCATACATATATTTCATGCATTCACATGTGTATTTTGAAGAGGTGATCTTTATCTTTTTATAAATCTATTTATTTTTATTTATAATTGCGACTGAAATTTATGATTGCTAATTCTACAATCATTAACCCCTTTTTATTTATTTTTCCTTTAAGATTTAATCATCAACTTCGATGATCTTATTTTACTATTCCTTAACTTTACTAATTTTAAAAAAGTTAACATTAGAAAGTGGAAGATAAGGATCTTGGTTGCTTACCTTCCTTCACTTTCTTTAATTACCATAATTGATTTTTTAATTACTTGCATTCCTCAGCTACCATTTTGATTTTTTTTAAATTAAAACTTAACTTAAAATAAATTTATTTTATTTTTTCTAACTTTATTATCCAATTTCTATAACTTGGTTTACATAAAAACTCACATTTAATATTATGCTACATATTAAATGTACACATGTGTGATCACAGTATGTGTAATCATCACAATATATATAGTGTAAATAATTTTTTGTCTTAAAAGCTTAAATACTTCATATTTCTCTAATTAGTGAAAAAAGGTTTATCTTGCTTCTACATTTATATTTAGCCTTTATAACAATTTAATAAATTTACTACTAATTTCATATAAGATTGGAGATTCTTCAAATCCTTAATATTGGACACAGTCATTAAATGCAGTTTTCACATTTTTCACACATACTTCTATAGTAAGTGATAATTCTGGTATTTCTTGTATACATCATTTATGATAATTCTTGTAAAAAATAAATAACCAGAATTGTATATTATGATACTGATGGCCAAATAAATGCCAAAGAGTGCAATACCTCACAACATGATCAGTTGGAGTAGGATGATGATCCAGTAATACATGCTATAAAATAGGATTTAAAACTACTTTATTTAACATTGATCTAACAATTGAATAAATACTTTTTATTCACTTAGTATTTATATAAATTATATGATAGTTAATGTTATGTATCTTTAAAGAGGAAATAAGCACTTTTTACATCATACACTTAAATATGAAAAATATATGGCATTAAATATGTACATGTACTATTAGAAATTATGAATTTGAAAGTAGCCATTTTAAAATGATTGTTTTAGTCTAATCAAACATAAATGCAAACACACTGGAAAATACTGAAGATTTATTGCAACTAAACAATTTTAAAACATTTAATGATAAAATACAAAAGTTATGTAATAAAAAAGATACATTAATTATATATAAACTTGTATATTGATAAAAATTTGCTTGTAACATGAAATTAATGAGGAAAATAGTAAAGGAGGTAAAAATTTTATCTCAAATGTAATTAAGAAATTTTCATTAATATAAATTTTTTTATTTAGTTTTGAACTTCTTAAAATGCTATTCATTTTCTTGGGAGACTATTTTCCAGATTTCGTAGATGGAGGTTTTTTGAGAAAATAGGAATGAAGTATTTCCATAAAAGTGAGTTTGTATTTTTGGGTATGTTGGATTTTATTTTATCTTCAGTTGTGTCTTCTATAAAAAGTATAAAAAGAACATTTGCCTTCAGCATTAAGAATTGATTCTACATAATATAACATTTTCTTTTCACATTTGTCCTTGACAATATTAAAATTTCAAATGAGAGAACTCAAGTTAACCAGATGTTTTCATTATGATTTTGTAAAATGTTTTATATTTTTGAGGAAATCAATCGGTAATAATAAGCAAAGCAAGATTTATATTATGCATGAATAGAAAGTGAAACAAAAAAATTAACATTGTTAATCATGGAGATCTTTCATATGAAAATGTGCACATTTATCAATCTTATTATCTCTGCCTGAATATAAAAACAAATGAACTGAAGGCAAAGTAACATTGTCATAGGATGTAAATGATTTATGTATTTCAAAGCATACTAATCATTAGTTAATTTCTAATCATGATATTTTAATAATTGGTGCAAACAAGTGGCTTTAATTAATTATTTTAAATCTTAATATAAACACAAGAATAAATATTTTAAAATAAAAATTACTCAAATTAACTAATTCATATCAAATAATTAAAATTTGCTTATTATTATTTACCATTAAATGTAATGACTTTAATAATATATTACTTTCAGTACAGTACAGTTATATTGTGTTGGGAGAAAAAATTAATTATTTATACTGAACCCTTAAAAAGTTTGAATAAAGATGAAAAATTGCTTTTCTTAATTAAAATATAATTGATAAAAAAATTTCATGATATTAATTTAATTATTTATATTGAACCATTAAAAAGTTTGAATAAAGATGAATAATTGCTTTTCTTAATTAAAATATAATTGAAAAATACTTCATGGTATTAGTAGATTAGATCATAAAGAAAAAAAAAATATTGGTTCTCATTTGTATGATAATCCATCACTGAATGTTTTGGCTAATGTTAACCTGCTAGCTTGTTATTGCGATCATTTACTTTCGCAATTCACACTTAGTCAGCCCTATTATTTGATAGGTGTTGTTGTTTACCATCTATACAAATTCTGACTTTTAACATGTCATCACTTTTTCATGATAGGGTTTGAATTTTTCGAATGAATACTATTTATGTAAGATGTGTTAATGTTTTTATTTTGGAACAGTAAAGGAAGTAGTGTAAAGTCCTAAAAATTTTCCCACTGTAACCAAGCTGTCTACTAACCTGTTCACGTGTGTGAGTCATGAAAATGGGGGGGGGGGTTTCAGAAGTACAGCTGAAATCTTTTAGCTCGCGAGATTTTCCATTACTGTAAAAAAAATTGCTTCTGCTGCTGCGTCAAGAGTTGAATTGGTCTAGACCTAACCCTATCATCGAAAAAGAGATGAGGCTACAGCTTTCACAAAATTAGGAATTGTTCGATTTTATTTCTTGGTTTTATGTTTTAATTTTTATAGAGTAAAAGTAATGTTAATTGAGAATTGCAATTTTTCATCAGAACTTAAAGTGAACGAATATTTATTTATTTTTGAAAAACCTTTAATTATTTAAAAAAATTAAAAGAAATTTTGGTAATTTTTATTACTAGAAGAGCATTCACAAAATTAGAATCGTTCGATTACATGTATTTGTTATGTTGTTGATGTAGTAAAAAGTAACATTACTTGAGAATTGCAATCTAATTTTTTTTTGTTTTGAAATTGTGTTTTTTGATCGGAACCTAAAGTGAACGAATATTTATTTATTATTGTTTTTGAAAAACATTAATTATTAAAAAAATAAAAAAAGGATTTTTTATTTTTGATATTAATAAAAAAATGTTTAAAAAAGTTTTTTGTGTATTGGTTGCTTTGTTATAATATGTAAATAAAATGTAGTAGCCTGGTAACGGTATATGAAAACATTTTGTTGGAAGAACAACGCCACCAAGCGGATGGATTGTCATTCAAATAATTACCAAAATATTAAATCGCTATTATTAATTTAATTGTAATCTATAGTCAATACAGCAGAATTTAGTAATATATCAGGTTCTTAGGAATGGATGAACAAAATTACTGTTGTGCTAAAAGTAATAAGCAGTATAATAATGTTTAATCCAGTTTTCCTAATTCATTGCTTCTCTATGCCATATCAGCACTTTCATTTATGCAACATGTTTTTTTTTATAATTTCATAGAATCCAATTTAAAATGTCAACAATTTACCTATTATGTCTTTAAACAATATCTTAGCCAAATCCACGATAGCCTCATTATTTCTTTCAATGATACCTGTCAATTTTTGTTTTCATTTCCAGTTATTTCTGTTTTCCTAGACTATGTCTTTACATAGTTCTTTGAGTGGCCTAAAGACTGCATTGCATTTCTGTTAAATATCCAATCTCGTATCTCATTTAGGTTTATATATACATGTTTAGTGGATAAGAGATTGCACATTTTATCTAATGTGGGTTTGTCATGTTGATATGGATGGGATTTGCTTAAATTTATCTATGCACATTATTATTGAAAATTTTTTATGATTTAAGTTTGCCTATATGTTACTTTATTTAAATTAAATATACAAATTATAAAGTGCACAATGAAATTAGCTTATATCAATATAGTATGAAAAATTCATGAATATAAATGCAGATAAAATCTATATACTAAATTTAAATGTATTACATAATATCAGTGATCCCCAATGACAATTTATGAATGAATTAGTACTTTATATTTCTTCACATTATTTAATTGGATAATGTTGAAGATAAAGTAGCCTGATTAAAATTCATGTTAGAATTTAAAACAGTAATATGCTTAATTAAAATCAGTTGTAGAAATATAAAAAGTAATCATTTGGACCCCATTAAAATAGCATTATGGGATCGTAATCTATTGTACAATCAATAGGAAATGGGTTTTGTTTTTAGTTTTCTATGTAATAAATTAATTTGATTGTATCATTAATCCAGTTTCTATATTATTGAATGTTAGAATAAATGTTGTCTTTAATATAAATATTACTTATTAACAAATAATCTCTTGCATGCTTAACATCTAACTAGGATTACAAGATAGTTCTTGTACAGCTAATTAAAAGAGAGGAGATTAAGAAATTTCAAAAAACTATAACATTTCAAAGTTGCATTTGATTACGGAACAAAACCTTTGATTACCAAGGTTTACAATTTATATTTCAAACAGAACCCTTGATATCCCCCCCCCCCCCCAAGGCTAGTACTCTAAATCTAAAAGGGAATTGCGATGGTGGGATTGTATAAAGCAAAAAAAAAATATTAATTCAGGCAGCTATTAAAATTTGGGAATTTATACGTATGTTTTAGCAAAGCACAAGTTGGAATATTGTAGCACCAAAACTGGGTCACGAAGCAAAAGAAAATATTAAATAAAATTTTACAGGACTGACTTGAGGCAGGGAAGTAAGACGAGTTGTGCTCCTTAACAAAATAGAAATGAACATCCCCTTTTTCTTAATCAGTGCTTAAAGAAATATGAAATTGGGTCTAGCGCGGGCCTCCACCGGCGCACAGAACTTTTTTATCCGAAAGAAGGTATGGCGACGGCCTCCACCAACGCACATACACGAAACTAAGCTTGTTTAATGTCAGTAGCGCATTTTAAAGAGATCACTAACAACGTGACACGATAATTATTTATGGCTTCAAAATCTCTGCCCCAGTTTGAATGCTACAATTTATTAATTAGCTATGCCATTTTAACATATGTATATAAAAAAAGATTTTTTATTTAAGACAATATACTGAAATTTCATTTGTTAAATAGGATTCTAAAATTACCCCCCCCTCCTTATCTGCCATAAAAGAACATGATTTAACCCCACCATCGCAGTTTGGTTTAAATACTGGGATTATTTTGGTTTGAATATTTTATAAGTAATAAAATATTAGAAAAACAAAATTAGTCACCACTTTTAGAAGTTCAGTAAATAACATTTTTAAATCTTAGAAAGTATTGATTTAATTGCATTATCCCCGGGATTTAATAAATACTGTCTTCATTTCTTGTGAAGGGTTTATTTTTATTATATTCTCGTATTACATTCACCTTAGAAAAAAAACATCTAATTAATTGATTTTTAATACAAATGAGTTGTAACAAATCATAAAACTGAAATAAAATATTTAAATTAAAAAAAGAAAAAGGAAAAAAAATATTTGAAAACGAGTCATGAGCCAAAGATATTGTTATTTTTATCATCTTGACAAGTTATTCTAGAAAAAATATGTTGAACTTATTGTTAAAAAAAAGATGCACTGTTACATCAGATATAGCAAACTAAATGAAAATAATGTACTATAAACTTACTACAGCTGATCATCCATTAAAATCACTAATCAAATAAAAACAAATATTGCATGATAAGTATGTAAGTGAAGAAATAAAGTATTTAAATAAAAGTTAAATAAATATTTAAAACAACGTCGGCATAACAAAATCATTTGAACAATGGTTTTCTATTATTGTTTGTTTTCAGGTCCTTTTGAATGAAGTTATTTTATCTTTAAAGTAAAATAATTTCAGCAAGAGTAAATTTCATTAAAAAAATTATGGTAATACATAAATACATTTGTGCCGAATTTATTTCTAATTTTAATAACGCCTCTATTAAATGTAAATAAACTAATAGTTAATTAATTTCTTACTTAATTTGTGTAAAAATTAAATATGGGTTCCTTTATCACTAATAAAATAACACTTTTTATTTGTATACTTTTAAAGAAACTAATTTGAAATGCGATAAATAATAGATTTAATTACTTAAAACAAAACTGTTGTGAATTATTTCTTGCAGAATATTTATTAATCACTCAAATTTCATCACGCATATCACACGTTCCAAGTGCAATATCGTATAGTCGAATTATTCTGGGGAAAGCATTTTGAACCCAATCTGTTCAAAAAGAATCATTGTTACATTAGATATAACAAAACAAAAAAATAAATACAAATAATGTTCTAGATTATTGTTGGAAATAATTAAGTAATTTGTTAATTCAAATCTTTTTTAGGATAATAATAAAATATATTTTAAGAACCAGTTCGCGCGAACCGGTTGGATATCATCACTGATGTAAATCTAAATTCATATAATTATTATTAGGATTACAATTGAAAAGACTAAAGAATAAAAGCATAAAGAAGGGAAAAACATGTCTAAAATTATATTAAGGAATGAACTCTTATAAATAAATGTATGGATTCATTTCTAAAAACCAGAATGGATTATACCATTAGCATGAAAATGGAGACTGATTGCTCATAAGTTGTCAGATTTATAGATAAAATGCAACTAATACATTTGCAGGATGCCAGAGACAATCCAGTTAGTCTCAAGATTAAAGAGCAGGATTGACACCCTTAAATAGGTCTATACATAAAGTATGCTTAGGCTAACTAAAATAAAACTTAGCTGCAAATAAACATCTTCAATCATACTATTTCTTGGTACACCATTCTATAAATAATAAATATGGCCTTAATTAAAATCAGACCTAACAACATCCAAGATATTGAAATGGCAAATCTGATTCAGATTTTCATTTCACAGTTCAATCCACCTAGTCACTCACTAATAGGTTTCAATTGAAACCCACATATGTATAAATGTAAATATAGAAATGTATATTTTTTTCAAACGTTTTTAGAACTACCTTGAATAAATTACTATAATTTATTTCGGGTAATATATATATATAACCAAATAATTTATTGTATTCTATTAAAAAAATTCAAATATAAGTTTTGAATTTTATATGTATTTTTTATATATATGCTTAATGTATTTTTTTACTAAAGAATCCAAGATGGTCTTTCAAGAGATTTTCACCTCGATAAGGAATTTTTAAAAAAAATTATTAAAGCTGAAATGCATTGTAAATGTAAAATAAAATTGCATAGGAAAAAATCCTTATCGATCCTTAACATGGTTTAAAATAAAATTGCATAGGAAAAAATCCTTATCGATCCTTAACATGGTTTAAACTTTCCTAAAATAGAAATAAATGTATGATTTTCTTTTGTCTCAGGCAGGATAGGAAGAAAAATCACCATGGGCAGCACATAGCTCAAATATTTGAACCACCAAATAAATAGTGTTTTTTTAGAGTTGTCCCCATCACTACGCCTGTCGTAATGCACAATGAGTAAAAAAGGGAAAGTCACTGCCGTTCCTTTCTGGAACCCAATCTCCTACTATGCTGCTGCCGTAGTCTGTCTTGGAAGAATGCCACTAGCCATCAAGGTTCGCCCATACTAATCATTCCGGGGAATGTCCAGGTAAAAGCTTAAAAGCCGCAAGAATTCAAACCCTGCCTTCTATATTAAAATCTTCATAAATTAATTTTAACTATAATGTAATTCTAATTCCTTAAATCTTAAAAGTATAAAAGTTAATATTTATAGTAAATACCTAATTGACTCTTTAATCTTTATACATTATTTGTAAATAATTAAAGCTCACAATATTTTTATTTGAATATGAAAAAAAATGATATTTATTTGTTTTTATACTAATTTCAGTATAATTTTTTTTTTTTTTACTCTTAACAAACTTCACTCGTGAGGGTTCTAAGAAGATAATTTGCTAAAGAGCAAATTATGTTCAAAAAGGGGGGAGGGAGGTTAGCAAAGAAAGAATTAGTTTTAACATAAAATAAATTGTTTTATCTTTCTCGCAATTGAAGTTATGTCAAATATATGTACAGTATATTAAAATATACTTACGTTAATAGTTAAAATAATTTTGCTAATGATTTCCCAGGATGGGATTTTATAACTTTAGATTGTGTTAAATTGGGATAAAATTAAAATGTATTATATTTTGATCTGAAAACAGCGCTGCTGGATAAGCGTCAGTTAATTATTTTGCAATTTTTTTTTTTTGAAGTTAAAAGTAGGAAAGTGGGAAGGGGAATCTATTCGAGAAATATTTTTCCTTATTTCTTATATATTGTCTGTGATAATTAATTATTTTACCTGAAGTAATTGGTTGAGCAGGTTGATCTTTATGCGGTATTAGATCCTTTAAGGCTACTTATTTATAATTATCCGTATTTGGTGATTAATAAATCTCAGGTTAATAATGAATGCCAGATGTGGTTGGATTGGACCTAGAACGGTCAGTTATGTGCGTGTGATCTGACTCCCAGTTGCACATACTTCTGTGGGCCAGAGTGAGCGAGGTAGAGTTGGACAATCGACATATCTGTAGGGCGGCCATGGATGCTTCTATAATTTCCATCTCTCCATTAGGTATTGTTTTCGCAACATCGCGAATATACCGACCTCTTTTTTTCATTTTTGGAGGCATGCGAATGTCTGTAAAGTGGCTCGTATGAATCTATCTTCGTTTTTCTGTCACATTCATATTTTATTAACCTGACATTGTTTCGTTTTTCTTTTTGCCTATCTAATATATAAGCCATAGAGAAATGATTCTACTTAAGAATCTTCAGCCTGAGTAACCAATTCTTTTGCTTTAATCCATGATTAGTTAAATCTTTTAATTTAACTAAGGCACATTATAGACATATAAATAAAGAATGACTAAGTTGAAGGTCAAATCAATGTGGGTTTGTGTGCTTGATAATTAACTGTTTTCTTAATGGGTTCCAGTTCTAAACACTGTAAGGTATTTTCAATAACTTAATGCTGGTTCAGCTAGGTCCACTCATAAAATAAATAAAATGTTATTTTAATAAAGATTAATTGTTATTCGCTGCGAAAAGTGAAATAAAATGATTTTTTTTTTTTGTAATTTTGAGTAAGACGTTAAATTAGTTTGGTATAGATGATTTTTTTCTCTGACATCAGTTTATTATAAAATGTCTTAGAATATTTAAATAAGAAAGAAAAATGTTTAATTTTTTATACAATCAGTTTATCAAATTTTAAATACGCTGATTGATCAAAATAATCCCATTTCATTGTAATAAATGTGAACGGAAAATTTATATGTATTAAAATCCGTGGTCATTTAATTTTGCTTTCTTTTTTTAACTAATGTAAACAAATAATTTCGTGCAAACTATAATGTAAATAATTTCGTGCAAACTATAATGTAAATATGTCTTACATGATGCGGTCTCATATAAATCTACATGTGTAAATATAAAACTAATGTAAATAATTTTGTTTTAGTGAACTTGAGTAAAATGTAAAAGTTAAATCATTAGTGAGTTAAAATATGTGTATAAAACTAAATTTCCAATATGTTCAAATCGTCTTATTTAATTTTTATTTTAATTAATATTTTATTTTAAGTTATATATATAAGTGTAATCACCCAAGATCTCATTAAATAGAATTATTATCAATCTCACGCTCGGTTCTGAGACGATGAAAGTGGAGTGCGATATGATCGTTGAGAAATGTTATTGATTAGATCTTTGACCTGGGGATGTAGGTAAATAGGGCAGAATCCACGATATACCTGATTTATATATCTTGTACATGGTTGGATTCGAGGTACTTTAACTGTATTCTGGATCTTGTTGGATCGATATACGTTTTTCGACTGGTACAATATTGAGAAAGACATACTGTGTAAAAAGCACTTGTAAGAAAATAATAAAAAGCAAGTGATCCATATATTAATATTACACGATAAAATAATAGAACGTGTAGTAATTTATATAAACTGGATTGTAAATGAATCCACTGCATTCACAACTAGTTCAATAAAGCAATTACAAATTTATTTAAAAATTACTAACCTCCAAAGATTAATAAAGAAATCAGAGCTTAGAAGTAAAAACACAAAGAAAAATAGATACAAATTCAAAATAGGAGAAAAGCTTTTTATAAAGACCCATAACCTTAGTAAGCAACTCCAAAACAAATGCCAACAATCTATAATCCATACAAAGGATCACATACTATAATAAAACAAACAGGTCCAAATGCATTCTGGATAGATATAGATGGTGAAATAAAAGGTACATATAATGCCTGCATTCTTAAACCATATTTTGGTCAGCCATAAAGATTAAATAACTATCACATGCAGATTACAGAATGAGAAACAGAAAGAAGATAACACTAAATAAAAACCTAGAGATAATCATTTAAATGATGAGAACTCTCAGGCTAATATATATATATATATATATATATATATATATATATATATATATATATATATATATATTTTTTTTTTTTTTATATATATATATATAACACTAGAACACACATATACACTGTAAGTGTTAAAATTTTCTTATCATATTCAAAAATTTTAATCCAGTACGAAAGAGAAATTGTAAGCTCACTTGTTTATGTGCAACATCAAACGATAAACTTAAAATATAATCCTTTTATGTTAGAATACCCATATACACATGTATGTATAATTTAAACATTATAAAATTTTAATATCAAAAATATACTAAAATTTTAATCATTCATATATATTGTAATGGGCACACATGCTGTTACATTATTGTAATAAATAAAATTAGAAATCAAAAATAAAAGGGAAAAAAGTTTGCAAATAAAAATGTTTTTAAGAATTAAAAATTGCAAATTAAGTCATCTAAGCTCATATATATATAAAATTGCACAGATGGAAAACTTTAAAACTATTTTAAACAAAAAAGTATTTAAAAGTACTTTTTGTAGAAAAATTTAAAGATTGAAAAATAAGATTTCTTTTAAGAATGTACAAAATTTAATTACTTCTATTGTGTAAAAGGCTAAAAATGGAAATGATTATTTCTAATTAGTCTAAGTAAACTAGCCCTTGGGCATCTCAAAATGTATAATTAAAGGTCAGATAGAAGATAAAAACAATAAGAACAGAATAACCAATAAAATCCCTCAGGAAACAGACCATAGTGAAAGAATCATCATCATGATATCATGTTCAGTTAATCCGGAGTTGATATAAAAAGGAAAAGACTGGAAATAAAATTATTAGGTGTTATGGGTTAGTTCTGGAAGAGTTGAAAGAGAAGGGATTGAAAAGACGCACTTTCAATCCCTTAAGTTTTTCCAAAAAGAAAGTATAGTTTTCCCATATTGTGGACCCCAGGGTCCTGCAATAAAATCCAGTAAAGAGCTATACCAGCTAGAGCAAAGGACCTCTGGATGAATTCCAACAGACCAACAACCCCAGGACACATGGGAATCATGAAACATGGTACCCAAATCACAAGCAACTATAAAATATGGACTTTTAAACTGTAAGAACTCTAAATAACTCATGAACTTTAAATATAAACTTTTTCTAGTATTTAAATAGCAATATAAATTCCCATCTGACCAAACTAAATCATTTATTAATAATTACTTTTATCATATGTAGTTTTAAAATCATTTCCATTAATTTATTTTTTCTTTCTTTTGAGTGCTTCTTATGAGTTTTTTTATTAAGCTAAAACTTTTTAATTATGTTAAATTTAAGTTGGGTGTGGATGGCTGCATAGATTTATAAAGTTATGTTAGTTTAAGGGAGGGTAATCACAGGTTATTTGTTTCACAGTTAAATTGGATTAATGGGTTGGATGTATTGATGTAATTAGTAAATGTAGTATGAATATCCGCTACATGCAGGATCACATTATATGCTGTACTTGGGAAAAATAGTCCCATTTCTTATTGACCATCGGAGGCAGACAGTATTCCCTGCTCCTTGGATCACCCCCTTAACCTATGAAATGGAATGGTAAACTGGCAAAAAGGACCACAATCTCTTCCTATGGAGTTTTTTTTATTGTTCTCACCAGACAGATGTAGAATTCCTGTACTGGATGAGAAACATGTTTTCTACATAACCATGCTATTCAGATGTACATTCCTGATGGTACAGTATTGTACTGTCATATTCATATTGCATTGAATACATCGATATATCAGATAGATTGGCGTTAGTTTGACTGCAAACTTTTGGCCTGGGGTTAAATAAGGGAAGTAGAATATTTTCTTTTTGAGTGCAAACTATGTAGTCTATCCATACTTGACACTCTAATAAAATATTAATTAATCCATCTGTGCAAACTTCTAAAATAAAAAGTTGATGTAAATTAAATCAAATTCTAAAGTAAACATTATACTAAAATAAATAATTCTGAATTTTATATATGTGTAAAAACAATGTTTTTGTGTATTGTTAATCTGGCAGTGGCTGATTCTTATTCTTTCTTTAAAATAAATATATTATCTCTGTTGCTTCACGAGCTAGTGACTGGAGCATTTCAGTCATATTTATTTCCATTTTGGATCTTATTATAAGTGCCTGCTGGCCTACCCTATACATTTTCCAGGTTCAAATGGCCTGCTGGTGCCCTGTATGACAAATACAGTATGACTAATACACCCTGACCATTATAATATATATATATATAATATTTGTTAAATTAACTAACATCACTAATCAAGATACAAAACAGAGATAACCTTAGGTCAAATTGTATTTTAGCAACTAAACATGAATGAAATAAAATTATAACTTAATTATGCAATTATTAATTATGATGCATTCAACAATAATCGAATACAAAATCATGAAAATAAAATAGTAATTTAACACATGCTAATTACCAGAAGTCGATTCTACTATAAAAGCTAAATCAAGTAATTTCCAAACTAATTCTAACTTTTTCAAATAAACTAGTCACTATGCATAGTTATTTTGCTATGTTCGAATACAAACACATTAAAAAGATGGATCAAGAGTTTGAACGAATTTTCTTTATTTGTAAAATCTTCATTACCAGAGAACTCTAATATCACTCACAAAAGAGTAAATTACCCATTAATATTATTAATAATAATTTCAAAAAAAAATTATCTTTAATATAATTAGAGAAATTCTTAATAAGATCATCCTAAATTTGAATTTTAAGGAATATAAATATCAGCAAAAAACAACATATCTAAACATTTAAGAAGACTTCAGGTTATAGAAAATGCATCATGAGTAAAGACAGTTTGCCATAGGATCAAATGCTATTATTTTAATCTAAAGTAGTGTAATTACTCATTCTTACTAAAATACTTAATATATACATACTTTATCTATATAATTCAATGTCCAACTTCAATTTACAACAAAATAATTTATGAAAAGGGATGTCAACATCATGCAAGAGGAACATTTAAGAACAACAACCCGAGTATACTGATTGCCATCACCGGTGATTAATGACCAGAAAATAAAAGAACTTTATTCTTAATGAACATTATACTCAAATTATGCAAATGGATAGGACAATATTATAAACTTTCAATACATCATATCACCTTTGTGTATCAACATCCATAAATATTTAATTTTATTTCCTTTGCTTCTAAAATCTACTAATGTTGAAATAATCCATATTGAAAAATTATTAGATGAAAAGAAAGTGGAAAGATCATTGAGTTAAATATTTTTTCATTTAATAAAATTTAGGTCTTCCTTACAATATCACTTGACTAGGTAATAAGTAAATTTAATATGAAAGTAAGATTTTATTGTTCTTCATATTAAATTCATTCACTTATGACAAGACATAATTTTTTGTTTATTACTAATTTAATTAATTTAGTAATATTTGTTTATTTATTATTCATATAAATGACTAATATCCTTGGATGAAAGATCTTTTTATTCAATGATAGGGACCATACATGGATGGGGGGGTCTTATAAAATGGAATTCTGTCAAAAGGATTTGATATTACAAAAGTCTTCAATTTATACTTATATTGTTTAATTTAAATTTAGTTAGCTAGTTATTATAATCTTTGAAATTATAAAATGTTATTTATTGTTTTACAACCTATTAAATATTGTTTGTGTTATGATACATATCTACCATGGGATATGGGAAGGTATCATTTCAAATTTTAATATAGTAGAAATATATGTAAAGCACTCATAATAATATAAAAAATTTAAATCATTGTCAGTTAATTAATATTGTTAAATTTTTTTATTTCAAGAAAGTTCTGATTTATTTAAATACCCATATATATATATCATCCTGATTTAACATCATGATAACTTGTTTGAAAGTAATTTTGAGAATCTATTGAGATTATATTAAGTATTATTATTGCTATAGGATATTGATGGACCCCTAAAATTATGCAAAATTTATCCTGAGTTCGAATACTGAGCATAATAGAAAAATCAAGAGTTGAAGATTGGATGAACTGGTCTAAGTTGTATCTATGTTAAATATTTAATATTAAATTCTTATGTGAGATTCAATCATGGATTAAACTTTTATAACATCATTCATGGCATCCTATATCAAAAACATAAGTCTGACTATAGTTAAATATGTTCATCCTCTTTCCAAAGGGAATGCAGACCGTTACAATATATTGCAGACAAATTAAAATCTGTATTAAAAACGTGATGAGACAATTTAATGACTTTACTATTTTATATTTATGCAGGAAAGAATTATTTATATGTGTGTTTTAAGTATCCATTCATCTCTATTTCAAAGATCAATTACAAATGATATTACAAGGTATATATGAATAAATTGATTATAATATTGAGATAATATAACTGTTCCATGAATGGAGGTTTTTTTAGTATTAAGTTGTGTGAATAAAATGTTTGAAGTTGTATAATAATTAAGATACAGCATAAGTTTCTTCAGTCACTTGTCTTCAGATAACAACCATGCATTAACTCTCACATAATAAATAGTAGATCTAGTCATGTTAGCACTTTTAAATTTTTATGGTGATGTAAACTATATCTCCACATAACATGTACTAATTTTCAAAGATAGTATTAAAAAAGTCACCTTTTCACTAGGACATTCTGTATGTTATTAGGTACTTAATGAATCCCTATTTTACAATAGGAAGAAGAGATGATGTTATTTCTAATATTAGTTGAATACAATTTTTTGTTGCATTTATGAAAATCTTTAAATTTGACATTTGGCAGTATTTTACAACATTCACATCAAAAAATCTAGTGTTAATAAAGGAAAAATTATCCTCAAGAGTTATTTCTCATTAAATTCCTTTTCAGTAGTGCTCAATTTTTCAAACCAGATATGCATCAATGATTTCAAATAGTTTTATAAAAAATGGATCTATTTGTCATTTACTACATAATTCATATTATATTCAATCAATATATATAAATCGATCTACTATATATGATGTATATTGCCATGCTCTTACTTAAGAGTCCCACAGATTTTAGGCAGCATACATAACAGGATGATCTTTTTACCCCCAACATTTGGTCTTCATAGTAATTCATTAAATCTGATAAGGCAAGTCAGTTATCTGATGATTTACCTGTGCTTTATGAAATGGATCCAGGATAATTACTGATTGAGTGGGATGGAATTCACTTTTACATAACTTCCCTTACTTCACTTTGCCTTGACCCTCATTATGCCAGAGTTCGAACTCAAGAAAAATGTACACTTACTCTATTTCAAGGTATATTATTTCAGGTTACAAGTTCATGGGATATGCATATGTGTGATGGATTGTAAAGTAAACAAATAAAGTAACAAACATTTAATTTAATCTTTATATTTAACAAAAATAATTGTAATGGTGGCTCTTATTCATGATTGTTTGATAACAAACTGATATATTTACTTAACATTTGGTAATTGTATAGATATGATCATTCTTTGTAAATGTTCATTAATTCCTTCTAACCAATACTATTTAACCCCTACAAAGGATGGTTATTTACCATTCTAAGTTAACAATTTTAAATTTCCATTCATGACAATTTAAAAAAAAAGAAACCTATATTTTAACAATTAACTCTGCTAACTAAAATTTCTACCATAGGTTGCTCATTAATTTCTGATCTGTCTATCTATATTTTATAATTGGTTGAAGGTTATTATATGGTGAATCCCCTCTTATTCTGGTGTCACAAAAATCTATGATAGAACAGACCAATCATTCAGGAGTTTAGTCAGACATTCTGAGTAATAAATAATTAAGTTGATTGAACACAAACACTGAACATAAAAAAAATGTAACTGTCAAAGTGTGAATGCTTAATACTGAATAAAAACAAAATCTCATCTTTCAAGTCAGTGGATTAATGTATCAATTGGCAAGCAAGTTGGGAAGTGTACCTCAATTTTATTATTAAATAAAAAAAAGTAGAACTGATGGCTCCCCCTCCCTTTAGAATAATTGACAGTTGGATGGATTGACTGTTTCAAAAGAAAGAAACCAATTTAAGCAAAATATGAATAAAAAATATATAATTTGAGATGCTAATCCAGTGTCATCTAACCATAGTTCGAAATCTTGTAGTTCACATTGTGAAATATCTGAGTATCCTTGCATTTAGAGAAAGTTCCATTGTATAAATTGGATGGTAGTTAATCAGACAATCTTTGGTCACCATCTGGATCTTCATGGAAATCTTCCCATGCTGAGAAAATTTCTTGGTTTGATTGTAGCACATTGTAGATCTTTTTACTTGTATGATCATCCTGAAGTTAATTTGAAAAGATAATCATATCTGGAATCATGTTTGTATAATCAGCTGTTCCACCTCCACAATGTTTTATTGTTTCATAGCCATGCATGTTTTTACTAGCTTATAACTTGGATTAAAATATAAGCTTTATAGAAGTTGATAGTGAGTTCTTGAACTAATTTTTTCAAGTTGTAATTGTAGTGACTTATGAGCTCTATTGTTGATGATAATGAAGATGCGTTAATTTTAATTTTAAAAATTTAAAAAGTAAATTTCTTAAGGATGTAGTTCATTTTTTCTTTTTTTTCTTAAAAAAAATGCTGGTCTATTTTGTCTTATCTTTCACTGATTGATGTATGAGTTTCAAGTCTGTGCTCTTATTTTCATTGTTGGCATCATTTAATCATTTAAAGAATTTTATGCTGGATTAATAAAAAATAAACAAAAAAAAAGATTTAACATTAATGATTTCTTTTGTTCTCGAGGTTTTTATTTGCTTGGATTTATAGGATTGTTATATATATAATTCAATATTGCCAAGAATATAATTTTAACTCTTTGAAATCCAGGTGGCCATTTTTAATTCTAGAAAATTACCCTAACGTAATAACTAGATTTGTATGTTTGAATGTATAAATATAAAAGACAACATTACAAGAAAGGTCTATATGAAAGAATGTATGAAGATGTTAAAAGTCTTTCTAAAGGAGAAAAAATTTTAATAGTTTTAAGAATGTTTATTTTTATACTGATTCACAAATCCTAAATTATGAAATTCAAATGATAAAATGACAATTTCATAAACAGCTTCATCACATCCGTCACAAAATTACAAAAGAAATGGTATATTGGAAGTCTTATCTGAGGTAATTTTTCACTAAGAAAATTACTAAAACAGCGGCCTTGCTGTGGTCCATTTTCATTCTAGAGCCAGATCTGTTCATTTGTGCAAAAGTATCTATTAACAATGTGAATGGTTTTTAGTGAGAAAAAAGTAACAGAACAGTGTATTCAAAAAATATATATATATCAAAGTCATAAAAAATAAAATGAATAAAAATAAATCAATAAAGATAATTTTTTTTATTATGAACAATGATTACATGTGTGGAACAAAGATTGGGTTCAAATACATGGTGCTTTAACACAGAGTGGATGGATTGAGGAAGCCAGAAAGTCTGTATAAAATGTCCTATATTACAAGATTCCAGTTGTGTAGAATAAACTTGTATATAAATATATTATTTTGCATAAAAGGTATGAAGAAAGGCCGAGTTCAAATACATGGCACTGTAACATAGAGTGATGGATTGAGGAAACCAGAAGGTCTGTATAAAATATCCTATATTACATGAGATTCCAGTTGTGTAGAATAAACTTGTACATACATAAAAATACATTTGCTTCACCTAAAACTTCAAAAATCATGAGATTACAAAATTGCAACAAGAGTACAATGTTACTATAATCATGCGATAAATGAACAATCATATAAATAAAATAATAGGCCTGATTTTATAAATTCTATCATACTTATCACTAGTATGGTTTTACTATCACTAAAATGTAAATTGCTTAAAATTAACATAAATCAATTACGGGTCATAACTTTAGCAAGTCTGAGCTGATGTAAATATTTGTCCATAGACCAAATGAAATCAAACTTGACCACGCGTGATACACTATTCATATTTATAATCATGCCAAAAAATGCATCTAGCTCACAGGGCAAGATTACCCCAATCTCGAACTTTTTTCCATTCAACAGCATATTTATTTGTCTCAGCACATATATATTCATACATTTTTTTATCAAATAAGAAATAAAAAAAATCAGTAATTGCATACTCACGGGTGCCCTTGAACGTTATCTAGAAACGTATCAGAGTCCGGTCAATATGAAGGTCCAGGCATCAGTTCAGTAGCCATCCTGACTATTCTCACTGATGACTTCATTTTTTTTATCTTTGAGTGCTGCAGCTACTTCATCATCTGAACTATCAAAAAGACATTCATTGGATGAGCTGCTAGACGAAGGCCCAGAATCTCAGACATCTTCAATAGAAAAATCGGAATCAACTAAATTCGCCAGATTCATTGTGAAATAACTTTTTTATATGTCTAAAATGATAAAAATAATAAAAAAATAAAAATTTAAGTACCCTCCACTAAAAATTATTCAAAAATTATCGTAGAGAACAAATTCTTACATATTCTCATAGAAAACAAAATGGCACAAAAAAACAAGTAAGTCCCATAGCTGAAAGTCGTAATTTCCGGTTAGTCACACAGAAGTCGTACTGGGGGTCAAAGAGTTTAAATGAAAATTTTACACACAGTTAATTGATATATAATTAATAATATGCTTGTGAATGAATATGTTGGTAGGTTTAATCGTTAAGATTGGTGTGCATGGTAATTTTTGTGTTTACAGATTAATGTATCCTTACAATTCAATCAATATATATATAAATCTATCTACTATAATGAATCTAAGTTTACACTTCCAACTGTACAAGTCATCATCAGAAGTACAAAATGTATAAAGGCACTGCATTATTAAAATATGTATAGACTAAATTAAAAATGAATATTCTACATTAGACTATATACTTATGCTCTTAGAATTAGGATTTAATACACTATTTCGTTGTCTCGATACTACTATATCCCACTATGCCCCAAACTAAAATGTCATTGGCTTAATTATAATTTTTGATGTTTTTTGAGAAAAAAAATCGTCTTTTTAAATATATTAATTTAAAATTTTTATTAAAGTATACAATAAAGATAATAATACATTAAAATAAAATAAAATGTTCTCTTTTTGTTTGCTTTTATAAAACAATTTTCTATCGGTTTTTTACTTTTTTGTTGTTGTTTACCGGTTTTTATTTAAAAAATGAAACAAAAATTGTCGTTCGTTTAGGGTAGGTTAGTTTTAGGTGTTCTGTTGTTTGAGCTAAAATAAAAATATCAACGTATTTTGTAAATTTTTTACTAACCATAAAAAAGATAACAGTAACGTAAACTATATAAAAATATAAGTGGAAAAAAAACTTTTTAAAAAAATATATAAAATTTTATAATATATGCTTTTATGAAAAATCTTTTTTTACTTTTTTGTGTTATTTTTTAAAAATCTTTCCAACTTTCTTTTTTCCACTCTTTATACATTCAACTACCAAACAATACATAAAATCTTTAATTTTCTAAACAACAATTAAAAAAAAAAATCAAAAAAAACAAATAAATTAATTTTATATTTGGAAAAATTGGTAAAACTTTCAAATAAAAAATTAAATTTATGTTAAAAAGTATAGCCTGAACACATTTATTTTCAATAAACAATATAATTAAAAAGATAGTTCTAAAAAATAAGTCTCAAAGAGGGTAATATATTTTGCATGAGTCTTTAGACAAATAAACACAAATGCACACATTTTTTTCTTACAACAAACATTCTGAAAATTTTTTAAATATAATTTGTCTGATTATTTTGGTAATATTTATAGAACTTTGCTGGTTTAGAAAATAAGCTATAAATCATTAGAAAATATCTATTTATTAAAGTTACAAAATGGATTTTAATTCAATTCTTTACCATAGACTGCAATTAAATAGTATTACCACTAAAATGAAATAAAGATGTATCAACTGATTAATCTATAAAATTTGTGGATATATAAATTTAAATGTGTACACTTTCTATAAAATTATCAAAGACTATTAATAGAATTCTACTTGTTATTTTATATCTTCACATTACTAATCCAGTCTGGCTAACTCTAATTGAATTATAAATTTCCCAATAACCAGTCTCTCAAATAAATGAATCCATTAAGATTTTATTGAATAACAAGTCTAAAATTTTTTGATAGCAGTCTTTTTTATTATGCCTATTTAAGCACAAGAATTGTTATATGTATCCAAGTTTATGCAAAAATGATTTTCACTATGAGGCAATTAAATTACAACCTTCAGTTTGAAGAATAAACATTTGATTGAAATGGAAAAAGCCATTTTATTTTGCTTTTGTACACAAAAATTTACTTCATTGCTATGAAATGTTCAAATATATAATTACTTAAAGAGAATATAACAATTAAGATATCTGTTTAATACATTGCTGCATTCCATTTACTTTTGAAGTGAGCCATCACTATATTAAAATGTTTGTGATTGAACAGAATGAATATAGTTGCAAAAGTATATTTTTAAAACTGCAGTGAATTACACCTCTCAAGATAGTAAAACAAAAATGTTTACAACCTCTTGATTAGTAAAATGTTCATTTTCATGAGTTTCCCAATCACTTTTAACAATTGCTTTATAATCACACAATCGACAACTAAAAACTTGATTAATAATTAAAGATTTTTCAGTTGTATTTTTTAAGTCATTATAAAAAAGCATTTTGTTTTTACACAAACTGGAATTTAAAGATTTAAATTTTACATGTACACTGTCATGAATTTTAAAACTATCATTACTAGAAGCTTCAAATCCACATGAATTGCATTGAAAAGATGGTTCCAATGGGTGTATTTTTAAATGATTTCCATCAAAATTCTTGAAATTACATAAATGGCATGAGAACATTTTCCCTTCTGTATCTTTTCTTTCATGCATGATGAAAGTACCTTGCAACGGTTTTTCACCTGCATGTATCCTTTCATGCAGTTTTAAACTTCTTTTATTTGTAGTTTTATATTCACACAAATAACAGTGAAAAGGCTTTTCTCCTGTATGTATCCTTTGATGTCGGGTTAAACCACTTTTACTTGCAGTCTTATTTTCACACAAAACACATTGATAAGGTTTTTCTCCTGTATGTACGCTTTCATGCACTTTTAAACTACTTTTATCTGCAGTCTTATATTCACACAAACTACAGTGAAAAGGTTTTTCTCCTATATGTATCCTTTCTTCATGCAGTTTTAAACGGCTTTTATCTGCAGTTTTATAATCACACAAACTACATTGAAACGGTTTTTCTCCTGTATGGGTTCTTTCATGCAGGATTAAACAGTGCTTTCTAGCAGTTTTGAATTTACACAAACTACATTGAAAGGGCTTTTCTCCTGTATGTATCCTTTCATGTACTGATAAACTGCTTTTATCTGTAGTCTTATATTCACATAAACTACACCGAAAAGGTTTTCTCCTGTCTGTGTCCTTTCATGCAATTTAAATTACTGGTTTTTGCAGTCTTATATTCACACAAACGCATTGAAGGTTTTTCTCCTGTATGTACCCTTTCATGTACTGATAAACTCTTTTTATCTGCAGACTTGTATTCACACAAACTACAGTGAAATGGTTTTTCTCCTGTATGTGTTCTTTCATGTCGTTTTAACCTACTTTTAATTGTACTCTAATATCACACAAACTACATTGATATGGTTTCTCTCCTGTATGGATCCTTTCATGTTCGTTTAAATGACTTTTCCATGCAGTCTTGTATATACACCAATCTACATTGATAGGTTTTTCTCCAGTATGTATCCTTTCATGCAGTCTTAAATTTTGCGTATTTGTAGTTTTAGAATCACACAAACTACATACAAAGGGCTTTTCTCCAGTATGTATTCTTTCATGGACTGATAAATTACTTTTAACTGCAGTCGTATATTCACACAATCTACAGTGAAATGGTTTTTCTCGTATGTGTTCTTTCATGTCGTCTTAAACTCCTAGTTTTGCTGCAGTTTTGAATGCACACAAACTACAATAAAACGGATTTTCTCCAGTATGCTCTTTCTGTCGTTGTTTATATCTCTTCATGTACTGATAAATTAATTTTACCTGCAGTCTTATATTTCCAAAATCTACATTGAAAAGGTTTTTCTCCTGTATGTGTTCTTTCATGCAGTCTTAACCAACATTTTTTTGCAGTTTTGAATGAACACAAAGTGCATTGTTAAGGGTTTTCTCCTGTATGTAGCTTTTCATGTATTGATAAACTTTTTTCCATGCAGTCTTAAATTCACATAAACTATATTGAAAAGGTTTTTCACCTGTATGTGTTCTCTCATGTAGTCTTAACTGACCCTTTTGTGCAGTTTTGAATGCATATAACCTACATTGAAAGGCTTTTTCAACTGTATGTATCGTTTCATGTACAGATAATTTTTTTTACTGCAGTCTTATTTATATTCACACAAACTTACATTTGAAAGGTTTTTTTCTATAAGTGTTCTTTCATGCATTTCCAAGCTTCCCTTTGCAGCAGTCCTATATTCACACAAATTACAATGAAACAATTTTCTCCTGTATTTACCCTTTCAAGTACTGAGAAACAACTTTTGTCTCCAGTCTACATTGAACATTTTTTCCCCATATGTTTTTAATGTATTCCAAAACTTTCTTTTTCAGCAGTTCAATATTCACATAAACTATATTGAAAGAAATTTGTTATTTATGTGTTTTTTTTATGCTGCTTTAAATTTTCCTTACATGCAATCTTCAGTTTACTCCAACAGTATTGAAAAGATTTTTCACCTCCATCTTCTTTTATGTATTCTATAATTACTTTTAAATCAACACAAACTACATTCAAAAGATTTTTCTCCTGTGTTGTTGTTCTTTTATGTTTTCTTATAAATCCTTTATAAAAAATTTTAAGTCACACAAAGTGCAAAAAAAAGTGCATAGCTGTAATAGGTTTAATCCTAATTTTAGTTTTACCAAAACCTATATGGGTATAGTTATTTATCTTTTCTTTATACTTTTATAAGGCTTCTTTCATGATTTCATGAGTTTCTCATTCTTATAGAGATTTGCCACTCATAATCACAAAAATTAACAAACATGTCTTCCATTTTCCCCCAAAAGATGACAATGTTTTGTAATATCCCAAATAGTGATAAAATGACTAAGCACACATTTTATGTCATATGATTTGAAATATTTCATTGAACAAATATTTTTAATCAAGAGTTATTTTCTATTAAGACATTTTGTGAACGTTTATGAAAGTACATTTATATATTCATAAAATATGATCAATTTAAATGTTTAAATATTATAATCACTGGTCTGATATTATCTGATCGACAAAACAATAACAGATATGACCTCTTACTATTTTTTTAATTTTTTCTTTAATTCAAAAGTGCTTGGGTTTCTTTTAGTAGTTCTTGATTTCATAACATTTTCATACAAAGAGTTAAATGTATTACTTTTCAACTACAATTATTTTGTCAAGAAATATTGTTTTGAGTAGAAGTGTTACAATCCTTGCATGAATATGAAGACTTGACTATTTCTATAATCAATGGCTTTAATATTTCAATGATAGTCTTTTTCACCAAATATTCTCTTTTTCCATGGCTTAGATCTAAAGAAAGCAGAAAAAAATATTAATCACATTTTTTTACATGTATAACATGTCATAGATGACAAATAAAAAAAATTCCTAAGGAAGCAGAAAATAATTTTCATTAGAGCATTCTTAAAATAAGCAACTCATTTAAGCTTTTAATTAAATGATGCATTTAATATCTTTAATGATCAAAATGTATCATGTTTCTGATTACTAACACCATAGAAAATCCAAATTCTTAAGTTTCTTTTATATATATGTCAAGAATTATTATTTTGAACCCAATGATTTTTACTTTACATAAAAGAAAAAATTACAAACACAGAAAATCAATCTAACATTAACTTATACAAAAACTCTGTATGAATATTCATAGTGATGTTTGCATTTCTCAACTTAAAGTTCCACATAAACTATCATTAATCCAAGGCCAATTTCAGAGAAATAAAGTATTTATTTACATAGTATTGAGAGCAACAGCAAAAATGTTTTGTGAATATCTTACAACAAACAAAGCTATCAAATTTCATAAAATAAGTATAGACATATATATATATATAACAACTAAAGAATTTACATATAAAAAAACTAAATTCAAAAGTATAACTTATTATTGCCTTTATTTTTCCAAACTTTTCCTTGCTACACAGTAGTTATCATTCATTGGTTTTCATTAATAAAACTCAATAATTACTATATGGACATATAGAAAAATACACAAATTCAGGTTCTATTTTTACATAAGTGAAGAAAATGATATTCTATGAATTGAATTACACATACAGTATGCTGAATTAAACAAATTTAATATAGTAATCAATAAACCAAGTCATATATCATGTGAAATTGCTTTTATGAGCTTGCATTTACAAATATATAATAGAGGGAGCATACCAATAACTTAAACAAGCTCTTATTAATAAGTGTGATAAGATAAAAATATTTAAAATCTCTAATCTAGAACATTTCTATCCCCAGACCAATTGGTTTCGAGCTTTTGGCTCAATGAATCTCAGTGAAAAGCTACAATATTCAGACACTAGGTAAGAGAAAAATATTTAAAACTTCTATCTAAAACATTCCCATCTCCAGACCAATTGGTTTCAAGCTTTTGGCTCACCTCAGTGAGAAGCTAAAATATTCAGACACTCATCAATTTAGAAAAATATTTTCCCTTACTTCATATGAAAGCTATTGGGCTCTTTTTGAAAAATATAGTGTATTATAAATTCCCAGTAAAACTATTTGCTGATTTTGTCAATTTGAGGTGTCTGAATATTCTAGCTCCTCACTGAGGTAAACCAAAAGCTCAGAACCAATTGGTATGAAAATGGGACTGTTCTAGATAGAGATTATAATTATTTTTCTCTTACTGCACTTATCAATAAAAATTTAATATGTACAATTAATAGTTTCAGTTTGAATATTAAATCAAATTCATTAAATAACATATTCAATCTTTATTTTTGTATAATTCATATTAATTGAATAAATATAAATCTGGCTGAAATATCTTTCTTTGGTCCTTCTGTAAATAACAGCAATCAGTTTATTAATAACAAAAGTGTAAGAAGTGGAGTCATAGCTGAAAGAAAAGAATGATTAATATTTAAAACAATATTCTGAGTTACTCTAAATGTGTATAAAATTGTAACATGGGCAATATATACAATTATATTACTATTTTAATGGTATGACAAAAATATTTTCAGGCAATAACACATGTAGATACAATTAAATTACTACATACTGTATTTTAAAGCAATATTTGGTAAAAAGTGAAATATCTTTTAGACACAGGATAAAATATACTATTGCTTCTGTAATGTTATATGTAAATTGAAAATGTTTTTCAATTTATTTTTGGAGAATATAATGGAATTTTTTTGGCCAATCTGTAGTCAGTCTATGGCAACAAACAGTTTGAGACACTTTAAATTAGTGAACACAAATTTCAAATAAAGATTTCAAAAACTCATTCAATAATGATAATTAATTCTATGATCATACTGCTTCAACAAATCAAATAACTAATGATAGCCATTACAATTTCTCAAAAAGACCTCATAACTTCCAATCACTTCCATCTCCATTAGAACTTTTTCCATTCTAAAATAGAATTATCCTTAATATTATCTAATCTGCATTAATGTTTTTTAAATATCTTCTCACAATTTTTTAATCTTAATAGTTTACTTATTCAAAACCAGACAGACTAAAATAATATATTTAGCATTTTTATTTTGTGTTTATATGCTCTACATTTTCCATCTTTCACCTCACCTTATATATTAAAATGCTTACTTAATTATCAAACAATGCATAGCTTTTATAAACAAAAAATATCATTCAGGAAAAAGTTATCATCAAAAA
Source organism: Epiperipatus broadwayi (assembly GCA_028023455.1). Lineage (NCBI taxonomy): Eukaryota > Metazoa > Onychophora > Udeonychophora > Euonychophora > Peripatidae > Epiperipatus > Epiperipatus broadwayi. Next base: position 427,688 of record JAQFVV010006286.1, on the reverse strand, counting down.
TAATAAATGAAAATATAAATAACTGATGCCAAAATCTTTGCTTAATTGCAGTCTTAATTACTACTGTTCAACAAGTGTTTTGGTTTACATTTTGATAACTAATATCAATTTTGTCTCCCAGAAAATCACTTAATAAAAATGTCCCTATATATACTGTACCCTCACTTCTGGGAAATATGTTGTTGTTGTTGTTGTTGTTATTATTATTATTATTATTATTATAATAATAATAATAATAATAATAATAATAATAATAATAATAATAATAATAATAATAATAATTGAACTAGCTCAGATAAATGGTTATGCTCGGCTAAAATACATCTAATCAATAATAAAGATATTCTATGATACTATCTATTATTTAATTAGCTCTAACTAATAAAAATAATAATGTGGTTCAGTTTTATAAAATAATAAATATTTAATTAAATCATGACACCATGAAGTGAGATATAAGTGGTAATTTGAATTACATGGAGCTAATATCCCATAGAATACAACCTCAATGGCATATGAATACTACCCCCCCCCTATTACTTCAAATAATAATAAATCTATAGTATTCTTACAACTTTAAAATAATAATTAAATATACTGCTAATAAATAATTCCTAATATCTCTATCCAAAATAATGTAATTAAAATAATCTCAGGTTCTTACACACAGGCTTATTATATACCTGTGTCTATATATGTAATATATAGAGTATATGAGCACAGACTTTGACATGGTCCACCACTCTCCACACTATCTCATAATACTGATATACTTGAACACATATATGTCGAAAAGATAAATAATCACCAATATACATATTTCATGCTAAAACAACACAAAAACAATTGATGATTGCTGGTTTAGCATGAAATACATATATTGGTGATTATTTATATTTTCGACATATATGTGTTCAAGTATATCAGTGTTATGAGATAGTTTGGAGAGTGGTGGGTCATGTGAAAGTCTGTGCTCATATGCCGTATATATTACATATATAGACACAGGTATATAAGCCTGTGTGTTTCAGTTATTACATAGTTGAGATGTCTGCCCATCCCTTGTATATATATTAAGTGGATTATGTCCAGTACATGATGGGTTAGATTGGCCTTAGGTCAACATGGGTGACAAGAATCTCGGCCTCAGGGTAGTCCTTGCGCATTCCATCATCAGATTTTCAATTGGATGGATGGTTGAAGAGTTGGAGTGTGGAGTAGATTGAAGCCTGTCCATTAAAGTAGGAAGTTTGACCATCTTAATATATATCTGAGCACTTATAGCATATATGTGTAGAGATGGTAATCTGGACCAACTGATGATTGCTGGTTTAGCATGAAATATGTACATTGGTGATTATTTATCTTTTCGACATGTATGTGTTCAAGTATATGTGTTATGAGATAGTGTGGATAGTGGTGGGTCATATGAAAAAACAAGTTTAACAAATTTTATTGTAATATTTTCAACAACACAAACTATGTACAATATTTACAATTAAAATAATCTTGGATAATTACATATTTCTTCATCTCAAAATAAAATAATAAAATCTAAGTACCTAAGCCTTCGCTCCGACTTAGAACTTGTTATGTTTTTTAAAATTTTCATAATAATACTACCAATAATATTCATGGATACACTTAGAGTTTCAAATATATTGTCTACAATTAAATGATACTATAATATGTTTCCATCAAAACATATGCCAATTATGAAAACATAAACCTAAACAACAGAAATATTACTTATTCCAATACATGTCTATTAGTTTATACTCAATTATTTAAAATAACTTGTCATGATAGTGCTGATATTATCAAACAAAAATATATTTATTCCGGTTCGTTAATAAAATAAGTGGACCCAAATAATAATATAATTGACATACATTATACATCTTGGGCATTACTTTAATAAAACTCTATGTATGTGTTGATGCATATTCTAAACATAAAATATAATATTTATAAAATATAAACACTTGTTCTATTCTATATTGTTTTCTTAGATATATTATCCATTAAAAATATGCATTACATGTAAGTTAAAAATATTTAAAATTATTCAAAAAGTTTCAAGAACAATTTTATTATCACTTATATTTCCATAAAAATAGTTTAGTAAATATTGAAAATATTTATGATTCTTTATCCTTATTTTAATTTTATTCTCAATCTCATTTGTATTTATTCTCAACATTATTCAACCAAGAAAAACCTATCTTATCCTCTTCCAAGTGATGATCCTTCAATTCCAAAATTATTTATTATTCTCCCTCAAAAATACAGTTCTGTATGATGTAATACTTGGAAATTACGATAGTGATCAGATGTGTAGGTATGAAGAACAAACTAGAGTATTAACTCAATAGTACACACATATAAGATAGTCAACATGGCAACAGTGTGATAAAGAAAAGAGGCATGACTTCTCTGTCTAATAACCTCCATTAAAAAATAACAATGTCCAAGCTATTTATTCAGCTTTTCGGAACATTAATATTCAATACTAAGGGAAAACACTGTCCATGGAAATATACAAGTTACAGGGATTTTTTATCTGTACCTGCATAATTACTAAGATAGTGAAATTACTTCTATTCCCCATAAAAACCTACACCAAAGCATCCCTTTGGTTTCTTTAATATTCCCACATCACTAGCACTTTAAAAATTTCATCATAGATTTATCTATCTACATCGCCAAAAATTCTCAAACATATTTCTAAAACAATAAATAAAATTCACATATAAATTCAACAATCTAGACAGCTCAATAAGAAAAGGTTACTTCACTTTCAAAAATTCTCAATAAAAATACAAAATGATTGGTATCGATACTTTAAACATTTAAAAATAATCAAGTTTCTCGACTGAAGAATCATATAATTATATTCATCATTAAATCATATTATATCAGTAATATAAAATAAAAGTATGCATATTTTTTTAATAAAAATCTAACTCTTATAAGTTTTATATGTGTTTAATGTATTCACACATACTCATACATTCATACAATAATTTAAATATTCCACACAATCTAAAGAAAAGAAAACAAATACATCATAAAAAAATAATATTTTATAACTTTTACTCATAGTGATATTTCTGCTAGTTGATCACTTTTTAGACGTTTTCTTGGTCCACAATCAATAAAATATTGCATAATATAAACATTTATTCAGCAACTATCATACATAAAATATAATAAAAACTTTATAAAAAAGTATTTATTCTTTTTGGTAATTATAATACTATATTAGTAAATAATCCTTTATGTGTACTTTTCCTATCTACGATTATAATAAGAAAAACTTAATATTATTATTATTTCATCAATAATAAAAAACATAGCTACGTAAAACTCCAGTCCATGATAAGCACTCATTTAAAAAAAAAAAAGTTATTTATTTCTTCGGATATTTTATTACCAAATCCTTGTAAGCATTGAAACTCCCGATGCATGTTGTTACAACTTTTGTCTTAACATTTGAAGACAGCAACTCCATTCCTAGCATGATGCATGATAAGTTGATTACAAAAAATGATGAAATGAATAATAGAAAAACGAAAAGAAAGTAGACTTTTGAAAAATCTGGATCCATCTATAAAAATAATCATTAATCTCTGCTTGAAAGTTTATAAAAAGTATAGACTATTGTTTATATCTTACAGATTAATGATTATTGAGGATGATATTAATTCATAATGTTTAAAATAATTCTCCAGAATTTTTCTCATTCCACAGAATCCTATATAGGCTTCTAGTGTCTCTGACATGGTCATATGGATTGGGGCATACTTATACGTAAATTGTGCATTTTTTTATTCCAATAAAATTAACATTTAATCATTTCATAAAGCTAGTATATCGTTCTTCCGTCAGGATAATTTTTATTTATCCAGGTATTTTTATATTATACAAATAATAATTTCAATGTCGGTTTTTTTAAAAATATTATTAAATAATTGCGGTCATCACTAATATTAATAACTTGTCTTATCAAATATATTTGTAGTAACTTGAATCTTTATTTCCACTATTTTGAATAACAGTTTCAAAATAAATTCTTAAAAGAAAAAATGTTTTCTTTAAAAAGAAACATTTTATGCAACTCTTTATTAAAAGGATATCTTTTCAAAATATTGAAAAATTGAGTCTTTACTATATTGCTTTGCAGTTTTTTAGATAAAGCTATGTTTTTCTAATAAAATGCCTTTTTGCTTTTGATTCCCCGTAAACTTTCTGTCTAATTCTTTACATAATGTCTGAAATATTAATCTGACCAATGAAATATTTTCCTTCGTTAATAATTATAAAAATACATTTTCAATTAAGGATTGTACTTCCCTCTTTTCTTTACACAGGTATATAATTACTTTTGATATAAATTCCATAGTTATTGCAACGCTAAAATTAAGTTTTAATAGACTCAGTAGGAAATCTTTGTTGCTTTTAACAGTGCATGACTCAAACTTGATAAATTTATAGTTTTTAATTACTCTCTTTTTTTAAAAAATAAGTCCAATTAGTACACTATACAATACTTTATATTTTACAAATAATAAATTATTAAGAGAGCTATTATAGGACTGAATTGACTGATTAAAATACACTTGACTGACTAAAGCCCAATTAACTGATAAAAAAACACACAGAAATAAATGAACATCTGCTTTTATATCAAAATAAATTGATATTTTGATTGGCTGATTAGACCTTCATCTGATTATCTAATTTACATATTATTTAATATTGCACCATCAAAAATTAAAAATAAAAATGATGACTCACCAACCAAATATTAATTGTTGCATTATTTAATTCTAAACTAATTTTTACATTTTATTTAAATAAAACAAATATTATTAAAATAGCATTTTAATAATAATATTTTATTAATTTATCTAGCACTTAGTTTTAATGTATCTATTTTTTTAAATCTAATTTTATTAACTACATTTGTTTTAAAACCTAATTAAATATTTTATAATAGCTAATTTTTATTTTTTATCTTGTGGTAGACAAATAAATATTTTCAATTCTATAGTACAATTTTAAAACAATTTTGAAACTTTACTACAAAACTTGTAAGCACACATGTATGAACATTTCCATGCCACATGACTTACAATCCAGACAGAATATTTTATTATGGCCAGTTTTTACAACCATATAAAATTACACCATTAGCTTTAATTGACTGTTTTTAATATATTAGTAGTTTTATGCATTTAATATTCTCATTTTACTTTAACTAAGATTTTAAAAAGATTCTCAACATAACACAATAATCATACCAATAGAATACATCTTTAATTTAATTTTTTTTAGAAAATTGACACAATAAATTTATTTAGACCTAAGGAAAATAGTACAATACTTATGTGTGTACATACTTATTTATGAACAACTGTCTGATGACAACATATAATTTTTGTTTGGATATATTACATTTTTAGAAAAAAGTAGGTTGATGAATATTTGTCACAAAGAAAAAGCTCAAAAAAAGCAACAACAAAAATCCCATGAATATGCTTCATAACTGAAGAATTTAAAGAGTTAAATGATGTTTTGTATTGAAAGATCATTCCAAGTGATAATGTGGAATGGGTTGCATCTAATAATATAAATTCTATGTAAGCTGCAATGAATAAATTCTGTAATGACTAACTTTTTGAAACATCAGTTAGTTTGTTATAAAAGACCCTACTGCATATACGTGAAAATAAATATCTATTTTTAGCATAATCTTTTATCTATAAAAGAAAACTTTCAATTCTTAATCCAACTAAAACTCAGTGAAATATAAGACTACAGTGATGAGAACAAATAATTCAACAGCTAACAAACAACAAAAGAATTCCCCAAAAGAACAAATGGAAAATAGTCATTACTTAAGAAATTACCATTTTTTTTTAAGATTATGTGTGGGATTCCAGAGTGGACAATGTTCAGCTTCAGTTGAGAGCCATAATGAAATATGTGTCAGCTGTTCACACACACATATATTTAATATATTAACAAGTGTACATACTATACACTTACAGAAACTAATACATTAAACTGCGAGAAAAAAAATCAGAGTAGATTAATAATGGAATGTATAATTTGAAAACATATAGTGAAGTTGTTACATTAAAAACAATTCCTAGACAATAGAAAAATTAATTGGTTATTTCCAAAGCAGCAGTATTGAACTGTTAAAAAGAGATTAAGCTGCAAGCAAGAGAAGAAGTTAGTGCATCAAGCTAGATGAAAACTTGGAAGAACAAGAATCTTGAGAGGCTTTAATATTTACTGATATCCCAGATCACAATGCAAATCACACTCAATCTTTTTTAAAAAAAAAACACAAACGTTTTCTATTGTACATCAACCATAACATAATAAATTATACCTCATAATATGATAATGTATAAAATAAACAATCTGTCCAAGTATTTATTTAAAAATTAGTGTTATTTTTGATAGTGAGACAATCTTTTGATTATTTATAATTGCTACATGCTCTTTTAATGTCCATATATTTCATTTTAGAATAGGATGAGTCACAAAGATAAGTTAATGCAAACAACTTGATCTGCATGTAGTCACACTTTTGTATAGTCATGTATTTTTCAGGTTCTAATTTCTAAAATTCACAATAATCCCCACCCCCCTTTCTTATGTTAAAAAATAATCTCCAGAAGCACATTGTTTTTGAGCATGGAGAATTAATAAAATACCTTAGTTTAGTCATATCCCAAGGCAGATGGTTATATAGCAGTAAATTATGTAACCATTAAAAATAAAATTAAATCGATTGTAAAGCCATAGCATTTTAGACTAAAAGCAGTACAGGTTACCAGATACTTATAAATTGCTTCAAGAATAGATGACCTAGCGAATTGTCTGAAAATTCCCCAATTGTTTGTGGAACACATGGGAGCAACTATTAATTAATAATGGTTGTATAATAGTTGTCACTAAAACAGTCCCTGTTCAGAATTGCATTAAGATCTTCACTGTCATAATTAGATGGCCAACAGTGATGCAAATAGAAGTACAGTATATATAAAAATGCACATCATGTTAATTAATGGTATATTCACCATCAAGAAATATTCTTCATGTCCAAAAATGACAAACCATGAAGCTCATATGTATTAACCACAAAGAACATTCAAGTTATTTTTTGTCATTAGGTGCAGAATATAGACTTAATAATTCAGTCAAAAATATCTTGAATCAAACAGGAATTCTGAAAAAGCTGTTCAGCATGGAGAATCAAAATCTAATTAAATAAAACTGTAATAATATGCAAAAAGCTGTTAAATGAATACTTATGGGCAAGAAGCTTTGAAATAAGCTGACAATACTTATATGAATAAAAGAAAAACATAAGCTAAGATGAGGAAAAATATTTATAATGCTGGAAAAAAGCTGAATTTGAAATGGTTATGATTGAAAGACATTAAAACAATCTTGGACCAGATAGTGAAGATTAAAATAATGTGCAATATCTGTTTTCATCATCACATTAATTATATTCAGAAAAAGTGGATAGATGCTAATGCTGATGGAAACACCAGACTGTCATTCGGTGAATACCAGAGTGAAACTATATAGATTCTCAAATTACTATAATTGAGAATACATTTAAAGAAGGGATCTGGCATTCAAACTGGCTGAAAATCAGCAGAAAAATATCCTAAAGGCACAAATGAAAAATAGTTATTGCTGTAGAGAGGACTGTTTTTTTTAGATTGTGTGTGCTATTTCAGAGGGATAATGCTCTGACTCAGTTAAGAGCAATAATAGAAGATGTGAGTGATAGTTATTCATACAAATATGTATTTAATATATTAATAATAATACATATAACCTTACATAAACTAAAAATTACTACTATTTGAATTTAAATCATTTACATGATGTTGAAATTAGTAATTATTATATTAAACAGTATGACAACAATTTGAGAGTAGATTAGAAACTGAACTCAAAGTTCAAAACCACATAATCAAGTTGTTAGATTAAAAAAAACAACAACTTTTACATCATGATAAAATTAATTAATTACTTCTAAGATGGCAGCCGTAAAATAAAAAATGAAGATATCCTTGAATAGAGCTAGATACTGCAGAAAAGGAGATTAACCCACAAACCAAAATAAAGGTAACTACATAATGCTAGAAGAATGACTTAGAAAAAGAAGAGCTTAGATAAGCATTAATGCCTAATGACATCATGGGAGATTACTAATGGTGTCATACTTTGAACCAGCCATACTCAATCCTTCCCCCCTAAAACTATATACAAACATTTACTGACATACATGAGCTGCAATATAGTAAACTATACCTTCCAATATGATAATATATAAAATAAACCTAAATGTGTTCATACATTTATTTAAAAGTTAGCATGATTTTTGATGGAGACATATGCATGATTCACAAAAGTAATTGATTAAAACAATATGATCTGCATTGGGCACAATTTTATAGTCTTGTATTTTTCAGGCACTAATTTCCAAAATGGGCATAATTTTTCTCTCCCTCTTTTTTTAAAGACAATTTCCATATTCTTATCATTTTTGAGTATGTTCAATTTGTAAAGCAGTTTTGCATATTAATATGCCAATGCACACAGTTGTATAATAATTGTTGTTTTTAAGTACCACTAAACTAAACAATTCTTAATATTTTTAAAATTGTAAAATCTGCTTTTAAATTTTTTAAAGAAGATAGCTAAATAATTTGAAATGATCATATAATTTTTTGTAGAATCTCGCTTAGCTTTTATTATGGTTGTTGCTATGTATGTGTTCAAAGCATCTATAGATATTATAAGAAGTTAATAATAATAGAAATATATTTTATGTCAAAATAAAAAATATATTAATTAAACAAATAATACTATACATTAGAGATTTTGTTAGATTAAATAGTACTCAGCACTTAGTCATTCATGAAGCTAATTAATATATTTTAAATCTACCATAACAAACTTCTATTTAGCACTGACTATAATTAATATTTACCCATATATTGCGTTTTTGATCTCTTCTTGTTACTCCCAACATACATCTCTCCATACAGGTGTTACTGACCTTATTAAAAAAATTAAAAGATTGAAATGGAGTTGGGCTGGACATATTGCTAGAAGAAATGATAATAGATGGACAATTGAAATTTTAAACCGGATTCCAAGAGATTGTAAAAGACCCAGAAAGAGACCACATGTGAGATGGATGGATGAAATAAGAAAATGTGCAGGGGTGTTGTGGAGAAGAGAAGCTAAAGATCGGAGAAGATGGATTAAACTTGGAGAGACCTTCATCCTGCAGTGGATTGATAATGGTTGATGATGATGATAATTAATATTTATTTCATTAAAAAAAATTCTATTATTAACTTTACTCTTTAAATATTACCAAAATCACACTTTTCTTTATTTTTGCCATCATCATCATCATTATCAACCATTATCAATCCACTGCAGGATGAAGGTCTCTCCAAGTTTAATCCATCTTCTCCGATCTTTAGCTTCTCTTCTCCACATCACCCCTACACATTTTCTTATTTCATCCATCCATCTTACATGTGGTCTCCTTCTGGGTCTTTTACAATCTCTTGGAATCCAGTTTAAAATTTCAATTGTCCATCTATTATCATCTCTTCTAGCAATATGTCCAGCCCAACTCCACTTCAATCTTTTAATTTTTTCAATGAGATCAGTAACACCTGTTTGTTCTCTTACCCATACATTGCGTTTTCGATCTCTTCTTGTTACTCCCAACATACATCTCTCCATACTTCTTTGAGTGGTCTGAAGTCTCTGTATTGATCTTCTATTAAGTGTCCAAGTCTCAGATCCATAAGTAAGAACTGGTAAAACACATTTGTTAAAAACCTTTCTTTTCAAACGCATAGGCATATTTCCTTTTAATATCAAGTTATTTCTACCAAAAGCACTCCAACCAAGTTTAATTCTATGATTAATTTCCTCTATTATGTTTCCATCTGTATTAATAATCTGACCAAGGTATTTGTAACTCTTAACTTCTTCTAATTCATCATAATCAATCTTTATTTTCATATTTTGAGCAAATCGATTAAACATTACTTTAGTCTTTTTAACATTTATCTTTAGTCCTACTTTCCTACTTTCATCTGATAACTCCTGCAACATTTCCTGCAGCTCGGAAGCATTATTTGCAAAAACAACTACATCATCTGCGAAATCTAAATGACTTAAATATCCTATAAATACAATTTATCCAAACCCGTTTCAAACACTTTTTAGCAAAACTTTTATTTGTACATATACATGCACCTACGTTTCGACTGACCTGCAATCTTCTTCAGAAAGTCTATTTTGATCTTTTAAAAAAATGTATATGTACAAATAAAGAGTTTTGCTAACAAGTGTTTGAAGCGGTTTGGATAAATTGTAACTTTACTCCTTATAATATATATGTGCGTGTTTTGTTTTTTAACCCGAAAATAACAATTGGAAAATTATGCAGTACTTGGTTTTGTATTTCTTGGCAACAGATGCTTAATTTCTCATTAATTAGAATTAATCAGTTAATAATTCATTTTAATTAAATATAATGACTCATTTCTCGTATCTATTTTTACCATATAAATATGTGGTTTCACCGCACTCAACAAAAGCAAATATTTTATTCGATATGCGAAATTATTTTATCAACCTATAAATGATTGAACTACAAAGTTTTTCGGCGATGATGTAATACTTTTCTCCGCTTAGTCATCGCAACGAGGTATGGAAAAGAATGTCGCTAAAATTACTATTCATTTTCACATCTTATCAAAGACCGTGGAAAAGAATTCTTAAATGATTTGTGGTTCATGATATAAGAACGAACAGTGTTATATTTTTTTTTTCCATTTAACTAAAGACAAACTAAAAAATTGGCCGAGGTATTTTTATTTTTTTTCGCTACAAAATGTTTTCCCAATTGTCTTGAAACACTATTTTCGCAAAATATTTTTCATTTGTATTTTGAAAACACTCCCGCCATTGTAACAAATTATAGTTTAATTAATACAAACAACAGGTTTCAAAATAGTCACGTTAGTTGAAGTAAGCAAAAGGTGACATATAAGAAACAAGGTTGTCACCTATAAACGTAATTACGAAACATAAACACAAAAATGCATCGCGAGGGCGATATGCGATTGAAGTCAGGGGCGGACAGATATCACATATGTCAAGATTTTAAAAATTTGGATTAGTAGGTGTGTGATTTTAAGCCGTGAATAAGTGCTCGGTCGCCGTATATTGTCTGTTTTAAAGGCTATCTCGGTCTTACTAAGGTTTTTAGAACTGTAAAATTTTGTCATTAGTTAAACCTTATCTACTTTGCTATATTAAATATTTATACTAAACTTCTATGTTCCGATGACTTATGATTCCGTTCGGATTCTTCCTTTTAAAGCCCATATTCATTTGAAGAATCCAGACGTAGCAATTTCTAATTAAAAATCAGTAAAATTGCAAATACTTTTTCATTTAATCTTCTTAAAAACTATTTCCATTTTCAACTTCATTTCTTTACTGAAACCAATTTCCTTTAAATTTTTAAAATCCTAAATACGTATAGTGCAGGTATTAAAGATCAAGTGATTATAAATGTTTAACCCAATACTCTAACGTTATTTTAATGGGCTATTTTTAGATAATAATTGCATCTTGATTAATTTCACGTAAATCTAAAACTTGTAATAATTATATTTATAAAGCGCATACTTGTTACTTTAAAGTAATATACATTAAGGCTACAACCTTAAAACTAAGCGCTTGAAAAAACGACAGTAAGGACCTCTGCAAATCTTTAAAACAAGATTTATTTAAAAGACAAGCGTTTTTTCAGGCGCATAGTTTTAAGGTTGTAGCCGTAATGTATAGTAAATCTAAAACGTAAACCATAAATGTTAAACAAATATTTACATCGCAAGACTATAACAAGAAGATTAACTCTATTAAATACACATAAAAGCTTATCAGAATCTTACCATAGTTACCTTTTTTTAAACACGAAAAACGGCAGTAAAAATAACGTTAATAAAATTAAGATACTGTATTTCCAACGTTTCTAATCTTATTGAATAGCGCTCTCTATCGGAACGGTTTAACAAGAGAATATACATGTAGACTGTCTTGCATTGGTGGTCGAGAGGTAAGCGTGTTGCGGGTTCACGTCCCAGCCGATGCTATGACCCTTAAAATATATATATGTAAATGGAAAAACATGGGTGATTTAGTAGTCTGTAAATTGTGTAAGGAAGGCATAGAAAATATTAGGCATCTCTGTTAATTAAATGTAAATGCTTGAAAGCAGAAAGGGCACATATAATGAAATCGTTGAAGAATAAATATGAACAAAGTGATTATATAGAAAGTATTTTTTAGGCTGGCTTTGGGAAAAGATAAGGGGAATTTAGATATAAAAGGCCATAGAGTTGACAAAAATTATGTTGTGGAAATGGGATGGAGCAGATTATGAGAAAAGTTAGGGTGGGGAATGGAAAGGGAAGATAAAGTGGCTAACAGGGTTCTCTGGGCATAATTGCTGAGAGATTTCTGACTCCGTTTAAGGAGAAGTCAACAGTGCATCACATCACAGCATCACACCAATCTTCATTAAAATTGTAGACTTTACTAATTAAATAAAAAACAAAGTCTATTTAGCTTCTTTTTTTACAAAAGAATTCAGGCACCGATTAATACATATAAAAATCCCATTTTCACACCGTTTTTTATATAAATAAAAATTTTATTTTCTTTATGAAATTATACTATTTTTTTGCACGTCGTTCATTTTTTTAAGGTTTATCCATTACCATGGATTAAACGTTATTTATTACTTAAAAAATACGATACTAATAGAACAAAAAAAATACAGCAACTTGAAATTTGTAACGGTAGTCTCCATAAATACAAATTGGTCCGATTGATTTAGACATCATTACAATCGGAATAGCCCATTCGGACTTTTCAACCGGCATCAACACTCAATGAATCATTAATTTTTTTTTCAACTTTTGTTAGTAGCGTGAAATGAACCTTCGTAGGCTGCAAATCACAGGGGTTGCTTCATCCTGCAAAACTATGGCTATATTTGACCCTCATCATTCTTAAATAAATTTGTATATTTATTTCTTGTTCAATAGCAATCTTGCTAACCTAGGAAAGATAGGACGACTTTTTACATACGCGGTAAAGGCATAATGTTGCGAACATTAAATAAACCCTTCCGATTTGAGTTTTTTCCCTCGTCAAAATACGTGTTTTTGAACATGCACAAAACGTGCTTTGAAACGTGTCAACTGAAACTATCATATAGGTGCTTTTTTGGACATTTTCGTATTTTTTTTCCTGATTCAAAAGTTTGTTGTTTGTACACTTTAAACTTACCATTGTTATTATTGTGAATTTGGTTTAACATTTTTAATTTCAACTGCATTATTTACTTCTTTTTTTTTTTATAATTTCAACTTGGTTATTGACTGACTTCTGCGTTTTTGAATCTTTGAATTAAAAGTTTATTATTTAACTGTAATTGAATGAAGACGTTGACTTTGTTATTTGTTTATTCCAAAAATCAGATTGCTTGGCAGAATTCCATTTAGAGCATGTACTGGGCAATCACTTGTTCACAAATCTTTCGGAGGAGGAAGGACGGGGGGGGGGGGTACTACTAACAATCGCCATTTTGTATGCAAGAATCGTCTGCATAAGTGTATATTTCATAGAATATTTTTTCTTTTTTACTTTTATAAAAATATATTTATGTTCGCTTTTTTTTTTTTAAGGACCACGTATTTTTTTTAAAATTGACTGAATTAAGTAGGCATCAAAAGTTAGTTTGTGTCCGTGTACAATTTGTAAAAGTACGTGTACATCTCATATAATATTTTTTTTTGTTTTTGTAAAACTGTATTGAGTATTATTTCTGCAACTAAGAAAATATAGGACTTATTTGTTTATTCGAAAAATTAGATTGCCTGGCAGTATTCCATTTAGAGCATGTACTTGTCAATCACTTGTTCGACAACTTTTTCGGAGAAGGAGGAAGGATGTTGGGGGGGGGGGGGTTGCTACTGACCATCACCATTTTGTATGCAAGAATCGTCTGCGTAAGTATATATTTTATAGAATATATTTACTTTTATAAAAATATATATTTATGTTGGCTTTTTTTTCCTCCTGCAACACTGACCACATATTTTTTTGTTGAAATTGATCAAATTAAATGTCAAAAGTTGGCTTGCGTCCGTGTAGAATTCGTAAATACATGTTTATCTCATGTAATATTTTTTATTTGTTTTTGTAAAACTGTATTGAGTATTATTTCTGCAACCAAGGAAAAATAGGATGACTTTTCACATTCGTATCAAAGCATTGCTAACTTTTTCTAATATTTGATATTGCCAAAATAACATTAAAAAGTTAGCAGTGTATTGATACGAATGTGAAAAGTCCTCCTATCTTTCCTTGATTGCATGAATAATACTCAAGTACCAATCATTTACAGTTGCGACTAACTTCCCTCATATGTCATATTACCATTAGCATTTTTCGTCTTTAACGTTTTGGATGTAATTTAGTATCAAATCGCAGGGCTTATTTGATGTTCGCGTTTAAAAACACCTTTTTTCAATGAGAAATAACACTCAAATCGTAGGGTTTATTTGATGTTCGCAAGATTATTTCTTTATCGCGTATGTGGCAAGACTTTCTATCTCTTCTTCGTTGCAGGAATCAGCTCTAATATTTATTTTACTAACACGTCATAAAAATTAATAAAAACATTAATATAGTAATCTGTCTGCTATTATTAAAAGTTGAATGTAATTGGAAATTTTAAATAATGTTAAATTTTTCTAAAGACATTCAATACTTAATATCAGATGATGGAAATAGTATTTATAAATACAACTAAAATACCATCATTACAAACCTTCAGGAAAACATTTATTTTTATTTGTTTGAAAATTGTATAATCCCAGTAGATGGCGGTGCAAAAGAGAACCTTGAGATGAAAACAGGAATTGCCCTCTTTCTCATGTAAAAGGGTGAGTTTATAAGTAACGTACTTTTAAAGGTCTATATTTTTTTTATTTAAATATGTAAGTTAATACTGCGTAAAAGAATGCATAATTGAATTAATTGTATTGCTTTTTGCGAGCAAATATTTAAATGGTATAATTAAACTAGTTCACGTAATAATAACTGATGACTTCGTAGCAGTGGTGTGCCTTCAATGGATGCCGTGGGTACGCGCATCTCTTATAAAAATTAATTTACCTGTAGTAATTTATCGATTAATCTTTAAAAAAATAAATCTAAAGTGTTCGAATAATTCACAAAGTTAGAATAATTACTGACGATTACGTCACAGCAGCGCCATTAGTAAACGTTATATTTAAAAAATGAGTTTTTGAATTCAAGTTAATTTTAAAAAAATATTATGAATACGATATAAATAAAAGACTTGATTTAATAAACTGAATGTCAAAAATTGCTCTTGTTTACTAATTTTCTTATCCTCAAAATATTTTATTTATATCATATTCATAATAAATTTTTAAAATTAACTTGAATTTAAAACTCATTTTTTAAATATAATGTTTGCTAAACTTAAAAGTGATACGTTCAAATATATTCGCAATGTACGTATTCGTAATCCTTTTTTTTTTTTTCAAAAATTAAAACACTAATTTATTAAGTATAAAGTTCGCTAATCTTTAAAACAATAATCGTAAAGTTTTAGAATAATTATGGACGAATGATTACCTCACAACAACGGTAATCCCAAAGTAGCCTCAAAACTGGTACGTATATATTTGCCGGTTTAGGAAGCCCGGAAGCCTTTTCTTTTGTTCTTAAATTATACAGTTTTAGAGGCATACAGTAACTGTCTAATAGAAAATAACCCACAGCGAGCGATGGTATTTAATGTTTTCAGTGTTGTTGGTTTGTTATTACTGTTATTTTAATGAAAGATTATTTTATAATATATCCACTTTAGTTGTTAATATTTTTTTTTCTATTAACTGAAGTTATTTCAGCGGTAAATACACGAGTATCTTTTTTTTTAATAACAAGAATTAATTTTTTATCATTGCTTGAAGGATAATTACGTTATTATGGAAGATAATGCTTTAATTACTTGACTGTATTTTATTTTTTGTAATTTTTGAAAAGGAAAATTATTTATTTATTACAATAACTATATTTAAAAGATAAATAAAGTTTTACTTCAATGCTAAAATATAATTCTATAAGTGTTTTACACACAGACAATGAAGCTTAAAAATAAAATTTAATAAAATATCTTAGCGCTTTCGGGAAATATGTAATCCCATGTTCACAGATTTAAGTTTAATGAAAAAATATATATTATGCACATGCTATGCAAACATATTTAAACCTACGTGCGTCATTCACAAATTCCATTTTCTTGAAATGAAAAAGCAAGCTTCTCTTCGATTAATTGCTGTAGGATCGCTTGCTATGTAGCAAGCTTCTTTAACCTTTCTTTTTGTATCATTTCTTTCTTTACAAACAATACTTGCTGCTAATGGTTGAAAAATGTGGCCAATAGTTTTCTCATGTTCTGTAAATATTGAATTACCTGTGATTTTGTTTTTGTCCTATTATATAAGTATTTATGTTGAGATAATCTGGTTACAATATTTGCCCTGGTTTCACCATAATATGAGGCCTGGCAATTATTGTAGGGGCATGTAATTTTATATGCAACATGAGGAGTCAATTCGGGTGTTATTTTATCTTTAGTATTATTTATTAATCTGTTAGTGGAGGGAGGTGAATGAAAGGCAATTTCAAATTCATTGGAAAGTTTATTAATTATTTGTTTGGATAGTGAGTGGATATATGGAATAAAGATGAGTGGTTTGTTTGCTTTCTGTTGATGATTTATTTTATAGAAAAATAGTTTAACTTTTTTATTGATAATTGTGCTTTTATGTCCTATTTTGACAAGATCATCTATATAATGTATTAGATTATCTCTCATATCAGCTTCATATTTGCATAATGAGTAGTTTCTAAAAAGAAATGCTGAGAGGGCTGCAAGTTTGTGAGTTTGAGTATTTGTGAGTCAGGGTGAATTAAGCCTCTTCTACAGGTTTTACAATCATTCGGCAATCCAGCTTACATATATGTCTACTAATTTGAATATTCAGGTATTTAACTTCTTGTTGTGGATCTTCCCAAACTATAGTGAAGTTAAGCTTGGTGAGATTCTGCAAATTGTTTTGTATATCAAGTATAATATTTTCTGTAGCAGCAATAAATATGTCATCAACATAACATGTATATATAATATTTGGTGTGGCATTAAAGTGTTTAGGCAATATTTGCTGTTCGAAGTAGTTGAGAACTATACTGGAAATAATGCCACTTAATGGAAGACCCATAGGCCAACCATTCTACATATGAAACCATTTATATTTTATAATTGCTATATTTAGAAATTAATATTTAATTTATAATACATTTGTTAATATTTTTTAAAGTTAACAAGCTACGCATGTTTTAGAAATAAATATTAACATGTGGTTGAAATTAACGTTATTTTTTTTTGTTGACATTCATTAAGATATGATTTTTTTAACATTTCTTTTTTGTCTTATTATTTTTGGAAATGTGATTAAAATTTGGAATCTTTCATTGACAGAACAAGATTCAGTGGACTATTTTCAAAATTGCAGGATAATGCTACCTGAAAAGTATGTGATATGGAGCTGATATTACACTTTATGTGCAAATGGATGCACAATGGCAATGTCATCTGTGAACATGTTCTAAGCATCATTTGTTTGTAAAGGATTGGGGTTAGAAGGTTACAAAACACTATTCGTTTGCTTAATCATGTTTTATTTTTTTTACGGCATTTACATTAAAAAAAATTTTAATTACAACCCTTTGGACTTTTGTTTTTCTTTATCATTTTAATAAATAAAAAACATAAATATTGAATATGATAACTTAGAGTCAGTCATATTGTTTATACCAAGTGTTGGAAGTCCGTGAGGTCCTGAAAATGGTTACTTTGAAATAAAATGGATAACAAGCTTTTCTGTAGACAAACTATAAAAATGCCATTTATTGCATTTAAACAGACCAACATGGGTACATAATGACAACATATTGTGCATTTTTTTTTTGTAACATGTATCCGGTGAAATGCAGACTTTAAATCTGTCTTTGCAAAGAATGAGGCTTTCTGTAAAGATGCTAACATTTTATGTATACTTGGCATGGGTTAAGCACCCTTATTTTTATGTTTATTTAGAGTAACTTGATAGTCTTCACATAGATGAATAATCCCATCCAGTGTTATGACTACAACCACAGGAGTAACCTATGATGAGTCTTCCACAATTGATAACTTTCTTTTTTTCCACCATATTTCCTATTGTTTCTTCAATTATTGGCTTCAGAACATACACATTGAAAATCATGCATGTTTAGCTGATTCCATGTCTATTGGTCGCATCGTTAATTTAGTTATTTCATGTTTAAACAGTTGAGGAAACTTAGTTCTAACTTCTGTTTGAAATTTGTCCTTAATTATTTTAAAACAGATTCCTAATGGAAAGAACTAGTTTTGGCCAAGCAGTGGAATAATATCTCCTCTTTACAATAAACAGAGATAAGACTTACTTTTTGATTTACTTTCACTAGAACAAAAAATTTTCAGCAAATTTCTATTCTGTTTTCATTTGCATGTTGCCACTACATTTGCCTTACCTGTTTTTCACTTTCTCCTTAGATTTGACATTAATTTTATTATTCTCTTTCAGAGATAGAATCAATCCAGCACAGCTATCAATCTCCATATTGATCTTAATTTCACATATGCTTACATCCAGTGTAATTCAGCCATTATTTGAATCACTTCATGTCTTTATCTTTACTTTTCTACAAGCTCTACCTCTCTCTGATTTAGCTTGCCTTTTTCCTTATTTTTTCTATAAATGTGAGCTATGTGTTTTTTATCCCTTAAATATGCATATCCTTTTTGTGTGCTCCACAATTCCACAGCAATAGCATGTTAATTATTTCTTAAAAATATTTTAGTGATTTATCCATCTTAGCTCTGTTTTCACTTGGTGGTATTTTTAAATTCATTTATTACTATTTGATATTCTAATGCACTATCAGTTGTTATCTCATGTGTTATATATTTTGCGATAACTGTTCTGTTGTTATATCACTTCACATTGTAGAGTTTGTTAAGATTGTGGTCTGACATCCCATATAAGAGCTGATCCAGGAGTATGTCCTTTAAATCTGCCATAAATTCACATTGTCTGGCCAATTTGTGCAATGCCACATTGTAATCTTGGTAACTCACTGAGGTAATTGTTTTTTTATTTGAAAATGCAAACATGTTATCCTCTTTGTTACTGCTGGCTGAAAATATGTATTCACATTTTGTACTAGTTCACTGTATGGCACATGTCCTGGACTCTTAAAATCACCTAATTGCTTAGTAACTGTAGAACTTGTGGAAAAAAAAAACTGTTGAATCACTGGATACTTTTTTAATTTTATTGATCTTCATATAACAGTCTATATATTCCATATATATATGCCACACTGTGGGGTTATCAATGTTAAATTCTCACAAGATTTGAATGCCATTTTACTTTTTCACTATTTCCACACAAATTTACAATTTTTCTTCTTTAATTTAAGATAGTATGCAAATTCTTAAATTTTTCTTTTCCCCCTTTTTTTCTTCACTTTGGGAGACTTAATCCCAAATGTGTCAGTGAAAATAAATATATACTCACAAAACTATAATATATATCAGCAAGTTTATTTATAATTGCTGAGGCATTATTAAACAAATATAAAAAATACAATTAAATTAATTTACCAACAATAATTAATCCCATTAACTTTTGAGAATTTCAAGAGAGTATATTTAGTGTGTGAAAATATCTGGTTTCACATACTGCCAATTAATTTAGAGTTCATTAATTTTTAATGGTTTGTTTACTCTTTCAATTAAATTCCATGTGAATTTCTTTCCATCTTAACAATAAGCAATTTATTACAACTTCTTTTATTCAGCATTATTTTTTTCTCTTTTTCAAGAGGCATTGTTTTACTCTTGGCAGCCATTTCTTTGGTTTTATTTCTTTTTGGTATTTTTTATTAGCTATGCTAATTTACATAATTTATCTTTCAAGTTCTGTTTATGTTTTCTCTAGAGTAATCTTTCTGGAGAGAAAAAATACTAATACTATCGGTACATTTTACATAGTTTAATTAAAACCTTATTTACACACAATTTTAAATACTTGTACCATCACTGCACCTACCAAATACTATAACTTGAGGTTGCGTATTCAAAAGCTGATACAATATTCAATGTATAATTCTGTTTACTGGATTATATATATTTCATTTTAAATATACAGCTCATATCTTACTAGCTTTATTTACTTAATTCAGAAATGATATGTAAATAAATAATTACCATCTTCATTTTAAATTTCATAATGGTATTAAATCTTCTAACTGCTAAGGCAATTTTCATTTCAATTTTTACATTGCCAAATGCTGAAGAAATCCTGTCTGTCATCATATGAATGATTTTTGAGTTAACAAATTTTTCTACTATCTTAAAGCCAAATGACTTTTGTCAAATTGAATGTCACATTGTTTAGATAAATTCCACCAATAGAATTATGTGTATTTCTTTAAGTTCAAAATGCACTTGGTAGTGTTACATAACATGTTTTTTTAAGAAAAATTATGCACCAAAATATATATATTTATTTAAGTAAACAATTATTAGCATTATTTTTAATTTGAAATTAATTCAGTCCTTGGTAAAATCTTAACAACACTATTTACCACAATTTTTATGCCATTTATTATATTGCTACATAATGACAAAAGCTAAATAATCTCTGCAGGATTAAATAATTGAGAGGAAAATCAGTCACCTTCATAGGCAGTTTGAAAGGGCATCCCTTTCAAACACTTGTCAGAAACTGGTTTTTATTTTCTTATCATGTTGCAATAAGTTAAATGCTGTTACTAATACTCGTACTTACTTGGAAAAAATATTGAGAAAATTAAGTACAATGTTAATGTATTTTTGCTACTGAATACTTTGGTCAAAAACAACCATTTTATTTAAAGTAGCCAAAAACAATATTGTACATTTAAGTGGGAATGTTTCTAAGTGCATTCTGCTGAAGGCTATGTGAGTCTATTAATTTTTAGGTTTAACATCATGAACAAATAAATACCTGTCTGTGTTCTAAAAATGCAGTTGATTCTGTGGTATTTATTTTAGTTTTATTGATTATCATTATTTTCAATTATTGATTCACTATGAAAAATGCTTCATTATTTATACATTTTCCTATCTTTATATCAGTCCAAATTATTTATACTTTTTTACATTTAACATCATGAACAAATAAATATCTTTCTGTGTTTTAAAAATAACTGTTGATATTATGGCATTTATTTGAGCTTTATTCATTAACATCATTTTCAAACATTTTTGATTCACTATAAAATGAAGATCTTTGTAAATTTAATCCAGTTTCACTGATCCATAGCCTTTCTGTTCCACATCATACCAGTAATCATTCTTACCTTTTGACCTTTTTCTGTCTTGATTAATTTCAAGATCTGTTGCAACTATTGGAATCCCATTTCAAACTTCAACTGTCCGTCTATTATTACTTACATTTTCTAACAATAAATTCAGCTCAGCTCCATTTGAGTCTTTTAATTTTTTGAGTAGCATTAGTAGTAACTTTTTTCTGTCACTCATGTATTTTGATTTCAATCTTTTTTGTTATGTCTAATATTCATTTTCATATCTTGATGAATAATCTCAATTTTTTCTATTGCTTTTTTGTTAAGTGTTTAAGTTTTAGATCCATAAATAAGAAATGATAAAACTCAGTAAAAATCTTTCAAATCCATAGGCATCCAAGTTTAATTTTGGAATTAATTTTAACTGTTATGATTCTATTAGTTATCTGATCAAGATATGTATAAATAACATTTTAAAATTTATGTTTATCAATAATTTTTTTCTGAGAAAATATCCATTGAGCATTATTTCAATTTTTGGTAGTGATTTAGAGTGCACTCATGGCCATTTTCCATTCTAAGGACCATCCAAAACCACCTCTGATAGATCTAAGTAATAAATGACATTGAATAATTAACATGTAGTCATAATATGACCATTCGAAACAAATTGCAATTGACATCAATAATTAAAAAATGAAAGTGCAAATTTCATACGACTATGCTTGATCAAATCATATGACTAAAATATACAAAATATAAAAAATGGGAAGAATGAATAAATTTCAAAATACTAAAAGTTTATAATTTCTAAAATATGAATTTAAAATACTTAAACAGAAAAAGTAAACAAAAAAATAATGAACACATATATTAATTTAAAAAACCACATGTTCAATAAATATAAAATTGATCAAACCAAGTTTATAATTTTGAAATACTAAAAGCTTATAAATTCTAAATACAAATTTTATTACAATATAGGCCTATAGCCACATGTTGAAATAATGTAAATGTTGAATAAACATAGAAACAACTGCAGAAGTATATTAATTCTACAATTAATAATAAATCACATTCTATCTTAATATTAGTCGAAACAATAATTGTCTAAAATAAAGAATATTAATTTTATAATTAATAAATTGAAATTTTTTCTTACCAAAGCATGGAATGTTGTGTGCTTCATGTCTCACATGTCATTATTTGCTGGCAGGTGATGGACCAGAAAAGGTTTGTATTTATCTTATTTGAAATCCAATACCTCTTACATTTGAAATAATCAAATTTTTATTAAAATCTGTAAATATTTTTTTAAGCATCTTTCCACACCAAGAGATCAAATGTGAATAATGCTTGTTTTTCTTATCCATTTTTTTTCTAACTACATGGAATAAAGGAAGGATGCAAAATCAGAGTTTTTTCTGGCCAGAAAAAATTTGTTTAATTGTAAAATTAATATGCTTTATTTGATGTGTTTTGGGCATTTATTGTACTAAAATTAGTATTTTAGAAGTTATAAGCTTTTACTATTTCAAAATTATCAGTTTGGTTTGATCAATTTTACATGTATTTCAACATGTGGTTATAGACATATTTTGTAATAAAATTTGTATATTAGAAGTTATAATTTTTTAGTATTTTGAAAGTATAAGCTTAGTTTGATCAGACTTATCCTTACACACTTTTAACTTATAATTTGCTGAGAAATTTTATATATATATATATTGTGGCCATATATTTAGTACAGTCATTTTAAATAGTTTAAAATATAGACAGTTTTAAAAAAATCTTAAATTTGTTAATTTATATTATGTTATAGTCATTTTATAGGTAGTAGATTTAAACTCACTAAATAAGAAGTTTCTAAAGAGATTTTAAATATTTTGAAGTTATTTTAGTGTAGTTTAAATAATAAAGGCAATATAATATATTTAAAAGATAAAATAATTTTATTATATTTGACTGATACAATAATAAAACAATAATTAAATGCCAATATTAAATATTATATTTAAATAATTTAATATTCTAAAATGTTCTGAAAGTGTCACATATCCTAAAAGTGTTTGTGTTAGTATGTGAGCTTTCATGTTTGTACCCAAAAATATTGACTTCTAGTCTTATTGATAAAATTAAAAATACGTAAATGTTGCAAATTAATATTTGTAAATTTTATTTGAAAATAATTAAAATTATTGTGTTGTTTAAATAATATTTCAAGTTATTAAAATACTAATAATTGTTTAATAAGGGTATTTAATATTTAGAAGTGTTAAATAATTCTGATATACTTAAAAATGATGAATCATAGTTTTAAAACTTATTTTTTAGAGATGAAATTTAAATTTTATGTAAATTAGTATATGTTTAAAAGCAGGATTAACCAATGAGATATTAGATAAGATCAATATAAAAACTGTTTGATCAGTCTAGTGTAATGATAGTATTAGTGAATGTGAAATTTATTATTATTTTTTTGTTTGTTTATTTGTCTAAAGTTGTAATTTTTTATAAAATTATTATTTTCTATCTAAAAGTTTTAAAAGTATAATTTTAAATATCTGTTTTAAAATAATGCATGAATAAAAACAAGTTATTTCCTATCAGCAAAATTTTACTTTGAAACTTAATTAGGAACTGTGATAATTTTACAAAAGCTGATAGTAATCATCAGTGTCAGTAAAATATGTATCAAATGTCATTGGGAGATAAACAATAGGACCAGAGAGTTGGAGATGCGTAAGGACTTTGAATTTAATGTGCTTAATATATTTAGAATGAATGAACATTTATCTTCAGTAATTTTATTTAATTGTAATAAATATAATTTTTCAAGAAAGTTTGAGCTGACAAGTATGAAAAAAATATTTGTTAAGTGTTATTCAAATAATTTTATGAATCTCAAAGGAAGGAAAAGACAGGTAAATTAATATTATACACCTGAATATTTTTGAAGTGTGCGTATAATTGATTGTTATATGAATGCAAATGAAATGCTTTATTTCTATGCTGTCTTAAAAAAACATTTGAATGAATTATATATATCTACAAGTGATATGTTACAAAATTGAAAGAAAATGACTTTTGAATTTACATGTGAGGAAAAGATTTACTTATAAAAAACAGCTGAATGAACTATGCTTTAAAATGACTTCCTTATTTAAAATAAGATGGACTATAATGTGAGTTCTTTTTGAAGATTAGCATTATATTATTAGTGAATGGATGGAAAAACTGTAATTTTTACATAAAATGACTGATTGAAATGAGTGCATTTTAGAAGAGAAAAAAAGGAGTCTTGAATTTTTTTAAAAAAATACCTATCTTTAATGAATGCAAATATGTATGTCTGCAGAAAGAAATTTAACGAGTGAACAAATCTTGTTATAAAATATTTTACGAATGGTTACCGATGGAAATATTAATATCATGATATATTTTGCTATAAAAAGTTGCAATTAATATGAAAAATATACGTACGTGAAGGATATATTGTTAAATATAAAAATAAATTCATAAATGTTTTTTACATAGAAATGTTGATTATCTGGATAAATATTCAGAAAATGGACTAAATATATCTAATATGGATGAATATTTCACCAATATTTTTCTGGATTTAATTTTGTCATTTATGTAATTTGTTGAACATTGACAGAAGGAGAGAGCAGTTTTATTCAAAACTTTTTCTAGTATCTTAACAATGGAGAAAGAAAGCAAGATGCTAGGAGAATGGAAGCAAAGAGACTTTAGTAACTTTGGATTTTTTTTATTACATTTAGTGATATTTAAAATAATGTTTAATTTACATGATTATTATAAATATGTTCATTTATTATTAAGATAAAAAAATAGGTTACAAAAATTAATTTTCTGGCAGGTAATAAAATGCTTAGAGCTTATTTGATGTTGGATGATTGAGAAAAAAAGTGTATCACCATTTGTAATTGTAATAATTGTTAGAATTATAGGCAACATGTTATTTATTTATATTGCATTTTTGATATTTTTAAAATATATTTTAAATAATACTTTATTGTTATTTGTCATATTGCTTGAATATTTAAGTTAGATGAATCATTTATATAATTATTAGCATATTATTTATTTTATAAAGGAAAAATAAATGTAAGAGAATACCTTGGAAAATATCTAAATGTATTTTAAGTATTTTTCTCATAAATTCTTGAATATGTATATATTTTATATGATTGAGTTATTAATATATTATTGTTATAGATGGTATCCATTGTATAACGGTCGGAGAGGATCTGAAGATTTCCAGTCTTACCGTATCTGCTGTACAAGGTGCCACTAGATCATTTGAACCTAGAAAATTTATAAAGTAGACAGATACGTGCAGTTAAGATCACGACCGCCAGCCCATGCCACTAGCTCATGGAGAGGTTTAAAACATTTATTAAATATATTTCTTTTAATAAAGAATAATAAAAACAATCACTAGATTACTGTCAGTATTAATAGCACAAAATAAATTTTATTTACATATATATAAATAATAACACAAACTTAAAAATAAATAAATTATGCTTTATTTTGTTTCATTATCATTATTTTATTTACTTTTTATTTTAGTTCTTAATCTTAGAATGTCGAGCATAGGTAGACCACCCAGACGATGCCTGTAAAAGATTTTCAAGGCACTTGACTCCAGGCTAAAGGTACGCAACCACGCCAATGCTCGCTTCCAGATATATATCCGCAATCAATGCAATGTGAACATGTTAACATCAAACCACGCTGACAGGAATGTGCATCTGAACAGCGTGATATTATTTGAAGCATGATCTTTGTCCAGTACAGGAATTTTCATCTGTCTGGCAAAGGAATCATGCATGTAATATAGAGAAAAATGCTACATATGGATGGGAAAGTGGTCTAACTTGCCGGCTTATTGTCTCCATCCATGGAGCTGGAATGGGTCAATGGCGCAGGAAATACATCTGCGTCCATCGCAACGGTATGACTATCTCTTTGGGGTCATGCATTCAGTTGGACTCGTCGCCCTTATGTGTTAACACACTTCACATTACATTGATGTAAACGTCCATATATCTCTCCACCACAACTGACATAACTACGAAACAAATAGTCCGAAGTCAAAACCCCTAATTCAAACAAGGCTGAACAGCTACCCACACTCAACTTACATTTAAATCAATTTATTAATTTAATTAAAAAAAAAAAATCTTTAGTTCAAGGTTTTAAAATCTTTTTACGATAACGCATTATATTTAACTTATTTTTACTACAAATACTATTTAACCTACTTTTCCTTTCTTTTAAATTCAATAATGCACAAATAACGATATGTGTTTTCGATCTTTAAATTCGTTTGCAATAGCAAACCCCTGCCCTATTACAAACAGATCTTTTAAGCATGAATAAATAAAAACAAAAAAAATACAATACATATTTTAAGAGATTATGTTTAAAACTTTAGCTATAACTTTTTTTTTTTTACATTGCAAGATTTAAAAAAAATAAGAAATAAAGGGTAGTCATCGAAGAGCCACCATATCCCACTGGATGGCGCCGTTTTCACGCTAAAACATAAAAATGCCGTTTCCAAGGCCGACAAGTTCGAACCCGCATTTTCTATAATACAACTTTTTTGTTGTGCTACAGATTGCAGGCCGCTGTCGCATCGCAGTATAGCATGTATGTTGCATTGCAGCAAATACATTTTCCAAATTCGCACAGTTTATAAAATGGTTACAGCTTGGTGAGAGGGGGTGTTTTTTTTAATTGGATGGAAATGTTGTTTTCATTGGATTTGTTTTTATTTTAAAGTATTGAAATGTTCAGATTTTGTAAAGTAATAATTAACAGACTTTTTACACCGTAATGTATTGAAGTTTTAAGTGGTAAATGTTGACGAGATATATGTATAAAGTGAGTTGGAATTAGGTAACGCATCAAGTAATGTACTATTCGTAACATTCCACGAGACAAAGAAGATTGTACTGTGTGTATATTTTTGAAATAAAAAAGAGCGTTAACACAAAAATATCCAGTAAGAAAAGTACAATTGTACACTGTTTTTTTAAATGTCATAAAAAGCATATATTATAAACACGTTTAATAAGTAAAGAAGACATTATATATATATTTGTTGTTGTTTAAAAAAGTTTTAGTTTCTTTCTTTTCTCCGACTACCGTTATACTTTGTTGAATATAGTTTACGTTTATTGTTATCATTTATTTTATAGATGTTAGTAAAAAAAAAATATTTACAAAAATACAATTTTGATATTTTTTATTTTAGCATTACAAACAACAGAACAGTAACCCTAAACCTAACCCTAAAACTAACCCTAAACCTAACCGTAACAACTTTTACTTTTAGTTGTCATTCTATTTGAAATAAAAAATAGCAATAATATCTGTTTGTAAAAAAAAAAAAAAGTAAAACAAAGACTAAAAAAGTAAAAAACAGCGATAACACAATATCTGTTTCTCTGTAAAATAAAATGTAAAAGGAAGACTAAGAAATTTTACTTTTTATTCCGATTATGAGTTTTTAAATGACAAAAAAAAAGCCGTAACCTCAGTAAAAAAATCTCCGATAGAAAATTGATTTTTCTAATAAAAAGCAAACTAAAAAAGACGAATCAAATTGAAATTTGTTTATTTTATTTTACATTTATTATTATCATTTAATTTGTATACGTTAATAAAAAATAATATTTAAAATTAAATAATATTTTAAAAAGATGATTTTCTTTTGTTTTTAGTTTTGCAATGTAAAAAATATATCGAAATGATTATAATTAACGGCCCGGGAATGATCATATTTTATAGTTTAAGCGTGAAAACTGCGCCATCGAGTGGGATATAGTGGCTATTTGACGACAACCAAATAAAGTTCATTTTTGCTCCAGAGAGAAAGTTTATAGTTCATTTTTAGAAACAAATAAAGTTCGAAGATTTTAAATTTAACAGAGTTTATATTTAGTTTTATCATTTATAAATTTATACCTTCCTTTGTCTGCGACGGAGATCTAATTTATGCAAAGGCCCTTTCCTTGCGGACAGTGAAGATTTCTGAAGCTTGACGAGAATTTCTGCATACGGCACCAGTAGTTCGAACCTGGGATCCATGAATGATGAAAGCTGCCTTCGGCCGGCCGAACCAAAGGAAGCACAATGAAGTAGATTACATTCTTGGTGATGGCGACAATAGCTTTTTTAAAAAAAAAATTTTCTACTTTCAGCAAAGACAATTGAATTTAAAATTTTAATTTTTTAATTCTTTAACTAATTAGTTCTTTTGGATTTTTCTTTTAAAGTCCTCAGGCACCTTATCTCTGGAATGCATGGATCCATCAAACATATTTCATATCTATATTTCATTGAGTTTGTCGCCAAGTAGACGTTGGGTTTGTGGCTAAGTACATTTTGGGTTTTCCACTGAGGTCTGTGTCTGTATCTTTGGGTGGGAAAAGCAAGTCTTGTTTCTATTCCTCAACTCTTTTGTAATCATCTTTTCAATGATCATTTTGTCCTAAGGATCTGTTTGTAATTTTTCTTTTTAAGATTAAAAACTCTCTTCGTTTTTTTTTAAAATAAAAAGGTTTTTTATTATATTTTATTTAAAGATTAGAATCTTTGTTTTGATTCTATAATTTTTTAAAGCTTATTTTATTTCAATATTTAAATTTAAACATATTAATAAATTAATAATTCGTTATTTGTGCTTTTTAAACATTTGTTTTTAATTCAGTATTAGATATTTACAAAACATTAAGTATTAGAATTTAAATGTAACGCATATATATATCCCGTTACAACTGAGATACATCAATATAAAAGTATTGATCTCTAAATTATATAATGCTATAATAAATGAATAGATGTATGTATGATACTAATGAATATTTTATCGAAAGCATTTGTGCCTAAAATGCTTTGAATCATCTTGAAGTGAATATTAGATCTTTGTTGTTTTTAGAAAAGTAGTTTGGAGATTATTTTTGTTGTGTCATATGTCTTTGCGATGTTAGCAGAATTATTCAGCATGTGGAAGATAGAAAATAGTGGTCAAGGAAAGTAATTATTAAATGAAATCCTAGGTGTTAGGGATATTTCAAAAGGATATTATATGCAAGTTATAGTATCATAATTTGAGAATTTTAAAATGCAGGTAACAAAGGACTCTAATAGTTTTTCCATGGACAGTTATGTTTTTACAATCAGTAAGAGCTGAGAAAGAAGCCATGACCAGAATTTAAGGTACCTGATAAATATAGCACTGTATCCATGATGCTTTTTTACTCATTTGAGTTATTATATTCATATCCCTCACTATAATTACTATCAATCACCACTGCTTTATATCATAAATGATATTTTTTTTAAAGTTGTGTTGAAAGTTGTAAATTTTGTAAAGGCAAGATGACATTAAAAATTCTATAACAAATGATGTTGAATTATGTACTGTTTAGTTCATAAAAATAGGAAAGGAATGATTTGATATTCAAATAAATGTTGTAAATGTTAGAGATTATTAAACTAAAATATAAATGCATATTTTGGTTGGATTGTAAGAGATAGATGGATGTAAAGTATGAAAATATTAAATGTAAAATATATCAAACAATATAATTTATTAATAGTTTAAATTAGCTATAGAGTATGAACTTATAAAGATAGAGAAAAGTTATGAGATTATATTTTAAATATTTTTATAAGTAATTGATTTTATGAAGGGAGGCAATAACTATATTTTTCTTTATTTAAAATTTCTTGCATTGAAATACTAGAGCATATCAAAAGGTTAAGATAAATGCTTTATGAAAATGGAAAAAGAAGTGGCTTAATAACTTTGAATGATACATTATATGCTAAGTTTAGATAAGTATGTGTTTTAGTTTAAACCTATAATAATAAGTATTAAAACAGGCAAAACTCCAGAGAGTAGTACCACTCAGTGCAAGCCAGAGTAATCAATGGATGCCAGAAGGCTTGTGCATAAAATCCCTAGTACCTACTCACCCAATATCCTGACTAGTTAGTTCATGACTTCTGGCCATTTCTCACTAATGAAGGCCACAAGCCAGAAACTAGTCTGGGTATATTGGATGAGTAGGCACTAGATAGGGATTTTATACACAAACCTTCTGACATCCATTGATTACTCTGGCTTACATTGAGTGGCACTACTGTATGAAGAGTTTTGCCTGTTTCAATAACAGTTATGAGCAAGCATAAGAAATACTGATCATGTGATATTTAGTGGTTTAATAAGTATTACATAATTATAAATATTTTTTTAAATACTATGAAGTATAGTATTAATTTAGTAAATCATAATATTTATCATCATTGTCTTATCATTATAGTGACAATAGAAAGTTTTCCTATTGATAAAAATAATAAATTACTGTTATCATATACTGTATGATTTTATTTTCCATATTAGACAGTTGGAATGAAGGCTATCTTATGTTTATTATATTTTATTGTGTAAATATTTTTTAAAATAATTTGTTATCTTAGATTATAAATATTTTCAAATTCTATAAATTTATTGTGTTATGAGCATAATGTTAAATTATAATAAAATTGTTAATATATAAAAATTTATATTATCTTGAAAGTTTGATTTACCCCGAGTATTTTTTTTTTAATTCTTCATATCCACACAAATGATCTATAAAGATGAATGATTTAAAACATTACTTGTTTGCACATAATTTGCAAATATTATTTGGAATATTATTATTGCACATGATTGATTAATAAACATATCTTATCATAATTATTATTATAGAAGACAATTATGGGTGATCATGAGAATTATCCAATGCCAATTTTAAAATATTTAAGGTTGCAATTATATTGAAAATATAATATTTTCTATGAATGCCACATAAAATAAAAGATTATACGATGTTTTATAAAAAAATATTTTATTTATGTTTTATTGGAGTGAATTTAATAGTCAAATAGATGTGTGATTTTAAGAGTCATTAAAATATTCTAATTGTTTGTTGTTTTGTGAGGGTAGTTAAATATATGTAAAATCCCTCATTATATTTAACTACAGGGTATTAATTTGGTTATTATTATTAAGAATAAGAATTATCATTCAATGTTAGATTTTAAATAGTATTTTATAAAGGAATAGTAATTAATTTATTGTTTTCCATAATAAATTTGATAAATTTTAAGTTATGATTATTCTATCTGCGTTTAAAGACATGAGTATTACGGGGTAGTTTTTGTTATATCAGTGAAGTAGGGGTAATATTCTTATGGCATTGGGAATATATCTTTCAGGGTATATTCTCAATGTTAAGCCAGTCTCGTGAAGAGTTTTCATAATTGTATTAATATTTTAATCAAACCTTATTTTAATTATAATTTATGAGCTAGTTGTAACTTAAATTATTAATAAAATAAATGGGCTGAGTATTTAATTTGAACCCTGATTATTTATTGTGAATATAATTATTATATTTTAACTTTGTTAGTTTATTATATTTAGTTATTATGAAATATTGATTTTATTAGATATTATACATTAGTAATGTAGTTTGAGCTAATCATAATAGTAATTATCTTTAATAGTTATTATTTACATAACTTGATTGTAGTTATTTGATAGTTAGCTGTAGGCAACGTGTAATATTTTTCTGAGGGTGCTGGTCATTATCCAATCTCACATATTTCTCAGTATTAGTCACTAAATGGATATCTAACTATCCTTAGCTGTAAAACAGAATGAAAAAGCACTGAAACTGTCCCCTGATAATTGACAAGCCTATTGAATACAATTTTTTTCTTTTACTGTGCCTTTATGAGTGTTCTTAGAGAAGCCTTGGCCTGGCAATGAACTAATTATTAAAAAGCTTAGTATTGTTTTTTTAAATTTCACCACATTTATGCCATCTAGTGGTACCTTTAGTGATCAATAGAGGCATGATGGTAAATCATGTGATAGTTTATTGGCTTATTACAAAGGACTGTGTTTCTATTTAATTAAAAATGATTTACTGAATGAAGCAATGGATGTAATATGAAAAAATATGTATTAAATTTAAAAGTCACAAATCTGAAAAAATATATACAAATGAGGGAAAATAAAGTATAATAAAAATATAGAATAAAAATTACATTGTATTAAAACATTATTTAGGCATTATTACAGCAAATAATTTGATGCTTTTTAAAGACTTGTTGTTCTGGGCATAGCTTTTTCTATTCAACTTTTAGATCATTTATTTTATCATGATATATTAGTGATGTAAACGTTTTTTAATTTTTATTTGATTACATCCATTTTCAGCGGCTATTTCACATGTAGGTGTTACATTACAATAATATTTGAAAATATGCTTTTAAAATCATATTTACATATAAACTTTTAGTATAATATAGATTCATGTATTTACTATTCTTGTGACCAGTTTACCCTTGCAATCAAGTCAGAAAAAATATCAGCCCTGATTCTTTTAGCAATAAATGTGATCAATAAACAGAACAAGTATGGAGAATCATTAAAGACCATTGTTTTTATAAATTTTTTTAAAAATAATTTGTGGACTAGGGCTTTTTTATGAATTTATTTAAATCATTTTATTATAAATTCTTTCAAAAACTGTAAATCTGCAAACTAATTTTAGAAAACATTTAAACACATTTTTGGTAAAAGCTTGCATTTAATTTCTGGATCAACATATGCAAATAATTAAAAACTTTATGTTCTGATTATTTGTTAATAATCTTTATTAAAAGTAATAATTTTATCAAAATGAAAAAAAACTATAAATACATATAAAATAAATATACACAAATATATTTATAATGTATATATACATTTACAATAATTTTAATCTCTATAGTCAAGTTGCAATCTTTAATGTCTATATAAATATAAGATCATACAGGTTTCCTTGACAACAGTTTGAGATTACTGTCTTAATATTAATTGGTTTTTAATGATTATTTACAAAATAGTACATACATGTTACTAATTTCATTCAAACATCCAGTAATAATGTCTTCTTTTTTGTAACAATATACAATAATCCAAGATATCTACTATACATGTGTTGGAAATTGTTCATACCTCACAATTTATTTATAAATTTTGTTATAATTCAAAACATATTGTTTTATCCTTTGCTATGCAGTATTTTTGACACACTCAAATATATATAACAGATGCTTTTTTTGACATATGCTTATATAAATTAACGTTGGAGTCTAAACAAAATATTAAAATAAATACAATTTAGTTAATAAAAAATTTAGAAAGCACATTTAATAATTTACATATACAATAGCCATGAACTATTCTATAGTTTGTTCCAAGCTCTTCTTGACTTCAAATGTATATTGTATAACATCATAAATTAGAAAGAGAAAATTATATAGCTATTAACACTAAATTGAGTGGACACACATATATAGAAAAGTTTGTTCACCCCTGCATTGACTGAAGCAATGTAAATATAAAAAAAACTAATTAGCATATTTTTTTAAATAAAGTAGATAGTAATTTGTTTGGCTTTATTTATTTATTATTAAACAAGTTAAACCATCAAACATCACATGATCACCATTTCTATACTAGCACATAATTTGTTGTAAACAAAGGCAAAACTCCCCATACAGTAGTGCCACCCTGTGCTAAACAGAGTAATCAATGGATGCCAGGCGGCTTGTGCATAAAATCCCTATCTAGTGCCTACTCATCCAATATCCCCAGACTAGTTTCTGGCTTATGGCCATCATCAGTGAGGAGTCTTGGATCTGAGAGCACTGCACCTAGATCTTAGGATCTAATGCAACCCTCCAGCAGCCATCTTTAACTCTACTTTCTACAAAACTATGAGAATGAATGAAACTGAATTTTCAATCTAAGTGACCACCGGGAGGCAAGGACGGAGGGCGAACCCTGGGCCCCGCAGCTTCTGGCTTGTGGCCATCAGGAGTGAGGAGCCTGATCTAGAGACTGCACTGGATCTTAGGATCTAATGCAACCCTTCAGCAGCCACCTTTTAACTCTACTTAACTACAAAACTATGAGAATGAAATTGAAAACACAATAATATTTTCAATCTAAGCTCAATAGCTTATATAGTCATATGGGTCTGAACTTTTTTTAATTATTATTAATCAAGTTCTTGGTAATGTTTCTTTTTATTCAATAACTTTTTCTTATAGAAACAATATTTTTATATCAGTTTTAAATTTAATTATGTTCTAAGATTTTGTAAAATTTTTTAGCAAATTTCTCTTAGAAAATATTTTACTATACACAATAAATTCAAAAAGGATAGTAAATACAGAATAAAATAAGTGTTTTCACATAAGTCAAAAAACTTTTGTTAATATATATATAATAACATACAGTACTCAGAGATAAAAAATGTCTACTGGCATATAAAAAAAATAGTTTATAAATGTTACCTTTTTTAAAAAAAAAGAATGATTGTTTACAACTTTCAGAGAAGAAAAATGGCTGTCAAATATTGTAAAATTTATAAATTTTAATAATTTTTTTGAATTTTTTGGGGATAGTATATAATTGAAGTTGTGTATTTTACATACAGCCTAATTTTTGAGTTCACTGCATATTTATTTGGTTTGTTCATTCATCTACCTATACTGAAAGAAATCTAATTTACCGTATATTTTTCAAAAAATAAGACACAAAGAACAACCCAGTTTCATTATTCTTAAAAATTTGTTCTAGATAATATCCTTTCAATATTTTTTTTATTCTATAGAAACATAGTGTAGCTTCATTATTAGCTGACAACTTCAATTGTTTTGAAGTATTTATGTCTGAATTCATTTTGGAATTCATAAAGTCACATCCTTCTTGGAATTAGGTGGCTTGGAGTTATCCATTTCAATGCTCCAAATGTATTTTTACAAATATTAAATTTTCACAGCCTTTAGAGAAATATTTTCAGTTCTTGTTTCTTAGAACTAAGTTAATAATTTTTATTGTCAGTGTTTTAAAATCTAATAAGATTTTTAGTTTATACTGATAAAATATTTTATCAAACAAAATACTTTATCAAACTTCTGGAGGAAATGTGAAAAAATATGCATGTTTTTTTTTTCTCATGTGTTACAGAGCATCAGCCGGGAAGCGAACCCGCTAACCCGAGTGGGACAACTGCTTGTAAAGCCGCTGTCGCTGACCTCTCAACCACAAATGCTTTTCAGTTTAAATAATAAACAAGATTGGTTAAGTGAGGATATTCCAAAGTAAAAGCTGTTGCTGCCTTACTGAAAGTAATACCGGTAGATATAATTACAGTAATTAATTTTACAAATTTTAATATATTTATTTTTGTTTATTCATATTTTGGAATATAGTTGAAGAAGTGTAGGTTAATGTAGGCAGTTTGCAGCTTGACTGAAAATATAAAATTGTACATAATCAGAGTCTTAAATTAAATTTTGGACATTTTACAGGTTTACAGCAATCGTGTATGATTTTTATAACTATTTATTTATTCACCTTTCTCTCATTTTATTTTACTTATCAAATTAATCAAAACAATTTATCTTTCATAAATCTATTTATAGATTCAGTAAAGATAATTATTTATTTTAATATAAATAATATATTTTAAATATAGCAAATATATTTTTAATTTAAAATATTTAAACATAAAAGCAATTATTTTACTGTAAATTTTACATTTCTTGCAAATGATATTCCACCATTATTATTGGGTAACAAAACATTACCCAAGTACATATTTCCCAACAATAAATTCTAGAAATTTAGAATAACTTTTTCATAAAAAAACAGTGAAAGTACAAATTGTTTTGCAGTAAATTCTAAATAAGCATTTATTTATATAGCGCATGTTTACAATTGTATTACATTCAAATATCAGCCTTTCAAGCTAATTGTGCATACGCTTTTGCGAGTGTTAATAATAATAAATGAATACTTTCTCTCCAATACAAGATATACAATTGTAAACATGCGCTATATAAATAAATGCTTATTTACATATGATTAAGTTTTAGTTAGAGTGACGTTTAGTAAATTCTAGACAATTTCACCGACGTCATTCATTCAGACATCGTATATAGTAATTTAAAGTGTGTTCCATCCTTACGCTTTCCTTGCCAGTACTTCAGATTTGCTCATATATAAGCATTTGAGTTGCAGGAATAGGTGGATTCATTTTATTCCTGCATAAATACTATATCTTGTATTGGAGAGAAAGTATTCATTTATTATTATTAACACTCGCAAAAGTGTATGCACAATTAGCTTGAAAGGCTGATATTTGAATGTAATAAATTCTAAGAAAATAACTTATCTTCAAAAATTTCTATTTATTTTCATTTAAAAAAAAAACAAATTAGAAATTTATCATTATTGTTTTTATACATTAACAGCAGACCCAAATGCATTTCTCCTTTACAATCTGCATAGAAGCAGAATCTGTACAAAGATGGCCTTAGTGAAATGCTAGCAATAGTACTGATTACTTTTATATTTAAATAACTTCTAATTTTATCATTTATGAATTTTAGTACCTTGAGATATATTTCTATAGTGTTATTTGCACTACAACACTCTCAAACAAGATGGGGACTGATTTTTATCCACTTTTAATAAGATGTGGAGGGATGTAATCATAAATGTATGATCAAAGGCTCTTGAAAAAGATACATGATCCCCAAAATGCATCAAAGACATTTGAAAAAGATTTATAATCCCCAAAATGCACACTGATGCTGATCAAGCACTCATCACATCTTTGATCATACATTTATGATTACATTCCTCCATAAGGTGTTGATGTGATGTATTTGGCTTCTCCTTAAACGAAGTCAAGAATATCTCAGCAACTATGCCCAGATAAACCTGTTAGCCACTTTATTTTCCATTCCCCACTCTAAGTCTTCCCATATTCTGCCCCATCCCATTTCCACAACATAATCTTTGTCAACTCTATGGCCTTTAAATCAAAATCCCCCTTATCTTTTCGCAAACCCAGCATAAAAACTACTAACTCACTTTCTGTATTGTCACTTTGTTCATACCTATTCTCCCATAACTTCATTATCTGTACCCTTTCTGCTTTCAAGCATTTACATTCAATCAACAGATGCCTAATATATAGAAACCAGATCCACCTTGTGTGAGAGTGATGTAATGAAAATAACACTACAGAAATATTAACAAATAATTTTTAGTCAAATGAATGACTAATAAAAATTTATATATTTTCATCACGTTATTCGTGTTAAAGTTGTAAAGGCAGTAACTTTGACACATCAGTTAATAATTCTTTCTCTATATAGTGATTAATGATAAAGGTATATATCTAGGCCAATGTGCCTCTTGCAGATTACACATCTTTTTCACATATCTTTGATCATACTATTATTACATTCCTTCACAAAGTGTTAAAAGTGAATAGAAACCAGTCCCTACCTTATGTGAAAGTCATGTTATGAAGTAAACAGTACAGAAATATTATTCATTAATGAATAATCTCTAGTCTAATCAATGACTAATAAAAATTAATATCTTGAAATATATTTTATTTTGTAGCTATGATTAAAAAACAGATTCCTTAATCGTTTTTGTTTATACTTTCTTTCAACATCTATTTGTTTATTAAGAAATTACTTAGGAAAATTTTAAGATTGAATAAAATCTTCACTTACAATATCAAACAATTGGTGCTAAAATATATGGGAAGAGGGTTATTTTTCCATCAAAATGTTCAATTTTATACTGTTTATGTATTTTTATAATACTATGATAATAAAAATTATTTTTAAAAGAGTATATCCATTTTAGTATGTGAAGCAGTTGCTTCCTCTATTGGACCAATTTTGGATTTTTGTCTATTATCAAATTTAGACAGCCCTATTTAGGAATCTAGGTAGGGAAAGTACTCAGCAAATATGGTCTTAAAATAGCCTGTCTTACAGTCTGGGTAAGTTGCAGCACTTGGTAAATTACCCATTTCAGCAGTAGAAATAATAACAATAGTAATAATGATACCAATTGTAACAATCCGGAGAATAGCCTTAACGTAAACTGCACTACAGGGCGCCATCTAGGCATTTGAACCTAGAAAAATTTATAAAGTAGGCAGATACGTAAGTCAAAAAAAAAAATAAAAATTTTTTTTTTCCTTTTTTAAATATTTTGGTTCCGGTCGTTAGCCCATGTCACTAGCTCAGTGGAATAGCAGAGATTTAATAAGATAATCTAAGAGCATATATATATAAAAAGAATAAAATAAGCCACTGCCAGTAATTAACACACAAACATTTATTTATTTCACATATATATAAGATTTAAAATTATTTTAGTATTAGTTTTACATTTTAACATTTAACATTATTTTTAACTTTACCTTAGATTTTTGACTTTAATTTACATTTAATTACTATTATATTCTAATTTTACATTTTAATTAAGTTCGCACAGATAAATTTAGGAAAGCTTGTTTATAATGTTGAATATAGATCGGTTACATAGATTTCACGGTCAAAAACATTTCAAAGTAAACATAAACGATCAAAATACAAAATTATTGATTACTGACAATTGCGGAGGGAAATTTCTACGTAACCCAATAGTACTCATCATAAGATACTTGCATTGTCACCAATAACTTAAAAGACATCCGAATAAATACATTTTAGATACTCACCGTAAGGTATCATTATTTATCGGATGTCTATATATTTTGATCAAATATAAAAACGCAAAACATAGTTAACCGATAAACAATCCATGCAAGCGTCTATAAACAACTTAAGTTTAATGCATTTTTATTTAGAATCGAGTATGAATAGACCACATAAATTTGCTTTTGAAAATAAACATTCTATCCCTATTTAACCTTAGGTTAAAATTCGTAGTCAAACTGGCATCAATTCATCTGATATATCGATGTATTCAATGTAATAAAATACGGCAGCACAAAAAGTTAAGAGAAGAAATTGCTTCTCATGAGATAGGAATATTACATCTATCTGCAAAGAAGAGCAATAAAACAAAAAACTCCATAGAAAGGAACTGCGGTATCCGACTTATAATTCCTTCCATAGGCAAACGGAAGTGTGCGGCGTATGAAGCGATTCTGCCCGTAGCGAATCAATATTACATCTACTAATCACACCAATATATCCAATCCATTGACCCAATTTAACCACGAAACAAATAACCCAAGATTACCCTCCCCTAATATAACTTTACAAATCTATACAGCCATTCACGCCCGACTTAAGTTTAACATTTATATAATTAATTTAACGGAAAACAACAATCATAATAAAACTTAAAGAACAAAAAATAAATAAATGGAAATGATTTTACAAAATAAATAAGAAAAAAAAATACATCAAATAACATTATTAATGAAGAATTTAGTTTGGTCAGATAGGATTCTATTGCATTATTTACTAAAAAGTTTTAAAATTTAGAGTTCTTTATAAATGGAAATGATTTTACAAAATAAATAAGAAAAAAAAATACATCAAATAACATTATTAATGAAGAATTTAGTTTGGTCAGATAGGATTCTATTGCATTATTTACTAAAAAGTTTTAAAATTTAGAGTTCTTATTGTTTCAAGTGAATATATAAGTTCTTACGATTTTTAAAACGTCCAACTTTATCCGTTGCTTGCCATGAACGTAAATTCCTACGCCGTCCTAAAATTGGTATCCATTTAGCCGTTGTTTTATTTATTCATTCGGAGGTTTTTTAATTTAGTTGGTCCTCAATGTAGGAAACGATAGTTCATTTCTCCCTTCTTTAACAGCTGAAAGAATTGACCGTGCGTCTGTCAATTCCTCCAACTCGGACTACTACATATAGTCACATCGTAATAATCAATTTCCAGTCACTGATTAATAATTTCCAAAATTTTCCTTTTATATTAATGTGAAGGATTGAATTTACATTACGTCACCGATGCGATGGTCCTTTCGCTGCGGT
Organism: Epiperipatus broadwayi; assembly: GCA_028023455.1. NCBI lineage: Eukaryota > Metazoa > Onychophora > Udeonychophora > Euonychophora > Peripatidae > Epiperipatus > Epiperipatus broadwayi. The sequence continues at coordinate 387,072 of JAQFVV010006286.1, read as the reverse complement.
CCGATTCCATAGGGATTTCTTCTTATTTGCTAACAGTTTCTATTGTTTTCTTATCTGACCGGTGTTTTTACATTTAAATGCCGAAGGCTGGTTTACATTTAACTAATTAACAATCATTTCCATTTCTGATTAATTAACCTGTTTTCCAAATCAAAAATATATTTAAAGATAAATTTAAAGATATAATTTCATCTCCAAATCTTTTTAAAATTTAGTTTTAAAATACTTTTTCTTTAATAAAGTTTTATTTTAATAATTTTTCACTATCTGTGCGATTTAATTAATATATAAGAGTTTAAGATGATATTTAATTTCAATTTTTAATTCTTAAAGAAAATTTTTAAATGCGAACTTTTTAATTTACTTTCATGTTTAATAAATTTAAAAAAAAAAAAAAAACAATGTAACGAACGTCTATGCTCGTTACACAATAGTAGTAATGAAACAAGAAGCAGTGGAAGTCCTAAAGATAATGTTCATAAATATAATTTTTCTAAATATAGGAACATAGAATTTGCAAACTTTATTTGATACAGACTCTTCAAGAACAAAATAAAAAATTGCATTTGTGGTTAAGAACGTATTTATCTACCAGAGGAAAGTTTATTATAACAGATGAATGAATCCAGGTATTATTAAAAAAGCAGATCAATCAGTGTGGATTTACTGTAAAATCTAATTTATTTTCTATTGGAATTATTCATTGCATCAATAAAAGGATAATGGTCTTAAAATTTGTCTTGCATAAAAATATTAGTACCATTTTATTAGTGCCTATGCACCACTGAAAGAAGGAAAGCTTTTATTGTCTTTTGGATACCATTATTATAGCAATGCCATTAACAGATCAAATGATTCTTCTTGGGGCCTTTATTGCATAGACTTTGGGCAAATTATCAGAAATTATGGTATTGTGGATACAATAATTCACAAATTGATTATTATTATTGAATTTATGCACAACACATAAATTGACTATCATTAACATTTTGTTCAGGCAGAAAAACTACAAAGAAATATATATGCAAGTATACCCAAACAATGGTATTTAACATATTACATTATAATCAGAATGCAAGAGTTCATATTGCATAAGCATTTAGCTCAGAATTGTTGGACAGATCATAGATTAGGATACTCTAACATTAAAATTATAGTGCATTAAAATGAGAATTTATTCCAATCATATTCACAAGAAAATTGATGTTCATTCTTTAGAATCTATTATACGTACTAAATTTCTACAGCTATTAATCACAAAAATTGCTAATTTAAACCGTCAGAAATGCCACATTATTAAAACTTGGAATAGCCTTAAGTAATTTGTTATGGATGCAAATAAATCTCTTTGTCAATTTACTAAAAAAAGAATCACAACCAATTATCTGACGATATTATTTATGATTTGATCAATAGGACAAATGGACATTTTCCAGTTAGCAAAAATAATCAACTAAATATGGAACTTCATAATAAAGATTTGAATGCAGATCAATATTTGATAAGCAGGCTTAAAGATGATTGGTCAATTAAAAGTACAGGAAAGATACAAACAGTACTTAGTCATGGTCATTCTACCTGCTTTATTTGATGAATATGGACATGATAAAAGGTGTCACTATTTTAATTAAATCATTGCATTCTTATATGATGACAATGATATTTTGAGCATGTGAAAAAAGTATTTAGATCATGTGTTGAATAATGCAACAAAAATTGATGTGATGGTTTTTAATGATATATCTATTTTATCTTCTTGTTTAGATTTGGACAAAGATATTCAGACTCACAAAGTTAAACCAGCAGTTAGTAATCTTAAAAATGAAAGACTGGAGGTCCTTATGAAATACCTGGAAAATATTAAAAGTGTAATGGTAACATGTTAGCTTCAAAAATATAGGATTTTTTTTAGAAATATCTGTACTCACGAAGTTGTACCATTCAATCTTAACCATGCTATCATAGTTCTAAATTTAAAAACTTTAAAATCCAAGATAATAATAATAATGGAATATCATTATTATCCACTACAGCAAAAGTATTTTCAAAAATTTTCTTGAATAGATTGCTTCCAATTATAGATGGATGGTTGCCAAAGATTCAATGTAGTTTTACAGCATCTACAAGTAATATAGATTTGATTTTTGAATGCAAGAAAAGTATCAAAGACAAATGAATGATTTATATATTATTTTATTGATTTGGTTAAGGCATTTGATTCTGTTAACAAGATAGGTCTGTAGCATTATTTCAATTTAGTTGATTATATACCAACATTTATTCCTTTTATATAGCTTCTACATGACATGATGGAAAAAAGTAGTATTACTAAAAACAAAAAATCAATAGCATTTGAAATAAAAACTGCTGTTAAACAAACGTATATATGTGCTAGCATTGTTTTCAATTTTTATGCAAGCACTCTTTCAAATTTTTTATAAGTGGCTTAATCAGAGGGTTCAAAACATAATACAGGTTTGATGGGAGAATTTTTAGTTTGAATAAATTAAACAAAAAATAACTTTTTCTTCCTGGATTCCCAATTTACAGCATGGTGATGAGTGTTCTATTTTTTCCAGTTCAAAAGATGATTTACAGAATGTAAACTTAAATATAGGGGATTAAAACTCAGACTTTCAAGCACCCTTCAACTATCCACACTATATTATACAACTGATACACATGACCACACACATGTAGAAAAGATAAATAATCACCAATGTGTATTTCATGCTAAACCAGCACATCAGTTGGTTGAGATTATCATCTCCCAGACATATATAATTAGTGTGCAGTTTTATATTAAGATAGCAAATCTTCACACATTAATGGACAGGCTTCAATCTACTCCAACTTTTCAGCCATCTATATCATTGAATAACTGATGGTGGAAACCCAAATCCCATGCTGGTGCCAATATTATTGCTATGCCCATGTTGACCTCAAGTTACTCTGATCTCTCATGTATACGACCTTGAGCATTTAAGAAGAGGGATGGGCAGACTACAAGCTTCATGTGTAAATATTTGAAAACCAGGCACTCTTCACAAACCTGGGGCTTAATTGTAAATATAGGGGATTTGACCTCAAGATTTTCAATCACCCTTCAACTATCTACACTATCTCATACAACTGATACACATGTAGGAAAGATAAATAATCATTAGCATATATACTTCATGCTAAAGCAGCACTCATCAGTTGGTCCAGATTATCATCTCCCACATATATATATATATGTAATCAGTGTTCAGTTTATATTAAGATAGCAAATATTCACACTTTAATGGACAGGCTTCAATCTATTCCAATTTTTCAGCCATCTATATAATTGAAAATCTGATGACAGAAACCCAAATCCCATGCTGATGCCAATATTATTGCCATGCCCATGTTGACCTCAAGTCATTCTGACCCCTCATGTATTATAGGCACTCTTCACAAACCTGGAGCTTAATTGTAAATGTAGTGGATTTGAACTCAGACTCTCAAGCACCCAAATTCATGCTGATGCCAATGTTATTGGTTTGCAAATGACCTCAAGTCACTCTGACCCCTCATGTATAGGACCGGATGGGCAGGATACAAGTTTCATGTGTAAATATTTGCAAACCAATAATATTGGCATCAGCATGAGATTTGGGTGCTTGAAAGTCTGAGTTCAAATCCACTATATTTACAATTAAGCTTCAGGTCTGTGAAGAGTGCCTATAATACATGAGGAATCAGAGTGACTTGAGGTCAACATCTGCATGACAATAATATTGGCATCAGCATAGGATTTGGATTTCCGTCATCAGATTTTCAATGGTATGGATGGCTGAAAAGTTGGGAGTATATTGAAGCCTGTTCATTAAAGTGTGAAGATTTGCTATCTTAATATAAAGTGAACACTGATTATATATATATGTGGGAGATGATCTGGACCAATTTATGATTTGTGCTTTAGCACAAAATATGTATATTGGTGATTATTTATCTTTTCTACATGTGTGTGGTCATGTGTATCAGTTGTATGAGATAGTGTGGATAGTTGAAGGTGTTTGAAAGTCTGAGTTCAAATCCCCTACATTTACAATTAAGCTCCAAGTTTGTGAAGAGTGACTGGTTCAGCATAAAATTCATATGTTGAAGATCATTTATCTTTCTCACATGTGGTCATGTGTATTGGTTATAAGAGATGGAATGGATAGGTGAAGGCAGCTTGAAAGTTTCTGTTCAAATTTTTTATATAATTACATCTAAAACTCCCAAGTATATAAATATAATATTAAAAATAGTGTAAATGAAGGCAAAATAATTTCTGAATATGAGGGTTTTTTAGAATGATTTCTAGTGATTCTTTAATATACTGAAGAAAAATTTGAAGTTCTAATATTTAAAGAAAAAAATGTTACAAAAATTGGCAAATATTATTTGCCAATTTAACCAAATTTTATCTGTAGAATTAGAAAGTAGAAATAAATTTTCCAATTTTAAAACTTAGATGCAAAAATTGTAAATTCATTGTCTATTTTATGATAATGATTGTAATTGCTTTTAATGGTACATAAATATATATTTCAGATACAAAAAATAAAATATTTTTCCAAACCTTCATTGAAAAAAGTTAACCATTTTTTTTCTGAAAATAGTATGCATACATATAATCAAAATGTTATAATATACATAAATTGCCCCATTAAAAAATAACTAATTGGTACTCTTTAAGCTGTCTATAGCAACATATCTGAAGCAATAAATGTGTCATGTTGCAACATAGTTTAACTTTTCACCACAAAACGATGGTATCATGACTGGTTATGGTTATAACATGAAAATGTGATTCATATCTTAATCCATAATAAATATAGTAACATTAAATTTTTTTATAAATTGGGCAAAATTACTGTTGAAGACATTTCAAATGATTTAAATGGTATATAGTTGTAAAGAAATTAGAAATAAGAAGATTGGATTGTCAAGTGCTTTTCAAAATCTCATGACTACTGAAAAACCAATAAAGATGAAACCATGAAACAAGCTCACATTCCACATCATAAATTGTGGATCTACGTTATCACATTAAAACATTTGTAAACACTCGAGCTTAAATCACAAACAAGGGAATCATTATTCATTATAACATATGTTCAATGAAATGTTCTCCTTTGTTTGAATTCATAAAATATTTAATGCTTCAAGACAATTCTCAATAGTAATAGCTTTTGAACAAATGTTCATTTCCTCAAAATCTATGAGAATTTTACTTATGCACAAAGAAAAACAGCACTATCATTTTGTCACTATATATACATTTCTCAAAGCTTTGCTTACCATATTACCTGAACTAAATCAGGGCCAATATTTTATCAACGGTTTTAAACTAAGACAACTATGAGATGTTATCTTATGTTTTTACCAATCTTTAGGTTTGGATTAAGCTGACTGACCTATTAATATTTATTTGAAGCAATTTTAAAGCATTTTACAATTGGAAATATTTCAGCAAATATAGTTAACATTTGAACTGTTAATGGAGAAGTGGCAACAATGTTACCTTCATATCTGTATATGCTATTATTATTGGTGATGCTGTGATGATTATTCAACTATACAGACCATCATTCAAAATGCCGATAAGGATAGTGATATCTATAAGCAAAAAAAAAAAGCAAGGAAGAGGATGTGTCAATCATAGATTCTTATGAGTGAATGATCACTACTTATATATATGCATGGCCCATGCTTTTTTATTCTTAAGTCAAATTAGAGTTCCATGCCAACAATCAGAAATATAGAGATTACATCATTGCTTTCTTAAATATCATTTTCTTCTGTAAACTATGACAGATTATGAAGTTTTATAAAAATAAATACAAATCCATTAGGAATATTTTAAGATTCATAATTTATATATTGTAATTATTTAAATAAAAAAACGCAATGAATGAAATTATGTTTAGATTAAGCAAACGATTTTGAAAAAATGTGGTCAAATCATTTTGACATATGGTGAATTCATTTTTTTTTACATTTTTCCTGCATTCTATTTAAGTTCATGTAAAATGGGAATTTTAAGGATAGTTTTCTTTATGATTCAGTGGGTAAGAGGAGTTTAATTTTAATTAAAAGATAACTGTTGAATTCCATTTTGATGGCTTAACCACCAGGGCAAATTCCTGATATCCACTCCACATTGTTCCAGCAGTGTTTTTTCATATTGTAAGTAAACATGCACAATTTTCTCATAGGCACACTATACAGGACCCATTATAAGTCTGTTGACAGTGTTGGGTTTAAAATCAAGAAATAACATGGTCATTCTTCTCACTTCATGTAAACTTGTTGTAATTTGAGGTTATGATGCGATAAAAAGTAGGACTTGTGTTTTAACCACAACTTCCTCCTCTTTCTCATAGCGAGTGGATTAACACCTGTAGAGGTCCCTCATCGATTTTATATGATATCATCGAGGTTATAGCCTCAGTAAATATTACTTAAGTAATCAATGTGCGTTTAATAAATTTATAAGTAAACTTGTTAGCTAAAATTCAGTTTTTTTGAAACAGAAAAATTGTATTTTTTTTTAATATTTACAATCATGACAGAAAATTAAATTGTGGTTTAAATTCTTAGTATATGAAGTTTTGTATAGCCATTATAATGATATTAAAAAATGCAAAACAAAAAATACCTGTTGTAAAACTCTAAAAGTCGATACATATTTCTAGTTATTTATTCTAAATCATGTTATATTGAACTTCCATATTTTGACACAGTGAATATAAGGAGGTATAATATAGTTATTACAAGCTTGTAGTACTATCTCTGAATCTATGCATATTATATGGGAGTATAGCTTATTTATGAACATTTTAAGGCGTTATTATATGTAGAACATGAGATGCAACATGGGATGTCTGTCATTTATACTTCATTGGCATATCTTTAATGTTCTTCCTGCCAACAGATCTTGCAAATCATTTGAGTATGTTCCTAGCAACCCATGCATTCATATTCAGTGTGAATCATTTCTAGTATTTCAGTAGCAGGTTAGCAAATTAATACAAAATGTAATGTTCATATGAGTATACATACCACAATTTCATGCCACACATTTGTGATTCACAAATAGCTAACACTATGTTACATATTACACTTGAACTGACTTAAAGATGGCTCTTCAGACAGCTTAGAAATAAGCTGGCACCATTTCACTGGTATGGATATCTTGAATTTTAACTATTATTAATGAAAAGCCATAGATAAAATCTTATAAATAGTGTAATATCAATGCACATTCACTTATGCAAAAAGTGTTAAGATTTATAATTAATAAAGGAATGAGTAAGCATAACCATAAATGTTAAAGCCATACATTATTTGAAGAATATTGCAGTCAAATTTTGCTTTGAGATAAATTTAGATTCTCAGAAAAATATAATTTGATTTCTGCTAATATTTTTAATGTAATTTATTATTGGAATTGTTCAAGCTTAGTTTCAACTTAATCTCCAATCATCTCCTATAAGTTTGAATAATCATTGGACATCTGGTGATATAGGTATAGTGCCACCAGTTTCTGACTTTTCTTTCAAAACCACAACAATTACACTTATGCATATATTCTGTGTTTTTTCAACCTAATATCCTGAAAATCAAATCACACTAATATTTTTTAACTATCCAATAATTAACTGTCATATCTATGTAAATAGGATATTAATTTCTGTATGCTGAAATAGAGTTTCATTGCTATGTCATAGAGTAGATATGAATAGTAGTTTAAAATAGTCACTGTTGTAAATATAAAATCAAAGCATATAAAACTGCTTAAATAATTAGTAGCTGAACGTCACTATTAACAAAGAAATTAATATACTTTTATTTGAATGATAACTAATTAAAAAACAAAACAAAAGCATAATTATATTTATTCAGTATTAATAAAAATGAAATACATTTTATGTTTGTTTACTAAATATTTAAATTAAAGAAAGTATTTTCTTTTCTTTTATTTCTTAGAGATTAAGATTCTTTTAATTAAAACAAATCTTAATTAAGAAGTTAATTGAAAGAGAGAAATTCAAATTGAAATAATAAGTTCTTTTAGTCATAGTTTACGATTAAAAGAGTATTCAATTAATAAATATAATTTTCATTTTCACTTCTATCAAGCAAGGTATCAACTGTTTTCTACCTGTTTATAACATCTTGTGGAAGGGTAGAATCATAAGCATATGACCAGACATACGAAAATGATGAATGATCCCCAAGATGGTCCAGAATATAATTTCTTACACATTTTTGTATCATTGCTCAGTATATATAGTAGTTTAATTGATGTGCAAAACTTGCTACCTCCAAAATGTGTCAAAGTTGTGAGGATGGTAAATTTGACATGTACAGATTAAACTGTAATAATTGACTATCTGTATATACTGAACAATTATAAATATGTACAAGAGATTGTGATCTTGACCTTTTAATAAACAATGGTTCACAATCATGAGGGATGATAGATCTTTTTCATGTCTTTGGTCATATTTTTATAATTATATCCTTCCACAAGATGTTAACAAGCAAATACAAACTTGGGGTCAAAATCTTACACTGCAGAAATATTCATTCAGTAATGACCTTTAGTCTCATGAATGACTAATAAAAATTATTTATATTTCCATTAAATGTTTTTTGTCAATGTTGTGAGAATGGTTTTGATACTTAACAATTAAACTGTAGTAATTAGCTATCTATATATAATGAACAATAGTAAAGGTATATATAAAATATTATGATTTAGGCCAACTGATGTAAGCTGGTTCAGTATCAAATAAACATGGAGAGGATACATTTTTTTCATGTCTTTGGTCACGTTTATGATTACAGCATCTGCAAGGTGTTAAAAGTGGATAGGTATCAGTCTCTACCTTGCATGTGAGTAGTATAATCAAAATTTCACTACAGAAATATTGTTTATTAAAACAAATTACGCTGACCAAAATTTTGGAAGACTATTTTGATATTAACGAAAAAATGTTTTCAATTAAATTTAAGTCCAATAATTATTCTAGATTAACTACAAAGAATCCTTCTGATTTTCATTTGATTAATTAAAAAAAAACTTTTATATTTGTAACAATTATTAAAAATATAAATTATTACCCATAGGTAATAAAATTTTAGAGACCTTGATAAAAAGTCTTGTAAAAGCATAATAAAGATTTTTAAATAAGCAAAAGCTGGAGAATCTTTAGCTTGTGAAAGAAATAGTTTTTTTTCCAAATTACAAACATAATAATTCATTCTAATATCAGTCTCTTGTGCATGGAGTAAATTTAAAGGTTGTCCCAAAATTTTCTAAGAACAATGGAGAAAATTCTAAATACAATTAATCAATTTGTGGAATGAAGAAATTAAGTCAGTTTCTGCCCATTTTATATTATATATGATTTTAAAAAATTACTAAATTTTTTTTGCTGACTGAATTAAAACACAAAAGTGAGCCTAATTTAATCCTAGATAGCCTGAAGCAGCACCATTATGCAAAATGAAAAAGAAATATGAAATATCTCATGGAGAAAACTTTTCTTTTCTAATCATGTAGTTATATATTAGTGTGTGCCAGAAGTTGTAAAATCAAGGTATTTATCCTATTTTAAACTAGTTAAGGTTTTACTTCATTAGCGTTTGAAATCAATTAATATATATATGTGCTCTGCGCACAGATAATAAAGCTATTAAACGTAAGTAAAATTATCAAAAGTTACCGCCAAGCGCTTTCGGGACAGTTTATAGTCCCATATCCATGGCTACTTGTGTTTAGTTAAGAACTGTAATATTAATGCAAATTCATATGAAGATGCTACATAGACAATTTTTGAGACAAAAAAGCAGACCTCTCTTCTATTGATTGCTGCTGGGTCGCTTACTATGTAGTAAGCTTCCCTGATTTTGCATTTAATATCGTTTATTTCAGAGTTAAATGACACTGGCTGTGGTGGGTAGAAAGGTAGGGCCAGTGGCTCTCTCATGCTCAACGAAAATTGAATTGCCTTCAAGCTTTGTTTTAGTTCTGTTATAGAGATATCTATGTTTTTAAACTATAAAACCGTCTAAAAAAGAAACTTGATTAAATTGCTTTCTCTTGACACATATACATATTTAAAATTAAATTTGCTAGGAATATTTATTTCAATTATGCAAAGGATGATATTTATGTGTATGTATATATATATTATATAATGATTTACATTATTTTATGACTTTAGAAAAAGAAAAAAAATTGTAGTGGAAACCTAAATTACGAAAAAAGATTCCCTTTTCTTTCTCTAAGTGATTTTCAATAATCATTAAAAAAAAAAAAAAAAACTTAAGTTGCTATTTTGTCTTGTTTGAATATTAAAGGAGTGGAGAAGAAACATAATAAGATATTTTTTAATTAACAGTTAAAACACTTTACATTTGATATCAAAAGGAAAGGTTTTGTACGGTTTTTTAAAAAAGAAAAAAATTAGCAAATACATCCAAATTGAGTTATATTAACAATAGTAGAATAGATGCCTGTATAAGTAAATTGTAAATAAGCATGTTAAAATATGTTTTTTATTGTGAAATTTAATATAAGGTTAATCATATATACATAGCAGACAAATTAAATGCGTATTAAAAACATGTAATTAGACAATTTAATGACTATGCTATATTTATGCAGGAAAGAATTGTTTCTCTGTGGGTTCGAATATCCATCCATTCATCTCTATAGCAATGATCGATTACAAAAGATATAATGGGATATATATGAATAAATTGATTAGAATATTGAGATTTGATATTAAATGAAAAAATATTTGAGTTGATACTTATACCATTCAGTTAAAGAAAAGGTTTGGAGTTAAATAATAAAAATAATATAACTGTTCCATGAATGGAGGTGTGTTAGTAGTAAGCTTTGCAAATAGGTATCTAAAATAGTATGAAAAAAGTTATGTTAAGTAAAATATAACAAATATTTGAAATTATATAATATTTAAGATACAGCTGAAGTTTCTTCAGCCACTTGTAATGGGTCTAGACATGTTAGCACTTTTAAATTCCTTTTCAGTAGCAAACCAGATATGCATCAGTGATTCCAAATAGCTTTTGTAATGCTAAATACAGTTTTGTAAAAAATAATCCATTTTTCATTTACTACATAATTCATATTACATTAAATATATTTAAATTGATCTATATATGCATTTAAGGCTTACAGTTCCAAATGTACAAGTCATTATTGGAAGTACAAAATGTATAAAAGCACTGCATTATTAAAATATGTATTTACTGAATTAACAATGAATATTCTATATTAGAGAGTATAACGTTATACTCTTAGAATTAGAATTTAAAATACACTTACCTTTATGTTCAGTAAACAATATAATCCAAAAAATATTTCTGAAAATCTCAAAGAGGGCAATAGATTTTGCACGAGTCTCTAGACAAATAAACAAAAATGTGCACTTTTCTTTCTTACAACAAATATTCTGAAATTTTTTTAAATATAATTTGTCTTATTTTGGTAACATTTATAATAAAACTTTGCAAGTTTAAAAAATGTGCTATGAATCATTAGCAACTATCTACTTATTAAAGTTAGGAAATATGGATTTTAATTTGTAAATTCATTACAATAAAATAGTGTTACCACTAAAATGCAATAAAGATGCATTATAAACTGATTATTCTATAAAATTTGTGGGTACATAAATTTATGTTCATACTCTTTCTAAAAAATTATCAAAGACTATTAATACAATTTTATTTGTCATAACTGAATCATAAATTACACAATATCCAGCCTCTTAAATGAGTCCATCGAGATTTTATTGAATAAGTCGTCTAAAATTTGTTGATAGCAGTCTTATTATGCCTATTTAAGCACAAGAATTGTTATATTATGTATCCAAAAATGATTTCCATTATGAAGCAATTAAATTAAAACCTTCAGTTTGAAAAACAAATAAGCTTTATTCCATTGAAATAGAAGCCATTATGCTCTTTTATGCAAAAGTTTACATCACTGTTAAGAAATGTTAGAGACATATAATTAAGATATATTTTTAATGCCCTGCTGCATTCCATTTACTTGTAAAAATGAGCCATCATTGTATTAAAATTTTATTAAAATGTGGGTGACTGAACAGAATAATGAATCATTCCTATAAATAGGCATAAGTATATTTTTAAAACTGCAGTGAATTACACTTCTTTAGTATATTTTCCATTATCTGAGGGTAAAACAAATTACACCTTTCAAGATAGTAAAACAACAAGGTTTACAACCTCCTGTTCAGTAAAATGTTCATTTTCATGAATTTCCCAATCACTTTTAACAATTGCTTTATAATCACACATTCGACAGCTAAATACTTGATTAATAATTGAACATTTTTCACTTGTATTTTTTAAGTTATTATAAAAAAGCTTTGCATGAATTTTAAAACTATGAGCACTAGAAGTTTCAAATCCACACAAATTGCACTGAAAAGATTGTTTTAATGATTGTGTTTTTAAATGATTTCTGTCAAAATTTTTGACAGAACATAGATGGCATGGAAATATTATTTTCCCTGAATGTTTTTTTTCATACCTTGTAAAATAATTTTTCAAAGATATTTTAAATTCACATAAAGTGCATTGAAAAATTCTTTTTCTTGTATCCATTCTTTCCTGATATCTCATACCATTTTTATCGGAAGAAATCTTCAATTCCCGCAAACTGGACATATAACCTTTTTCATGATTCATTAAAGAACTATGATTTCCAGACTTGATTTCACACAAAGAATATTGGAACGGATTTTCTACTGTATGCCTTCCTTCATGCCGCCTTAAATTGCCCTGGTGAGCAGATCTATAGTTGCATAAAGAACACTGAAAAGGTTTTTCTCCCGTATGCCTTTTTTCATGCCTCCTTACATTGCCCTGGTGAGCAGATCTATATTCACATAAAGAACATTGAAAAGGTTTTTCTTCTGTATGTGTTCGGTCAAGCATTCTTAAACTTTCCATTTGTCCAGTACTATATTCACTTAAATTACTCTGGAAAGTTTTTCCTTTTGTATGTTTTTTTTCATGCAAAATAAAGCTCCTTTTAAAGACAGTCTTATATTCACATACTCCACATTGAAAAAGTGTTTCACATGTGTGTGTTCTTTCATGTAATGTTAAATTTCCCTTTTGTGTACTCTTATATTCACACAACCGGCACTGAAATGGTTTTTCTCCAGTATGTGTTCTTTCATGCAGAAGCAGACTTCTCTTTCTGCTGGTTCTATAGTCACACAAATTACACAAAAAAGGTTTTTCTCCTGTATGGGTTCTTTCATGTAAAACTAAATGCACCTTTTGAGTAGTTGTATAGTTACATAGATTACAGTAAAAAGGTTTTTCTCCTGAATGTGTTCGTTCATGCAGCATCAAACTTGGCTTTTGAGTAGTCTTATAGTCACACAAACTACAGTGGAAAGGCTTTTCTCCTGTATGCGTTCTTTCATGCAGAATGAGATTTGACTTATGTGCAGCCCTATAATTACATGAGCTGCATTGAAAAGGTTTTTCTCCTGTATGGATTCTTTCATGAACAATTAAACTGGGCTTGTAGGCAGTCTTATAATCACACAAATTACACTGAAATGGTTTTTCTCCTGTATGTTTTCTTTTATGCAGAGTTAAAATTGACTGTACAGTAGTTTTATATTCACACAAATTACACTGAAAAACCTTTTTATTGGTATGTGTTCTTTCATGCAGAATTAAACTTTGCCTACATGCAGTCCTATAGTCACAAAAATTACACTGAAATGGCATTTTCCCTGTATGTATCATTTCATATATTGATCAACTACTATTAACTGCAGTCTTATATTTCACAAACTTCTGCATATGTTCTTTCACCCATTTTTAAACTTCACTTTATAAGTCCTAGTCATGCAAATTATAATTAAAAAAAAAAGATTTTTCTCCTATATGTGGGCTTTCATGTACCGATAAACTACTTTATTTGCAGTCTTATATTCAGACAAATTACATTGAAATGATTTTTCCCCTTATGTATTTTATTTTTATGTTTCTGAAGCTTCCCCTTTCAGCAGTCCAATATTCACACAAACTACACTGACAGGAGTTTTTGTGTTCTTTTATGCATTCTTTAATTTCCATTTTTCATTCATATTCACTCAAATTACACGTAATTTTTTTTTGTTTTTCAAGCATGTCTTCAGTATACACCAACTACATTGAAGATTTTTCTCCTTTCTTTTATGTATTTTATAACTATTTTTATCGGCAGCTTCAAATCAGAACAAACTATGTTGAAATGATTTTTATCGTATATGTATTCGTTCATGTTTTATTATAGATCCTTTATAAAAAAAATTAAATTCACATAAAATGCAATGAATAACTGTTTATGTTATAATAGGTTTGTCCATAATTTTAGTTTTACCAAAAGCCATAAAGGTATAATTTTTTCTTTCCATTATGCTTTTTTCTTCTATATGGCTTCTTTCATGATTTCTCATTCTTATAGAGATTTGCCACAGGCTTGTGTTTTGCCCATACTATATTTTCATAAAGACAGTTTTTTTGTGTGTAATATATAAAATAGTGATAAAATAATTAAATAAATATTTATAGCTTATATAACTTTAAATATTTCATTGAACAAATGTTTCTAATCATGAAAGTTATTTTCAATCAAGACATTCTGCAAACTTTATATATCCATAGAATATATTCTCATTTTAAATATTTGTTTAAATGTTATAATCGCTTGTCTCTATCTGACTGACAAGATAATAATAAATGGATTTTAGTACAAATAATTAAATGTCTTATTTTTCAACTACAATTTTTTGTCAAAAAATATTTTGCGATTAGAAGTGTTACAATCCTTGCATGAATATGAAAACTTGATTGATTCCATTATCAATCTCTAATACTTCAATGATATGCTCTTTCTTTTTCCATGTGTTAGACCTAAGCAAAACAGAAAAGAAATAGTAATCACATTTTTTTTATATGCATAACATGTCATAAATGACAAATAAACAAATCATTTAAGCTTTTTATTAGATGTCACATTTAATATTTGTAAGGATCCAAATATATTATGTTTCCAGTTACTAACATCAGAGAAAATCTGAACCCTTGTTTTTTTTTATATACATGTCATGAATTATTTCAAACCAAATTATTCTTGCTTTACATAAAATCCAACAAAAAATTACAATTACATATATAGACTTATGAAGTATAAACACAGAAAATCAATCTAACATTAACTTACATAATAAGAACTCTGTATGAATATTCATAGTAACATAAGTCTGCATTTCACAACTTGAGTTCCACATAAGCTATCATTAATCCCTTGGCGAATTTCAGAGAAATTAAGTATTTATTTATGAAATGTTGACATCAACTTAAAAAAAAAAAATGCAAATTTCATTCCCATTCTATGTTGTGACTATTCTTCTAAGAACACAGCTATCAAACTTCATAAAATAAGTATAGACATAAAGAATTTGCATATAAAAGAAAAACTAAAATCAAAAGTATAATTTATTATTGCCTTTATTTTCCAATCATCTCTTTGATATATGGTCGTTATCATTCATTGGTTTTCATTATCAAAATACAAAAATAGGTACAATAAACTTTACACAAACAGACACAAATTCAGGCTCTATTTTTACATAAGAAAATAATATTCTATGAATTATATATATAATATGCTGAATTATATAAATTTAATATGTACATATTTCACTTTAAATTTCATTCCACTTCTTATTTGCATTGCTTAATTATATATACTATAATACACCATATATTCCTTAAATTACACTCTACAATGCAGTTTTTATTTTACTTCCTTCCTTACAGTTTCAACTGTCCAGCAGTCATCATCAGAGCTTTTATCTCAGTACCCTTTCTCCTATAACTGAAACTATTTATAAGAGAAAGGGTACTGAGATAAAAGCTCTGATGATGACTGCTGGACAATTGAAACTGTAAAGAAGAAAATAAAATAAAAACTGCATTGTAGAGTGTAATTTAAGGAGTATATGGTGTATTATAGTAAATATTTCACTTTAACAATGTTCCTAATAGATTTAACACAGGAAATGATTGTCAATTAGTGACATATATGTGTCAATGCAGAACTATACAGATGAAAATTATTAAAAAAAGTTAATTGCTAACTTTCAAAAACCCTGCAATTAATTTACATTAGAACTTGGAAATCAATTCAAAATATGGTTAGACTTTAATAATGACTCAGATTGGACTGAAATCAATAAAAATCTGCAAGACAGATGGCTTATACAAAAGAGAAGTAATTTACCAATAATATGGTACAGTAAACAATGCAAAATAAAATGAAATAGATGAAAGATTTTAAAAGTAAGCTATAAAAATGAATATTTAAAGTTTTATAAAATGCTACAAGAAAAAAAATAATACTGATATGAAAAGATATAATTATAAATTGGTAGGAAAAGTTATAGAAAAGAATAAGTCTAAAAATATAAAACAACACCTGAATAATAGAAAAAAATTATTTCAGCAACAAAAATAAATGGATTGTCATTACAAAAAGAAACATCATCAGAAAATTTATAGAAGAGGTACAGAGAGCAGTGTTATTTAAAAAAAAACAATACCGTACATTTTGTGAATTGTCAAATATTTTAAATATGTATTAAGAAAAAGTTGCAGAAAGTTATCCAATTATTTTTGATATTTTAAAAGGAATAATAAAAGAATTTTTTTTTTTGACCTGTTCATTATTAAATGTCTAAATGATAAAGACATACCTGATGACTGTAAAAATGCACTAATTATCAATTAAAAAAGATGGTAGAAAAAGATAACCTATCAGTCTTTTGTCAGATCTAAACAAAATCTTTACCAAGATAGTAACAATTGATCTAAAGTGAACTTTGACATTAAAACAACTACCAGAAAAAGGCAGATTTAAAAAGTTTAACGTTGTAGAAAAGAACGAACCAAAGAATTGCCATTATGTTTTTGATTTATGGGTATTTTAAAATGCATTTCATTCTATAAGCATTTACATTGCTATTAAAGCTTTGGATTATCAAGGTATAGAAAAAATACTGTTATGTTCTGAAGAATATTTATTAAAATGAAAAAAATTGATAATGAAGAAGATTATAAGGTAATTCCATATCTCAAAAACTTTTTTTGTTCAACAAGTATTTTACAGAGTGAAATAGGAAGTTAAAGGAGTAAAAATGTAGATTATTTAAGTTACCTACATTTTGGATTTGATGTGACTGGTTTTGAAAATAATGCTTTAGCTTTAGGAAAAGTTACAAGTATTATCAGATGAAAGTAGAAAAATGGAGAAAAGATAAATGTAAAAAAATAATGAAATAATGTTGAATAGATTTTCTCAAAAAAGAATAATGACTGATAAACATACATTTGAAAATGTTACTTATAAATACTTTGATCAGATAATTAATATAGATTGAATCATAACAGTCAGAATTAATCCTCCAATTAAACTTGGAAGCCTAAGGATTTAAAAAAAAGATTTTTAATGAGTTTTATCATTTCTTATTTATGGATCATAAATACTTTACACAAAAGGAACAGAAAAAATTGACACTATTCATCAAAATAAGATGAATATTAGATGTAACAAGAAAAGATTGAAAACAAAATATACAAGTGATAGAACAAAGGTATCACTAAAGCTATTCAAAGAATTAAAAGACTCAAATGGAGCTGAGCTGAATACACTGTTAGAGAATGCAGATAATAAGAGATGGACAGTTAAAAAGTTTAAAATTGGATTCTAATAGTTGCTAATGATCTTGAAATTAACAACATGAAAAAGTTATAAAAAATAAGAAAGAGTGTTGGTATAATGTGGAAAGGCTATACTGGATTACATTTACAAAGATCTTGAGCTTACGGTGAATCAAAAATGTTTGAAACTGATGTTAATGAATAAAACTCAAATAAATGCTATACAAAAAACAATGTTTTTAGAACACAAAAACATATTTATTTGTTCATGACATTAAATCTAAAAAAAATAGTTTGCACTGATATAAAGATAAGAAAGTGTATAATTAATGAAGTATTTTTAATAAAAAGCATAAACTCAAATAGCATTCAGTAGAATGCACTTAGAAATATTTCCATTTAAATATACAATATTGTTTTTGTCTTTGACTTCTTTAAATAAAATGATTGCTTTTGACAAAGGTGCTCAGAAGCCAAAATACACTAAGATTGAAATTAATTTTCTCAATATTTTCTACAAGTAAAAGTATTATTATTGCCTTTAATTTACTGCAACATCATAAACAAATAAAACCCATTTTCAGACAAGTGTTTCAAAGGAATGCCCTTTCAAACTGCCTATGAAGATGACTGATTCTCCCCTCAATTATTTTATCCTGCAAAGATTATTTACATTTTCTCATTATGTGAAAATATAATAAATGACATAAAAATTGTGGTAAACAGTGCTGTTAAGATTTACCAAGGATTCAATTAATTTCAAATTTAAAATAATGCTGATAATTATTTACTTAAATAAATATATATTTCTGTGCTTAAGTTTCCTCAGAAAAACATATTATGTAACACTACCCTGTGCATTTTGAACTTTAACCTAAATTGGATTGGTGGAATTTATGTAAAAGAGATGACATTCAATTTGAAAGACAGTCATTTGTCTTTAAGATAGATGATAAAGTTGTTAACTCACAATACAATTCATATGTTGACTGACAGGATTTCTTTAGCATTTGGCAGTGTAAAAAATGAAGTGATAATTGGTTAGCAGTTAGAAGATTTAATAACATATCATCTTTTAAAATTTATAATAAAGATGGTAATTGTTTATTTGTATATCATTCTTGAATTAAGTAAATAAAGCTAGTAAGATATGAGTTGCGTATTTAAATTGAAATAAAAATATATAATCCAATAAACAGAATTATACATTGAATATTGTATAAGCTTTTACATAAACATCTCAAATTATGGTATATGGCAAGTGCACTGATGGTACAAGTATTTAAAATTGTGTGTAAATAAGGTTTTAATTAAACTATGTAAAATGTAATGACAGTACTGGTATTTTTTTCTCCAGAAAGATTACTTTAGAAAAAACATTATAAAAAGAGTTTTAAAGATAAATTATGTAAATTAGCATAGCTAATAAAAAGATGCTGAGATTCTTAGGGCACATCAGTCAAGAGAAGAAAATGGCTTCCAAGAATAAAACAATGCACTCTTAAATGGGAGTAAAATGACTGTAATTTCAGTAAATTGCTTACTGTTAAAGTTCAGATGAAAAGAAATTGGCATAGACTTTAATTAAAAGGGTAAAAAAATAATTGAACTGTATAATTAATTGGCAGTATGTGAAATCAGATATTTTCACACAGTAATAAATATACTCTATTGAAATTCCCAAAAGTTAATGGGATTAATTATTGTTAGTAAATTAATTTAATTGATTTTTTATATTGTTATAATAATGCCTCACCTAATTAAAATAAACTTGCTGATATATATTATATATTAATTCATTTTTGCTGACACAGTTGGATTAAGTATCCCCATGAAACCAGCAGAGGGTGCAGATGACAATTTTAAGAACTAGCATACTATCTTAAATTAAAGAAGAAAAATTAGACATTTGTGTGGAAATAATGAAAAAAGAAATGGCACTCAAAACTTGTGAGAATTTGAATTGGAATCCCTCAGTGTGGCTATATATATGTGGAACATATAAACTAGTATATGAAGATCAGTAAAATTAAAGAAGGTAAGTATAAAGTTTCAACACTGATGTTTTGTGCAAGTAGCAATGTTCTACAGATGGCTAAGCAGTTATCTGATCCCAAGATTCCAGAACATGTACCATACAGTGAACTAGTAAAAAATCTAAGTACATATTTTCAGCCAGCAGTAAGGAAGAGGAAAGCTCGTTTGCATTTTCAAATGAGAAAACATTTACATCAGAGAGTTACCAAGATTAAAATATGGCAATGCCCAAATTGGCCAGACAATGTAAATTTATGGCAGACTTAAAGGACTTATTCCTGTATCAGCTACTTACTATATGGGATGTCGGACTACAATCTTAGGAAAACTCTACTATGTGAAGTAGATATAACATACAGAATAGTTATCACAAAATGAATAACACATGAGATAACAACTGATAATGCATCAGAATGTCAAATAGTAACAACTGAATTAAAGAGAATCTAAAATATCTTAAGAAATAAATAGATGCTATGGCTGTGGAATTGTGGGGCACATGATAAGGGTATGCATATTTAAGGGAACACTTAGCTCATATTTACAGGAAAAATGAAAATAAGGAAAAAGACAAGCCATGCTTGGATTTTAAATCAAGGGGAGGTGGAGCTTGTAAAAAAATTGAGATAAAGATATGAAGCGACTCAAATAATGGTCGAACTAATCTAAATGTAACCACTTGTGAAATTAAGGTCAATATGGAGACAGACCAGTGTTGGATTATTGATTCTATCTCTGAAAGAATGGAATAAAATTAACATTAAATCCAAGAAGACTGAAAATGCATAAGACAAATATAGTGGCCACAGAAATGAATGAAAACAATACAAATTTGTGGGAAAGTTTTTGTTCCAGTGTAAGTAAATCAAAAAGTAAAAATTTTACCATTGTTTATTGTAAAGAAAGACATCAATCCTTTGCTTAAACTGAAACTAGTTCGGTCCAGTAGGAATCTGTTTTAAAATAATTAAGAAGGTTAAATTAGAAACAGAAATTAAAACTAAGTTTCCTCAGCTGATAAACATGAAATAACTGAATTAAGAATGCAACCAGTAGACATGGAATTAGCTAAACATGTGCAAACTGCAGTTTGCATGCTGTGAAATCAAAAGTTTGAAGAAACAATAGGAAATATGATAAAAAAGGAAAGTTATCATCTGTGGAAGACTCATCATGGGCTGCTAATGTGGTTGAAATCATAAGACCAGATGGAATTATCGCTGTGTAGATTATTGAATTAATATAAATAAAAATAGATTTAAATTCCGTGTTCTACCAGATACTGGTTACAAAAAAAAATGCAGAATTGTTGCCATTATGTACCCTTGTTGGGCTGTTTAAATGCAGTAAATTATCCTATGGGATACGTGGCCCCAAACATATATCTTTCAAGTGAAAATGGGAAATGTTATTGTAAAACATAAATAGAGTTATTCCTATTTAAACAATACAGTAATTACTGCCCAGTCGAAAGAAGGGTTGGAAAAATAAGTTATGGAAGTGTGCTTGATGCTAAATAAAGTGGGAGTTAGATTAAATGATGTCAAATGCATTTGGATAACTTTGGAAATAAAATTTTTGGGACACATGATAAATAAGGATGGAAAGTAACCTCAACTCTGAGAAAGTGATCACCATGAAAGATGCCATCACTCCAAAGTATGTAAAAACTTTACAAACCTTTCTGAGAGTGTTGAATTTCTAGGAAAGATTTTACAGGGTAAATCAAATGTATTAACACCATTATATGATTTATTGCATAAAGAAAAGCAGAGGAAATGGAATTGATGAGCATAAAATAGCATTCCAGAAAGCCAAGAATTTATTGATGTCAGAGTAACTCTTAGTGTATGACAATAGTGATTTGAATGTGATGACTACTACAGATGTTTTGGATTTTGAAGTGGCTCACATGTAAAATGAAGACCCAATCACCTATGCTTACAGAACTTTATCATTGGAAAAAAATATAACCAGTTAGATAAGAAAGTGGTGGCTATAATATTTGCAATAAAAAAATTTCATCAACACATATATCGTCAGTTTTACATGTATGGACTATAATCATTTACTTTATTTGGAATTTTTAGAAAAATAAAAAATGCTGAATATGCAATCCAAAAACTTTTAAGTTCAATTAATATATTAACAGCCTATGACTAAATTAGTTTACAAATTGGAAAAGGAATTTTGCATATGGATACATTATCATTATTACCTGTGAGAGTTCCGCAGAAGTTTACAATAGATACGTTAGATGCAATAAATATCTAAATAATTCTAAAATTGTTGAATGGAAAACAGAGATCCTGGATATAGGAAGCTAAACAATCAGATCCAAAATGGAAGGTCAAAACATCGACTAAGTTTTGATGCTATAGCAATTTGGAATGGTCAGAGTTTGTCAATCTGTAATGGCTGCATTCTGATGATTAATCAAGTACTCATATCAGCAAAAAGATGGAAACAAGCATTAAAGTTGTTACATAATGGACACTCTAGAGTAGTACAGATAAAGGCAGTCACACATCCATATGCATAGTGGCCTATAATAAATGCTGAAATTGAATTGTTGTAGAAACATGCCATGATTGCCAATCTGTGCTGATTTACTGGGAAAAATTTATTAATCATGGATACTATGCATGATCACTGAAAAAACATCTAATATTAATAATAGTAAATGAATAAGTTGATGGGCAGAGTATAAACTCATGAAAACTATGAGTACTAAATTGACTATAAAAGCTCTACAGGAGGTGTTTATCACTCATGGATATCCTATAATCCTGGTATCATATAATGAAACAAAGTTCACTTATACACAATTTAAAACTAATAGATGAAGACATTTGTCATTTTCTTACTCCAGATTAATTCCCAGGCAATCCAAAGTTTAAAATCTTCCTTGAGTAAAATAGAAGTTATGAATATGGAAGAAGCATTGATAGAAATCATTTTCTACCAGCATTTTATCCCTAGTGCAACAAACTGAAAAACATCTGCAGAGTTTCTGTTTGGTAGAAAACATCATACACAGTTATCTAATCTTTTACCTATAAAAAATCAGAAAAAAGTACTTCTAAGGAAGAAGCAAATTAAAAAAAAAAAAGGGTACTTAGCACCATTGTTGGAAAAGTATCTGAAGTCATATGAGAGGTTACGTTTGAAAGTGGATTGCATGTCAGAAAACACATAAATCATTTATGTAAGCAGTTCTCTGATATGTTGATCATAATAAATAAAAAACCTGTAGCAATCAATACTAAAATAGAACTTTTTATAAAAGATGAATGTAAAATTTTCCCTTATATTGAGCATGATGACGTATAGCCTGTGGAGTGGAATAGAGGAAATATGGATCAAAGATGATCAGTTATCAAGATCTGAAGAATCAAGATATGTAAACACTGATCCTGATTTTTACTCCTCATAGTCTGAGAAATTGGAGAATGCCTGCCAGATATAGAGATTGTATTTTAGAATGAAATGCTCTGATGATATAAGCATTTAAAATTGTGTGTAAATAATGTTTTAATTAAACTATACCAACAATTACTGGAATATTTGTACCCAGACAGATTATTCTAGAAAAAATGTACTATAAAAAGAACTTTAAAAATCAATTATGTAAATTAGCATAATTAATAAAAAGAGTCAGACATTCTTAGCATGCAGCAGTCAGTTACAGTCAACAGGAGAAAATGGCTGCCAAGAAAAAAACAATGCACATTCGAAAAAGAGAAAAGATAATACTGAATAAAAGTAGTTTTAATAAATTGCTAGTTCAGGCAGAAAGAAATTCATACATAGCTTTAATTAGAAAAGTAAACAAATCACTAGAATTATTCAGCAGCGCATGAAATAAGATATTTTCACACACTAAATAGAAATATACTCTACTGAAATTCCCAAAAGTTAACAGGATTATTGATAGTAATTTCATTTTATTGTATTTGTTATATTGCTAAAATAATATCTCAGGAAGATTTATACTTATTTATTTTTTCTGACATAGTTAGGATTAAGTCTGTTGATAAACACAGCAGTAGGTTAGATATTGTATGCATGTATAAAGATCATCACCTATTTCCCAGTGCATGTGACTGCCACAAATCACAAGAACATGTTAAAACCAAAGACAAGCATACATAATAAGATGTAAGAAATGATTATCAGAAACCATTTAAACAAAATGATATTCTTATTTAGGCACTATTCATTTGTTATTTGCCATTATTATTATGTCAGTATTTTAAATACAGAATATAATTGTTTTATTTACATAAAACTGATTTTAAATAGTCTTTTTGGTAATAGTATGAATACTGAACCCTACCGCTAGATGGCATTGTTTTTCACACAATGCATATCAATATATCATTTTAGTGGCCTAACTTATAGCTAACACTACAAGTGTTCTTTAGAGACATAACAGGCCGCCTAGAGGGCGATATATCCTACGATTATGTAATGAAAACAGAAAGGGCACATATAATGAAGTTATGGGAAAATAAATATGAAAAAAGTGATTATAAAGAAAATAAATTATTGGTTTTTATGTTGGGTTTGGAAAACAATAAGGGGGATTTAGATATAAAGGCTATAGAGTTGACAAAGATTATGTTGTGAAAATGGGATGGAGTAGAATATGGGAAAAATTAGACTGGGGGATGTAAAATTAAGTAGCTAACAAGTTATTCTTGGTATATTTGCTGAGAGATTCTTGACTTCGTTTAAGAAGTAGCTACAGTACATCACATCACATCATATCAACGAAATACTATGCCCATTTACTTGCAACAGTATTCCTCAAGTGAGCGCAATTCAACTCTCGTTATGATCTGATTTGTTGGTGGCGGTATTTGAAGGATACGAAAATATCAAAAAATTCATTGTGGAAAAATTTTGAGAAAGCATAATGGATTTAGTATACCCTATTAAGAATTGTCAGGCCATCATGCATGCTTCTCGGCGATTTTTAACTGCACACAACTAAAAAGGTTAGGGTTTTCAGCAGAGTTTTGCTGACTTCATGCATAAATGCATGTTTATGCATGAATCCGTGCGAGACTAGTAAAATGTCAGCATGACAACTGTTCAAAATTGGTTGAAAAGGAGTGAATTGCCGGTCACAGAAGTTGACGCTGTTGTGTTTTTCCAAAAAGAGAACAAACATCCTGCCAGATGCGAAGCTATGCGTTTGCAGGAGGAGCAAGGTTTTAGTCAACTACAGGATCTGGGGAATTCTGTTGCCACTCCTGCAAGGTACCTGGAGTCTGTGTAAGGGAAGTTGGTTGGACGGCTCCAAAAATCCCATTGCTTACAGCTTTGAGGATCATCTCCTATTGGAGTCAAACAAACCGTAACTCTTTGCCCCCCTAAAAAAATGTTTTTTTCTTTTAAAAAATGAACTGTTTAATTAAGGCTTTTTGAAAAAGGTGAAAAATAAAGGATAATTTTTTTGCTGTCATATAAAGGTTTCGGTAACATAAATATTTTTAAAAAAAAACAAATCATAATAAAAAGATAAAAGACGATAATTCAAAATCAAACCAACCCCCCTCCACCCTCTAAAAACCAACTGTTGGTTTATTAAAAATGAATTGATTAATAAGGCTTTCCAACAAAAAAATATGCTCAAAATCCATAAAAAGTCGATAAGGAAAAAAGATGATAATTTAAAAGCAAACCAACCCCCCTCCAATAATTCATATATTTTGTTAATGTATCTTTTTATATGTATTCTATATTCGAACACATTTAAAATTAATATACGAAGTTTCCAGTACATCGGAAAAGATACTAAAAGATGAGAATTAAAATTCAAACCAACCCCCCCCCTCTAAAAACCAACTGTTGGTTTATTAATTAAAACTGAATTGTTTAAGGCTTTCAAAAAGAAGCTCAAAATCCAAAAAAAGGTGATAATTTAAAAGCAAACCAATCCCTCTCTACCATCTAAAAACAAAGTGGCGTTTGCTTATTAAAAAGGCAAAAAAAAAAAAATGTACAAGTTTTATGTATAGAAAGGAGCAAAAAAAATTTTTTTTTACCCAGTAGTATTATGTAAAGAAACCGATAATTCAAAATAAAAAAAAAACCCTCAAAATCAAAAATAAAAGTTGAAAATTTAAAAGCAAAAAACAAAGTGTTTGTTTATTAAAAATGCAAAAAAAAAAAAAGCCATATGAGTTTTATGTATAGAAAGTGAAAAAAACATTTTTTTTACCATAGTATTCTGTAAAGAAACCGGCGGCCTGTGAATCAGTATATTGATGGGCATTGGGCAAAAAAGAGCACCATCAAATGGTAGCGTTCAGTATTCTTACTATTACCATCTTTTTTTTGGAAGCAATTTTAGACTGCTTTTTAAAAATAATGTAAATAAAACATATTTTTCAGAGCAAAGCTTTTAATTGAAATAACATACACATTTTGTTATCTAGTCCAAGTTGCATAACTAGAAACAAATACTTGTATTGTTTTCATTTCTTATATTTTTAAAGGACTTGTCTTCATTTTCAATTTTATTTTACTGCCCAAACTAATTTATATTCAAATGTATAAATGTAATCATAGATATTATTATGTGATTAGTAATGACATTTGAGTTAGACCTATTTGATATAAATAAGTTACAAACAGTTACCTTCAAATAAATGTTAAATATATTTCAAACAGGCAAAACTTTCTATTCGTATTTCCATTCAGTGCAAGCCAGAGTAATTAATGGATGCCAGAAGGCTTGTGCATATATTCCCCATTTTGTGCCTACTCATCCAATATCCCCAGACTAATTAGTCCGGGGACATTGGATGAGTAGGCACGAGATGGGGATTTTATGCACAAGCCTTCTGGCATCCATTAATTACTCTGGCTTACATTGAGTGGAAATACATATAGAGAGTTTTGCCTGTTTTAATAACAGTTATGAGCAAGCATAAGAAATGGTGATCATGTGAAAACACTGTGGCTATAAAGTGTGCTATGCAGTGATATTTAATGCTGGGGAAGCAATTTATAATCAAATTACAATATAAATTATAAATTGCTGATTTAATGATATACTTAAATATACATTTATAAAGACTATTTTACTATTACAGCTTATAAGTTATACTTATTTATATAAGAAAATTGCATTTCATGTACTGTACTTGAAAAGTTAAAACACAAAGTACAAAACAATATACTTATTATGTTAAAAGTTACTCAAATAAATAATCAAAATTGCATGGAAGCACCAAGACACAATTTGTAGAACATTGCTACCAACAAAAAACAAGTGTTGAAACTTTAAGCTTATCATCTTCAATTTTACTGATCCTCATATAATGATCTCTACGTTCCACATATGTATTCTACACTGAGAGGTTATTAATGTCAAGTACATTCAAGTTATAAGTGGGAACTAACATTTTTCTTCATTTTTTCCCACAAAAATGTACAATTATGCTTCTTTAACTTAGTTAGTCTATGGAAATTCTTCTTAAAATCTGTCATCTGTGTCATCTGCCATATCCATGGCGAGACAACCTCAGCTCTGTAAGCAAAAATATATAACACACACACAACTTGAATATATATATCAGCAAGTTTATTTCTGTTTGCTGAGGCATTAATTTAACAATATAACAAGCAGTACAACAAAATTAAATTGCTGTCAAAAGTAAATGGAGATTACTATAGAAAATATTCAGTGTGTGAAAATATCTTATTTTACACACTGCCCATTACTCTCCAAATATATTGTTTACTCATCTAATTAAAGTCTAGGTGCATTTCTTTCCATCAGAACTTCAACAATAATTCACTAAAGCTAATTTCATTAACATTATCTTTTCTCCCTTTTGAGAAAATTATTGTTTTAGTTTAAGCAGCCATTTTCTCCTCTCAATTGCTATACACTAAAGTTTTTTTCATATGTTTTGTCTAAAGTAATCATTCTGGGGAAAAAATAATAGTAAAGCCAGTGCAATTACTGCCTAGCTAACTAGAGATATCAAGTAGATAATTGGGCATCACAGCATACTCCAATAAAAACCCAAAAGATCAATCAAACTGGATACCTCTATTATAAATTAAATGGTAAGTTTAATTTTACATGATTCTGTCACCATACTTCCATAGTGACAAAACTGCAACAATGGTGGCATGCACTGACAAAACTGAATACCAATGGTTCTTGAGACCATCTGTGGTTACACTGTTATCTGTAAGTATTGCAATGTTTTTCTACAATGTATTCTTTTAAGGAAACTAAAATTACATTAGGTGGTCACCTGACACATATTATGAGCATGCTAATGATAAAATAGCATTAAAAATATATAATCTATACTATCACTTTCCTTTTTTGAGTGGTAACCCAGCCAAAAAATTTTACCTTAGATAAAGCATGGCCAAATATTATCAGTCTTCCAACAGGTTTTTTTATTTTTATTGAGTGCAACTAAAAAGGATGAATATATAACTTAAAAATTCGTGACTAATACTAAATAAAAATGATAAAAAAATATTAATGAAAATCCAATAAAGAAGATAAAAAACTACTACTAGTAAAAAGAAGAAAAGTATAATAATTATACAGATGAACATTATGAAAATAATGAGAAAAAGTCAGATAGGAGGTGTGGGCATAAAGAAAAAAAAATGAATTTTTGATAGTCAAACCATCTAACCTGAATGCTAGAACAATATTCACTTGAAGATTGAATTTGAGACTTGTAATAACTTTTTTCTTTTAAAAAAAAGTGGAAAACCATTATGACAATAGAAGAGATATAATCATGCCAAAAGAGATTCCTGGAAAAAGACATATTGAATACAAATATGTTAAATGATTTTGGAGTACAACTGTATCAAAAATGAAATTTGATAAAATTATATTGTTTTTGGTAATGTCACATTGAAAATAAAATGATGGTGCTTAAAAAAAAGTTTGATTGTGTTACAGCAAAATTATGAATTGCTTCAGCAACAGCAATGAGATTAACATTTGTATAAATGATAAAGACAGAAAAAAATACAGTGTTGACTCACATCAATAATTATAGAAAAAGTATTGGATAATCTAACTACTTTAATGTGAAGAAAATAGTTAAAAAAACTAAGATACTCATTTAGTAATTTTGATGGGTAAACTATATGTTAAAATTTAACTTATAACAGACTAAATAAAAAATAACAAAAATATCTAAAATAACTACTGGAGACCATAAATGAGAAGCAAAAATCACAGTGAACTTAATTTTTTGAAAGGCTCCATAAATAGAAATAATTACCATTGATAGCTCAATTGTTTTGAAAATCATACTGTTTTACCATCTAATTAGCTTTTTCTATAACTGTGAAAAAGAGATAATAATAAGAATAATAGTTAAAAGGAAGCAACTTAATGTTCTTTTTTGACAAAAGTATGTATATAGGAGAATTCTCAAAACATTATGGGGAAGAAATACTTAAAAAGATGACTAAGCACTGGAATAAGTTTGAGTCATATATTTAGAGACAATATCTAGAATGTTGTCTGGTTAAAAGATATTTTAGAGTTGAAAGGACACAAGAAATCTAGATACTTTTTCATTCAACAGAATCCCTAAATCTCTCACCCATCAAGCATAGACAATAACATATCAGATGATATCTGCAAGTATAACTTTGAATATTCCATAATGCTATTGAATTCAGATTGGTCAAACATACAACATTCTTAGAAAATCATGAAGATACATTTCTTGAATCAAGATGATCTCACAACATAATGAATATGATACGTGTGCTCTTCCGATCATTGACATATATTCTTTTTGAAATTAAATAATATGTTTTTCCTATTCAGTCTGCTAGTTTTATTCACTTGCATTATTTCTTCTGAGTGATCAATTTCTATATCAAACAGTTTATTTTACTTTTATATTCAATATAAAAATAGATTAAAAACATTTAGGTAAATTATAAATACAATAGAAAGATTTTTTTTGATTAGCTAACTTTATTACAAGGATCAGTAGTAACCTATTCCTTTCTGAATCATCCAATATGAAAAGCAATCTTATAGTATTACATTAAATGATTTGGGGGGGTATTATTAATCATGCTGTGATTAGTTTATTTTAACATTAAATATTGAGTTTTGAGTTTTTCTCATCTTGTATTGTAATTCTACTTCAAATGCAGCTTTTCAATAAGCAATAATTACAAATCAAACTTCATATTAAAACATTTATAAAAATAATATTTCTGTTTGAATTATATATAATTCTTGAGGCATAACTAGAGAAATATATGTAAAAAAAAATTATGGATTTTATTACTATATATTTACTGGAAAAAAAATAATTAAATGTATCCTCATGACAAAAAAAAAGACATATCCTTTGACAGAACAATATAAGATCATGATTAGTAACCTATTTAGATCAGAAAATTAAGGTAAAAACTTATTGCAAATAGAATACCCAATTTATGGAAAATAGTGACCCGGGCAGCTCATTTAGGGGGCAAAATTAAGAGAAAGCATTTCCACCACTATTAAGACTTGATTATTATTTTGGCAGGAATTAAGATTTAATAAAGAAACTTTTTTATTTTTAAAAATAACATCACTATTTTCAAAATAAAATTAATATATCATAATAATTCATTACTATTTTATAGGTAAAAATATATAATGTAGTCGTATGCGAGGACATAAACAAAATGATAAAGTAACAATAGATGAATTATAGCTAAAATAAATGTGACACTGCCAAGATAATATCTGTTGTCATTGTTAATTCTCAAAATATAATTTACACCTATTTTTAATAATATATTTCAACAATCCACATTTCTTATACATACACCAGTTAACAAAATGTGTTAATAAACAGCATTATATATAAATGTAATACAGTACTATTTACAAAGAAAAAAGATCTCAAATATTCAAAAAATATCACATGCTCCTCCTCTTAAACATCCAAAAAAATGTCCTAACAGGCTTTCAGCAATTCATAAAATGTCATGCAGATATTAACATCGAAAAAACATCATCTGTAATTCTATCGAACCAACCCTTGTGTAAAGACGAAAAAAATTGTGAAGAGAATACATTTGCTAATCTTAAAAAAAAAAAAAAGTAAGAAATTATTCGTTATTAGTAGATAGTTATTATATCCATATCTTATTCATATATATTTTAAGGTAAACATTACCTTGAGTAGGCTGAGGGAATACATGGTCAAGTATTTTCTGGGGATTGTAAGCGAGGAAACAACGATTCCTTTTTTTTAATGCTTGTTTTCTACTCGAAAAGACTTAATATTGTCAACTTTTATTGAAATATGGGCGTAAATGTTTTTATTGTATACAATAATGCTTATATTAATTTATTATTTTGGTTTTATTCTGTAAAAGCAAAATGACAAACGTAATTGAGATTTATTGAATTACGTTACTTTTAGTATAGACAATATGTATCGTTAAATCTTATATTAAATTTACACTTAAAGAATTATTATTTAAGCTTAAGGTATTAAATATTTGTACTAAATTACGCTCAGATGGTCTTTTATAGATTTATGATTCGTTCAGATTCCTTCTTTTGAAGCCCCGATTCCAGTGTGTTTGAGGAGTCCGGACATAGCAATTTCTAATTTAAAATCAGAAAAACTAACTATTTTTATTTTTTCTTCTTCGTTTCATACTTTTAAAAATTATCTTCATTTTAGACCTTTATTTCTTTTCTCAAATCAATTATCTTTCAAATTTTTGAAAAGGTTACAAACCAATAGTTGCAGAAATTGAACACCACGTGATTACTAACATTCAAGGCATTAAGCTGACATTTAGTGATCTTATTTAGATAATAAGTTGCTACATCTTAGTTAATGCATATAAGTTTAAAATATAACCTTATATGTTAATAAAATAAATATTTACATTAAAAGACTATAGCTATGTAGTGAGAATTATTACATTCATATAAATTTAGTTTAATCTTACAATTTTAATACATATTTATCAATAAAAGCAATAGGTTAGCTCACATAATTAAATTATCCTAAATAGATCCAATTAATAATATGTGGGGCATTAAATATATGTACAAGTTTAAGAGAATCTTACCACAGTTACCCTTTTTAAAACACGCTAAGAGCAGTAAAATTGTTGCATTCCCCAACCCATATGAGCTTCTTGGTTGGCGCACTCTATCGGGATAATTATGCTTTGATTAAAATGATCCACATCTTTATTAATTACAGTAACAGATTAATATGTAAAAAATCTTTTTTCACAGTCTTCTTTATGTAAATAAAAAACCTGTTTTTATATACATGAATTTTATAATTTTTGCCATACATTTCGATAATTTTCTTAACGATTATTCATTATCTTGAATTATACATTATTATCTGGAAAAATAAAAATATTAAAATGACAAAAACATGTAATAAAATGAAATTTATAAATTACAGTATTGAATATATTTATCATCAAACGATATTAATGCAGTATAAGGAAAAGATAAAAATGTATCAGATGGCTGGAAATATCCAATAATAATTTTGACATGAAAAATAGACAATGATCATCATCATCAATGGTAGTCCATCCCAAAACAAATCCAGAGAGCAATCACATCACTAATCCATTTTGTCACTTCTTTCTTTTCATTGCCCAGTTTTGAAATTCCACATAACTCTTCCCATCTATAATATTATCCAGCAATGCAAATCTTTTCCATCCTTTTTTCTTGTTTCCATGCATCGTTGCCTCCAAATGTCCAAATCCAGTTCTTCTTTCTATTTCTAATTTCCTCAATTTCTTTTTTCATTTACTTTTTTCAAAACTTTTTCCTTTGTTATTTTATTTATCCAACTGATTTTTTCCATTTAATCTGTTCCTAATTTTATTACAAAGTGTCCACATTTCACAACAGTACAGTTGTACACTCCCACACATAGCATTTAATTAATTAATTTTTTCCTTAATTTTCTCTTCAATGATCCACAAAATATTTTCTTTCTCCTAGTAAATACATCCTTTGTCAATGATCTTCTTTTAACTACAGTTTCACTTTTTCCATCCTTCACTCAAACAACTACCCAAATGTTTAAATCCTTTTAAGTATAAAACTATGTTATTTATAAAATAATAGATTTTCTATTCAAAACAAATTTTGGGATTTTGCCTCTTCTCCACTTATGTAAAATATCCTGTTTTTTAATTATTATAAATATTTTCAACAATATGGATTTAAATTTTGAATGAAATAGTCTTTGATAATTTCTTGTTATTGTTGTTTTCAATTAATTGATAAGCATTCTTTGCATGTCTAGATTCATTATTATGGTTGCTTATCTCTAATTAATTGCTGAATAATTTTGATACTCATAGTCTCATCTCTATTTTCTTTTTTGTTGTTCCAAAAAAATAATTAAAATAAATGAAGTTAAACAATATCATATAATACTAAATCATCCATGCACTTTACTACTGTTACACAATGCTTTATTTACCACCCTATTTTACAATTTAGTTTCGATTGCCCCAGGAATCTTCTTCAGAACTTTTATCTAGATATAAATAAAAGTTCTGAAGAAGAATTCTGAAGCAATCAAAACTGTAAATTATAAAAGAGGGTGGTAAATAAAGCATTGTGTAACAGTAGTAAATTGCATGGATGATTTATAAAGTATTATATGATATACATTTGGCAATGCAATAAGAAAGATTAGTTATTATACTTCTTGATGAAGTTCAACAAAATAATATTTTCCCTTATTTCAAATAAAACCAAACATAATGAAAATTGAACATTTATATTATTAAAATGTCTTAAATTATCACTTCATCAATAAAGCATCACATGATCTATCACATCTTCAGCTTATATATTGCTTGTTTAGTAGCAAACTATCCTATCTTTGTTCTGCTACATACTCTAAGTATTGAAAAGTAATGATAATTGTTAGCCAATACTGCTTAATAAATCCCTATTCTGGACTTTCTTATACAAAATTGATAGAGTAGTTTCAAATATATCACTCTTGTTAATGAGGACTTCTGGATTTTGATCAGAGTCACTAAACCTTAGGATCTAATGCACTTTCATTCCATCTCCTTTATTTACTTTTGTTATAATCTCAAACTATCAGCCCAAATTGAAAAACAAATATCTTCAACTAAGTTAACTTGATTCTATAGTCATAAACCCAGTTTACCATATTTTTTTAATAACTAATGTCACCTCTATCTCATTGTATTCCAAACTATGTTTTGTTTATCAAAAACAACTTAATAATAAATTGATGACCAATGGATTTCTAATTTAATTAATAACTTTCAATCTGAATAAATATGAAAACAAAAATTGAAATAGTTGAGTCTGTTCTCAGTAGTATATTGGTACAGTAACAGTTATATAAGTTATATATCAATAACACTCATGAGCTATCATATACGGGGACCAAGACCAAAACTTTTTATGGACCAAAAAAGGTTTACATTAGATGAAGTTGTTTATCAATTCATATAAATTAAGTTGTTTGATAGAAGTATGTAATGAACAACAATTTTTCTGTTATCCAAACAAATTAGATAAAATTGGGAAAACTTCTATTTGAAGAGATGAACTGGCCTGCTTAGATATTAAAGCAAACAATTCAAATAATAGACAATGATCTATCAGTAATGATGTATTCTGAAATTCAATTATAGTGCCAATTGAAAATCCATCTATAAAAGTATGACAAAATATGATAGAACATGAATCTTTGATTCATACTAGTAGCTAATTTCTTTATGGCATTTTCTAAACTACAGCATTTCATCATAAAACTAATTGATAGTTATGAGAATTTTGTTAACCTTGGTGACTTTTATATCTTTTTCAGTAATTTAATGTGAGAGTACAATATGAGCCTCATCTAAAACAATTTGTGTTTCTTTGTGAATTTAACTGTGCCTATATCAAATCAACAGATATAAATAACATACACCTATCTTAAATCACTAAGTTGATTCAACATATATATGTTGAATCAACTTAGTGATTTAATATTTATAAAAAAGTTATATATAGCTTATACTAAATTTATCATTACTATGGGATATTTGTGGAAATGCCTGAAGAGAGTCAATTGCGATTTCTACTCTGAGCTCGAATTCCGAGAGTAACGAGGTTATTAATAGAGGAGTGGATTGGAATATTTTAAATCACATCATCCATGGCATTCTATAAGAAGACTCAAAGTCCGACTATAGCTAGATGTGAGTTCCTCGAGTCCTGAAAAGGATCATCCCGTTATATTATAATTAAATATAATATGTCTGTCAAAAACTCTTTAATCAACATTTTGAATTCATACCTTATCATTAATGAGAATAATTAGAACTACATTTTCACTGCAATGATTTCTATGGCTATTGAGATATAAAGTCACATTTCAAAACAAACACTGTTATTTTGTTTAAGAGATCCACAAATAAATATATAAATTACCTTCCCTTTCCTTTAAAACTTTTTTTTTCTTCCATATCTTCTCTCCTCCTTCCCTCCACCTCTTCTAATAATCATTTAAAAAAAAAAAAAAAAAAAAAAAAAAAAAAAAAAAAAAAAAAAAAAAAAAAAAAAAAAAAAAAAAACACCCCCTCCCCCCCTATACTCCCAATCCTCTCCTCCCTTTCCCCCACCCCCCCAACAACCAAAACCACCCACACCAAAAAAAAAAAAGAAAAGAGGGAAAAAAAAAAAAAAAAAAAAAGAAAAAAAAAAAAAAAAAAAAAAAAAAAAAAAAAAAAAAAAAAAAAAAAAAAAAAAAAAAAAAAAAAAAAAATTATCCACAAATATAGTTTGAAAGGTAATATGGTAGAAAATTAAGATACCTGGAAACAAAATTGAGTGTGGCCACAGAAAATATAAATGTGGATACACTATCTTGCAGTTATCAATTAAGACTTAGTTCCTTTGTAATAATGTACGTAAGTTTTTCTTATATTAAATATAACATGTTAAGTTCTGTTTTGAATTATGTATACATTTATTATATACAGTAAACTTTTTTTTTTTTAAATTATATTATGGTAAATTTATATTGTTAAAATAATGATAGAAACCAACTGCCAGTATATATTAGTATAAGTGGCAAAAATTCAGAGAAAATACAAAACAAAGTTTTTGATGACTAAATATGTGTGAACAAACCGGAGACAATCACTCGAGACGTGTGTGTATGAGTGTAAACAATGAAATCAAAAGTTTATTGGATTTTAAGCTTGATAATAAAGCTAAGGATACCAGTTTAATCTATATTAGAGAAAAGATAAATTTATCTAAGATTTAAAAGTTAATTTAATGTAAAAAAAAAAAAAGAGAGAGCGCTAGTGGTGGACGAAAAAAAAACGGTGAAACAGAAAATCTAAAGTCAGGGAAAGTAAAATGTAGCAAAATGAATACTTAATGGTGTCATTTATTATAATGTATAATTTTTCAAATAGTTTAGATTTTAAAAACTCTTGACCTACCTGTAGATGACATTAATATATAAATTTGTTAAGTAAATAAAAATGTTATATAATGTACAAACACGCCAATACAAAGTTAAGCACGATAGTTCGTTTATTAGACAATTAATATTTTTTTTACTTTTTCAATCCATGAATCTTCCTCTCTTGCGAGCGCAACTCCAATATTTCGTTTAGTAACACGTTAGTTATACCAACATTAATATACTGACTGACCTGTGTTCTATTAGTAACGGTTAAATGTAATTGGAAAATTAAAATTAAGTTAATTTTTTCTAAAAACATTTATAATATTGGATGATGGAAATAGTCCAATATATAAATACAACCAAAATACCATCATCACAAACCTTCAGAAAACATTTATTTTATTTGTATCAAAAAGTTTATAATCCCAGTAGATGGCGGTGCAAAAGAAAACGTGAAGATGAAAAGAGTAACCGCCCTTTGTCTCTGTAAAAAAAAGGTAACGTATTTTTAAAGGTTTATATATATTTTACGCATTAATATTTATTGTTTATATTGGGTATTTAAATATGTCAATTAATACTGCATAAGAGAATGCATAATTGAATTAATTGTATTGCTTTGTTAAGTAAATACTTAAATTTTACAATTAAAATATGTTTACGTAATAATAATAACTGATGACTTCATAGTAGTGGCGTATTTTCAATGGACGCGGTGGTTATGGCGCATCCCTTGTAAAAAATATTTTACCTGTACTAATTTATCGAATATATAATCTTTAAAAATATATATCTAAAATGTTCGAATAATTTGCGAAGTTAGAATAATTATGGCCGGACGATTACGTCACAGCAGCGCCATTATCAAACTTTACATTTAAAAAATGAGTTTTTGGATGCAAATTAATTTTAAAAAAATATATGTATATAACATAAATAAGATTTGAATTAAATAAACTGAATGTCGAAAATTGTTATTGTTTGCTAATTTTTTTATTCTAAAAATGTATCGTATTAATATTTTTTTTTAATTAGCAAAAATTCAATTTTTAAATATAACGTTTGCTAAACTTAAAGCGATACGCCCAAATATATTCGCAATGTACCTGTTCCTAATCCATTTTTTTAAAATAAAAAACTAGTTCGTTTAATATAACGTTTGCTAAACTTAAAAAAAAAAATAGCAAACGAAGTTTTAGAATAATTATGGCAGAATGTTTTCGTCACAATAGCGATAATCATAAAGTACCCTCATTTACAGTACAGATTGGTGTCGGAAAATGTCAAAGCTAATACTTGCGTATTTACTGATGTAAAAAGCCCGGTAGCGTTGTTTTGTTAAATTATACACTTTCACGGGCTTAAAGTAACTATCTAAATGAAAATGGCTCAAAACAAGCTATAGTATTTAATATTTTCAGTGATGTTGTTTTTTATTACTATTATTTTTAAAAAAGATAATTTTATAATATATCCATCAGCTTATAAATTTACTAATATTAATATTATTGTTATGTTCATCATCATCATTATCAACCATTATCAATCCACTGCAGGATGAAGGTCTCTCCAAGTTTAATCCATCTTCTCCGATCTTTAGCTTCTCTTCTCCACATCACCCCTGCACACTTTCTTATTTCATCCATCCATCTCACATGTGGTCTCTTTCTGGGTCTTTTACAATCTCTTGGAATCCAGTTTAAAAATTCAATTGTCCATCTATTATCATCTCTTCTAGCAATATGTCCAGCCCAACTCCACTTCAATCTTTTAATCTTTTCAATGATGTCAGTAACACCTGTTTGTTCTCTTACCCATACATTGCGTTTTCGATCTCTTCTTGTTACTCCCAACATACACCTCTCCATACTTCTTTGAGTGGTCTGAAGTCTCTGTAATGCTCTTCTATTGAGTGTCCAAGTCTCAGATCCATAAGTAAGAACTGGTAAAACACATTTGTTAAAAACCTTCCTTTTCAAACACATAGGCATATTTCCTTTTAGTATCAAGTTATTTCTACCAAAAGCACTCCAACCAATTTTAATTCTATGATTAATTTCCTCCATTATGTTTCCATCTGTATTAATAATCTGACCAAGGTATTTGTAACTGTTAACTTCTTCTAATTCATCATAATCAATCTTTATTTTCATATTTTGAGCAAACAGATTAAACATTACTTTAGTCTTTTTAACATTTATCTTTAGTCCTACTTTCCTACTTTCATCTGATAACTCCTGCAACATTTCCTGCAGCTCTGAAGCATTATTTGCAAAAACAACTACATCATCTGCGAAATCTAAATGACTTAAATAATCTCCATTTACTTTCACTCCTTTAGTTTCCCATTTTAATCCACAAAATACTTCTTGCAGCACTGCTGTAAAAAGTTTTGGAGATATGGAGTCACCTTGTCTTACACCTTTCTCAATGTTGACTTTCCCAGTATCATTATGTAATCTAATTGTTGCTGTTGCATTTTTATAAATATTCTTTAAAATATGACAATATCCTGGATCTATACCTTGATGATCCAATGCTTTAATCACTGAAGAAATGTTTATAGAATCAAATGCCTTTTCATAATCTACAAATCCAAAACATAATGACAACTCATATTCATTTGTCCTTTCTATAACTTCTCTCAATACCTGAATATGATCTACTGTACTAAAACCACTTTTAAATCCAGCTTGTTCTCTTGGTTGGTGGAAATCCAATGTTCTCTGTAGACGAGTTGTAATTATTTTGGTAAAAATTTTATATAAAACTGATAAAAGGCTGATAGGTCTGTAATTTCTAATATCTTCTTTATCACCTTTTTTAAATATTAATATTATTACTGCATTCTTCCAATCATCCGGTACATCTTTATCACTTAGACATTTGGTATATAACTTTGCTAAAATTTTTTCTGTTTCTTCACCTGCTTCTTTTAATATATCAATTATAATTCCATCATTACCTGGAGCCTTTCCTTTCTTCATACATTTAATTGCATTTCTCACTTCTTCATTTAAAATTCTGGGCAATTCGGAAGATGTAATAGATATAGGAGGTACTTGTTCTTTATTACTATATAATTCTTGATAAAAATTTTCTACCAATTTCATGATGTCATCTCTCTTTTTAGTAATAATTCCATCTTTTTTCTTTATTGCAGATATAAATTTCCTACCAATACCAAAATGTTGTTTTACATTCTTAAGACTTTTATTTTCTTCTACAGCTTTTCTTGCTAGTTCACAGTTATATTTTCTTATATCGTTTTCAACTCTTTTCCGCACCATTTTACAAAATTCGAGATATTCAATTCTTTTTAATGCATCATTTTTGTATATCTTCATATTTCTTCTTTTCTTCATAAATTCTCTAGTTTCAATAGAAATTTTGTTGGTCAATTGCTGCTTTTGTCTACCAGCTATCTTTGTTGCAGTTTTTAAAAGTGTATCAGTTATTTTCATATTAATTTCATTCAAATCTGAATCATGTTCAAAATCTACTAATACTTGAAATCGATTTGTAAGTTCTAATTTAAATTCATTAGAATGTTTCTGAAGATTAGGAATATCAACTGTAAATATTGTTTTTCTTAACAATTTTTGTCTTTCTAGTTTTACATTAACACGCATCTTGCACCTTACTAATCGATGATCACTTCCTGTGTTAAATCTATTAAGAACATTACAATCTTGAAATATGTATTTCCTGTTAGTCAAAATATAATCCAATTCTGCTGTACCTTCATTTGGATATTTCCATGTCCATTTTCTTTTAACATTTTTCTCAAAAAAAGAATTCATAATATAAAGTTTTTCTTTTTCTGCAAACTCCACAAGTCTATGTCCTCTCTCATTTCTATTACCATAACCAAAATTACCTACAGCACTTTCATCTTTCATTTGTTTACCAATTCTAGCATTAAAGTCTCCCATAACAATTTTAAAATGTTGTTTACTCTTATCAAAAGCCTTTTGTACATCCATATAAAAATCTTCTACTACTTCATCACTATGAGAACTTGTTGGGGCATAAACCTGAATTATCTGCATTTGGTATCTGCTATTAAGTTGTATAACTAATCTTGCCACTCTGTCTGATACACCATCAATCTCTACAATATTGTTCTTCCACTTTTTATTTATAATGAATCCTACTCCACTTGTATTTCCAATATTTGTGCCTTTATAATAAAATATATGTCCACTTTTTAAATCAATTGTCTCTTCACCTTTTCTTCTAACTTCACAAAGTCCAATAATTAGCCCATTTAATATAAGAGAGTTCTTCTTCTAATTCTTGCAATCTTCCTTCACTTGAAAGTGATCTGCAGTTGTAAGTACCTAAATAAAAAGTCGTCATCAAATGGCAGCCTGGGTCCACAATCAGGAGATTCTTAGCACCCTCCGCCTTCGGCCACCAACCGCTGCCTTGGTTGGTGACTTTACAGCCTCCTGGGAATAAGGGCCATGCTTTATTTTTGTCTGTCATAATTGTATATATGTATTGGAAAAATATTTATCATTTACACAAACATTCATTCTGCCTTATCAGGCACTGAGAAGAAAGTCCATGGTGTTTCTCGATCTTAAACTCAGAGGTAAAAAGCCAAAAAACTCACCATGCTGGCTAATGCGTGTTGGTGAGCAGCCCATCCATGTTCGTATACTATATGAATAAACACATAGTAATAACAGCTGCAACGACAAGCACGTATGGAGTGGACATTAGGAATTTGCCCTGCTCGGTTCCTTTAAGGCCTCCAAGAGGAATCAAAGGGTCTCCTTTCAGTTAATAGCAGGAAAAATACGTGTGAAACTGTGTGTACTCCATAAGTTAAAAGTGTTAAATAATTACATGTGAAAGTAAACTAGTTGATTTAATAAAAACGAAAATTAGAAATTACAAATGGTTTTTCATATATATTTTATAAAAAGCACAGTGTAAAATAAGATGGAAGATCCGAAATAATAAGTAATTAAATGAAGGATTAAAAATGTAAAGAACAATTTAATTAATTAGGTCATAAATAATCCCAGAATACTTTTGCGAATAAAATTGTTAAGGAATAAACAATAGAACAAAAAGTAGATACAATCTAGCGGGAAAAAGTCAAGTCAGCAGCAGTCCTGTTTTTCTGAGAGACTTATGTGTAGCGTGAATTTGGGAACAGGACCAACGATGGGAGAAGAACCAGATATTCGGGTCTGAAGGTAATAAAGACCGACCTAGGGTAATTATACAGATTATACCTGTCTTATTATTATTTTTGCAAGCCTTACAGGCGCTAGTAAACTACTTATAATCCTGTTTATAAAGGCTTGTTAATTTTTATACTAATAAAATCTTGTATCTATTAAGTGAGATATCTTAATTTCATGCAAGAGAGTAATAGTTACTTGAATTGAATGTGTTTGATTATTTCTCGTAAGTAACATTAAATCAAGTACATCACAATTTTGGCACAGTCAGGAGAAAACCTGTTTTTCAAGCTTTATGAAAGAAATACAACGAACAGTAATTCAGAAGTCGGTGAGTTATTAAAGAATTAAAATGTCGATAGGACAAGCTAATATATCGGAATTTGGGATGGGTAATCCGCACGAATGGCCCTTTTATGTGCTTCAATTGCAAAATTATTTAAAGTTAAATAATAATATTGAAAATGACAGGAAAGTAGCAGCGTTATTATGTTTGTCAGGTAGAAAAGTTATTGAAATAGTAAGCAAATTGTATAATGGTCAAGTTACAGATAGTAGTAACTACGATGAGCTGGTTCAAAGACTAACAGATTATTTTAGCCCAAGACCATCGAAGTATTTAGCTAGGTTAAAATTGAGGAACCGCAAACAAGATAAACTGGAATCGATTAAAGAATATGATATTGTTCTATGCCAATTAGCAAAGAATTGCGAATATGGCGACTTTGTGGAACAAATTTTTATTGATCAGTTATTATGGGGAATGAAGGACGATAAATTGCGTCAATTGTTATTAATTGAAACTCAGATAACATATGAAGGTGCTATTCAAAAGGGAATAGTATACGAATCAGTGGTAGAACAAGCTTTTGCTTTTTCAAATAGAACGGAGGAAAACTCTAGGAATAATATTTTTAAAATAGAAAGTATAAGGATTATACTAAAGAAGGGAAAAGTTTCGAAATAAAATGTTTTTGTTGTGGAAAAGTAGGTCATTTGTCTAAAAGCTGCAAATGGAAGAACGAAAAATGTTATAACTGTGGGGGCAAAGGTCATTTAGCAGCAGTGTGCAAAAAACCTAAACGAAAACCTGATTATGGTAAAGATCAGAAACAGTGGAAAACAGTAATTAAAAGAAATATCTTAAAAAATGAGTAGGATTAATTAATGTTAGAGATTAAGTTAAGTAACAAAAGAGTACAAATGGAAATAGGTAGTGGCTCTGGAATTTCTTTAATATCCATGAAAAAGTGGAAGGAAATATACACAGAGAGCCCTCAGTTTAAAATACAGAAAGCTAACATTAACGTTAGAGATGTAAATGGGAACCCGATCAAGTTAATTGGGAAATCCGAAGTAATAGTTGGTTTTAAATATAAAAACTACAAATTACCTATATATATATAGTAGATAAAGATATTAATCCATTAATAGGAAGAAACTGGTTTAAAGACTTAGGCATTAAATTTAATATAGTTAAAAAGGTCTCGGTTGAAAAAGAAATGATAGAGTTATATCCGAATTTATTTACCGAAGATTTAGGTTTGATAAAATCAAAGCCCATTGACTTGCACTTAAATGAAAATGCTAAACCGGTTATTTGTAAACCGAGAAAAATACTGTTTGCCCAAAGGCAGTTAGTAGAGGAAAAAATAGAAGCGTTAGTTAAAAAAGACATGTTATCCCCAATCGAGGAGGCGGATTGGGCCACGCCAATTGTTGTGTTAACAAAACCAGATGGAAAAATTAGGCTGTGTGGAGATTATAGAACAACAGTAAATAAATATCTTAATAAAGGAGCTTACCCGAGCTAAAGCAAAAAAATTTGCGAAATTGGATTTAAATTCGGCATATCACCAACTAAAAGTTACGGATGATACAGCTCGGTTATTGGGAATTACGACCCCTTTTGGATTAGTCAAATGTAATCGTCTCCCTTTTGGAATTACATCAGCTCCAAATATATTTCAAGCAAAAATAAATTCAATATTGCAAGGCTTGGAACGAGTGACACCATATTATGATGACATTTTGATTACTGCAACGTCACCGGAGAAATTAAGCAGTAAAATTCGAAAAGTATGCGAAAAACTAAATAACGCAGGGGTAAAATTAAATGTTAAAAAATGTGTTTGGGGAAACTGAAGAATTAAAGTTTTTAGGCCATCATATTTCGGAAAAAGGGAAAAGTCCGTTAACTGATAAAATTAGGGCAGTCAAAGATGCTCCAAGCCCAATAAATGTCAAGCAACTTCAAGCTTTTCTAGGTTTGATTAATTTTTTCAAACCTTTTCTAAAGAACAAAGCGATGGTCACAACTCCTTTATACGAACTGCTACGCAAAGATCAGAAATGGATTTGGAATATCAAACATGAAAAAGCATTTAAAGCAGTTAAGGAATTGTTAACCTCTAGTAGCTTATTAGTGCATTTTGATAGCGACAAAGA
This sequence comes from Epiperipatus broadwayi, assembly GCA_028023455.1. Taxonomy (NCBI): domain Eukaryota; kingdom Metazoa; phylum Onychophora; class Udeonychophora; order Euonychophora; family Peripatidae; genus Epiperipatus; species Epiperipatus broadwayi. Next base: position 343,088 of record JAQFVV010006286.1, on the reverse strand, counting down.
CATCACTATTACTACAGATGCATCACAATACGGAATCAGAGCAGTTTTAGCGCATCAAATAGACGGTCATGAACGTCCTGTAGCTTACGCTTCTCGGACTTTGTCTAAAGCTGAAAAAATTATAGTCAGGTGGACAAAGAAGCTTTGGCAGTTATGTTTGCTGTGAAAAAATTTCACCAGTTTATTTATGGACGAAAATTTGAATTAGTAAGAAATCACAAACCTTTGTTAGGGATTATAGGAAAAGATCGTCCGATGCCAGAGCATTTAAGTCCACGCATGCTCAGATGGGCTAATACACTTACTGCTTACAATTTCAATCTAAAATATCAAAAAGGAAAGATAATTTCTCATGCGGATGCTCTATCCAGAGTGCCCAGAAATAATGACAACTATGAAACTGATGTGGAAGTTAATCATATTGACAATATGAAATCACAAGTCATAAATAGTAAAGTAGTTCAGACATGGACAAATGAAAATGACAGGTATGCGTTGCTTAAGAAATGGATAAGCAAAGGTTGGCCTAATAAAAAACCTGAAAATTTAGCAATGGGGTTTTGGGTCAATAGAGACCAATTGTCGGTCTGTAAAGAGTGTATTAATATGGGAGACAGAGTAGTTATACTTCCTATAGGGAGAATGAAAGTTCTAGAACTTTTGCATCAGGGGCACCCAGGCATTGTGCGAGCTAAAGCTCTAGCTCGGAGTTATGTTTGGTGGCCGCAGATAAGTAATGATATTGAAAAGTATATTAAGGAATGTGATAAATGTAAGTTTGAAATAGCTCTGCCGAATAAACAATATTCTTCTTGGCCTAAACCAATATATCCATGGCAAAGACTACATATAGACCATGTGGGTCCAATAGAGGGAAGAAATTATTTAATTTTAATCGATGCTTTCTCTAAATGGATAGAATGTCATGAGGTTAAAAATTCGAGTGCAAACGAAACGATAAAATGTTTAACAGACATATTTTATATACATGGATTTCCACAAGTAATCGTCTCGGACAACGGAACTGGATTTGCGAGTGAAGAACTAAAAATACAATTTGGGAAATGGTACATCAAACATGTATTTATACCCCCTTACCACCCTGAATCAAATGGTTTGGCGGAAAACGCGGTAGGGCAAGTGAAGAAATATTTAAGAAAAAACAAAAATACGGATATGAAAAACGTCTTACAGGTATTCATGATGTATCAACAACGACTGGAAAATCGCCAGCTGAAATGTTATTCGGTCGGAAAATACGAACTAATTTAGATTTATTGCAACCTGATACACATATATATAAATATAATCATGACCCAGTGAAATATTTTAACATTGGAGACATGGTAATATTCAGAGATATACTACGTAAACAATGGGTTAATGGAAAAATTGAACGGGCACGATCAAAGCAAATTTATGATATTAGAGACGAAAACGGAATTATATATAAGCATCACAAAAATCATATTCGTAAAAGTGAAGATGACATACAACTAGATATGTTCCAGCAGTTTCAACATGCAAATGAAAAGAATTTAGATAAACAGATGCCACTGACCGACATCCAAGAAGATGCGGTAGAAGAGGATAAAATACAGACCAGACCAATACGATGTAAAAGAAGACCTTTGTACTTAAAAGAATATGTATAAGATGGATAAACCGTAACTTCTGGAGTGGAGGAGGAATTGTTATGTTATAGAACGATTAATATTAAGAAAAATACGTGTGAAACTGTGTGTACTCCATAAGTTAAAAGTGTTAAATAATTACATGTGAAAGTAAACTAGTTGATTTAATAAAAACGAAAATTAGAAATTACAAATGGTTTTTCATATATATATTTTATAAAAAGCAAAGTGTAAAATAAGATGGAAGATCTGAAATAATAAGTAATTAAATGAAGGATTAAAAATGTAAAGAACAATTTAATTAATTAGTTCAGAAATAATCCCAGAATACTTTGCGAATAAAATTGTTAAGGAATAAACAATAGAACAAAAAGTAGATACAATCTAGCGGGAAAAAGTCGAGTCAGCAGCAGTCCTGTTTTTCTGAGAGACTTATGTGTAGCGTGAATTTCAGAACAGGACCAACCAGATATTCAGGTCTGAAGGTAATAAAGACCGACCTAGGGTAATTATACAGACTATACCTGTCTTATTATTATTTTTGTAAGCCTTACAGGCGCTAGTAAACTACTTATAATCCTGTTTGTAAAGGCTTGTTAATTTTTATACTAATAAAATCTTGTATCTGTTAAGTGAGATATCTTAATTTCATGCAAGAGAGTAATAGTTACTTGAATTGGATGTGTTTGATTATTTCTCATAAGTAAGTAACATTAAATCAAGTACATCACAATTATGCTTGTTCAAAGGTCCTGCATAATCTATATGGGTAGATTCCCACAGTGTCTTAGCCTATATCCATGGTTTATAAATTTTCCTTGATAAATCAGCACAGATTGGCAATAATGGCTTGTTTTTACTGTTTATTCATTTTTGGCATTTATTTTAGGCCACTATTCATGGATGTGTGACCATTTTTTTATCTGTATTACTTCAGGATGTCCATGTAACAACTTTGAACCATGTTTTCATCTTTTGGCTGGTATGAGCACATGATTAATCATCAGGGTACAGACATTAAAGATTGACAAACTCTGATGAAAATTTCGAATTGCCATAGCATCGAAACTTGGTTGACATTTTGCCTTCTGATTTAGGTCTGATTCGTTAGCTTCCTATGTCCAAGGTCTCTGTTTGCCATTCAACGACTTTAGAACTATTCAAATATTTATTTCATCTAGCATGTCTAGTTCTTTAAATTTCTGCTGGGTTCTGTTTCTCACAGATAGTCATAATAATGCATCCACATGCAAAATTGTTTTACCAGTTTGTAAATTGATTTAGTCAGAGGTTTTTAATATATTATTTCTCCTTAAAAGTCTCTAGCTTGCATATTCAGCATTTTTTATTTTTCCAAAAATTTCAAATAAAGGATTATAGTCCATATATACTGTAAAACTGTCCATATATGTATTGATGGAATTTCTTTATTGCAAATATTATAGCCGATTTTTCTTATCTAATTATATATTTTTTCAATGATAAAGTTCTGTAGGCATGTGATTGGACATTCGCCTTCACCATACTTGTGTGAGATAACAGCTCCAATTAAAATCCAAAACAACTTTAGTAACCATCACATCCACATCACTATGGTAATGCACTAAGAGTTATTCTGACATCAATAAATTCTTGGCTTTCAGAAATATTATTTTGTGCTCATCAATCTATTTCCTGTGTTTTGTTTTATGCAATAATTCGTACGACAATGTTAATGCATGTGATTTATCCTGTCATATTATTTCCTAGAAATTCAACATTTCCAGAAGAGCTTGTAAATTTTTCCATACTCCAGAGTGATGGCTTTCTTTACGTCAATCACTTGCTCAGGGTTGGGGGTTCATTCCCTTCTCATTTATCATATGTCCCCAAAATTTTATTTCCGAACTTGCCCAAATGTATTTGACAGCATTTAATCTAATTCCCACTTTATTTAGCATCGACCACACTTTCGTAACTTATTTTTCTAGCCCTTCTGTAAACTGGGTAGTAATTGCTATATTGTTTAATTAGGGCAACTTTTATCTCAACTATTAAACTATGGGAATAAAATTTTAAAACATAAAAATATTTTCAATCCAAGCTCATTAGCTTATATAATCATATAGGTCTGAACTGAGTTCAATACCCATACTCATAATAGTTATGGGCAAGCATAAGAAATGGTGATCATGTGATGTTTAGTGGTTAAATACCAATCCTGCCTAATAAGATAGTGGTCGCTATGGTTATTAAAGAATCAAAGACACCAAAATGTATGGGTACTGAACTGAGTTCAGACCTATAAGCTAATGAACTTGGATTAAAAATATTTTTGTGTTTTCAATTTTATTCTCAAAGTTTAGTAGTTAAGTAGAGATAAAAGGTGGCTGTTGGAGGGTTGCATTAGATCCTAAGATCTAGGTGCAGTGCTCTCAGATCCAAGGGTCCTCACTGACGAAGGCCAGAAACTAGTCTGGCGATATTGGATGAGTAGGCACTAGTTGGGGATTTTATGCACAAGACACTGAGTGGCACTACTGTATGGAGAGTTTTGACTGTCTTGTCAAATTAGAGCTCATCTTTGTAAAATAAATTCCCAATTCAATTTATGCTCAAGTTCAAAATGCGCAGCATAGTGTTACATAACATGTTTTTCTGAGGAACCTTGTGCACAGAAATGTATATTTATTTAAGTAAATAATTATTGGTATTTAAAATTATAAATTAATTGAATTATTGGCAAATCTTATCAGCACTATTTACCACAATTTTTATGTCATTTATTATATTGCCATATAATGACAAAAGCTATATAATCTCTGCAGGATAAAATAATTGACGGAAGAATCAGTCATCTTCATAGGCAGCTAAAGGGGCTGGGCCTTTGAAAATTTTTTTTGAAAATGGTTTTTTTTTTTTTTTTTGTGAGAAAAAAAAAAAATAATATTATTAAAAAAAAAAAAACCATTATTAAATTTTTTTGGTGTGGGTTTTTTTAAAAACCACTATTTTAATAAAAAAAAAAAAAAAAAAAAAAATTTTTAATTTAAATGGGAAAAAATATATTAAACTAAAAATTTTTTTGTTTTTTTTTTTTTTAAAATTTTTTTTTTATATTTATATCAGTGCAGAAACTATTCTTTTTGAGGTTTAACATTAGCAACAGATAAATATCTGTCTGTGATTCTGTAGTACTTATTTTAATTTTATTCATTATCATCATTTTCAAATATTATTGATTCACTAATTATGAAAAATCCTTCATTATTTATACACTTTCCTGTGGTTGTATCAGTCCAACTTATTTATGCTTTTTTAGATATAACATTATGAAGAAATAAATATCTGTCTATTCTAAAAATACTGTTTTTAGTATAGCTTTTATTTGAGTTTTAGTTATTAATATCATTTTCAAACATTTTTGATTTACTGTAAGATGAAGATGTTTGTAAATTTAATACATTTTTTTTTAACTAGAGCCTTTACATATTATACCAGCAATCATTCTTATTTTTTTCATCCTTTTTTCATGCTGTTAATTTCAAGATCTTTTGCAACTATTAGAATCCAATTTCAAACTCTAATTGTACATCTATTATTATTTATATTTTCTAATAGTAAATTCAGTTCAGTTCCATTTGAGTCTTTTAATTCCTTGAAAAGCATTAGTAATAACTTCGTTCTGTCACTCATATATTTTGTTTTCAGTCTTTTGTTGTTAAATCTAATATTCATCTTTTTGTTGTGATGAATAATATCAATTTTTTCTATTCCTTTTGTATTAAATATTTAATTTTTAGATCCATAAATAAGAAATGATAAAACTCATTAAAAATCTTGCTTTCAAATGTATAGGTCTCCAAGTTTAATTGTGGGATTGACTTTAACTGTTATGATTCAATATGTATTAATTATCTCATTAAAATATGCATAAGTAACATTTTCAAATTTATGTTTATCAATTATTATTCTCTTCTGAGAAAATCCATTCAACATAATTTCATTTTTTTTACATTTATTTTTTCTCTTTTTCCTAAAGCTCTGACGCATTATTTGCAAAACCAGTCACGTCATATCCAAAATGAAGATAATTTAAATAATTTCTACCTTTTTACTCCCATAACTTCCTATTTTACTTTATAAAATACTTGAACAAAAAAAGTTTTTGAAATATGGAATCACCTTATATATCTTCTTCAATATCAATTTTTTTTATATCAGCAAATAATAAAATCACTAGTGTTGGATTTTCATAAATATTCTTCAGAACATAATCTTTTTTTCCTCTATCTTGATAATCCAAAGTGTTAATAGCAATATGTAAATGCTTATAGAATGAAATGCATTTTTATGACCTGTAAATCAAAAATATATGGCAACTCTTTGGTTAAACCACTAAACATCACATGATCACTATCTCATACTAGCACAATACTTGTTATTAAACAATTCAAAACAAAACAACACTCTCCATATAGTAGTGCCATCTTGTGCTAACAAGAGCAATCAATGGATGCCAGAAGGCTTGTGCATAAAATCCCTATCTAGTGCCTACTCATCCAATATCCCAGACTAGTTTCTGGCTTGTGGCCTTCATCAGTGAGGAGCCTTGGATCTGAGAGCACTGCACCTAGATCTTAGGATCTAATGCAACCCTCCAGCACCCACCTTTTAACTCTATTTAACTACAAAACTATGAGAATGAAATTGAAAACACTATTAATATTTTCAATCCAAGCTCAATAGCTTATATAGTCATATGGGTCTGAACTCAATTCAGTACCCATACATTTTGGTGTCTTTGGCTCTTTAACAACCATAGCCACCACTATCCTATTAGGCAGGATTGGTGTTAAACCACTAAACATCACATGATCACTATCTAATACTAGCACAATACTTGTTATTAAACAATTCAAAACAAAACAACACTCTCCATATAGTAGTGCCATCTTGTGCTAACAAGAGCAATCAATGGATGCCAGAAGGCTTGTGCATAAAATCCCTATCTAGTGCCTACTCATCCAATATCCCCAGACTAGTTTCTGGCTTGTGGCCTTCATCAGTGAGGAGCCTTGGATCTGAGAGCACTGCACCTAGATCTTAGGATCTAATGCAACCCTCCAGCACCCACCTTTTAACTCTATTTAACTACAAAACTATGAGAATGAAATTGAAAACACTATTAATATTTTCAATCCAAGCTCAATAGCTTATATAGTCATATGGGTCTGAACTCAATTCAGTACCCATACATTTTGGTGTCTTTGGCTCTTTAACAACCATAGCCACCACTATCCTATTAGGCAGGATTGGTGTTAAACCACTAAACATCACATGATCACTATCTCATATTTTCAATTTCATTCTCATAGTTTTGTAGTTAAATAGAGTTAAAATGTGCGTGCTGGAGGGTTGCATTAGATCCTAAGATCTAGGTGCAGTGCTCTCAGATCCAAGGCTCCTCACTGATGAAGGCCACAAGCCAGAAACTAGTCTGGGGATATTGGATGAGTAGGCACTAGATAGGGATTTTATGCACAAGCCTTCTGGCATCCATTGATTGCTCTTGTTAGCACAAGATGGCACTACTATATGGAGAGTGTTGTTTTGTTTTGAATTGTTTAATAACAATTATTGTGCTAGTATGAGATAGTGATCATGTGATGTTTAGTGGTTTAACACCAATCCTGCCTAATAGGATAGTGGTGGCTATGGTTGTTAAAGAGCCAAAGACACCAAAATGTATGGGTACTGAATTGAGTTCAGACCCATATGACTATAAAAGCTATTGAGGTTGGATTGAAAATATTAATAGTGTTTTCAATTTCATTCTCATAGTTTTGTAGTTAAATAGAGTTAAAAGGTGGGTGCTGGAGGGTTGCATTAGATCCTAAGATCTAGGTGCAGTGCTCTCAGATCCAAGGCTCCTCACTGATGAAGGCCACAAGCCAGAAACTAGTCTGGGGATATTGGATGAGTAGGCACTAGATAGGGATTTTATGCACAAGCCTTCTGGCATCCATTGATTGCTCTTGTTAGCACAAGATGGCACTACTATATGGAGAGTGTTGTTTTGTTTTGAATTGTTTAATAACAATTATTGTGCTAGTATGAGATAGTGATCATGTGATGTTTAGTGGTTTAACACCAATCCTGCCTAATAGGATAGTGGTGGCTATGGTTGTTAAAGAGCCAAAGACACCAAAATGTATGGGTACTGAATTGAGTTCAGACCCATATGACTATATAAGCTATTGAGCTTGGATTGAAAATATTAATAGTGTTTTCAATTTCATTCTCATAGTTTTGTAGTTAAATAGAGTTAAAAGTGGGTGCTGGAGGGTTGCATTAGATCCTAAGATCTAGGTGCAGTGCTCTCAGATCCAAGGCTCCTCACTGATGAAGGCCACAAGCCAGAAACTAGTCTGGGGATATTGGATGAGTAGGCACTAGATAGGGATTTTATGCACAAGCCTTCTGGCATCCATTGATTGCTCTTGTTAGCACAAGATGGCACTACTATATGGAGAGTGTTGTTTTGTTTTGAATTGTTTAATAACAAGTATTGTGCTAGTATGAGATAGTGATCATGTGATGTTTAGTGGTTTAACACCAATCCTGCCTAATAGGATAGTGGTGGCTATGGTTGTTAAAGAGCCAAAGACACCAAAATGTATGGGTACTGAATTGAGTTCAGACCCATATGACTATATAAGCTATTGAGCTTGGATTGAAAATATTAATAGTGTTTTCAATTTCATTCTCATAGTTTTGTAGTTAAATAGAGTTAAAAGGTGGGTGCTGGAGGGTTGCATTAGATCCTAAGATCTAGGTGCAGTGCTCTCAGATCCAAGGCTCCTCACTGATGAAGGCCACAAGCCAGAAACTAGTCTGGGGATATTGGATGAGTAGGCACTAGATAGGGATTTTATGCACAAGCCTTCTGGCATCCATTGATTGCTCTTGTTAGCACAAGATGGCACTACTATATGGAGAGTGTTGTTTTGTTTTGAATTGTTTAATAACAAGTATTGTGCTAGTATGAGATAGTGATCATGTGATGTTTAGTGGTTTAACACCAATCCTGCCTAATAGGATAGTGGTGGCTATGGTTGTTAAAGAGCCAAAGACACCAAAATGTATGGGTACTGAATTGAGTTCAGACCCATATGACTATATAAGCTATTGAGCTTGGATGAAAATATTAATAGTGTTTTCAATTTCATTCTCATAGTTTTGTAGTTAAATAGAGTTAAAAGGTGGGTGCTGGAGGGTTGCATTAGATCCTAAGATCTAGGTGCAGTGCTCTCAGATCCAAGGCTCCTCACTGATGAAGGCCACAAGCCAGAAACTAGTCTGGGGATATTGGATGAGTAGGCACTAGATAGGGATTTTATGCACAAGCCTTCTGGCATCCATTGATTGCTCTTGTTAGCACAAGATGGCACTACTATATGGAGAGTGTTGTTTTGTTTTGAATTGTTTAATAACAATTATTGTGCTAGTATGAGATAGTGATCATGTGATGTTTAGTGGTTTAACACCAATCCTGCCTAATAGGATAGTGGTGGCTATGGTTGTTAAAGAGCCAAAGACACCAAAATGTATGGGTACTGAATTGAGTTCAGACCCATATGACTATATAAGCTATTGAGCTTGGATTGAAAATATTAATAGTGTTTTCAATTTCATTCTCATAGTTTTGTAGTTAAATAGAGTTAAAAGGTGGGTGCTGGAGGGTTGCATTAGATCCTAAGATCTAGGTGCAGTGCTCTCAGATCCAAGGCTCCTCACTGATGAAGGCCACAAGCCAGAAACTAGTCTGGGGATATTGGATGAGTAGGCACTAGATAGGGATTTTATGCACAAGCCTTCTGGCATCCATTGATTGCTCTTGTTAGCACAAGATGGCACTACTATATGGAGAGTGTTGTTTTGTTTTGAATTGTTTAATAACAAGTATTGTGCTAGTATGAGATAGTGATCATGTGATGTTTAGTGGTTTAACACCAATCCTGCCTAATAGGATAGTGGTGGCTATGGTTGTTAAAGAGCCAAAGACACCAAAATGTATGGGTACTGAATTGAGTTCAGACCCATATGACTATATAAGCTATTGAGCTTGGATTGAAAATATTAATAGTGTTTTCAATTTCATTCTCATAGTTTTGTAGTTAAATAGAGTTAAAAGGTGGGTGCTGGAGGGTTGCATTAGATCCTAAGATCTAGGTGCAGTGCTCTCAGATCCAAGGCTCCTCACTGATGAAGGCCACAAGCCAGAAACTAGTCTGGGGATATTGGATGAGTAGGCACTAGATAGGGATTTTATGCACAAGCCTTCTGGCATCCATTGATTGCTCTTGTTAGCACAAGATGGCACTACTATATGGAGATTGTTGTTTTGTTTTGAATTGTTTAACTCTTTGGTTCTTAAAACTATTTTTTAATCTTCATTTTTCTTGTGGTTGTTGTAAAATTCAAGTTCACTTTAGATTAATTGTAATTAATCTTGGTAAAGATTTAGTATAGAGTTGATAAAAGACTGATAGGCTTATCTTTTCTATCATCTTTTTTAATTAATAATTATTACATTGTTACAATTATCTGGTACGTCTTTATCACTTACACATTTTACAATGAACTTTGTCAAAAAAAAAAAATATTTCTTTCAATACTCCTTTTAAAATATGAAAAATAATTGCATTATTTTCTGGAACTTTACCAAAATCACACTTTTCTTTATTTTTGCCATAATATCCTATCAAAATAAACTTGCTCTGAAGAAGACTGCAGGTCAGTCGAAACGTAGGTTTATATATATGTACAAATAAAGAGTTTTGCTAAAAAGTGTTTGAAGCGGTTTGGATTAATTGTATTTGACACTTAAAAAAATGTAGGGGATTCTTGGTTTTTTTAATAATGCTTCTTTCTGTACCTTTTCTAGAAATTTTCTGATGATATTCCTTTTTGTAATAATAATACATTCATTTTTGTTGCTGAAAGAATTTTTTTTCTATTATTCAGATGTTGTTTATATTTTTTGGACTTATTCTTTTTTATAACTTTTTGTGCCAATTCATAATTATATCTTTTCATATTAGTATTAATTCTTTTCTTGTATCATTTTATAAAACTAAATATTCATATTTTTAGTAGTTCATTTTTAAAATCTTTTATGTTATTTTATTTTGCATTGTTCACTGTACCATACTATTGGTAAATTGCTTCTCTTTTGTATAAGCCATCTGTCTTGCAGATTTTTATTGATTTCAGTTCAATTTGAGTCATTATTAAAGTTTGACAATATTTTGAATTCATTTCCAAGTTTCTATTTAAATTATTTGCAGGGTTTCTGAAAGTTAGGAATATCAACTATTTTTTAATAGTTTTTATCTTTCTGGGTCTACATTGGCATATATATTTCTCTCTAATTGACAATCATTTCCTGTGTTAAATCTTATATTAAAATACGTACTTATGTTTGGTCAGGATATGATGCAATTCTGCTATTCCTTAATTTGTATATTTTCATGCCCATTTTACTTTAGCAGTTTTCTTAAAGAATTGATATAGTTTTTCTTTCAACTCTATCCTCTTTCATTCCTGTCATTATAATCAAATTTATTCCCAGCACAATCATCATTTAATTGCTTACCAATTGAAGACAATTTCAAAATGTTTTATCTGGTCAAAAGCATTTTATACATGTATATAAAAACCCTCTGCTTTGTCATCACAATGAGAATTTACTGGGATATAAACTTGAATTATTTGCAATTGATATTTTCCTTTAAATCAAATAATTAATTTAGTCTCTGAACTGGATAAATTATCAATCTTCAGAATGTTATTTTTCCAATGTTTATGTATAATCATTTCATTTGTGGTTTTAGTATTTATACCTTAGTAGTAAAATACATGGCAACATTGACTCATCTTCTGTCTTTACTATGCCCAATAAATGTTCTGTTTACAATTAGATAGTTTTTCCAATTCATTCAAGTGATCTGTGCAGTTGTAGATATCTAAATTAGTGATTGCCATTGGGTTTTATCCTACCATTAGCAGAGTCATAGCACTGCCAGTTTCTGTTATTGAGTGATAATTTTACAGTCTCTTGGGACTTAAGAAACCATGATTTACTTCTGTCTGCCATGATTATAAATATCTAAAAAAAGATCATTCACATCCACATTTAACTTCCTTTCAAAATATTTTAATTGATATTTCAGTTCTGAAAAGAAGGACTTAAAGGTAAAGCCAATAAATCTATTATATAGCTTATGCATGTTACTGAATAGCCTGTGTTTGTTTCCCATATGAATATCACATAATGATAACATCTACAGTGACAGGAACATATGGAGTAGTTATAAGTAATTTTTTCATTTTTTTAATGTTTCAAAGGGGAATAACTCCTTGATGCTTATATATTCCATTTAATATCCTAATCTTACAAAATTATTTAATCTATTCCAGTAAATTAGCTTGCTTCAAAGAGGAATCATGGATTATTTTCAATTAACAAAAACTCCTTGGTGTTTATATATTTGATTTAATATCTAAACTTACAGAAAATTTTAATCTATTCCAGTGATTCAGGTTCATAGTTACTTTTTCATCTTTGGTACAGACAAGAGAGTTTTTATGTATAGTATTTGATGTATTAAAAGGAAGGGCAGCATTATATAACAAATGCTGCTGGTGTGATTTATTTCATATTTATAGATAATCTAAGTAATATGAAATATTTTACATTTGGCAAATTATTTTATATTTATTAGTTTTTGGATTAACAGTAATATACAATATGAATATATATCTTATTCATTATAATGGGAGTTTATTTAGATGTTAACTTGTGATAAGAGTATTGCTTCAATCATTTAATATGACCGTTTATTCTTTCTAAACAATAAAATGTTTGCATTAAATTTTCACGTGTTCTGTTTGGAATATGGATAAAGGTTTGTTGAGAGATTTTGACAACTTACTGTAAATGTTGATAATTATATTTTTGTAAGGAACTAATATATTGTTTTTTCTATTGCTACTGTTACTTCTTGGTATTCTAGTGTTATTGCTCCACATGTTCAATTACTTGTTCTTATCACTGTAGTCTCATATTTCACTGAGTTTTGATTGGGATAAGAATTGGAAGTTTTCTTATATAGATGAAAGATTATACCATAAATAGTTATTTATTTTCAAATATGTGCAATGGGGTATTTTTTAACAAACTAACCGATGTTTCAAAAAGTTTCATAGCAGCTTACATGGAATTTATATTATTAGATATAACCCATTCTATGTCTGACTGAGAATGATGTTACAATACAAAATATCATTTGGCTCATTAAATTCTTTATTTTTGAAAGGATTTTCATGGGAGGTTTTTTATACTTTTTCTTCATTTATGACAAATGTTCATCAGCCTACTTTTTTAAAAAATGTAGTATATTCAAACAAAAATTATATGTCAACATCAGACAGTTATTAATAAATATGTGACCCACATATATATATATGTAGGGAAATTTTTTATTAAGTGATTTTCCAGAGGATAAAATTGATATTTGTTTTCAAAATGTAAACCATAATACTTGTAGACTGGAATTAAGCAAACGTTTCCCATTAGTTATTTACACTTTCATTTATTATGTTTGATAATAATTTTTTTCCTGAATGGTATTTTTTGTTTATAAAAACTATGCATTGTTTGATCATTGACTAAGCATTTTAATATTTATGCAGAGGTGGTAAATGTAAAGCATATAAACACAAAGTAGAAAATATTAAAAATATTATTTTGGGCTGTGTGGTTTTAAATAAGTAAATTATTAAGCTTAGAAAACTTTGACAATAACTTTAAAAACGTTAATTTGGATAAGATAATATTATGAGTAAGTTGGTTTTAAAATGGAAAAAGCTATAGTGGAGAGAGACATGATTGATAGTTATATGCCAATAAACATCACATGACCACCCCTTATGCTTGTGTATAATTGTTGTTAAAACAGGCAAAACTCATTATATATATTGCCACACACAGCAAGCTAGAGTGATCAATGGATGCCAGAAGGCTTGTGCATAAAATCCCCATCTAGTGCCTACTCATCCAATATCCTCAGATTAGTTTCTGACTTATGGCCTTCATCAGTGAGGAGCCTTGGATCTGAGAGCACTGCATCTAGATCTTAGTATCTAATGCAACCCTCCAGCAATCACCTTTTATCTCCATTTAATTACAAAACTATGAGTAGGCACTAGATGGGGATTTTATGCGCAAGCCCCCTGGCATCCATTGATTACTCTAGCTTGCTATAGTGAGTTTTGCATGATAGGAAGTTATGATGTTCATTTGAAAAAACTGTGAGAATAGGCAAGGATTGCCTAAATATTTTAATGACTATCATTACTTATTTGATTTGTTGAAGGCAGTATGATCATAGAATGAATTTTGAGGTCTTTATTTGAAATTTGTGTTCGCTAATTTAGAGTTTCTCAAACTGTTTGTAGTCATAGAATCTGCATATTAACCAAAAACATTACATTATATAAAATCCTCCAAAAATAATAATGCAAAAAACATTTTTAATTTATGTCTAATGTTACAGAAGCAATAGTAAATTTCATCCTGTGTTTATAAGATCTTTCATCTTTTACCAAATATTGTTTTAAAATACAGTATGTAGTAATTTAATTGTATCTACATGTTATTGTCATTTATGAAAATATTTTTGTCATATCATTAAAATTGTTATATACATGTATGTCCTGCCTATGTTATAATTTCATCCACATTTAGAGTAGAACAACATATTGTTTTAAATATTAATCATTCTTTTCTTACACTTTTGTTATTAATAAGCAGATCACTGTTATTTTACAAAAGGACCAAATAAAAATTATTTCAGCCAGATTATAGTTATTCAAATAAAATTTAATAATCAAACTGAAGTTAATAATTGTTCATATTAAATGTATATAATTTAGCATACTGTATATGTAATTCATAGAATATTATTTTTTTCACTTATGTAAAAACAGTCTGAATTTCTGTCTGTCTCTATATGTAAAGTTTATCATATCTGTTTTTTACATTTTGTTAATTAAAACCCATGAATGATAACTATTGTGTATAAAAGAGGTGATTGGAAAAATAAAGGCAATATTAAGTTATACTTTTGAATTTAGTTTTTTTTATGTAAATTCTTTATGTGGTTTATATATTTATGTTTTTACACTTATTTTATGAAATTTGGTAGCTGTGGTTTTAGAAAAGTAGTTGCAAAATGGAGTGGGAATGAAATTTGCATTTTTGTAATCTCTACATTTCATAAAGAAATACTTTACTTCTCTGAAATTGGCCGTGGAATTAATAATAATTGATGTGGAACTCAAGTTGAGAAATGCAGATTTGAATATTCATAGAGTTTTTTTTATATAAGTTAATTAATATTCGATTGATTTTTTGTGATTATAATTCATAAGTCTATATATGTGATTGTTTGCATTTTTTTTTTTTTGATTTTATGTAAAGCAAAAATGATTTGGTTTGAAAGAATAATTTTTGACATGTATATAAAAGAAACATAAGTAATAATGATTCCAACACAATTGAAATAAAACAACTATATAAAATAATAAATATTTTTTTTATTGAATAGATTTTCGTCCTATACTAAGGCTTTTTCAAAATACATTTTTCTAATATAATCACATGATTCTTATATCTATCAATACTACCTTTAACATTCATTTTATATAATCATTTTATATAATCACATAACCTAATAACATATACATATTTACCCCTCCCCCCATTTTTTATATGAATATAATTTTTATACAATAAATAAAATGACATTAATTACAATTCAGTAATTATATACATATATTATACACCATAAATTATATATTATTTTACATTAACTCCATTAAATTAATTATATATACATATTTTATACTCTAAACTAAATTATATATCATTTCTCATATATTTCTACTAACCATATCTTCAAATACAACCTTATTTATTTATATTTAATTAATTATTTACATTAACTAATTATTTACATATGTCATATATATTAATTTTTTAAAAAAAACAATCAACCATATATTAAATTTTCTAATTATCCTTTAATGCTCATTTATTACTCAACTTTGCAGGTCCTTTAATTAAATTAACATATTTTCTCATATTCTCTTGAATATATACAGTCTCATAATATTTCCTTTTATTATAATCTTTAACATATTTTATAACTTCCATATTTTCAATACATTCTTATTCTATGACCAGTCTTCAAATAATGAACATATGGTCCTGAATTCATATCCTTCCTATCAATAGCCCTAATATGCTTCTTTCTATTGCTGTTGTCCCTGTTTGACCTATATATTTTTTTCTGCAACTCCTACAATTTATTTATTATTATTAAATTGTTTTTCTCTTCACTAGTAAAAATTGTAATTATAAATATGCGATTTTTTTTCACATTAAATAGTGAAGCTATAATTATATTATATAATAGGTTTGCTTAGCGCTTTTGAGATTTAATGTTGTATGAGATTCCAACATTAAATCTCAAAAGTGCTAAGCAAACCTATTATATAGTATAATTATAGCTTCACTATTTAATGTGAAAAAAGTTGCATATTTATAATATTATTATTAATTTGTAGGAGTTGCAGTAAAATATATATAGGTCAAATAGGGAAAACAACAATAGAAAGGGCAAAGGAGCATAATAGGGCTATTGATAGGAAGGATATAAATTCAGGACCATATATTCATTATTTGAATACTGGTCATAGAATGAGATGTATTGAAGATATAGAAGTTATAAAATATGTTAAAGATTATAACAGAAGGAAATATTATGAAACTGTATATATATTAATCAGAGAATGAGATGTATTGAAGATATAGAAGTTATAAAATATGTTAAAGATTATAACAGAAGGAAATATTATGAGACTGTATATATATTAATCAGAGAATATGATTAAATGTGTTAATTTAGTTAAAAGGACCTGCAAAGTTGAGTAGTAAATGGGCATTAAAGGATAACTGGAAAATGTAATTTATATGGTTGATTTTTTTTGCTGTTGTTTTTTTTTTTTAAAATTAATATATATGATATATGTAAATAATTAGTTAATGTAAATAATTAGTTAATAAATAAGATTGTATTTAAAGTTATGGTTAGTAGAAATATATGAGAAATGATATATAATTTAGTTTAATGTGTAAAGTATATATATATAATTAATTTAATGGAGTTAATGTAAAGTAATATATAATTTACAGTGTATAATATATGCACATAATTATTGAATTGTAATTAATGTAATTTTATTTATTGTATAAAAATAATATGTATATAAAAAGGGGGGAGGGGGAAGTATATATATATATGTTATTAGGTTACATGATTATATAAAATGAACGTTAGAGGGAGTATTGATAGATATAAAGTTTATGTGATTATATTAGAAAAGTGTATTTTGAAAAGGCTAGCCTAGTATAGGGCAAAAACCGGTTCAATAAAAAAAATATTTATTATTTTTATATAGTTGTTTTATTATTAATTATTGAAAACAACATTATGGACAAATTTATGTTTGACCATTGTTAAGGAAGAAACATAAGGGTTCAGATTTTCTCTAGTGTTAGTAATTGGAAACATGACCATTGTTAAGGAAGAAACATAAGTGTTCAATTTTCTCTAGTGTTAGTAACTGGAAACATGATATATTTGGGTCATTATAAATGTTCAATGTGTCATCTGATAAAAAGGTTAAATGACTTGCTTATTTTAAGAATGTTCTAATGACAATTAATTTATGTTTTCTTAGTAAACAAACTATCTTCATTCATCATTTATGAATTGTTGTGCATATAAAAATGTTAATATTTTTTCTGTTTTGTTTTAGGTCTAAGACATGGAAAAAGAGAATGACACTTGGTAAAAAGTGTATATCATTGAAATATTGGAAAGATTGATAATGGATAACCCTTGTAATCAAAAAAGTTTTCTTTGACAAAAATTGTTGTTGAAAAGGATTTTTACTAAGAAAAGCCATGCAATTTTGAATTCAAGAAATTTTAAAAAACAATAAGAGGTCATTTCTTGCTTATTATTATCTTGTCAGTCAGATAAAGACAAGTGATTATAACATTTAAATAAATATTTCAAATGTGAGAATATATTTTATGGATATATAAATGTAATTTTATAATAGTTGACCAAATGTCTTAATAGAAAATAACCTTCCTCATTAAAAACATTTGTTCAATGAAATATTTAAAGTCATATGAGCCATAAAATGTTTTTTAAATTATTTTATCACCACGTGGGATATTACACACAAAAAAACTGTCTTTATGGAAATATAGTATGGGAAAAACAGAGAACCTGTTTGTTAATTTTTGTGATAAAAATAACTGGCAAAACATAAATGCAAAACTTTATAAGAATGAGAAATCAATCATGAAAGAAGCCATATATAAAAAAAGCATAATTATATCTTTATGGCTTTTGGTAAAACTAAAATTATGGAAAAAGCTATTATTGTATAAAAAGTTATTGATTGCACTTTATGTGAATTCAAGTTTAAAAGAATCTATAAGAAAACCAAGGAGGAGAAAAATCGTTTCAATTTAGTTTGTGCCAATTTGAAACTGCAAATGAGAAGTTTTAGAATACATGAAAAGACCGGAGAAAAATCTTTTCAATGTAATTGGTGTGAACTGAAGACTGCACATAAGAAAATTTAGAGATATATGAAGGAACACAGACATTTTCAATGTATTTTGTGTGAACATGATTGAAAAAATAAAATTGAAGAATTCCTGAAAGTACACAAAACCCCTCATCATTTGTGGTTTGTGTGAATATTGGACTGATGAAAGGGGAAGCTTGAGACTACAGTAAAACACATAAGGGGAAAAATCTTTTCAGTGACTGCAGATGAAAGTAGTTTATTAGTACAGGAAAGGACACATCTAGGAAAAAAAATTAGTTTAATTATAATTTGTATGAAAGAATACATACAGCAGAAAAATGTTTTGCATATAGTTTGTGCAAATATAAGACTGCAGATCAAATTAGGATGATCAGTACATGAAATGATACAGCAGAAAAGGGTCATTTAAGACAGCATCAAAGAATGCATACAGGAGAAAAACTCCAATGTAGTTTGTGTGAATATAAAACCAGTTAAAAGTTGTTTTATAACTTATGAAAAATGCATACAGGTGGAAAAACATTTCAGTGTTATTTGTGCGACTATAGTTCTGCTCAGAAAAGTCTCTTAACTGTGCATGAAAGAAGACATACTGAAGAAAACACCTTTCCAATGTAATTTGTGTGACTACAATTTTACTAAAAATAGAAGTTTAATTCTGCATGAAAAACATAAGGAGAAAAGCCTTTTCAGTGTAATTTGTGCAACTATAGGATTTCAGATTAAAATAATTTAACAAACCAGGAAATAATGCATATATGAGCAAAACCTTGCCAACATAGTTTGTGTGACTACAGAGTAGCTCAAAAGTTGGTCATTAACTCAGGATGAAATAACAAAGAAAAATGTTTTAAGTGTAATTTGTGACTATAGGTTTGCAGTAAGTTAACAATCATGAAAGAATGCATATAGGAGAAAAACTTTTTGTATGTAGTTTATGGGAATATAAGACCACTTAAAAGTTGACCATGTGAAAGAACACATACAGAAAAAATTCTCATCAGTCTAACTTGTATGTGTATGGGATTACTAATTTAAGCTTTTCAATTCGGCACTGAAAGAAAACATACACCTTTGAATATATTTTGTGAGATGACTGGGAAAAACTTTAATAACCCATGAAATAACATATACATGAGAAAAACATTTTTGTGTGACAACAGTACTACACAAACTATATATTTAAATTCAATGTAAAAGAGAACTTACCAAAGAAAAACCTATTGCAGTGTATTTTGTGTGACTATAAGATTATTGAAAATAGTTATTTAATTCCGCATGCATGAACACATAGAAGAGAAAAACTTCAACCTTCTTTGTGTGACCACAGGACTAAGCAAAATGGTTTTTTAATCCAGCATGAAAAAATGCATACAGGTGATAAACCATGGACTTACAGAAGGAGAGTTTAATTTGGCATGAAAGAATACCTACAGAACAAAAGCCTTTTCAATGTCATTTTTGTGACAAACTTCAAAAACAAGTGTTAATTCTGCATGAAAGAACACATTTTAGAAAAACAAATTTTTTAGGTCAAGATTCAACATGGCAAAATACATTCATGAGGGAAACCTTTTCAGTGTAATTGTGTGACTGTAGGTCTGTCTACTTGAAAGAGCGTTTAATTCAACCTGAAATAATGCATTCAGGACAAAAACTTTTTCAGTGTAAGTTGTGTGACTATAGGGCAAAACGAAAGGATAACTTAATTGTGCATGAAAGAAGACATACAGGAGAAAAACCGTTTCAGTGTATTTTCTGTGACTATAGTACTGGTCAAAAGAGCCATTTAGTTGAACATGCAAGAATTCATACAGGAGAAAAACCTTTTCGATGTAATTTTTGTGATTACAGGACCACAGTTAAAAGTAGTTTAACAATTCATGAAAGAATGCATACAGGAGAAAAACCTTTTCAATGCACTTTGTGTCCATATAAGACTGCATACAGGTCAAGTCTAAATTGGCATGGCAGAATACATGCAGAAGAAAAGCCTTTTCAATACAATTTGTGTGACTATAGGACTACTCAAAACCCAAGTTTAACAATGCATACAGGAGAAAAATCTTTTCAGTGTAATTTGTGTGATTACAGAACTACTCAAAACACATGGTTAATTCGGCATAAAAGAATGCATGCAGAAAATTTTTTCAAGTGTAAGGTGTGTGACTATAGGGCTATGCAAAAGAGCCATTTAATTCAGCATGAAATAATGCACACAGGACAAAAACTTCAGTGTAATTTGTGTGACTATAGGACTATGAGAAAGGACATTTTAATTGTACATGAAAGAAGACATACAGGTGAAAAACTTTTTCAGTGTAATTTGTGCAACTATAGGGCTACTCAAAAGAGCCATTATATTCGGCATCAAAGAATGCATACAGGAGAAAAACCATTTCAATGTAACTTGTGTGACTATAGGGCTATTCAAAAGTGCCACTTAATTTGGCATGCAAGAATACATACAGGAGAAAAACCTTTTCAATGTAGTTTGTGTCCATTTACAACTGCACACAGGTCAAGTTTAAACCGGCATTGCAGAACACATGCAGGAGAAAAGCCTTTTCAGTGTAATTTGTGTGACTATAGAGGTTCTCAAAACACAAGTTTAATTCTCCATAATAGAACGCATACAGGAGAAAAACCTTTTCAGTGTACTTCCTGTGAATATAGGACTGCTGACAAGAGCAGTTTAAGATGGCACGAAAAAAAACATTTAGAAAGAAAAATATTTCCATATCATTTATATAATTTCAAGAATTTTGACAGAAATCATTTAAAAACATACACATTAGAACCATCTTTTCAGTACAATTCATGTGGGTTTGAAACTTCTAGTGATGGTAGTTTTAAAATTCACGACAATGTACATGTAAAAGTTAAATCTTTAAATTCAAGTTTGTGTAAAAACAAAATGCTTCTTTATAATGATTTAAAAAATACAACTGAAAAATCTTCAATTATTAATCAAATATTTAGTTGTCGATTGTGTGATTATAAAACAATTGTTAAAAGTGATTGGGAAACTCATGAAAAAGAGCATTTTACTAATCAGGAGTTTGTAAACATTGCTGTTTTACTATCTTGAGAGGTGTAATTATTTTTACCTTCAGATAATGAAAAATGTGCAAAAGAGGTTTAATTCACTGCAGTTTTAAAGATATACTTTTGCATAGTATATAGCAATAATTCATTATCCTATTCAGTCACAAACATTTTAATATAGTGATGGCTCATTTTATAAGTAAATAGAATGCAGCTGTACATTAAATAGATATCTCAATTGTTATATGTCTCTAAGTAATTATATATGTGAACATAAAAGCAAAAATGGCTTTTTCTGTTTCAATTAAATGAAGCTTATTTGAAGGTTTTAATTGCTCCATAGTGAAAATCATTTTTTCATAAATTTGAATACATATAACAATTTCTGTGCTTAAATAGCCATAATAAAAAAGAGTGCTATCAAAAAATTTTAGACTTTTTATTGAATAAAATCTCAATGGACACATTTGAGAGGCTGGTTATTGTGAAATTTATGATTCAGTTATAGTTAGCCAGACTGGATTAGTAATGTGAAGATATAATGACAAGTAAAATTGTATTAATAGTCTATGATAATTTTTTAGAAAGTGTATATTTAAGAGTATTTTATATGATTAGCAATATGAATAATTAAACAAGAAAGTTTGATTTATATTTTAGAAAAATTTAACTTTATTTAAATATTCCAAATACATTCAACTGTTAGTAATAGCATATCAACACCATCATCACAAACCTTCAGGAAAACAAGAAGGTTTGATGTTTTTTTTAAAGATTGAATGTAAATTTTTGAGAGATTTTAAAAATACCAAATGGGATTTTGTTTTTTCAAGCATTCTGGAAAAGTTTTAAAAATGCTAGTAGACTTTTAACCATATGAATTAATACATATATATTTAAATGAGTGCAAATGAATCAATAATTTATTAAATATAAAATAATTTCAAATGGCATATTGTTATTTTAAAATAAATAATACTTATTAATGTCAGCTACAGTGAAATATTGTCATGAATCATTAATAATTAATATGTTAAATAAATTTCAGTACTGAATTTTAAAATATCAGATTCTGCTTGTGAATTGGTTACTGTTCATGAAAGTGGTATATTTTATTTATGTAATTATATTTGATTTAAGATTGTTTTGGGTTTACAAAAGTCATTTAATATATATATATATGAGTAAACATATATATAAGCATATAACTAACCAAAAATTTTTTAATAACTCCAAATTTATATTTAAATAATCATAATAAATTTTATCCAATAATTTTTGTTTACTGATAAATGCTCAGTAGGCAAAATAACAAATTATTTTCTTTTATATAATTTATATACATATACTGTTCATTGGAGACAATAGAGGTTACACAAGTGTGTCTGCAAGCCTGGAACAATGACCCAAGCTGGTGTGGTCAATAATATGTACATAAAATGTTATCTATGCAATGGTAAATGATTGTCGAGTTTATAGTATATCTTTTTTTATACTTTTGTTGGCATTCATTTTGGTTATTGAATACTCAAGTGGGCACAGTCATATTAGAGCCCTGGATATAGGGATTCAACAAAATGGTCCAATCACAGTAGTTTTTGAATCTAGAAAAAATGTCAGTAGGACAGTCAATGATATCTGAGTTTGATGTTAGTGATGCTGGTGAATGGCCATTATACGCTATGCTGCTAGATAATTTTTTTTGCTCAGTGGGATCGATGGCAATAAAAGAAAGGTAACGCCACTGATGTGTTTATTAGGAAGAAGGGTAATAGATATAATAAACAAGTATAATGAGATACCCATAGAGGAGATGGTATTATATGAGACAGTTAAAAAACTAAATGACCATTTTAGTCCTAGACAGTCACAATATAGCCAGATTGTCATTAAGAAATAAAAGACGGATAAAATGGTAAAACATGGCATTGATGTAAAAGAATTAGCAAAAGAATGCTTATATGGAGATTATGCAGAGGAGATATTACTAGATCAATTATTTTGGGGGCTGATAGACTTGGAAAAAACCTGCTGATTGAAATGGATTTAAATTTTGAGTTGGCCATTAAGAAGGGAGTGGCTCATGAGCTGATACTAGAGCTAACAGCATTTTTTAAAAATAAAATTGAGGGTAAAATTGCAGTTGGGAAAACTGCTCAAAAGGATAGGACAAAAGTAATAACACAAGCAAAAAATTAATTGTTTTTGCTGTGGAAAACCGGGACATATGTGAAGAGAGTGCAAATTTCTGAATGAAAAGTGCTATAACTGTTAAACAGAAAGGGCATTTGGTGAAAATATATAGGGAAACCGATAACAAAGTGAGTCAGAAGATGCATTGAAAGACAAAAACAAAGGAAGTTGTAATGGACAGCAGGTGGGAAAAATAAATTTGTGTTACAGCTAGAAATCTAATAAAAAGTTAGAAATAGAAATTAATAGCAGGTCAGGAATATTGATATCGGAGAAGCTATGGAAACAGTAGGGGAGAATGTACAGACATATTTAAAAGACATTTATCAAAGGCTGTAGATGTAAGTGGAAATAAAGTAGATATGATAAGTTATACTATAGTGCCTATAAAGTACAGAAATAAAAGAGTAAAATTAAGAACTAATAAGTGGAACATAGTGATTAATTATCTAGCATAATATTAGCGCAATTAAATAATAGCAACAATTTTATTTTACTAAATGGCCTAGAGTAATGTTACTTAATAAATAAAATGCCTGCGTGCATTTGCCAACGCTAAATAATGTTATATCAAGATACATATGAAATTGTCAATAAATATATTTTATAATTCATTATATATTAGTTTCTGTCTCATTATTAGATCAATCCAATTCACTAATTGACCATAACTATTCATTAGTAAAGCCCCTATTAATTAATATATTAGATTTTATCTTTGGAATGTCTCTAGTATTAAGTTGTGTATATATATCTTTTAGTCCATGAGTCTTATTGTTTTCTCCGATTTGCTAGCGGGCCAAATTAAGAATTAAATCTCGTTGCCATCATTGTTATGATGTCCATTAGGTGTTTGATCTGGGGCTTAGAGAGGAGGTTCAAATTCAGGCTAGTCCCTGACCTAAATCTCAGGCTTGATTGGGTTTGAAGTACATTTTGTGAGTTTCACCTCGTGTTAGATGGATAAACATTTTGACCGGTACAGTACACACATGTGCATGCTATGATCTTCACTCTATTTATTGAAATGGTTGTATTTAATTGTTTTTGTTAATTTTAATTAGACTTTATTTCATAAATCTTAAATGCTCTTCATTATAGATAGCCGTGTATATGTATTACAGAAACTAATATTATTTGTGTTAATAAAATATGTATTAATTTATATATATTATTTGTTTTTATAATTAATGTAAAGCTGATGCCATACCAGAGAAAGTTCTGGAAAATAATTATCCCAACTTAAATTTTATAAAACAACAGACTGTACCTTAATTCATGTAAAAATGTTGTTTTCAATTTGTTATTTTCAATGATTTGCAAATTTAATGGAAATCATATCTTTTAAATCTATTTCCAACACAGAAGTAGATTGGAACAATACTTTTTAGAACTTATCTTGTTTTCACCATTTAAGTAAAATTGAACAATGGGAGCTACAATAAAGCTGGGTAATGCATATCCGGGCACCTCAAGTAAAAAAACTTTCTAGAAGGTTTAGTATAGTATAATTACTGCCAAAATTTCAAGCAAGGAAGAACAATATTTAAGAATCGCATTGTTAACTGAATCCATGACACTAGAGTTTTTGACAAAATGACTGCTGAGTAGAGGGAAGAAGTTCACTTCTCCTGATCTTTCGGATTGTCCTCATGCTGTCTCACTGCCATTGCAACTTAAAAACTGCCTTAACTGAACTATGAATTAACATTTAAAGGATGTATACTATTATTTTATAAGAACTCTGTATTGCTGACCATATTTTTCATATTTGTTCTTCATGATATCAATCCGAATGGTCACCAAGTTATCGGAAGGTAATATATTCATGCCACTAAATAGACTTTTAATATTATTTCATTTCACTGTAATTTTATTTATAATCATAATGTAACCTATTTATCTAATAACTGAATATATTGTCAAACTTAATGACTCTTGCTGTCTAATTTTTAAATCTCTTATAAAACAGCACAAAATCTTATAGATTTTCACACTTTAATTATGTCTTAGTTTCATGTGGCAAATTTTACTTATTTTATTTTAAATTATGTGTTTTATATTGAGTTGATTTTAATATGCCAATGACTCAATCTGGGGAACCTATATCATTTTAGCCACCATCCCGATATTATGGGATGCTTAAATATTTAAACATAAGATTTATTAAACGAAGATTCACTCGATTGAAAATTTGAATATTATATGTGCTTAATGGTGGATTATCAAGCCGCCATATTATGGGATATAAAGCACATTTTCTTATACTGATTTAGATATATTTTGTTTAAATAAAATTTGATGATCATTTCATACTTAATAATCATATCATCAAGTGTTATAATTTGTTTTATAATCTATTTATCGGTTGAGCATACTTTAGTTTGTTAAGTAGAGGAAATAATATTTTCTGCCTTTTGTTATGACATTCTAATTAGTCGAGGTCATATGCATATCTTTCAGAATGGGTTAATATTTCACCATGGCATTATGCGTGATATTAATTTATTTGGAGTTTTAGTTTATATATCAGAGTCATTAAAGACCTGAACTTTATTTTGCATTGTTTACTCATGATAGCATTAAAAATCTCATATCTTGCTTTGTCATAGTTATTCTCCAGAGGTCCTGGATTTATTCTTTGTATAGCTTGTCCCAGAATGGGGTTTGGAAGTACCGACCCCAGGACAATGTTAGGTTGTTAAGGCTCTGCATGAGATAATATCAGCAAACCCAGACCATGGCTTCCTTTCCAATAACTCTGCAACACACCACCCTGTCATAGGTGCAGGTGAACTTGCATACTTATAAATAAATGATGAAGTCTCTCGGCCCAAAGGCAGACAAAAAAATCCTTTCTAATGCTATCATTGCAGTCAGCACTGGAACTCATTTGGATGCACCATATTACATGTATAAGTCATAATGCAGTGATCTTTGTAAACCATTCTTTTTGATTATTATTAATATATTTTAGAAATGTCATAGTAAAGCTTATTTAAGCTACCCGCTCTCTCATTTGGACAGGTTTAAATGTGCTCATGGATGATAGTATTATTAAACCAAACTGTTAACTCAACTATGCAAATAAATGCCGATTCATATCAGATGATTAATGTAACATTTACATTGATGATTAAACAAATTCTCTTAATAAAATGCTTAATTACCATATCGTCATTGTAAGCCTTCATTTGATGATTATCTTATAAATAATGTACCTTCCATGTACCTATAAATTAATGGTCATCATTTCTATTTGTTCTTTCATAGTGATTAACAGCATTAATCTATTAAAATTAATTTATGATACCCATTAGCATATTAAGCCGCATTTCCATAACGTATGCTACACTATCTCCTATATATGTAAATTATCATTTGTACATTCTTACAACAGTGTAGCACATCTATAACATCTTATAAATAATGTCATCTATTAATATGTAAATTATTAATTGCATAAAATTTGTGCTGTGTTAGTTAATAATATCCTATTTAAATAAACTTATTATTTATGCTGATTAAAGTGTTATATGTGTATAGTTACTTATGCTTTCTTATCTCATTCATTAGTTTAGTAACAATATTAGAATTCATACCCGATTACTGTTTAATAATATTTGTTTTGGGGTTTGCTTCATTCTTGCTCATCATCAATGAATGCTATAATTTTTTTTCTTATGCTAGCCATTTGACTTCATTTAGCATTGTTAAATATTTATATGCTTAGAGTCTCTGTCTAAATCAAGGTTTGATAGGCTTTGTTCTAAATAATTTTCCTGAAGATCTCATGTTTCTCTGGGACTGGAGTAAATGCATTTCATCTGTTATCATGAGGAATGTTGTTCATAATATGATAGCTTTAGAGAAGAGCAACAGCAGAATTCATGATTGCTCCTGACCTGGGTATCTTGGGCATGAGTGGATTTAGGGTAGTTTTGCTCAGATCCTAGATCTTGTTAGAGGAACATACAAATCTGTCTGGTATAGGGTTTTTTTCTACCGGGCTTGGCACTGCAACTTGGACCATCATCACATATCTGAGTAAAGGTTTTTTTATCTCTTGATTTGATACCCCAATACAACTTGAAATAATATATTCGCATACCCAATTAATAATAGTTTTTTTTTGTTCTAACCACAAATCACCCTAAACACCATTTTGTTTTATATATAATTTTCTTTTTTGAAATAACTTTATTATAACCATCACAGATTATATGCGAATATTTAAAAATCTAGGAATGTATTTTATTTTCCCTTCAAAATAACTTTGACAATAAACTTATATTATTTATTATAATAATTATGAATTATTTGATCAATGCAGGTGGAGTTTTGGCATCTATCTGTGCATGAGTGTTGACAACCTAAATGTTATAAGTTGTTAATCTTACAACCTTGGCATGGTGCCTTTGTATTTTATACAATTATAAATTTTGCCAATCAGTAAATAATCAAGCAACATGATTTATGTATAATGTGATTCGAGTGCAAGTTAATAGTAAAAAACAATCATATTGCTTTATGCTTATTGCCTTATATTTTGTATTATGAGTTTACTAATAGAAAATTATTAGTTAATTCCAGGTGCAAAGGAACAAATTGAAAATGTGGCAAAAGAAATGAAGGTATGTTAAAACAATTTTTTTTGAATAATTGATAGTTAATACTTTATTTTATATATATATGTAGATGTAAGCAAAGGGATAAGAGTAGAAATGAATAGTGGGGTGATTTGGCATCATATAAGTAAGGCAAAGCAGAAAGGGAAGTTGGGAAAATGGTAGGAGAATAGCAGCCTGGGAGGTGATTGAGGAAAGGGGGAAGATGAATAACCCATAGTTAAATAATAATAAAGCTTAAAGAATTATAGTGCAATCAACAAAATGAAAAACCAGGACATATGGGCAAAGTGATTCAGAAAGATACCAACAAAACAGAAAATGAGAACAGAAGCAGCAATGGAGAATCAGAACAGGACATTCTATGAGACACTAACCCAACAGATACCTTAAACCTGGAAATTACATTTAAGGATCCGGAACATTTACTGGGTAACATGAACATCGAGCCAGGAACAGTCGAGGGTAACTACAATCTATTCATTTTGATGCAGAGTCTACTACAGCAACAAAATAAACAAGCTGAAGAATCTCTGATACAAGCTACGGAATTTCAGAAACGGTGAAAAATCAGGATAACAAACTGAAAAATTAATATGGAAACAAGCTGAAGAATGTAGAGAAGAATCTCAGATATACTTTAAGGAAATACAAAAGGAGAATCAGGAGATTAAGGAAAGATTTCAGAGAATTGAAGACAGATCCCAGAAGATGGAAGAATGGGTAAAACAGACCTGTGGAGAAACAGCACTTGCTGTCCAAGATATGAAAGAGTTATATTAACAGATTTGCGACCAAGTTCAGTGGTCCAAATCAATATTAAAAGAGACAATGGGATGTAATAAAGTATGAGAATCAGTTAAGAGATCTTTAAGAAGCCCAAGGTAAAATTAAAGAACTTTATGAGCTGGGTAAAAATGCTAAACATGAATATAAAACCTCCAGAAATGAGGTGCACTAAATAAAGTACATGCTTCAAGAAACCCAGACAAAAATACAACTGACCTTTAAAGATACTGGAAGATCTTCAAGAGTTGGAACAGATCAAATTGATACCAAGAACAATGTAGGAAGGCCAAAGTGAAATAAATAAGCAACCAAAACAGTGCATACAGAGGCTGAACACAAGTATCTGCTGTCACATGGAGAGAATGGGAATTGACCAGAGATGCAACTTAGAGCATGATGAGCAGAGAACCAGTCACCATGGAAATGAGCCCTAGCATAAATAACCCAGTTAATCAAGGAAAAAGTTTACTTAGTGAAGCATCCTTGATGGAGGTCACACATGATGAAGAAAATTACAGTGGCTTCTATTGAAAAGGAAGTAATAATTGCATCTCTTGAAGAAGTTACCCAGGAAGCAACGGAAATTCAATATTGAGAAGTTTCACTGGAGATTTTCACAACTGAAGTGGCTGAAAATATACATATATCTGTATAAAATGCAGAGGAAATTGTACAGGATTTGCTTTCAGACAAACCTATTAAAATAAAAGGTATTTTTATACCCTCTTTAATGAAGTGGTGCTAGGAAATAGTTGCTGTAGAAATGGAAAATGATTCTAGTAAAGAAGTAGAAAAAATATCAATGAGACTAGTAATAGTTTGGAAAACATTAAAGATGTAGGAATGTTCAATAAAGTGAAGAATCTTAATAGCAGTCAAAGAATATATGACAAGATGAAAGACAACTTTAGGTGAAGCGAAAGATAATGGGATGATAGGAGGAACCAATAGTCAAATTGAAGAAAATCTAGATGAATCGGAATATACTATAACTTTACTAAGATTAAAGGGAATGTTTGAATATGCTATGATTGAACTAAGATTAAAGGGAATGTTGGCCAAGTTGAAGGTTGTGATAAATCTTACAACACGATTAATTAAAAGGGATGTTGATTGTGCAATTAATGAAGATGAAACAAAAGAGTCAAAGGATAGTATGTATAAAACTAAAAGTGTTCTGAATAAAGATACATTTTTTGTGAATACACGAAGTAATCTAAAACCCTTAATTGAAAATATTAGAATTGGCTATGAAAGTAAAACAACTAAGCAACCCAAGGGGGTAGAAAATCTTGTAGCTACAATTAACAAGGAAGTCGATTTTACAGATAAAGCGGGAATTGACAAATATGCAGAGGTTTGAGATAAAGATCCCAAAAATAAAATTAATGAATATGAAATGGAAGTGAACTCAGTAATGGTATAGAAAAGGGTTGAATCCCCAAAATAATTCATGAGACCAAAGAGATGATGCTGAAGAAGGAATAATACATGATTCTGAAGAATATAGTGGAGTAGAGCTCAATAAGAATCCTGGTGAAGGGACAAAAGATGATTCCTACTTCGAGGTTGAGTTTGCATAGGGAGGTAAGGAATATGAAACTGTGCAAAGTTAGGAGGACATAAGGCTAGTCATATACCATTATTGGCACATGAAACAGATGAAAGTTTGAGGAATATAAGGTTTGATGATTTGTATCCTACTGAAGCAGTTTTGATAATGACACTGGAAGAATGTTATAGTAACCTGGAGAAAGTAATTTATCAAAGGGTAGGTAGATACAAGAAACTTATGTGAAAAGAGATTCCCAGTAATGAAAAATGACATTAAGAACCGGTTGAAGGTTCCTTCATGTATGAGACATTAGAAAGATCATCAATAAACATTTTGTAGCACCTAAAGAAGTTGATATAAAGGACATTGCAAATCAGTTGTGATTTAAGATCACTAAGCATGGTAATGTCACATGCCATAAATTCTTCCCTTTGTATAAAGGACCTTATGTAATTAAAAAAATGTCGGAGAAAACCTTTCCTCTTAAGGGATGGAGTTGTAGTTAAAGGAACCTACAATGCACACCAACTAAAACTATATATACCTTCTGACCCAGGAAAGAATAAAAGATTTGGCATGGATAGGACTGATTAATGCATTAAGAGGCATGATAGAATTTAAAAGGGAAGTAATAAAGTAGGGAAACCCCTAACTAGGAAAAATGTAATTAGCAGTTTCCATAAATTAAGGCATAAACCTGTAAGTGTTAGGAATTAGGCAAACTAGGTTTATTTATTAGGAGTCAGAGTCATCAACCATGTGTTTTCTTTGTCATATGGTATGAAAATTTAAAGAGTAGAATTAAAATATTTTTTGATTTTTTTTATTTATTCCTCACATTAAGGGAATATGAAGTGGTAAAATCTGTAGTACATATTTTGCTTCATTGTCTGATGACATTAATAACCTTAAAAGTAATGTTTGAACACATTTCTATATTTGCTTCATCATCAGGAAATGTAGGTACACATATATGTACACTATGATCACCCTGTTTACTGAAATGGTTATATTTAACTTTTTATTATTGTTAATTTTAATTAGAGTTTATTTTAGAAATCTTAAATTCTGTTCATTATAGATAGCTGTGTATGTACATATACATATATTACAGATACACAAACTAATATTTGTTAATAAAATATGTATTAATTTATATATATATTACTTGTTTCTATAATTAATAAAACCAAAGAAGGTACCTTAATTGATATAAAAATGTCATTCTCAATTAGTTATTTTAAACCATTTGCAAATTTAATGGAAATCATCTTTTAAATCTATTTCCAACACAGAAATAGGATGGAACAATACTTTCCAGAACTTATCTTGTTTTCATCTTTTAACTGTAAAATTGAACAATGGTAGTTAAAATCGTGCTAGGTAATGCAAATCTGGTCATTTCAAGTAAAGAACTTTCTAGAAGGTTTAGTATAATATAAATACTGCCAAAATTTCAAGCAAGAAAGAACAAAATTTAGTCTGCTAATTGAATCCACATCACTAGAGTTTTTGACAAAATGGCACTGAGTAGAGGGAAGAAGTTCGCTTCTGATCTTTCAGATCATCCTTGTGCTGCCATGTCATCACCACTTTAAAACTTCTTTAACTGCTTTTGGTCTTCAGGCGGGTGTCCCGTATATTTGTTCAGTCAAAATGTTTTCTTTTTTTAATGATGTAAAACTATAAGCATGAC
This sequence comes from Epiperipatus broadwayi, assembly GCA_028023455.1. Lineage (NCBI taxonomy): Eukaryota > Metazoa > Onychophora > Udeonychophora > Euonychophora > Peripatidae > Epiperipatus > Epiperipatus broadwayi. The sequence continues at coordinate 310,802 of JAQFVV010006286.1, read as the reverse complement.
ATCAACAGAAATATGGACATTCTATACATCTTTTACATAGCTTTCTAAGGCTGTCTTTAAAAATAAAATCCGATGAAAATTGGATTTTTTATTAATTTTTTTCGTAACTGGCACATTTAATTTTTTTTTTTTTACCAATTTTCTACTTTCCATGAAGCGATAATGACAGAAAACTTTTATCGGCCTAAAAATACGCTTTTATTGGATTAAAGATACACTGATTCACAAACAAGGCCTTCCATGGAGTCTAAATGTAATTAAATAATATCGGACTCGTTAAGTATACAATTTTATTTTTTTAATTTTTTGAATATTTTTTTTAAATTATTTGGAAAAACAATTTAATTTTTATTAATTTGTGTTTGTAGTGATGTGTGTCTATATAAATTTATATTTATTTATGCTCATATGAATTCATATGTACAGCAATTTTGTGTTCTAATCCACTTATTTTATAAAGATAAACTTATTTTATAAAAATAATGATTATCAAAAGGTTTAATAATTTATTATGTTTATATGGTGTGTTTGTGTTTACAAGTAATGATTTACAAAACTAATAATCAAAGGCAAATAATCAAATTCTGATTCTTTCCTATGCCTTGATACACATACTGTGGAGTCACTAGTTTTGCTACATGTTTCATCATTTTTAAGTCTATAGCTAACAAATGTACTTTACGCAAATAAATTATATCTGTGTGATACAATAAATATAACAAGATAGCATCACTGGTTTGCATAAAGAATATAAACATTACTGATGTGCATAAAGAGTATAAACATCACTGATGTACACAAAAAATTATAAAATGAAGAGATGAAACTCATTTTATCAGTGATACAAACAGTAGCCTACAATTTCTAGCCTTAGATAGACAAGAAGCCAATTGCTTTGATGACAAATGCATATCTATCTTTTGGAAATGGTGTTTTGTATCTTTTATTAGGATGAATCTTTTTCTTATAGACACCTTTGACATTTGGTAACTTTTGGGGTACAAGATAAAAATGAAGAATTCTTATGCGAATACTTTTGGAGATTCTGAAGCTATGGATTATCTCAGGTAAGATATTATATATGGTTTGAAAGATAATTTTGTGAGAAATACAAAGAAATTATCACTGAAGATATAAGTTAAACTTAGTTAATGATGAATTAGAAATTATGAACAAACAATAAAGTAATAATTATTTTGGATGTCGAAATTTCTTTTTCCTTTTTTATAAATGATTATAACTATTTATCTTAGATTTATTGTTTTCCTTAGTTTTTCTAGTTTCTATCAATGTAAATTTCTTTGCTCTAACATTAAAACTGAAGTTATTGCGTCAGATTGGTTTTTAAGAAAATCCAATATGGCGCCTTGGGTCTAAGCAGTTAGCTGAAGTATAGATTAACATTTAATGGATGCCTACCATTATTTTATCTCAACTTTGTATTGTTGACCGTGTTTTCCATATTTATTCTTCATGATGTCAATCCAAAGGGCCACCAAGTTGTCAAAAGGTAATCCATTTATGCTGCCAAATGAACTTTTAATATTTCACTTCACTGTAATTTTATTTATAATCATAATGTAACCTATTCATCTAATAACTGAATATAATCTGTTATCATAATTGTATTAAGCTTAATGACTCACTGTCATATTTATAAATCTCTTCTGTAAAACAGCACAAATTTATGAATCTTTAATGTGTAATTATCTTGTAAATTTTCACACTTTAATTGTCTTATTTTCACATGGCAAACTTCACTTATTTTATTTTAAATTATGTATTTTATATTGAGTTTATGTTAATATGCTAATGATTCAATCTAACGAATATATATCATTTTAGCCACCATCCTGATATTATGGGATGCTTACATATTTAAATGTAAGATTTACTAAATGAAGGTTCGTTCAATTGAATATTATATGTGTTTAATGGTGGATTATCAAACCATCATATGGGATATTATAAAGCATATTATAAAGCACATTTTCTTACTCTGTCTACCACTATTGATTTAGATATATTTTATGTTCTTTAAATAAAATTCAATGATCATTTCATACTTAATAATTTGCTTATCATGCCATTGAGTGTTATAATTTGTTTTATAATCTATCATTTCAGCGTACTTGGGTTTGTTAAATAGAGGGAATATTTGCCACCCTTTTGTTCTAATATTCTAATTAGTCAAGGTCATATGCGTACCTTTCAGAATGGGTTAATATTTCATCATGGTGTTACATATGATATTAATTTATTTGGGGTTTTAGTTAATATATCAGTCATTAAAGACCTGAACCTTATTTTGTGTTGCTTACTCATGGTCACATTAAAAATCTCGTATCTTTCTTTGTCATAATTATTCTCTAGAGATCCCCGGATTTATTCTTCATATAACTTGTCCCAGACTGGGGTTTCGAAGCACCGACCCCAGGACAATGTTAAGTTGTTAAGGCTATGCATGAGATATTGGCAAATCCGGAGCATGGCATCCTTTTCAATGACTCCAAATATCACCGTCATAGGTGCAGGTGAACTCTCATACTTAAATGATGAAGCCTCTCAGTTCAAAAGCAGAAAATCCTTGCTGTCAGCACTGCAACTTACTATTTTTATGCCTCCTTATATATCTATAAGTCATAATGCAGTGATCTTTGTAAAACATTCTATTTGATTATTATTGGTATATTTTAGAAATGTCATAGTAGCACTTATTTAAGCTACCCACTCTCATTTGGAGAGGCTTAAATGTGCTTATGGATGATAGAGTTATTAAACCAACTGTTAAATCAACTATGCAAATAAATGCTGATTCATGTCAGATGATTAATATAACATTTATATTGTTAATTAAATAGTCCATATATAAGATACTTAATTACTATATTGTCATTGTAAGCCTTTATTTGAAGGTTATCTTATAAATAATGTACCTATAAATTAATGGTCATCATTTCTATTTGGTCTTTCATGGCATTAACAGCATTAATCTATTAAAATAATTTATGATACCCATTAGCATATTAAACCACATTTTCATAAAGTGCACTTCACTATCTCCTATATATTTAAATTATAATTTGCATATTCTCTTATGCCAGCGTAGCCATATTTGTAACGTATTATAAATAATGTCATTTATCAATATGTAAATTACTTATTGCTTGAAATCTGTGCTATGTTAATTAATACTATCCTATTCAAATAAACTTATTATTTATACTCATTAAATTGTAATATGTATAGTTACTTCTGCATTCGTATCTCATTCACTGAATCTCACTCATTCATTAGTTTAGTAATATTAAAATTCATAACTGATTACTGTTTAATATTTTGTTTGGGGTTGCTCATCATGGATGGATGCTGTTATAATTTTCTTATCATGCTAACCCTTCACACTTCATTTACAATTTTTACATATTCTTATACTTAGAGTCTGTCTACATTAGGGTTTGATAGGCTATGTTTTAAATAATATCTCTGTAGATCTCATTTTTCTGTTGTCTCTGGGACTGGAGTGAATGAAATTTCATCTAATATCATCAGGAATATTGTTCATAAGGTTATTGCTTTAGAGAAAGGCAAACAGGGCAGAATTCATGATTGCTCCTGACCTGTGTATCTTGGGGCATGAGTGGATTTAGGGTACTTTTGCTCAGATCTTAGATCTTAAAACAGGCAAAACTCTCCATATAATAGTGATCATGTGATGTTTACTGATCCTAGATCTTGTTAGGTGAACATACAAATCTGACCAATACAATAGGGTGTGACTGGTTTAAAGAGTTAGGAATTACTATTAAGGTGAATTATATAGATAGTATAAAATCAAGTATGATAAACAGTGAAGCAGAAAAATGAAGGATAATTAGGGATACCAAATATTAACTAAATGGATAAAAGAAGGTTGGTGAAAACAAAATTGAGTTTCTAGATCAAGAGTTTTAGGTGAACAGCGAAAAGATGTCAGTATGTAAGGGATGTATAATAATGAGAGATAAACAGTAATACCACTGGTAGGCTGTGGTTGCACATTAGAATTGTTGCATAATAGTCATCCAGCGGTGGTGAGAGCAGAAGCGTTGGCTTGTAGCTATGTCTGGTGGCCAAAAATACATGTGGATATTGAGAAATACATTCAAATGTGCACATGTCAGACCGAAGGCACTCCCTGCAATGAATTATACAACATGGCCTAAGACAAGCAGACCGTGGGAGAGACTGCACATTAACCACACAGGACCAATCATAGGAAAAGTTTTTAATAATAGTAGATGTATTTTTAAAGTGGACAGACTGTCATGAAGTAAAAAAATACAAGTGCAGAGGAAAATTTTTGATAGTTTTCTCAATACAGGGATTACTGGAAATCAATGTCTAATAATGTGACTGGTTTCACGAGTCAGATCATGCAAAAATATTTTAAAGAGAATGGAATTCAATACTCTTCTGTACCATCCTGAATCAAATGTCATGGCCGAAAAAACAGTGCAACAAATTAAAAAGTTTTTAAAAAACATAAATTATATACATTTACAAAATACTCTGCAGGAATTAATGCTTTGACAACATTCAATGCCTTGTATGGTAACTGGAGTTACTCCTGCAGAACAGCTACTAGGAAGGAGATTAAGAATGAAATTGTTAATCCATCCAAAGGAAAAGATTCAAAGTAATTATGATAAATTGAAGTTCAAAATTGGAGCAGCAGTATGGATTTGTGATGTGTTGAGCAAAACTTAGCTTAAAAGGACTTAAAAAAAGATTTTGTCGAATCACATAGCAATGATTAGGAGTGAAAATGATGTAACATATAGATGCCATGAAAACCATGTCAGAGAGTGGGAGATAACAGACATTCGATTTTGGAAGGATAAATTTGGGAACTGAAAACATACATCCCAAAGCAGAAATTCATCAAAACCAAAATGATAATGACATTATAGAAGAAGTAAAGAAGAACACTTTTAGAGCAGGTAGAATCAGAAAGGGTATTGTTAGGAAAAAAAATCACAACCTATTTGGGAAAAGCAAAAACTGAATAGATTTCAAGATTATGTATAATAAAATAAATGTGGTATTTTCTGTAATGGGAAGGTGTTATAATTTGTCAAAAATATTGCTTAAGTGAATAATTCATATAAGTTATAAAGCTAGGATTTGTGACTCCAGAAAAAAATGAGCAATGAAAAAAGATTGCTGAAAGATGAAATAAAATGTGAACAATAATGCAGTATTGGTTTGATGGATTTAAGTATAGAAAAATGATAATATTGTTTAATTAGAGCAGAAAGCTATTTTGAAACTAAACAAAAGAGGAAGGGTCAGTATAATCAATATTTGAAAGACTAATTGCTAGTGAAAGGAATGTGAACGGATGCAATTAAAAGCTTGACAATAATTTGGGAAAATATGCATTGCTGGGGGGGGGGGGGTAGCATAATGTAAAAAGCTATTAACTTTTATAATAATACGAGATATTAAACAGCGAAATGTATAGTGTGCTGAAAAGAACGAGCATGTTTTTTCTCTTAGGTGGATGGTGCTGCCTTTGACTCTGTAAGTTTTAATGACTATGAGGCGAGTCATCCCAGGGACCATCCTTTGGCAAGTGTAAATAGCCAGATAGGGAATTAACCACACACTGTCTTATTTTTATCCATGTATGCCTGATAAGGCTTCATGAAGACTACAGAGACAAACTGAGTATAAACAATTTTTAATTATTTACTTGGGTCTAAAAATATTAAGACTGGTTAGTTTTTTAACTGTAAGTATTCGCATTTATGGAAAATAGTTTTCCAATTCAAAGACTTGTTTAATCACATTAGTAATTGTGGAACTTTAGTAAGGGATATGAGCGTGAATAATTGCCAGTTAGTCAATTGTTGGTAGTCATAATTGCAGAAGTCGCAACCTAGTCTGCCAAAGTATAATTTGCACAGTTTACAAGAGCCTGCAAACATCAAAATGTATATAATGTGTTATGTATGCTAATGCAAATAAATATATTGTCATTTTTATTTTGATGATTTTTTTTAAAACTTAGTCTGATTTTTATTTTGTTGGTATTCAGCTTCGTTATTGAATACACAACCTATACAATAAGAAATATCAATTACTTGCTAATAATTACATTCATATTTAATATTTTTCTGTTTATGAATACTTGTTCCATCGTCACTGCAAAACTATAATAATGTCTAATTGATGTTACTTGTGATAAAAAAAGTTCCTGTCTATAATCTTGTACCAGTAATCCTCACTGAACTTTACTTGTTGCCACTCTATTATTATGAATCTTATTATTCAATTTTATTCTACATGAATTTGGAATAATTATAAATTTAATACATTTTTTAAAAAACTAAATGTTCATTAGCCACCAATAACCTTTCTACATAATTTATTAGCTTTACGTTTTCTAATCCCATTCCATGATAAATATCATAAACAAACACTTCTGTTTTATACATGAAATAATAAAACACTGTTGTTCTTGACAGAGAATACCATTAATTTATATAAAATAAATGCTTGACCCGAGTCCCTTATTAAAGCAATAAATTTGTATAGAAAAATAATCGATAAACATTGAAATGGCTATTATGTAGACCAGGGTGAACTACTAGGAAAACTAGTCTATTTAAGATTCTGCATGAGGAGTATTTTTGATTACATATGATTCTTTAATTTTACGCTTTTTATCCTGTCTCATTCATTAATATCTCGACATTATGGACAATTTTTATATGTAGTCTTAATAGCATTTTTTGAGTCAGTTGTTGTGTTTAATCTGGATTACACATAAATACAAATGAATATACATACATTTATATGTTTATTAGTAAAATATACATAGATACAAACATACACTTGATTTGCAAATGTAATGATAGCTATACACCTGATGCCAAACTGTTGAAGAAAGGATAGTACATGGTCATAAATTTTCTCATTTCCAACTGTACATGATAGTCTGCCTCGTCAGTAGATACAGTAATTCTGGTTGTATTTACAGCTTGCCTCAAGTCAGTTTTTGGCTTTGGAAGTTCCAGTCCTGAATATAGACTTGCTTCACTTTGTTAACCATTAGCTTTAATGACTATTGTCTAGAGAATGTATAATACTGTTCTTTAGGCAGAAAAAGCTGTCTTCAATCATTATAGCACAAACAAAATTTTAGAATAATGTAATTTTTAATTTTAAAAAATCTGCATTTTCATTTACATATATATTTATCGTATGTATTCCTTCATTTGCATTCATTCAAGTAAAATTTACTTTCCCATAAATATTTTACAAAATAAAATGTCTAGATGATATTCTTTTTCCAATATGTTTTTAGTTTTATAGAAATATAATGTGGCATCATTATTAGCAAAATTTTTTTCACTTGTTTTGATATTTTTAAGTTTGTACTGATTTTGAAATCCTACTTATAATTGAATGACTTAGAGTTACCCATTTCAACTTAGCTAACCTTTTTATACAAACTTTACATTTTAAAATGTTTATAGAAATATTTTATCAGTTTTTTTTTCTTTCACAATTAAATAAATAACTTTCATTTTATTGCTTAAAATACTTTAATGATTTCTTTTAAATGTTACAGCATTTCTACTTTTATGCTCAGAAATCGTTGGGTGGAAAATGAAAATAAAAACTGTGTTTCTTCATTGTAATTAATAAATAAGATTTAAAGAGGTAAGATTTAGTGAGGACACTCCAAAATAAAAATTTCTACTGGTATAGCAATTTACAAATTTTAATATTTTTATTTGTTTATTTATACTTTTTTGGAATCGCATATAACTGAAGTTGCTACATTAATAAAGACACCTCCCAGCTTCACTGAAAATATAAAATGAATTGTGCATAATCAAAATATTAAAATTAAATTTTTAACATTATACTAGTGTGCTTCAATCTAAATTCTATAGAACCTTTTTTTATAACTATTTATTTATTCAGTTGCCTTTTATTTTATTTTACTTATCATCAAGTTAAATTTTAACTCATTTTGTCTACATAAATGTATATAGTGATAATAATTACGTTTTAATTTAAGCCTTGTATTTTAAACATAGCAAATATATTGTTAATTTAAAATGTTAAAAAATGAAAGTAATCATTTTATTCTAAACTTTATTGAACCTGCAAATGATTATCATTATTTAAAACTTGACACATTTATAGAGTTATCAAGAAGAAATTCCAGAAATACAAAACAGTAACAATAAACTCATTTTTTTTATCAAAAAAGAAAAAAACAAAGAAATAAAAAATTGTTAAGATTACACAATATGGAAAAAACTCAGTTAATTGTGAAGTAAAAACTGTTTTTCAACAAATTATAAAAATGTAAAATATTTTCAGGAATTCTCACTTACTTTCAAAACAAAACATAAACAGCATTACAGGGTTTTTGTGACCAAGGTGATTTTTTTTCTCTCAAATCTTGGTGAAGGCAATAACAATTTTAGCTTTATATTTTAATAACATTTGAAAAACTTTATTCATTTTATCATTTGTGAATTTGAGACTACTTTGAGAAATATTTTATTTCATAGCTAAGCATATAAAAGCGATTTACCCGCTAAAGATAAAAGAACTGATTTCTTAAATTTTTGTTATTTATAATTTCTTTCAATATATATTTGTTTCATTTAAAAATTACTCGGTAAAATGTTAAAAATAAATTAATTCACTTACAAAATTGAACAGTTTTTGATTAAAAAAGTTAATTTTTCAATTAAAACTATGTCCTAATACTTTTTTAAATTTTTTATATTATTTAGATATTCTTATATTAACAAAAATTTGTTTTTTTTAAAAAGTATGTATTGTTTTTGCAACCATCTGATTTCAGCTTATGAGATAGTTGCTTCACTTATTGGATCAGTTCAAATTCTTTTTTATCTTCTCCAGTGATTATAGCATGCTTTGAATGATTTTTTTTTGCTAAACTAATAATGCTAAAAAATTATTTAAGGAGTTCTATGTACCAAATTGCATTATCATTACTATTACGGATTGAAAATAAAATAATTAAATTTTTTGAAGTAGCAAATATTATAAGTGTATTTGTTGATGATAAATATAAAAGTTTAATTGTGTCTGTAACTTGTCTTTCTATTAAGATTTTAACTGTCCATTTATTATCTTTCTTTTTATCAATGTGTTTAGCCCAGATCCATTTTAATTTCTTAAATCTTCTGATGATGTCAGTAGTACTTGTTTGCTCTCCTATCTATGTATTTCATTTTTAATCATTTTTTGTTACTTCTAACAGATATCTTTTCAGACTTTGTTGAATGATCTGAAGTCTTGGTATTCTTTTTTTGTAAAATGCCCAGGTCTCACATTTATAAGAAAGAATTGGTAACATATTTATTAAAAATCTTTTTTTTCATACGCTTAAACATATTTTTATTTAATAATAAATTAGTTTTCTACTAAAAGCACTTCAAGTTTAATTTTTCTCCCTAATATTTTCATTTGTATTAATAATTTGACTAAGACATTTGATATTGTTAACATCTTCTAATTCAACATTATCATATTTTCTTTTCTTCTTTAGATAAAATTCATTGAACGATAATTTTAATCATTCCAGTATTTGTTTTTAGATAACTCTAGCAATGCTTCCTACAATTCTAAAATGTGATTTTCAAAAACAATTACATCATCTTCCAAATATAGATGGCTTAAATAATGTGTATTTATTTTTAATCTCCTAGCTTCCCATTTTAATCCACAAAATACTTGTTTTAAATTGGCCTTAAATTTTTTTTTGGAGATATGGAGTCACTCTATCACACACACATCTCAATATTCTTCTTCAAAGACTTTGAATATGCTATCATCAGATTTTCAATGATATGGATGGCTTCAAAAATGGAGAGTGGAGAAGATTGAAGCCTGTCCATTAAGTTTGAAGTTTTGCTATCTTAATGTAAAATGAGCACTCACAATATATATATATGGGTGGGAGATGATTTGACCCAATTAATGAGCGCTGGTCAGCAGGAACTACATATTTTGGAGATTAATTAGTTTTTTCACATGTATGTGGTCATGTGTATCAGTTGTATAAATGGAGTGGATGACTAAAGAGCTTGATAGTCTGAGTTCAAATCCTTTCTAATTAATACAACTTTGTAATTTAATCATGACTGTTGAATTTTGTAAAAATATTCTTCACAATAAGACAATATCCTGGGTCTATATCTTTATTATCCAATGTTTTAATCATTAAAGGCATTATGAGAGAGATATAAATAAATTGATTATAATATCAAGATAATATAACTTCCATGAATGGAGTTTTTTTAGTATTAAACTTTGAGAATAGATATCTACAATAGTATGAAGTTATGTTAAATAAAATATAGTGTTTGGGAGCGCCAATTATAATGGTGGGTCAAATTTGCTCTTTACCCTATCTGCCATACAGGGTGCCACCAGGCCATTTGAACCTGGAAAATTTATAATGTAGGCAGATACTTCTTATTAAATTCTACTTTCATTTTATTGACCATTATGCCCTAGTTACTAAGCTCAAGGAGTAACTGAGATTTATAATACGACTTTTACAGATATATTTTTAATAAAGAACAAAAAATAATCATAATCACACACACATTTATTTACGCACATATATAAATTTGAGGAATAAATTAATATTGCTTTAATTTATTATTATTTTAAACGTAAGTTTTGATATTTTAATAAATTTGCACAAATGGATATTTTATACAATTTAATATTTGATAAACATAAATATGCTGAATAGATTACGCATTTACATACTCAATTCTTTTTTTAACTGCAGGCTACAGGTTCATGTCTAAATCAACACCAGATTATTGATATACCGATGTGATCAATGGAATGAGGATGTTAGCATATGAAAAACCATGCTGACAGGAATGTGCATCTGCAGCATGACATCATTTAAAAAAGAATGACCTGTCTGGTGAGGTAATCATTTGGAAAATATATATGAGATGCTCTATAATGGGGGATTGCGGTCTTGGTCATCTTACTATCACTACCCAGAGCGTAAGGAGATCAGTGGTGCAGGGAATACATCTGCATCCATTGACAACATGATGGCTACCCTTTTGGGCCATGCATTCAATTGGGTATAGTGCCCTCATGCTAACATGGTACAGGAAATGAGAATCCAATGCACATCACATTGACATAAAACACCCGTACATCCATCCACCAGCTCAGATTCAACTACGAGTCAAATAGTTTGAAATTAATCTACTTAAAGTAACATAATCCTACAAATCTATGCAGCCATTTACGTCTAACTTTAAATTTAATAATTTAGTTAATAAACAAAAAAATAAATAAAAAGAAAAAAAATGGAAATGATTAAAGCAACCGTTATCCATAAAAAATATATTAATAACATTTAGAGTTCTTTTGCTGTCAGATAAGAGTTCATACTTTATGTGTTAGATTTGAAATCTATCTTTATGAATCCCGCAGATTTCTGAAAGTCCATCCTAGTGATCATATTTTATAGATTGTCTTTGGAAACAAAGCTGCTACTTGCCATTCATTCTGTCTGGAACTGTCATCAGGAGGCCACCTCAGCCGGCGCAAATATCAGAAAAGTAAATCTCATGTTAGACTCCTACATCATGAAGCCTGCACTATGGCTGTCATAGGTAGATTAATAATCAGATTCCTTACTAAATTCCATTATTTTGTCTTTTATAATTTCTGGCCTACCTTAACACAAATTCTATGGATTCAATGACATCACTGATCTTATTACTCCTGAAGTTTTCTTTTCTGGCCTGTGCGCTTGTTGCTGCTTGTATTGGTCAATCTGCTTCAGAGCGGAAAACACAATCTTTTAATTTTTATCTCTTATCTGACCTTACAATAATTTAAGTGCCCCCAGGGCTAGTTTAATTTACATTCGATTATATTTTAATCATTTTCATTCACTAAGATTTAAACATGATTTTTAAATAGAAATTAATCAACATTTTTCTATTTCATTACTTTACTTTTTAACAAAAATACTAATCTTTACATTTTTAATTTTCTTTTAAATAATTTTTTTCATAATTTTCTGCCTGGGCGATAATATATATGTTAAAACATCCATTTTAATTTTCCGTTTTTAATAAATCAATTTTGTTTTTAATTTTAAAATAATATAATGGTATACCGTTACATATCACTGAACTTCCTCAAAAAACAAAAATAATAATAATAAAAAAATTTATTTGGTGTTAGTAAGCGAAGCCTACATTGCACCAATTTTCCCTCTGTACTGGATCATCCAAATCCTGTTGAGATAAGCATGCGCACATGCTGAACATGAAAAAAAAAATGGTGACATGCCAGGATAAAGAGCAATTTTAAATTCTTTTACGATCGCACGCATATAGTCATAAGGATGGTTATTAAAGTATTGACTCTTACATATCTATAAAAGATTTACTTTAAATACAATCCCTTGAGTCACTCCTAGAAAGAGAAAAAAAAAATTCCTCTCCTGAAAGGATATGCAAGGTCAATAATTATGTGAAATAGAGAAAAAAAAAATTAATAAAAATAAATAGCACTTTGAAATTTTGATGGTGAGGTAAGCTGTGTCTTTACAAAACACATGCACTCATTTAAAGATAGTATTAGAAAAACCAGTCACCTTTTCAATAGGACATTCTGTATATTATTAAGTATTTAACGAATTCCTATTTTATAATAGGAAAAAAAGTTGGTTACTTCTAATAATATTAATTAAATAAAATTTATTGTTGTACATACTTTAGAGATAAATAATCACTACTTTTTGTTGTGTTTATGAAAATCATTAAATTTGACATTTGGCAGTATTTTACAATATTCACATCAAAAAATCTAGTGTTAATGAAGGAAAAATTATCCTCAAGTTAGTTATTTTTTATTAAATTCCTTTCCAGTAGTACTTGATTTTGCAAACTAGATATGCATCAATGATTTCAAATACCTTTTGTAATGCTAAATATAGTTTTATAAAAAGAGATTCATTTTTCATTTACTACATAATTTGTATTACATTTGATCAATATATATATAAATACAGTGCGAGAGGTTTGCAGTCTCTCAGTTTAATTTCAAATACTGTTTGTGCTTTATAAATTAAATATTATCTACTACATATGCATCTAGATGTACACTTCCAACTGTACAAGTCATTATCAGAAGTACAAAATTTTTAAAGGCATTGCATTATTAAAATATGTATAGATGAATTGAAAATGTATATTAGAGACTATATAGTTATGCTCTTAGATTTACAATTTAAAATAACTCGCCTTTATTTTCAATAAACAATATTTCTAAAAACTAAGCCTCAGAGATAAATACATTTTGCACGTGTGTTTGGACAAATAATCACATGTGCACATTTTTTTCTTACAATAAACATTCTGAAATTTTTTTTAATATAATTTGTCTTGATTATTTTTGGTAACATTTATAATAAAAATTTGCTAGTTTAGATATCTACTTATTAAAGTTAGGAAATGGATTTTAATTTTGAATTCATTACCATAAACTGCAATAAAATAGTGATATCACTAAAATGCATTAACCGATTATTTTATAAAAATTTTAGGTATATAAATTTATGTTTCTACACTTTCTAAAAATTATCATAATTTTACTTATCATTATATCTTTACATTACTATTAATCCAGTCTGGCTGTCACAAATTTCGCAATAACCAACCTCTCCAATGAGTCCATCAAGATTTTATTGAATAACAGGCCTAAAATTTTTTGACAGCAGTTTTTTGCAAATGCCTATTTAAGCATGTCTATGCAAAAATGATTTTCACTATGAGGCAATTAAATTAAAACCTTCAGGTTGAAGAATAAATAAACTTCATTTAATTGAATTGAAAAAGCCATTTTGCTCTTGTATGCAAACTTAAAGAGACATATAACAATCAAGACATTCTATTTACTTATAGTAAGCTGTCATTATATTAAAATACTATCAAAATGCTAGTGACTGAACTGAATAACGAATCGTTACTATAATAGTGAAAAGTATATTTTTGAAACAGTATTTTTCCTTATCTGAGGGTAAAAATATTACACCTCTCAAGATAGTAAAACAGCCATGTTTACAACCTCCTGATTAGTAAAATATCCATTTTCATGACTTTTCCAATCACTTTTAACAATTGCTTTATAATCCACACAATCGACAACTAAAAGATTTTTCTGTTGGATTTTTTTAAGTTATTATAAAAATGTGTTTTTATACTAACCGGACTTAAAGGATTTAATGTTTACATGTACACTTATGAATTTTAAAACTATCATCACTAGAAGTTTCAAATCCACATGAATTGCACTGAAAAGATAGTTCGAATGTGTGGGTTTTTTCATGTTTTTAAATGACCTGTCAAAATTCTTGAAATTACATAAATGGCATACAAATATTTTTCCTCCTATATGTTTGCTTTCATGCCTTATGAAATAAAGTGCATTGAAAAACTTCTCTTATATGCACTCTTTCCTGATATCTCATAACATTTATTAGAAATCTTGAATTTCCACAAACTGATCATATACCTTTTTCCATGATTCATTAAAGAACTTTTATTTATAGTCTTGACTTTATAAAAACTATATTGAAAAGTAGTGTCTTCTGTATGCCATATTTTAATTTGCTTTTGCCAGCAGACTTATATACATACAAAGTGTATGGTTTTTTATCATGTGTTTTCAACCCATCTTAAACTACTCTTGTCAGCAGTTCTATATTCACAGGAAGTGTATTGAAAAGGCTTTTCTCCCTTATCTGTTCTTTTATGCTGTCTCAAATTTGCCTTATTTTTCTCCTTTATATCTATTTCCATGCATTCTTAACCTTATTTGTGCAGTCCCCATCTTCATACAAATTACTTACACTTTAAAGGTTTATCTACTGTGTGGGTTCTTTCATGCAATCTTAAATTTGTCTTGTGCAGTCAGTCACAGACTCTGGAATGTTTTTTCTCCTGTATGTACTCATCCATGCTAAACTTAATGATTGCTTGCACACTCTCCAATCACAGAAATTACACTGTATAAGGTTTAATACAGTTTGTGTTCTTTCATGCAGAATTAAAAATCCTTTTCAGTCAGTCACACAAATTATACTTAAAGAATTTTTCTCCTGTATTTTCATGAATTGTTAAACTACAGACTTATTAAGGTTTTTGTACTTTGTGTTCTTCCATACCCGATTTAAACTCCTTCTAAACAGTGCTATATTCACGTAAATTACATCGAAAAGATTTTTTTTCATGCACTCTTAAATTTTCCATTTGTGCAAGTTCTACGTTCTCACAAATTACACTGGAAAGGTTTTTCTTCTGTATTTGCTTTTGTGCAGAAATAATTTCTTTTGCATAGTACTATTGTCACACAAATTACACTAAAAAGATTGATTTTTCTCCTTGTGTTATGCCAAAATGGAAAAAACGTGGTCCATCCCATAGTCACACAAATTATACTGAAAAGATTTTTCTCTTGTATGGGTTCTTTCATGCAGAATTAAATTTCTCTTCTGACCAATCCTAGTCACAAAATACACAGGTTTTCCTTCATGCAGAATAAAACTCTTATGAGCAATACTATAATCATACAAATCACAAGTTTTCCTACTATATGTTTTTTCATAGTATGTTAAACAAATTTCACTTAAAATACTTTTTTTCCTGTATGAGTTCCTTCATGCATTGTTAAATTACTTTTAGCTGCAGTCTTATATTCACACAAACTACATTTGAAAGGTTTTTCTCCTGTATGTGTTCTATCATGCAGAATTAAACTGCCCTTCTGAGCAGTCATGTAGTCACACAAATTACATTGGAAAGGTTTTTCTCCTGTATGTGTTCTCTCATGCAAAATTAAACTTCCCTTCTGATGGAGTGCTATAGTCACATAAATTACATTGAAATGGGTTTTCTCCTGTATGTGTTCTTTCATGCACAATTAAATCACTTTTAACTGCAGTTCTATAGTCACATAAACTGCACTTGAAAGGGTTTCTTCTCCTGTATGTGTTCTTTTATGCAGAATTAAACTCCCCTTCTGAGCAGTCCTATAGTCACATAAATCACATTGGAAACGTTTTTCTCCTGTATGTGTTCTGTCATGCAGCATTAAATTACCTTTCTGAGTAGTCCTATAATCACATAAACTACAATGAAAAGGTTTTTCTCCTGTATGTATTCTTTCATGAAGTATTAAATTCCTTTTATGAGCAGTTCTATAGTCACATAAACTACATTGAAAGGGTTTCTCCCCTGTATGTATTCTTTCATGAATACGTAATTTACCTTTATGACTACTTCTATAGTCACACAAATGGCATTGTAAAAGTTTTTCTCCTGTATGCATTCTTTTATGCACAGCTAGATTATTTTTATTTGCAGTCTTATAGTCACACAAACTACATTGGAAAGGTTTTTCTCCTGTATGTGTTCTAACATGCAGAATCAAACTGCCCTTCTGAGCAGTCTTATAATCACATAAACTACATTGAAAAGGTTTCTCTCCTGTATGTGTTCTTTGATGTACAATTAAATGGCCATTTTGTGTAGTCCTATACTCGCATACATTACATTGAAAATTTTTTTCTCCTGTATGTACTCTTTTATGCAAAACAAGACTCCAGTTATGAGCAGTCCTATAGTCACAAAAATTACAGTGTAAAAGTTTTTCTCCTGTATGCATCTCATATACTGTTTAAATTTTGTTTACCTGCAGTCTAATATTCACACAAATTACTTTAAAAGATTTTTCCTTTGTATGTGTTCTTTCATGTGTTGTTAAACTACTTTTAATTGCAGTCAATATTTACACAAACTAAATTTAAAAGTTTTTTCCTGTATGTGTTCTTTCATATTTTCTCATAAACATTGAATAATTTCTTATACTATAATAGGTTTTTTCACAATTTTAGTTTTACCAAAAGCCATAGGAATATAATTATTTATCTTTCCTTTATGTTTTTTTCCTCTATATGTCTTGAAAAGATTTCTCATTCTTGTAAAGATATGACCCTCATGTTTTTCCAGTTCTTTGAATCACAAAAATTAACACAAACAGATTTAAAATTTGTCTTATACTATATATTTATAAAGAGTTTTTTGGGTGTGTGTAATATCCCAAATAGTGATAAAATAAATAAACAAACATTTTAAGGCTTAAATGACATTAAATATTTCATTGAAACAAACGTTTTAATGAGAAAAGTTATTTTGAATTAAAACATACATGTTTATCAATTTTTATGAAAGTACATTTAGATATCCATAAAATATATTCTCATTTTAAATATTTGTTTAAATGTTATAATCACTTGTATTTACCTGAATACAAAATAATAATAAACAGACATGAATTGTTACTGTTTTTTAAAATTTCTTTAATTCAAAACTGCTTGAGTTTCTTTTAGTAGTTCTTAATTTCATAATTTTTTATTATAAAAAATTAATTTGGGGTTTTTTTAAAAAAATTTTTTTTTAAAAAAAACTTTTTTTTTTTTGAGAATTACCCCCCTTTTTTTAATATGAAGACCTTATTTTTTTAATTATTTCTTTTTTTTTTTCTTTTCATCAAATACCATTCTTCTCTTTTTCCATGTCTTAGACCTAAACAAAACAGAAAAAAAATATTAATCACATTTTTTTAAATGCATAACATGTCATAAATGACAAAGAAAGATAGTTTGTTTACTAAGAAAGCAGTAAAAGTTTTCATTAGAACATTCTTAAAATAAACAACTCAACTTTTATCATATGACACAAGTAATATTTATATTGATTCAAAGATATCATGTTTCTAGTTACTAACACCAGAGAACATCTGAACACTTACATTTCTGTTATATACATGTCAAGAATTATTATTTCAAACCAAAATATTCTTGCTTTACATGAAATCCAACAAAAAATTGCAAACAACCACATTTTTAGACTTATGAACTATAAATACAAAAAATCAATCTAACATGAACTCTGCTTATATTCATAGTGACAAATCTGCATTTCTCAACTTGAGCTCCACATAAAGCTATCATTAATTCCATGGCCAAATTCAAAGGATATTTTTTTTTAGACAAATTACAAAAAAATGCAAATATCATTCCTGCTCTATTTTGTGACTATCTTTTTAAAAACACAGCTACAAAATTTCATAAAATAAGTATAAAGACATAAATATATAAAACACATAAAAGAATTTACATATATAGAAAACTAAATTCAAAAGTATAACTTATTATTGCCATTATTTTTCTAATCATCTCTTTGATATATGATAGTTATCATTCATTGGTTTTCATTAACAAAACTCAAAAATAGGGATGATAAACTTTATATATACACATAGAGAGACACCCAAATTCAAACTATTTTTACATAAGTGAAGAAAAGATTCTATGAATTACATATACAGTATGATAAATTATATAAATTTAATATGAACCATGATAAGCTTCAGTTTCATTATTAAAACAAATTCATTAAATAAGATATTCAATCTCCATATTTGTATAATTGATTTTAATTGAAGAACTATGAATTTGGCTAAAATATTTTTATTTGGTTCTTTTATAAAGAACAGTGACCTGCTTATTAATGACAAAAGTGTTAAAAAAGAATGATTAATATTTAAAATAATATGCTGTTCTACTTTAAATGTGTACAAAATTATAACATACACAGTGACCTAAGATTATATACTATTTTAATAGTATGACAAAAATCCTTTCATAGGTGACAATAACATATGTAAATACAATTAAATTACTACATATTGTATTTTAAAACAATGTTTGGTAAAAGATGAAATATCTTATAGACAATATAAAATTTACTATTGCTTCTGTAACATTATACATAAATTAAAAATGTTTTTTAATTTATTATTTTTGAAGGACTTTATATAGTGGAATTTTTTTGGCCAATCTGTAGTCATTATATGACTACAATTTAAAAAAAACTCTAAATTAATGAACATAAATTTCAAATAAAGACCTCACGAACTCATTGAATAATGAATTCTATGAACATACTGTCATCAACAAACCAAATAAGTAATGATAGCCATTAAAATAGAATTTTGGCAATTTTTGCACTTTTCTCAAAAAGACCTCATAACTTTTCCCTTTCCACTATAGCTTTTTCCATTTGAAAATGGATTTAAACATAATATTATCTTATCCACATTAATGTTTTTTAAATTTATTCTCAATTTTCTAACCTTAATAGTTCCTTTATTTAAAACCACCCAGTTTTATTTAAAACCACCCAGTTCAAAATAATATATTTAATATTTAACACTTTGTGTTTATATGCTCTACATTTTTCATCTTTGTGCTCAACTCATATATTAAAATACTTAGTCAATTGCCAAATAATGCACAGTTGGACCACAATCTTAGAAAAACAATACTATGTGAAATAGATATAACAAACAGAACTGTTACCCAAAATGAATAACATGAGATAATAATTCATAATGCATCAGAATTTCACATATTAACAAAGCAATAAAAAAATACCACAAGAGAATATAGAGCTAAGATTTATAAATCACATAAAAATATTCTTAAGAAATAAATTAATATGCTATAGCTGTGAAAATGTGGGGCACACAATGAGTGTATGCATATTGAAGGAATAAATGGACACTTAGCTCACATTTATAGAAAAAATGAAAATACAAAAAACAAGACAAGCCATGCCTGGATTTTGAATCAGGGGAGGTGGGGTTTTAAAAAATATAAAGACATGAAGCAACTCAAATAATGGCCAAACTACAACTAAGTGTAACCACTTGTGAAATTAAAGTCAATATGAAGGTTGACAACAGTGCTGGATTATTGATTCTATCTCTGAAAGAGTGGAATAAAATTAACATTAAATCCAAAAAAGAGTGAAAATGGGTAAAACAAGTGTAGTGTCACAAATGGAAATAAATACAGAATACAAATTTGTAGAAAAGCCTTTGTTTCAATGAAAGTAAATCAAAAAGTAAATGTCTTACAACTGATTATTGTACAGACATTAGACTACTGCTTAAACTGAAACTAGTTCTGTCCATTAAGTATCTGTTTTAAAGTAATTAAGGTCAAATTAGAAACAAAAGTTAGAACTAAGGTTCCTCAGCTGTTTAAACAAAAAATAACTGAATTAAAAATGCAACCAGTAGACATGGAATTAGCTAAATATGCACAACTTGTAGTATGCATACTAGGAAGTTGAAAGTTTGGAGAAACTATAGGCAATATGATAAAAAATAAAGTTAACACCTGTGGAAGACTCTTCACAAGTTACTACTGCGGTTGTAATTATAAGACCAGATGGGATTCATCTGTGCAAAGACTATTCAATTACTACAAATAAATATATAGAGATGTCTAAACCATGCAAAGTTTACACAAAGTGTTAGCATCTTTACAGAATGTCTCATTCTTCACAAAGATAGATTTAAAAACCATGTTCCACCAAATACTGGTTACAAAAAAATACAAATTGTAGCCATTATGTACCATTGTTGGTCCATTTAAATGTAGTAAATTACCCCATGTGATATGTGGCCCTAAACCTCTTTCAAGTGGAGATGGGCATGTTATTGCAAAACATAAATGGAGTTATTATCTATTTAGACAATACAGTAAATACTGCCCAGTTGAAAGATGGCTGGGAAAATAGGTTATGGGCATGTGCTTAATGCTAAATAAAGTGGGAGCTAGATAAAATGCTGTCAAGTGCATTTGGGCATATTTGAAAATAAAAATTTTAGGACACTTTGATAAATAAGAATTGAATGTATCCCCAATACTGAGAAAGTAATAGCCATAAAAGAAGCCATCACTCCAAAGTATGTAAAAAATTTACAAGCTTTTCTGGGACTGTTAAATTTCTAGGAAAGATTTTACAGGGTAAATTACAAGTATTAACACCATTGTAGAGTTTTGAAAAAAAAAAAGAAAAAATTAAAGCCAAGGATTTATTAATATCAGATTAACTCTTATTGCATTACCATAGTGATTTGGATGTGATGATTACTACAGATGTTTTGGATTTTGGTGTGCAGCTGTTATCTCACACATGTATGGTGAAGGCAAATGCCAAATCTTTATGCTACAGAATTTTTTTTAAAAAAAATATAGTCAATTAGATAAGAAAGCTTTGGCTCTAATATTTAGAATAAAGAAATTCCATCAACACATATATGGAAAGGTTTACAGTATGTACGAACCATAATCCTTTATTTGGGAATTTTTGGAAAGATAAAAAATGCTGAATATGCAAGCTAGAGACTTTTAAGGAGAATTAATATATTAGCAACCTATGACTAAATTAGTTTACAAACAAAAAAAATAATTTTGCATGTGGATACATGATATGATATCTGTAAAAGACAGAATTCAGCATGTTGGATGCAATAAATATCTAAATAGTTCTAAAGTCATTGAATGGAGAACAGAGACCCTTGGATATAAAAAGCTAAAAAATCAGATCCAAAATAAAAGGCCACAAATGTCGACAAAAGTTTTGTTGCTAGGGCAACTTGAAAGGTTCATTAGAATTCAGAGTTGGTCAATCTAAAATGGCTGTACTCTGATAATTAACCAAGTGCTCCTATAAGCAAAATGATGGAAAGAAGCATTAAAGTTGTTATATAAAGGACATTGAAATAGTACATATTAAAATGGTTACACATCCATGTGCATTGGCCTAAAATAAATGTCATAATTGAATAGGAAATAAAAACTTGCCATTATTGCAATCTAGAGCTGATCTACCCATGGTGAATTCATAAACCATGGATGGAGGCCAAGATACTGTGGAAACATATCCATATATATTATGCAGAACCTTTCAACAAACATCTAATATTAATAATAGTAAATTTATAAGCAGATAGCCAGGCATTAGATCTCATGAAAACTATGAGTACTAAATTAATTATAAAAGTCCTACAGTAAGTGTTTACCACTCATGAATACCGTGAGATCCTCATATCATTTAATGGGACAAATTTCAAATATGCACTTTTTGATAGACTATTTAATAGATAAAAACAAGGGTTATATTCTAACTCCAGCCTACCACCCAGCATCTAACAAACTTTCAGAAAAACCAATCCAAAATTTAAAATCTTCCTTGAAGGAAGTAAGATATAATTATGGAAGAAGCATTGATGGAAATCATGTTCTACCAGCATTTTCCCATAATGCAACAAATTGAAAAACACTACAGATTTTCAGTTTGATAGAAAAGTCATATTCATTTATCTAATCTTTTACTATACAAAAATCAAAAAAGGGACATTTAGGGAAAAAGCATACAATGCAAACTTCATAAAAATTCAGAGTCAGTGAAGCCATATGGGTTTGAGACAAATTTTTTAAAAAATAGATACTTAGCACCATTGTTGAAAAAGAATCTGTAGTCATATGAGTGGTTAAATGTGATGGTGGATTATGGGAGAAGATACATAAATCATTTCTGTGAGAAAGTCTCTGATATGTTCATGTAATAAATTTAAAATGCAACCAATATTAAATCAAAATTATTGATAAACAATAAATGCAAGAATTTTCTCTCTACTGAGAACAATGATGAATTGCCTGTTGAGAAAAATACAGGAAATAAAATTAAGGTGGATCAAAGATGATCAGTTATCTAGATCTGAAAAATCAATTAGATTTAAACACTGACTCAAGATTTCTACTCCTAAGAGTAAGAGAAATTGGAGAATGCCTGCCAAATATAGAGATTATATTTCAGAGTGATAGGAGATGCAATGATAATACAAGTATTTAAAATTGTATAAAGTTTTAATTAAACTATGTAAATTAAAAAAATAGTCATATATCACATGATCCAATTTTTTAAGCTTGTAAATAAAAATAATGAATGGTGCTAATTGCTCTAACAAGCCTTATTGATAAATGCCAGAAAAGAAAGCATTTCAAAATTTCTATCTAGAAACCATCTCTAATCCTTAAGATCACTGGTTTCATGCTTTGGCACTCCTCAGTAAGGTATTAGGATAGTTTCAGACACTACATCTAAAAATATCATCTTATAGCCAGCATTTATCTACAAGTAAATTTAAAATTTTCAGATACTTATGTCTTCAAACCTAGATATCTAACTTAAATAGTTATATGGGGCTGAGAGAACTTCAGCCAAACCATATATTAATAGTCTTAGCAATATAACATGGTTTAAAACCTAAAAGCAAAAACTATAAATAGTCAATAAAAGTTATATATCCCATAACCTAATTTTTTAAGCTTGTAAATAAAAATGAGCATTGCTAATTGCTCTAACAAGCTCTATTGATAAATGTCAGAAAAAAAAGCATTTCAAAATCTGATATTTATCAATAAACATACTAGAGCAATTATCATTGCTCACTATGTAAATTATATGATAATACTAGAATATTTGGATCCAGACAGATTATTTTAGAAAAAATGTACTATAAAAAGAACTTTAAAAATAAATTATGTAAATTAGCATAGCTAATAAAAGTAGCCAACGATTCTTAGCATGCAGCAGTCAGATAGTCGAGAGGGGGAAATGGCTGCCAAGAATTAAACAATGCACACTCAAAAGAGAAAAAAGATAATCCTGAATGAATGTGGTTTTAATAAATTGCTCAACGCTAAACTTCAGATAGAAAGAAATTGACATACTTTAATTAGAAAAGTAAACAAACCATTGGATGATTAATCAACTGTATAATTATTCAGCAGTGTATAAAATAAAATATTTCCACGTACTAAATATACTCTATTGAAATTCCGAAAAGTTAATTATTGATAGTAATTTTATTTTATTGTATTTATATATTGTTAAAATAATGCCTCAGGGAAGAGAAATACATGTGCTGATATATATTAGTTTTGAATTTATTTATTTTTACTTGACAGAGTTGTGATTAAATCCATCGGTGAACACAGCAGTAGGTGAGATTTTATATGCATGTATAAAAATCATCACTTACTCACCAGTGCATATGAATGCCACAAATCACAATAACATATTAAAATCAAAGACAAGCATAAGAAACAAGATGTGAGAAAATTGTCAGAAACTATTTAGGCAAAACGGTACCTTAAAAAGCAGCAAAATATTCTTACTTAGGCACTATTCATTTGTTATTAGCCAAAAATTATTATTAACTCAGTATTTTAAATACAAAATAGAATTATTTTATTTACATAAAACTGATTTTAAATAATTATTTTCCGGAAGCAATTTTAGATTACTTTTTTAAAATAATGTAAATTAAACATATTTTTTAGAGCAAAACCTTTAATTGAAATAACAAAAACATTTTATCTATTCCAAGTTGCAAAAATACACGCAAATATTTGTAGTTTTTTCATTTCTTATTTTTAAAGTAATTGTTTACATTTTCAATTTTATTTTACTGCCCAAACTAATTTCCATTCAAATGTATAAATGTTATTAAATACATTATTACATGATTACTAAGTCAGGTGTGATCGCTTGACAGCATTTGAATGAGACTTATTTGATATAAATAAGCTACAAACAGTTAGCTTCAAATAAATGTTAAATATATTTGAAACACCATGGTTGCGAAGTGTGGTATGCAGTGATATTTAATGCTGGAGAAGCAGTTTATAATCAAACTACAGAGATATACATTACAAATTGATATACATAGATATATATTTATAAACAGTTTATTTTACTATTACAGTTTATAAGTTATACTTATAAATACTTATTTATATAAGAAAATTATATTTCATATAGTTGAATAGTTATAACACAAAGTACAAAACAAAGTACTTATTAACTTGTTAAAAGTTACTCATTGCATAGAAGCCCTAAGACACAATTAGTAAAATATTGCTATCAGCAAAACACAACATTATTGAAACTTTAAGCTTACTATCTTCAATTTTATTGATCCTCATATAACAATGTATATGCTACACATATATATTTACACTGAGGAGTAAGTAGGAACTGCCACTTTTCTTCTTCATTTTTTCCACACAATTATATAATTATTCTTCTTTAACTCAGCTACTCCATAGTCTTCCATTGGTGGTCGAGAGGTCAGCGCGACTGCCTTGCACTTGCAGGCAGTTGCCCGGGTTGCGGGTTCGCGTCCCGGCCAATGCTATGACACTTAAAAAAAAAAACTTAGCTAGTCAATGCAAATTCTTCTTAAAAACTGTAATCTGGGCCATCTATCATGTCCACAGGGAGACAATCTTAACTGTGTAGGCAAAATAAATAATACACACACTACTTGAATATATATATCAGCAAGTTTATTTCTGTTGGCTGAGGCATTATTTAACAATATAACAAGTACAATAACATTTAATTACAGACAAGAAATTATCCTATTTACTTTTGGGAATTGCTAAATGTGTGAAAATATCTTATTTCACACATTGCCAATATTTATACATCTCATTACTCTCCAAATATATTGTTTATTCATCTAATTAATGTGTACATGAATTTCTTTCCATCTGAACTTTAACAGTAATTTACTAAAATTAATTTCATTAATAGTATCTTTTCTCCTTTCCAAGATAGGCATTGTTTTACTTTCGACAGTGATTGACTGCTCTTAACATCTGTGCACTAAAGTTCTTTTTATAAAATGTTTTGTCTAGACTCTAGAGTAATGATTCTGAAGAAAAAATAACAGTACTGTCAATACAATATACATGACTTAATTAAAACTTTATTTATACACAATTTTAAATATTTATAACGTGTGCTATTACTGTCTAGCTAACTAATGAAATCAAGTATATATCTTTCAAAAATAAACTTTTATTTGTACATCAGAGACAGGCGCTAAGAGGTATAAGATTACAAAAAGAAAGTAATAATCATGTTGTTTGTTAACTACAAATCTTGTGAGTGTCGTTGCGCAGTGAATACCTTTGTTCGCCCACCCATCGGGACAACAGAATATGATTCAAAACGTATATGTAATTTTCAAACATTCAGGTTTAAGTTATGTTGATTGGTAAATAATGATTCCTACGAGTCAAGATGTGCAGTGGCATCTTGTTCACCTGCCCATCTAGACTTATACAAATAAACTTATTACATTTTAGTTGATTACAATACTCAGATTATCCAACTTAAAGTATCTATTTCACCTTTTAATTATTTATAGATATGTTTGTTTTTGTTTCATGACTGTTGTAGTCTGCTGAGAGCAGACTTTGTACTGCTTTATTTACTTTAGGTTAATAGTCCTGAAGTATCAAATGGAGTCTCTTCATGGAGTTATCACTTTCCTTATTATGTATTCCATGTCTTTCCTCATTCTGGTCCACTGGAATTGTTCTTTTAATTTCTTTGATCTGGGCATCACAGCATATTCCAGTAAATTCCCAAACTATCAATCACACTTGATACTTCTATCAGTAAATTAAATGTGAAGTTTAAATTTATTATGACTCTGTCACCATACTTGGAACAAGGATAACATGCACTGACAAATCTGAATACCAAAGATTGTTGAGATCATCTCTGATTACATGGTTATCTGTAAGTATTGCACTGGATTTTACAATGTATTATTTTAAGGAAACTAAAATTACATTAGGTGGTCACTTGATACATATTATGAGCATGCTAATGATAAAATAACATTAAAAAATATATAATTCATATTTTTACTTTCCTTTTTTCAGTAGTAACCCAGCTAAAAATTTATAACTTAGATAAAGCATGGCCAAATATTAAGTTTTCTAATAGTTTCTTTTATTTTTATTGAGAGTAACTAAAAAGAATGAATAAATAACTTAAAAATTAGTGACTAATACTAAACAAAAATAATAAAAAAGTTAATGAATATCTAACAAAGAAGATAAAAACTACTAATAGTATAAAGAAGAAAATTGCATAAAAATTGGAAGTATATTAAGTATACAGATGAACATTATGAAAATAAGTCAGATATGATATCTAGGCATTAAAAGCAGGAGGTATTAGCAAGCAAGTTCAGAAGTGTACTTTTCAGCATATACAGAAATATCAAAGATCAAAACTGAAGGATGAAGGAAAAAGTTGTACACACACACACAAATGAATTTTTTATTAATCAAACCATCTAACCTGAATGCTAAAACAATATTCACTTGAATATTGAATTTGACACTTTTAATAACTTCTTTCTTTAAAAAAAAGTGGAAAACAATTATGTCAATAGAAGAGATATAATCATGCCAAGAGAGATTCCTGGAAAAGGACATATCTAATACAAATACTTTAAACGATTTTTGAGTACAGCTGAATCCAAAATTAAATGTGATAAAGTCATGTTTTTTTTGGGTGATGCCACATTGAAAATAAAATGATAATCCTTAAAAAAAAGATTGACTGTGTTATAGCAAATTATGAATTGCTTTAGCAACAGCAATGAAATGAACATTTGTATCAATGATAAAGACAAAAAAAATAGAGCCTTAATTTACAGCAATAATTACAGAAAAAGTATTGTGTAATCTAACTACTTTAATGTGAAGAGAAAAGTTAAAAAAACTAAAATATTCATTTAGTAATTTTGATGAGTAAACTATATATTAAAACTTATCTTATAAAAAACTAAATTAAAAAATCATGGAAATATCCAAAATAATTCTGTAGTCCAAATTTCTGGATGAGTTTCATAAATGAGAAACAAAAATCCATGTGAACTTAATTTTTTGAAAGGCTCCAAAAATAAAAACAATTACCATTGATAGCTCAGTTATTTTGAAAATCACACTGGTTTATCAGCTAATTAGCTTTTTCTATAACTGCGAAAAAGAGTTGCTAACAAAAATTATTATTAAAAGGAAGCAACTTGATGTTCTTTTTTGCGAAAAGTATGTATATATGAGAATTCTTGAAAAAATTGAAGAAAAAATCTATTTCATAAGAAAGCTTAAAAATATGACTAAGCACTTGCATAAGTTAGAGTCATATGTTTAGAAGCAATATCTAGAATCTTGACTAGCTAAAAGATATTTTAGGCACACAAAAAAAATCTAGATATTTTTCAATCAACAGATTCTCATAATCTCTCATCCATCAAGCATATACAATAACATATCAGATAATGTCTAAAAGTATAACTTTCAATATTCCATAATGCTGTTTTAAATCAGATTGGCCAAACATACAACATTCTTCGAAATTCATGAAGTCATTTTCATAATGAATATGATAATTACAATTTGTCACTTCATTGACATATATTCTCTTTGAAATTAAATAATATGTTTTTGTTGTTCAGTTTGCTAGTTTTATTTATTTGCATTATTTCTTCTCAGTGATCAATTTCTATATAGACCAATTTATTTTACTTTTATAGTCAATATAAAAATAGATCCAAAACATTTAGGTACATTATAAATATAGTAGAAAGATTTTTCTTTTTTTGATTAGCTAACTTTATTACAAAGATCAATATTAAACTGTTCCTTTCTAAATCATCCAATATGAAAAGCAATCTTATAGTCATTAGATTAAGGATAGCAGATGAAAATTCGATAGTGATATTAAATTACTAATCATGCTGTGATTAGTTTATTTTTACATTAAATATTGACTTTTCTCATCCAGTATTGTAATTCTACTTCAAATGCAGCTTTCTAATAAGCAATAATTACAAATAAAGCTTCATATTAAAATATATAAAAATAATATTTCTGTTTCAATTATATATAATTCTTGAGGCATAACTAGAGAAATATATGTGAAAAAAATTATGGATTTTATTATATATATATTTACTGGAGAAAAAAATTTAAATGTATCCTCATGACCAAAAAAAAGACATATCCTTTGGCAGAACAATGTAAGATCATGATCAGTAACCTATTTAGATTAGAAAATAAAGGTAAAAACTTAATGCAAATACAACACTCAATTTATGTTAATTAGTGACCAGTGCAGCTCATTTAGGGGGCAAGATTAAAAGATAGAATTTCCACCACTATTAAAGACTTGATTATTATTTTGGCATAAAGTAAGATTTAATAAAGCAACTTTTATTAATATAAACTTATTTTCAAAATAAAATATATTAGTGATAATAATTAATTACTATTTTATAGATAAAAATATGTAATGTCGTCATATGCATGAGGACATAAAGAAAATGATAAAGTAATAATAAATGAATTGCAGCTGGAAAAGCTACAATGTGAGACTGCCAAAATAATATCTGTTGTCATTTGTAATTATCCAAATATAATTTACACCTATTCTTGGAAATATATTTCAACAATTCACATTTGTTATATATACATCACTAAACAAAATGTGTCAATAAACAACATTATATATAAATATACTATTTTTCTAAAAAAAGGTCTCAAATATTCCAAAAATATCACATGCTTCTCTTAAACATCAAAAAAAATCCGATATCATGCTTTAAGCAATTTATAAAATCTCATGCAGACACTAAACATAGAAAAAATATCATCTGTAATTCTAATGACTCAACCCTTATATAGAGTTTTAAAAAAATTGTAAAGAGAATACCTTTATTTACTAATCTTAAAAGATATAATAAACACCTCCATACTTCCCCATTCTTTTCAAATTCATATAAATAAAGATATAATAAAAGACAAATGATCCCCAAGATGCATTTCGTGCTAAACCAGCACTCATCAGTTGGCCCAGGTCACTATCTCTCATATATATTGTGACCTTTTATTTAGGTCCTTGTATTAAATAATCCAAAATTTTAAATCATAATATATCTGGCATGAAAATCTTAATAAGTGGCCTTCAATAAACTGTTTTGGATACACTAGGAAATTGCTTGAGTGGAGATAAGATTTCAAACCCAGTGTAGGTTTGAAACTAGGGATAAAATAACAATTTAAAAATATTATTAATTGGGAGATAAATATATTACTATTTTATTATTGTTGAATAGCAATTGAAAGAAATAATTAAATTAAATTTGTAAAACTTGTAAAATAAATGGTTATAGTCAATTACTTAAGCATTTTTTTTTGTAGTGAATCTAGAGCTGTCTTGAATAAGTATGAGTAGTTATTAAAAGGGAAGCCAGAGGGGGTAATATTAATATATTCACAACAAGATTATTGGTTTATTTGCTCCCACAGTGCATTGTAATAAAAGCTATATATAATTTAACAAAGTTGTAGGGGGTGTTGATCAGAAAAAAGAACTAAACAACCACAGACTTCAACTCTGATCTTCTAAAATGAGGAAAAAAAACTAAAAATCAGAAAATTTTGGAATCTAATTGAATGGGATTATAATATATTGCTATCTAAAAACATGGAATAAAATCTAAAAGCCTTGCTATCATTTTAAGCACCAGCTCTACGACCGTATAGTTCCTAGGATTCATACTGGAGAAGGAAATGAAAGCCATGGGGATAAGTCTTTATCTAAATAAATATTGCTTCAAACCCAGAAAATTTCAAGAAAAAGTAAGCTTTTGCTTGTATTTTATTCATATTTTTAAAATCTCTTCTTTAAAAATGATGCACAAATTATTTATAGTTAAAATAAGGAGTTGATGTTTGTATTTTGCACCACTCTTATTGTCCAGCACAACAATATTGTGCCTGTAAATTAAAATCTCTAGAAAAAAAAATAATTCGAGATAATTTTGAAGACAAGTGTTATGATATATATAGTAAATAAATTAAAGTCATTTTTGAATCATCTAACTTTTAATAAAGTAAAAAAAATAATTGCGTGATGTTATTATCTATTCTCATCTGCTGATTTTTCCTAGCGCCAATTTTGTGTAATGATAGAAATGAACGATTACAGATTCATTAAAAATGCTCAAGATATCGTACTTGTAATTGGATAAATTATTTTTAATAGTGCTAAACAGTTATTTTGTCAATGGAAATATAATACAATAAATCTTTATTTTTAAAATTTTACAGGACAACACGTATAAATAAGATTTTAAAAAATTGTCTGGTAACTGTCCTAATTACTTAAAGTGTTACAAATCGTACCATGGAGGAAAGAATAAAATTAATAAAGAATTTTAAAAAAATTAAATATGTTAATTGTAATACAATTCTAAAGTCATTTTCAAGGAAAATTATCTGGATAAAATGTAAAACAAACTGATTTTAGTTATACTTCACTTGAAACGTTTACAGAATAAATCAATAAATGTATTTAAAAAGTTTGTTTGAAGATTATAACCGATAAAGTTAGTAAGAAAAATTATCTAGAGAAAAATGGATAAACTGATTTTAATCATGATACACTTGAAGACATTTGAATATTGCCTTATTATATTAGCATCAAATAGGATAATAAAATATATATACATTATCTGGAATGTTTGCTCATCATAATATCAGTTCTTATCATTTTAACTCACAAGGATGAAATAACTTGGATGAATAGTATAAAAATTAATGGAAGAAAATGTTCTTTTATTTTTTATTATTGCTGTGTTAGTTTCTAATACTTACATCATGTGTTATTTGGGAATTTTGTTTTTAAACATATGTTTTATTGTGGTCTAAAATATATTTAGTCAAAGGGATATAAAAATGTACAAAGATACATACATTTATTATTACCCACATTTTTGTTATTTTTCCAAGTAAGGGAAAACATAATCTTAATGTCATTGATCTGAAAAGAGAAAAATATTTCTCTTATAGTTTAAAACTGATTTTAGTAAAGGGTGAACATGCAGACATTTTGTCAAAGATATATTAGAATGACCAAATTATTTTCTTATATAAAAGAAAATTTGATATAAGCCTTTTTCATTTTGTAATTTTGTATAAAAATGAATTTGTCCACTTTGAATACAAATGCAGGTTTGATCTTTATTGCTTAAATACATTCTCTCTCTAACAAAAGTATAGTTGTCATGTTAAAATAATTAATGATCATTTGACATATATTTTTTGTCTATTGATACTTTAATGGTTCTGCATTGTGAAATGGAATATGTATATCTCCACTGTTTTTGTTATTTTACCTTGCTATAATATTGAGAATGATTTGTGAGTTTTTTAGCTGATAGGATGTAATCGCCAATAGAATAGCATCCAATAGATTAATATTAATATTAAGCATGGGCTGATTGCATGAGAGGAAAGTTTGGTAGAGGCTGAGTAGTAATTAATGCTTGTTCGCATAAATAATCCTAAAAGGATATCCATGGTCTGAATTCTATTTTTTTTATCATGAGGCAAAGCCCAGATGTGTATACCCATAGAGAGGTAGTAGAATTAGCCATATTATTATACAACTGTCATGTTGTTTTTATAGAGCCTCCCCTTTTAGTGTTAAATCCCTCATGATGATATAGTTAGTTTTTCCACCGTGTATGGTGAAGTATAGTAGTCCAAAAATCATCTGGCAAGAATAAAATAATGTTAGATTAAGAAACACTAATCTAGCTATAGTGTTTGCCTAATTGAAATAGTGTTTATAATGTTGTATGATCATCATCAATTATAGACAGACCAAACCAAGATCTATTAATGACTGTGGAATTTATAAATGTAAGAGCAAGAGATGCACATGGGCAGTGTGGATTTATCTTCATTGAATAATGATTTAACAAAGGATTGGTAAGATCAGTTAAGTATTCAATAATTAGGTTGTGGACATAGGTAATATTTGTGATATATATGTGTATTTGATTTTTGATGTCTATTGTTACTTTAATACACCAAACATATTCATCTCAAATTTTAATCAGTTATTAATTGCACAGAATATGGTAATTGCCCTTATCATTTTCTGATAAAAGAAATGGCTTTGGTATAATGCACTACGTTATAACTTTTGAATTTTAAATTTGTGCATACCATAAGGTCCTAAATACAGTTATTTTTGTAATTGTGCTAGTTCAGTTTCAATAAGGTTTCATGATTTTATTCTTTACGATAAGTGATACTAAATATCATTGTATAAGCTGGTGGTATTGACTAAGAATATGGTCAATGGATACTGAGTATTTTCCCATCCCTGATTTTAATTTGATATATGGGTTTTATTTCATGCCATGTCTTTGAATTAAAATTTGTAAATATTGTAAATAAAGTTTGTTGTGTTTAAAAATTTATTTAGTTGCCTGTAATCTTATTGCTAATCACCACATATACATTATTATTGTTATTGCTATCGACCTATCAGAAGATTATAAATTGAAATCATCATTGACCAATATAGTACTATTAACTATATTATGCTATATCATAATAATTTTGTTAAGCCTTATAATTTATTAGTCCATTTAATGCATCATCACACAATAATCAAAATGTTAATAACTTAGAGTACAGATAAAAAGATAAATATAATACTGATTTAATTGGTTTAGTTGAACCCACAGAGCTATCATTCACTGATCTTGATCACATGGTTTATAATTATTTGAGAAAAGGAATTTGGTAAGTGATTGTGTTTATTTATTAAAAAAAAGTTATTCCTATTTCTTAAATATTAAAGTTATAAGATTTATTGAGTTCATAAAGTTTACGTGTAACTGCTAAATAGTTCTTAATTTGAGTTTATATTGAGAGCTGTTTTGTGCATTTTTTTCAGGTAGTGGTAAAATCCCTCTCACTGACCCAAATAGATTTTGTATAATGATTTTCAGTGTTTGAACCCTGAGAAGAATTAGTTGTTTAGTTTCAAGGTAGAATTTAAATTTGTAATAAATTTTATATCTAGTTATTCATTATAGTTAGACTTAAAGGCACTTTAATTTCACTATTTTATGAAAGTCAACTAAGCTTGAAGGTATAAATTACTTCTTTTGTTGTAAAAAGTATAGCTTGTTTTGACTTTATGATAAATACTCTGGTTGTGTCAAGCTTGAAATCCCTATTTTTTTTTAGCTTATCTTTTTACCATTTAATACCATATTAGTTTATAGTTTCAGATTTCAGTCTCCATCATTAACATTGTTCTTCCATTTCATCTTAATCGTTCTTTTATTTATTCATTCTCATTTGACATTAATTCATTATCATAATTGATTAATCATACATTAACTTTTATTCTTTTATTATCTTAACTATTCATTAACTCTTATTCTATCATCATCTTAATCATTCATTATTCTCATACATCTTCGTTCTTTTCTCTTCATTCTTAGACTCATTTCATTCCACTGTTTAATGATTACTTCTTTCCATCATCCATTTAGTCATCTACATCATAATTTACTTATCATTTCATTTATAAGTTTAATTTTATAATCATTCCCGAGATATAATTATTAGTTATTTATTGGTTTGCTGAATATCAAATTTAACTCATCACCTGTGGAGATTTTAAAGCTGGTTTGACCGGAAGTTATTATCTTTATTAATCACCTTGTGATCTTCTTAAGATCTATAGTTTCATGCTAGTTTTATTCAATACAGGAATCATTTCATTAGTTTTACATTTTTGTTTCTTTATGCTTATATTCTTGATAATGAGAGTATGATAGGTTGCATAGGAGAATTTAGTCGCTAAAACTTGCGGCATGATTCGTTTATAACCAATTAGACCGGGGAGAAGGTTACAATATATATCTATTATATGCAAAGTATTTATCTAGAGTAAATTGTTACATTTTCATTTACCATTGTCAAACTCCCTTCACTTACAACTTTGATGCCATCCATTTCAGATAAATACACTGATGATTATTACTAATCATTAAAAAAAAAAAAAGCAATCAAATAGAAATACCTTTAGCAGGTTAAAGGAATGCACGGTCTGGAATTTGCTGGGGATTGTAAGCAGGAAACAACGTTGTTTTTTTAATGCGTGTTTTCTATTCGAAAAGACTTAATATTATCTATGTTTATAAAATATGGACTTAAATGTTTTTTATATATAATAATGATTATATTTATTATTTTATTTTTATTTTGTAAAAGCGGACCGACAAATGAAATTCAGATTTGTAAGTCACTTCATATTACATTAAGTTTAGTATAGACAATCAAATTTACACTTAATAAATTATTATTTAAGCTTAAGGCATTAAATATTTATACTAAATTGCGCTCAGATGACCTTTTATTGATTTATGATTTCGTTCAGATTTCTTCTTTTGAAGCCCCGATTCCAGTTTGTTTGAGGAGTCCGGACATAGCAATTTCTAATTTAAAATCAGAAAAACAACTATTTTTGCTTTTTTTTTCTTTCTTTCATATTGAAAATTATTTTCATTTTCACCTTTATTTCTTTTTTCAAATCAATCACCTTCCAAATTTGTAAAACGTTAAAAACCAATAGCTGCAGAAATTGAACATTATGTGATTAATGTTACATTTTCATTTACCATTGTCAAACTTCCTCCACTCACAACTTTGATGCCTTCCATTTCAGATAAATACACTAATGATTGATACTAATCATTTTCGAAACTAGAGATTATCTCTAGCACAGATATAAACTTTAAACCTTAGTTAAAGATTAAGGAGTTATTCGCCTCTGTCCCGTATGTAATATTTTTAATGGGGAAACATGGAGGTGTTTATTATATCACATGATTACTAACATTCAAGGCATTAATCTGACATTTAGTGGTCATATTTAAATAATAAGCTGCTACATCTTAGTTAGCATCATATAAGTTTAAAATATAACTGTATATGTTAATAAAACAAATATTTATATTAAAAGACTACATATAGCTATATAGTGAGAATTATCATATTTATATAAATTTACTTTAATCTTATAATTTTAATACATATTTATCAATAAAAGCAATAAGGTTAGCCCACATCATTAATTTATCCTAAATAGATCCAACTAATAATTTGTGGGGCATTAAATATATGTACAAGTTTATGAGAATCTGATATTTTGGTATTAGAGCTGCAACACAGAGCATATATTAAAGCTTCTGCACATGTTCACATTCATATCAATCCACTGATAACTTTGTGATCTTCGGATCTAATACTGTGTACATGGATCTTATACATGACTTTTTTGGGAAAAAGAACCAGTACATAGATCTTGTACATGATATTTTGGCAAGATATACAATGTTATCAGGGAATTTGATATGAATGTGAAAAGGACACAACAGGTCTAATGCATGCTCCAAGTTGCAGGACTAAAAATAACTAAAAGTAAAATCATAATAAACATATTTATCATTTTCAATAACAAATGTATGATTTTGAATGATATTCAAATATGTACAATTTGGACACTAACAACTTTTAAGAATGACATTTGAAATAATAAAAAAAAAAGTGATTTGTGATCATAATGAAATGACATTATTACACAAAAAAAATGTTAAATACTTGGGACACTACCAACTTTTAAAAACATTTGAAATAAAAAAAAAAAAGTGATTTGCGATCTTAATGAAATGACATTATTACACAAAAAAATTGTTAAATACTTTAACGGTCACTGCAAACCTGTGGGTCTTAACGTATCCGCACTACAAGGGCGCCATCTAGGCATATGAACCTAGAAAAATTTATATAGTAGGCAGATATGTAAGTTAAGATTCAAAGAAATTTTTTATATATAGTATATTCTGACCGTTTGCCCAATGTCACTAGCTCATAGAGTAGCAGAGATTTTAAACATTTCTATAAGTTTTAATAGATTTAGATTCTCAAAATGTATTAATATTTAAAACAATAAAATAAAAGAAGCCACTGCCAGTAATTAACACACAAATAGATTTTTATTAACGCACATTTAAAATTGAGGAATAAATTTATTTTTAGATTTTAACATTAATAATTTTTTTAAATTTAAATTCAAATTACTATTTAAATAGACCGCACAGATGGATATTTAAATTATATTTTACTTTAGCATGTCGAGTATAGATAGGCTACATAGATTTTTTCCCACTTAAAACTTATCAAAACATTCATTCAATCTCAGACTAAAAGTTCACAGCCAACCCAATGCCTGCTTCCAGATATATAGTCACAATCAATGCAATATGAAGATGCTAGCATAAAACCACGCCGACAGGAATGTGCATCTGACAGCGTGATATTATTTGAAGGAAATGATCCATGTCTAGAATAGGAATGTGCATCTGTCTGACTAAGGAATCATGTATATAATTTTTTTTAAGAGTGCTACGCATGGGGGAGAGCGGTCTTCTGCCGACTTATAATCCCTCCAGAGCTAGAAGGGGTCAATGGCGCAGGAAATGTCTGCGACCATTGCAATGATATGACTGCCTCTTTGGGGTCATGCATTCAGTTGGGCACGTTGCCCTGTATGCTAAACACACTTCACATTACATTAATATAAACACCCCTATATCCCTCCACAAGCATTGCCCTAACTACGAAACAAATAGCCTGAAATTAAAATCCCTTAAACTAAACATAAACGAATTTAAACATAGTTATTAATCTTTATCCATGCAGCTATCTACACCCAACTTTAAATTTAATACATTTTAATTAAAACAATACACACACACAAAAAATGAAATGGAAATGATTGCTTAAACATCTGCATAAAAATATTAATAATTGAATTTGCATCCTTTAAGTCAGATAAGAGTTCTTATTTTCAGCTATTAATTAATTGCAATTTTAGAAAAGTTCTTATTAGATAGACACAAGAGTTCATACTTTACGGATTTAGCAGATTTAGAAGTCCATCTTCGTGATCACTTTCGTAGATTTTGTCCTTCTTTGAAATGAAACTGCGACTTGCCATTCATTTGGTCAGGAACTGGCATCAATAGGCCTCAGCTGGTATTCCAGAAAATTAAATCTATTGCAGACTTCCACATCGTGAAAATCTGCAATATAGCTAGTTATAACGACATATTCATAGTCAGCTCTCAGATAACAATTATAATAATCATTTTGCTTTTATATTTTTCTTAGCCTCTTATCATAAGATCTTGGGATTCAATGGGCAAGACGTCACTAATCCTCTCGTGTTTCAGTTATGGTCCGTGCTGTCATTTTCGTGCTTGCGTTGGTCATTTAATTTCTTTGTATTCTCTTATCTGACCATTTAATTTATTTTAAATGCCTCAAGGGCTAGTTTGCTTTTGAACAATCATTTAATTAATAAGACAATCATAGAAATCAACATTATTTCTATTTTTAAAATATCAATCTTTATATTTTTACAACAAAAAATACTTTTTCTTAAAATAGTTTAAGTTTTCCATCTGCGCGACAATATATATATTAAACAACTTTTACTTTTCAGTTTTTTTTCTTTTTAATAAATCAATTTTATTTACGATCTTTTTATTTTCATTTTAAAATAATGTGACGGGATATTATATTCCGTTACAATACATACTAAACAAGCTGTAAATGATTTTTAAATATTTATAAAAAGACATTAACTATATGTACAACTTTCACACTAACAACTTTTAAGAACGACATTTGCAAACTTAATGAAATGATGCCATTACACAAAAAATTGTTACTAAACAATTGGCATTAAACAAAACAATAAATGATTTTGGTTTTTAAATATTTATAAAAACACATTAAGTATACTCATACGATACTTATACTGTAATATATAACAGATAAGGTGGAAATAATGATAGAAATGGACAGATTGGATAGATAAATAGTGTAGAAAGTCAGAGCATTCAGATCAAAATATAAAGAAAAGTATAAGTTAAAGACAGAAAATAATGTAAACGAGTTTCCACAAGACTAAAACAAAGTTGACCAAAGGAACTATTCATTTTGAACATGAATTTAAAACAAAGAAAAAGGTTAGGAGAAAGTTTAAAAAATATGATTTTAAAGCAGAAATGGAGGCTATTTACAGAGCAATCTTATTTAAAATATTCAAAGACTGTAGAATACAAATTCTTTCCATTTTCTAGTGTTGATACTATCAGTAGTAAAGACCTTTAAAAAATGTGTTTGCTCAACAAAAGAATATTCAGATATATAAGGTAGAAAACAAAACAGAATGTGAAAGAGACAAGACAAAAATTATAAGCAAGGAAAAGACAAGAGAGGAAAAGTAAACTATCAGGGAACTAGTTAAGAGAAAAGAACCACCCGACAAAGATTGAGGTTTATATTTATAGTAGTAATTGGATTAACTTTTTTTTTTAAAAAAAAAGTGTATATACATGATTATAAGATAAAATGTTCTTTTAGACAGAGGGCAGGGCAAATGTTCAATCATGTTTCTAAGAGAGACTTAAATGTTTAAAAAAATAGCAAAATGTTTTTTCATGGCATGATGGATAGTTGCACAGGATGCTTTACCTGCTTCAAAAGTTCCATTGTAAAAGTTTTGTATGTTATCTGTTTTTATGTATTAAGAGTAAGTAGAATAAAGCACATACTCATTTATATATTGAAATTCTGTGATTTTACTTTTTTAATAGATTTTAGTTTAAAATAATTTTCTTTTGATGCTTTTTCCCCCCATAACAATTAAAAGCAAACAGTTTTAATCTATTTGAAAATGCATTTTAATTTTAAAGTTTTAATTGCGATCAAGTTTCTTATTTTTGATTGCATTCTATTTTAAAAGCCGAGACATTTTTTTTCTAATTAATTTTGAATAAAATAAGAGTCCCGATCAGATGTTAATTTTTAATTAAGTGGGAGATAAAGATTTACTCAGGTTAAAACAGCTAATTAAAGATTAAGTGGGAGATAACAGTTCACATAAATAGCCTCAGGTTTCTGACTTATTCTGCTGATTATTTTTATTCTATCAAACATTACATGATCACCATCTCTATACTAGCACATAATTTGTTGTAAGTAGAGTTAAAAGGTGGCTGCTGGAGGGTTGCATTAAATCCTAAGATCTAGGTGCAGTGCTCTCAGATCCAAGGCTCCTCACTGATGATGGCCACAAGCCAGAAACTAGTCTGGGGATATTGGATGAGTAGGCACTAGATAGGGATTTTATGCACAAGCCTTCTGGCATCCATTGATTACTCTGTTTGGCACAGGGTGGCACTATTGCATGGGGAGTTTTGCCTTTGTTTATTTTTATTCTGCTTGTTATGATTATTCGGCTTCTTAGTGTGTTTCTTATTCAAAGTGATTCTAATTTTCATATTTGCTAATTGTTCAATGCAGATCACCAAAGTTGGATTTCTGCAGACTACTAATAATATTATTTGCCATAATAGTAGTGGCCATTCAGTCGTCATGCCAAAAATAGACACCATGAGAAATCTTAATAACATGCAGTACTAACTCAATCTCCTGGAGTTCCATAATTGTGCCTTCAAAAACATGTTCTAAAAGTATAGTCCAGAACTGATCCATAGATTGCCTCCAGACTTTCAAACATATAAATGTAAACCAAAGCCTTCATAAGGAACTGTATATAAACCTGAACTTTGTACATATCCTGATGAAAGAAATCAGCCAGACCCAACATATTGCCTCAAGGTAAACAAACATTTTCATATTACAATCAGGGCTTAAAGCTCATTTATATCTTTTTAAGTTTCAGCTTAATCTTAAAAGAAACCTGTCCTTATTATAAGTTTTGAATATTCATTTAATTATCTTTAATTATTTTATTATGTATTTTATTTAGTGTGTACGACAGTTTTAGTTTTAATATTTTTAATCTTATTTATCCGAGTGTTTTGCAAGTTTCTATTTTATATACTTAGTGTTTTCTACTTTTATATTACTAATCCTTGATAAATGCTTTTACAGATATTTGTAATTTTCTTTTAACTCACCTGTCCTTCATTCTTTCATTATAATTAATTTAGTAAACCTTGGTTAGTTTCTTGCAAACCGAAAATATTTTGGCTAGCAGTTTATTGAGTGTATTATTCTTTTTCTTAGTCAGTAGAGATTTTGTTTTTCCTATGTTTCAGATTATGTAATACCATCTTTTCTTGTATCAGAATCAACCTTGATGATCTTGAATGTGGTCATTCATCAGTGTTTGCAGACATTTGACATTTAGTCCTGATGGTTATTTTCTGGGCTAAGGATAGCTTGCCTGTGCCATTTTGTTGTATTCCATACAAGACCGCTTTGTTTTGAAATCTCTAAATAAGGAAACTGGAATTAGTTTATATAAATCACTAGCAGGAAGACATTACAAATCCCTTTTAATTCTTAGATGAGAAAACGAATTCATGTGCCAGGGTGTTTAATGTTACAATACTCTCTGATAAATACACTAGAGAAATCTTAAGTCAAACTTTCATATTTTTGTTTGCCTGAGATTTATTTTTTTGAGTAAATTTAATAAACTTTGGAATTATCTAGAATTATTTTGGCTAGCATTTGTCTCTGTGTTCTTTTCTCAAATTGACTGAGCAATATTAAAGATCTCTTTCTCTACCTGGGTCTAGCTGGTAGTACTCGTCATCATTGTTAATTACTTTTGAATCACTATAAATTAAATTTTCTAGGTTGTTTAGGGACTTAGTGGTGCCCTCAGTAATTAAAATAAGTGAAGAAATGAATGGTACAATATATATATGTATATTTATTGTATATAAAGTTCAATAAAATCTTGTATTATATATATAGACAGTATATTAAAATTTTTATCGGTATAAATTTACTGAAGATAAATAGCATAAAACTAAAAATCTGGGTTTCATATTGAGCTAGGTCAATATATTTAAATGAATACTATTATGTATTCCGAACTGCATAAATATAACTGGATATGTTCTAGCAGAGCAATACAGCATTATACAATCGTGTGAGCTGTAACTGTACTAGGTTGTAACCAGAATAATGTAATGTGTATGCTAATCATTGTAGAAGTCAATGAAATGGTTAAAGACTGATATCAGAAATAAGATTACAATTTGTGTATTAAAACCAAAGTAAACAGATACACACAAATAATTCAACTTGCATATAATGATTGTGCATATGAACAGTTTGGAATTGCTCAAGGAACTAAAGCAATTTACTCATTTTATTTTATTTTCATTATTTTCAAGTGAATAAACATGTTTTTATTACTTTAGTTGGTTAAATTATTGTAGATGCATCTACAGCTGGTAAAAATAAATCTTACCCTTGTTATTTTATTTTCATTATTTTCAAGTGAATAAATCTTACCCTTGTATATAGCAGTAACAAAAATTGTTTGTATCATCTCACATCTTGATGATTAACAAAAAAGGAAATTAAGGACAATTAAAATTTTATATTTGTCATCAGCAAACACACTTATAATATTTTCTATATCAAGGAATTTAATGATTTTATTTTTACTTCATAACAGTGCATCTTACAACTTAATTTAGTTAATGGAACTTCTTAAATATTTATTATCATTGGTTTACATAAAAGATAGTTCATAGCATGCTACAATCATTGGAGTCCAATAGGTAAAGCAACTACCTCATATATTGAAATGAGATGATTGCAAAAAACAAAACATACTTTTTATCTTAATATCATAAAAATATCTAAATAATATAAAATTAGAAAACATTTGGAAGTATTTTTAATGAAAAATAACTATCTTCCCCTTTTTTTCATCAAAAATTGTTTAAGTTGTAAGTATTTTCAATTATTCTTAAAATCTTTCTGGATAATTTTTAAATGAAACAAATATATAGTGACAGAAAGAATAAACAAAACAGTTTAAATAATGTGTTATTTTATTTTAGCTATGAAATAATTTATTTCTCAAAGTAGTCTCAATATGTCAATAGTCACAAATGGTAAAATATAGTTCTTTGAATGTTATTAAATGACAAAACTAAAAACTGTTATTACTAACAAGAGTTCTTTTAATATTAAGGGTGGATGGGAAGTAAATGGATTTGTGGGTCATGTTTAAGATTATATATATATGGTGTAGTTTTTGTAGTTCTTTACACTTGAGAAGTCTGCTTATAGCAATGAAATCTTTGGAAGCGTTTTATTGTTATTTCTTGGCTGGTCTGGTTGAATTTTGGATTTGGGGTAATTTTAATTATATATTGACTAGTTTAGCTTTATGCTTGTAATGTTTAAATTGATATATATGTAAATGGTCTCTGATTTTTTTAAATTAACAATTACATTATCATTGTCAATTTTATTTATACAATTTTAATTTATATATGCACAAAAACATGTAAAAAAGCATATTATACAAGCTCAGTAAATAATATGCAATGCATTGTAACAATAAATATAAACAAAGCATGAGCTGTTGCCTTCTATATTGAAAGGCATGCTGGGATAGCTTGAAACAAAATATAGCAGATATAATGCCTTATTGTATATCATTCCAAAACAATGGATAATATGGAATTATTGGATGTTTTAATGAAACTATATTCAGGCATATATTAGTTTGTATATTAGTGTGTGCAATTTACATATGTATTTGTGTATTTATTTTATTTGTAATTTTTTATGTTGATAAATGTATTACTTTTGATGATGATGATAATAATAATAATAATGTTTAATTTAATGCCTCAGTAAATATTAAAAATAATTTAAACACTGGATTTTTAATTATTATTTACAGATAATGATCTGATAATTAAACAACTTTTTACAAATGTTTTTTTTACAAATTAATTTAGAGATTAAAGTTTGTGAAAAAATTTATAAAGTTATAGAATAAAATAAATGAATTCATAAACAAATCTATACTACAAAACATTTTAAAAAAATTGTAAAAAAACAATTCCAAAGTAAAATCAATTGGCTACTGATCATTAACATTCTTTTCACCATTTTGGGGGTTTTAAAGGTAAGAAGACAAGTTACCTAGTGATATTGGAAATTGCCCCATTTATTGGTAAAAGAGTTGGGCCTAAGTTTTCATTTCTTTTTCTCTGATCCCAGTAAAAGTGAATCAAGATGTACTTGAAGTTTGTATGTCAGAAATCGATTGTAAATGCAATTTTCAAATTTTATTGTGCCTCAAAGAATTCTGTTAATATTACCTATAACATCATGTGATGTTTTAACATAACAACAGCCAAAGATGTCTTTTATCAAGTAAAATTTTTAAAAAAATATTACAGTCAATAGTATCTCAAAATCAAATAAGAGATCTAACAATACTTTTTACAGAAAGTTATATGCAGAACAAGTAATTAAAAAGCTATCATTCTATTATATATAATGAAGCCCAAATAATGTTTAATATATTGGGGATTTTTTATTCTACAATTTTTCTATTATACTTTAATTTATTTTGTTTCATTTGTGTGCAAATTCTTTTTCTGATTTGTGTTTTTTTATTTAATACATATTTTTTCACATTACATCTATTGTTTTATATTGCTTCAATAAATCAATTTAATTAGGTAAAAAAATGCCCTTTGTAATAAAACAATAAGATATCTCATGACTATCATCTGGCACGTTGATTACTAAAAGTTACACTAGATAACACAATTCTTTGTTCTCACTTGCTAACAACTTTCATTTTAATATTAAACCATTATTAGTTATCAGAATGTAATATACTTGACCTGAATATTTTTGGTTAGAAATTAAATAAATTTTAAAAAATTACATTTGATTTCTGAAATTATTTTAAAAATTAGATTTTAATCAAAACAAATCACCATTTCATCATTAACTGCCAGGCAGAACAGAGTGAATTTGCAAAATAAATAAATCTTCTTTGTTTGATATTT
The DNA here is from genome assembly GCA_028023455.1 of Epiperipatus broadwayi. Taxonomy (NCBI): domain Eukaryota; kingdom Metazoa; phylum Onychophora; class Udeonychophora; order Euonychophora; family Peripatidae; genus Epiperipatus; species Epiperipatus broadwayi. Next base: position 266,150 of record JAQFVV010006286.1, on the reverse strand, counting down.
GTTTTAAAAATCTGAGTGAATAATTATTAATATCTAGCTAATCTATCAACTTATGCTTTAAAAGTTTAATTTTTTTTAGTAAATTTGGGAATATTGCTATACTTTCTAACAGATTCTGAATGTCATTTTCTAGAGATTGTATTTCCTGCAACCATAATTTCCATGATAATGTTACTCAATGAAATATAATCTTTCATATTTAAAAATAATACATTTCTGCGGAAAATAAATATTTAATAATATATATTTTGATTTCTAATAATTATCACACAATTACTATGCGTAAATAGTCATAAACATTCCCCAAAAATCAAGTTTTTAGACATTCATATTTTCTCAAAGTAACATTGCAAAGTTCAAGAACGCCAGGAATACAATAAGCGCTTATGTTTTGAAATAGCTGCTTATTCGATTATCCTAACATCTTTAGCATTTGTTGAAATTAAAATAGTAGAGTTAAAAAATCCATGAATTTTAAAATTGTAAAAAACAATGTTAGCAAGGCAAAATTCGAGAATGCCAAAAATACAATGAGAGCTTGCAATTGTGTATTTTACCGTGTTTTGAAATACCTGCTTATTCGATTATCGTAACATCTTTAGAATTTTTTTGAAATTAAAATATTAGAAAAAAAAATCTGTGAATTTTAAAAATTGTAAAAAAAAATGTTACCAAAATCTCCCAACAGAGGGCAAAATTCGAGAATGCCAAGAATACAATGAGCACTAATCATTGTGCAGTTTACCATGTTTTGAAATATCCACTTATTCGATTATCCTGACATCTTTAGAATTTTTTTGAACCTAAAATATTAGAAAAAAAATATCCATGAACTTTAAAATTGTAAAAAAAAAATGTTAGCAAAATCTCCCAATAGAGGACGAAAGATGCAAATCAAATTTCTAGATTCTCAGGCATCAGACTTGTGCCTGAAAGAATGGATTGGTTTTAACCTATTATGTAACCGTAAATATTATAGTAGCCAGTTGTATATATGATAATACATTATTTGAAAGAATTGATGTGTATTGTTAAAATGTTATTTCATATAACCATATAAAGTAACACTTTATTCATATATGGCCCTCTCTTCTTCACATCTAAATAATTACATGCATAGATTCATTATACAAAATTAATAAAACCAAGAAGACATCACATGACTACAATTTTTATATTGCTGTTCAGCAGTAAAAATTTCCTCTCACCATTGATTATACCACTAGTATATGTTTTAGTAATTATCAGATTCAAAAGCTTTTCACTGATGAAAAACTATAAGCTAGAAACTAGTCTGAAGCTATTGGTTAGCGTAGTACTGAATAGGAATTTATTAAGCACTTAGATCATGTGCTTAATAAAGATTATGTTAGGTTTCATAACATAAACAATCATAACAGCAAAGAATGTCATGCTAAACAAAAATATGACCCATGTAAATTGTTTAAAAATGAAATAAAGGTTTTTTCTTATGCCTCTCATAAATACGTTTTTCCAAATTTTCTTCATCTCCCATCTTTCAATTACAAAAGTATTATGTAATCTTAGCTAGATTTTAAACATGCATGAGATGTTCTGTTAATAAATAATATTTATATTAAAGACAGTATTCGTTCTTTCTAATTCAATAATATAGAAATTGGATTAACAATACAACCACATTATTTTTTTAAATATAAAACAAAAGAAAACAACTCATTTTGTATTAATTGTACAATAGATTTGTACTACATAATCCTATTACAATTGGTTTCTATTTTTTATTTGTACTACAACTGATTTTAATTAAGAACATTCCTGTTTCAAATTCTAACTCGATCTTTGATTAGCTTAGATTATCTTCAATATTATCAAATTTTAAATATTTGAGGAAATATAAAGTACTAATTCATTTATAAATTGTTAGTGGTGATCAATAACGTATGTTATATACTACCTTAAAAATTTTTTAATTTACTATATGGATTTTGTATGCTTTTATACTCGTGAATTTTTCACATACATGTGTATATAAGAACATTGACTTTGATATACTGATGTAAGCTTACTTCATCATGCACTTTACAATTTTATGTATTTAATACAAATGAAGTAACATATAGACAAACTTGAAGTCATAAAATTTTCAATAATAGTTTGCGTAGATACATTTAAATAAATGTGATCCTTATCAACAGGACATAAAATAAATAAAACATTAAAATCTTATGAATAAAACATCTATAAACCTAAACATCAGATCTGATACTTGGATATTTAATAGAAGAACAATGCTGTCCTCAAGTCACTCAAAGAATTATGGGAAGATATAGATAAAAAAAAAACCAGAAGAGGCTGAAACAATTAAAAACTGTGCAGGTTTCACTGTAAGAATTAAACAAACTAATATGGATTGACTTAGAGATATTGTCTGAAGAAATAATGGGTGGACAGTTAAAGTTTTAAATTGAATTTCAATAAATTGTAAGACCTAGAACAGATATGTTAGATGAATGAAATATGAAAGTTTGATGGTGTGATATAGAGATGGAATAAATTAGAACACTGGACTAAACTTGGGGAGACTTTCATCCTACAGTAGATCAATAATTGTTGAAAATTATATTACCTCAGTTGTCATTAGAGTCTACAATGATTTAAACATTAATATAGAGCTTATATCTTATCACTTTCAGTATAACTGAAATTTTGTTCATTCATTCCTACAGAACATTGCCTGCAATTGCTTCAAGTATAAACATGTAATTCATTAATCTTGAATATCCACTTAACAAATGAAAAGTAATTTTTTCTCTCATTCATACATTTTTCAATATCAATATTAGTTGACTGCTGGTAATACATATGAAGATCTTTGATTTTGGACTGCCTGATAAAATCATACATTCACCAAAATATTATGGAAAAATATGTGTGCAAGGACAATGTTATCTGTGCCAAAATTTGAGTAGCAGATTATCTGCATGCATATTTATATGGCATGACATAATATGAAGTTGCATTACTGAACAATATTTTACACTATCTTAAAGCTATTAAACTGGAAAATGCACTCCTATCCCAATCTAATTCTTTTCACCATCATCAATCTTTGATATGTTAAGCAAATGGAATGCTTGCAACTGGCATATTCATATTATTAAACATCAATACTACATTTGAGACATATGTATCATAAAAAATAAGTATTAACACGGATACAATGGGTCAGCAATACACAACATCCATAGCTATATGTAATTTTAACAGCGTCAAAAAAATGACATCAAGAACTTACATCAAAAGCAATTTATATACAACATAATGCCTATTATACTGTAAATACACATAAATTTTATTCTATTGAATATAGATTATAATAAAGTTAATAATAGTGATTTAATATTGTTTTTTTTCTTTGTGATCTATTAACATCATAAATTTTTTTGTCAATAATACATTTTAATTAAGAAAAGCAATTTTTTAAATTTTCCAACTTTTAATTATTTGATATGAATTACTGTAGTCAGTAAATTTATAAATAATTTTCATATTAATATATCTATTGCTGTAATTAGATTTAAAATAAAACCAATTGTTTTCACTGATTAAAGAACAAGCCAAAATATATTAAAACATCATTATTCAAAATTAGCAATAATGATTAGTATGCTTTCAAACACATTATATACTATGTAAACAAACACTCACTTATAAATAAAGTTTTAATGGAGAAGATATAAGATAATTAACAATATTAATAGGCTTAACGTTTTTGAGGATCCATGCCTCGTAATCATAGCCGTAATATGATACATATAGAAAAATATATGCAAAAATATTTAAATTAGCATTGCATTATGCAGTCCATTTCTTGGAAATTTCAAAGTACATATCCTTTCTATTAATAGCGTAGATATTTTGGTGAATGTAAAATGCTTCCTTGATTTTTCTCCTGTGATCATTAACCTCGGTGCGCAGGATTATAGGATTGGCAGGTGTGAAGTCGTGCCCAGCATTTTCAGCATGTTATTCAGCTTACAGTTCAATTTATTTTTACAATCAGGCAGAAATAGAGGGATTGATAAATATGCACATTTTCATATTAAAGTTCTTATTAATAACAATGTTAAACTTTTGACTGAATTTTTATGGATCTATAACGTAAAACTTGCATTTCTTATTATTGTCTATTACTTTCCTGAGAAATATAGGTCAGCACTTTAAAAAAAATCATAATGAAAACAGCTGTTTAATTTGAGAGCTATTATTTGAAATTTTTATTCTAACAAGACGAACAAGCAAAGAACATTTTTTTTATATTATGCAGAATCACTTCTTAATGCTACACTCTTTTTCTTATACTTTTCACACAAGACATATTTGCTTTTTCACACATGAAGACACTGATCTTGCTTTTCTAATGACTTATGGACAAACTGGAGATGAAATAAGGTAAATTTCCACATACCCAAAAATGTAAACTCTATTTTATCTAAATATTTTATTCCTTCTTGGAACCTGGGCAAGTAATCTTCCAAGAAATTTTGTCAAATTAATTGCACTTTAAAAAAAACAAAACCCAGTTAAATATTTTATGTTAATGAAAATTTATTAATTATGTGAGAGACAAATTTTAGTTCCTTTACTATTTTATCTTTTAATTTCTATTTATAAACAAATTTTTATCAACATACAAAATGTTTATACATTGTTATTTTTTTCATTACATTACTTTATCATGACAATTTTTTTTTAATTATTTAGTTGAACAAAAAACTTTCTTTTAGTAATAATTTCCACAATTTTCCATATTTATGATTGACTAGACTTAACAACTATTTTAAAACATCTATCTACAATCCCCTTCTTAATTTCTAAAATTATATGTACACATTTAAGTGTATGTTGTAAAAAATTGCTTATTTCCTGTGCTTAAATATACATGACATTAACCATTATATAATTTATATAAACTCTAATTCAATAAAAAATATCTATTAAAGTTTTACGTCAATGTTAAACAATGTGTTTTTAAATCCAATTTTGTTTAATATTACCTTTTTTGTGCGCATGTATTACAGGATCATCTTGCTTCAGTTCTAATATTTATATTCCTTGCTTATCTATTTATAAAAATTTTTACATTGATTATATTGACAGGTATTATGCTCTTTTCCATTCATTTGGCCATCAATATCATATTCAGCTCTGATTATAACATTTAATAAAAATTGTCATAACTGATAAATTTCAGACATATATAAACTATCATTTACTATAAAGATTGTGTGGAAAATGTGAAAACTGCATTTAATGTCTAACATTTAAAGCTCTGGAAAATTTTCACAATATACATGCCCCACAATCTTATATGATGTTAATTTTTAACTTATTAAATTACTATGTAGGGTAAATATAAGTTTAGAATCCATATGCATTTTTGCAAGATAAGAGACCTCTTTTAACTTGTTTGAAAAATAAGAAGTGTTTAAACTTTTAAGACAAGTATTTCACCCTATATATATAAAAGTAAAAGGAGAAATAAATATTAAAAAAATTCAAACACATAATACAATGTTTTTGCAACCTGCTCTAAAAACAATAAAGACAACAGTGTGATATGATTTTCAATAATAAACTATGATTAAGAAAATGTGGTAGTGATTGGAATAAATACATTAACAACTGTATTAGATATCTTCCAAAAAATGTAATGCCAGAAATTTGATCGAATATTTGTTTATCTTCACGAGTTATAGATATAGCAATCTGAAAAATTAAAATAGATATTATTTTAAAAAATTTATAGTAAAAACTTACAAATATTAGTATTTGCCAGAAAGTTTACAATAATGGTATTTTAGATGTCATAATTTTGGACTATTTCCATCTTTTGTCATTAAATATTGAATGTCTAGAAACTTTTAATCTCCAAATAAAAACATCTCTTACTAATAACAGGTTTTCTTTTGAGTAATTTACTAACCCATGTTGTTTAACTCACGTTTTTCACCAACTTGTGTGTTATTACAAACTGTTCTTTGCATTTGGAAAAAGTTTACATAAAGTTTGAAATTTTCTAATCATTCAACATTTAACAATATAATAGAAATAGGCTGGCATATTATCACATGTAAATAAATACTTAAAAATGTATATAGGTATTACTTTAAAATGCATTTTTATTCACAACAAAAAAAAAATCCATTTTTTTTTGTTTTTAAGTAAAATCCTTATTTATACCAAACTATTTACATTGTTTTTATGTGGGGTATATGTACAATGACAAAAGTAAACACTAACATTGGGCAATCACTTATCATAATAATAATAATCTTAATTCCTATAGTATTAACAAATGAAATATTATTTTAGGGAATCATGTTTGATTCTCCCAATATTGCTCTTCATCATTTCTTATGCTTGCTTATAACTGTTATCAAAAACAGACCAAACTCTATACATATTGCCACTCAGTGCAAGACAGAGTAATCAATGGATGCCAGAAGGCTTGTGCATAAAATCCCCATCTAGTGCCTACTCAGCCAATATCCCCAGACTAATTTCTGGCTTGCAGCCTTCATCAGTGAGGAGCCTTGGATCTGAGAGCACTGCACCAAGAGTCAAACCAATTTTATTAATCTTGTTTGATATTAGAGAGATTATTCATTATGAATTTGTATCAACAGAACAATAGTCACATTTCTATTTTGGTACTGAAAAGATTGCATAAAAAAGTTAGAAGAAAATGATCTGAACTTTTGGCCAAGAATATGACTCTTGCAGCACAATGCTACCAGGTCATATGAGACTGTCTCGAATAAATTTGTTAGCCAGTAAACAAATAACTGTACTGGAACACCCAATCTACTCACCTGATTTGAATTTTAAGACATTTTCCTTACTGAACATAAAATAAAAAATTTTGATGACATTCAGCACATCAAAGGTAAGATGGTGGCCATCTCTTATGATCATTTTAGAAAACTTTGAAAAGTGGAGTAGACACTGGTGTTGATGCATAGATTACATAAAAAATACTTTGAAGTTGACCACAGTGATATTCAGAAATAAGATATGTAGTAAATTTTCTAGGTTTAGTTTCCGAACTTAATCTTCAGATTTTATATGCTCGGAAAGGTCAATGTTAGTCTGGATTTACCTAAATTGAGTTTATGGAAGTAAACAATTCATTATAAAGTCATGACTGCGTGCATCCCTAAGATCAACATTCTTGTCTCAAGGAGTTACTTTTTCCGTGAATTATCATTTAGATTCAAGAGCTACTATGACTATCCACCAGCATTCTAAACTATTTGAAATAATTTTATTTAATTTCAAAATTTTTCATTCCAAGCATCTTCATAAAAAGTGAAAGAAAATAAGTAAATTAATATTAAAAGAACTTCAATGATAAGTAAAGAGAATTTTAAAATGATTTGCTAAAAATTAGGAAATCATTACTAAATCATTAAAATCATAATCTGGTTAATAATTTTTGATTGGAAACATTTTATTCCTCTTTCCTAAATAAAAATTTATAAAAAAATACTGATAGTTGGTGTATCATATTACAAAAAAAAATAGAAGATAATTTTAGAAATATATTTAAATTTCTTATTAATAAAATTAAGATATTTGTTTATATAAATTAAGTACTTAATTTAAAGAAAGGTTCTTTGACAGAAATAAACAATTCACTCATAATTTATAGGCAGAATACTATTTTAAATAGTAGTTTTATTTGTCCCCAATTTTTCAGATCTAAGTAATTTCTGCTACTTATTTCAATCTCCAAGATTTGGCAAATAGACACTTTGGGGTTTTTTTTTTTTTACAATGGAATGAGGATCCTTCTTAAATACTACTATAATAATTTACCAAGAAAAACTGCTGCCCTAAATCCATTCAAAAGCCATTTATTATTGATTCTACTACTTATTAATGATATTCAATCTGCTAAATGTACCATCACTATTCCTTTCTCAATGTCAAAAGCTTTGTAATTAAAGTATAAAAAATTGTTTCATAAATATTTAATCCCATGGTTATATTTAATGGTGAAATGACAAAAACTTGAGATTCATAATGATAAAAATTATACCAATCTAAATAACTAAAGACAGTAAAACAAAAGAAAGTGAACAAAACCACAGCAATAAGATAGAAAAACACTCTTTGATTAACCAACAGCATATCCTACAATGTGACAAAAAAATTCTTAATTACATAATGCTTATTGGTAATAAACATTTAATCCTTATATATAAAACTCATTACTCAATTATATGATTCATAATGTATGTGATATCATGAATTTAAATATTAAATAATGAAGATTTTCCTAATAGAATCTGAATTTAAATGCTGCAGTGGAATTATTCCTATAAAAAATAAAAAAATAAAAAAAAACAATTATTTTCAACAAGATTTTCATTTGAAATAATATGCAAATTTTCAGACTGAGGTACATAATTTCTGCTTTGGTTCAGTAAAGAGCAATAATATAATACATGTGATTAAGCTATTCATGTGCACACATATTTAATACACAATAATTATATTTATAAGAAAACCCTACATAAACTAACATTTAAAAATAATAATTATATGAGAAGATTTATAATGGAAGGAATGCAAAATTCAAAATCATTTAATCAAGATGTAATTATAAATTTTATTTAAACGTAAGCTTGTGGTTAAGATCTGTAGAGGTCCCTTCCTTCGAATTTTTCAGACGCTTATTCCTATTACTTAATCAAGATATTAGATTTAAATAAATAATTAGAACATTTTCTATATAACAGAAACAAAATTTGTAAAACAGCATTCTTAAAATAGAAAATATATTCTCAGATAATTTCAGAAAACTATTAGGAAAAAATTAAAGAGCAAGCCAAGAATAGGCCAGTACATCAAAACAGAATACCTAGAAAAAGGGAAAATCTGGACTAGCCTTAATAGCCAGTAGCACTCCATTCATGGGTCACAAATGGAATGTAAGAATATTTAACAATCGCCTCAGTCTTAATTATGGTTTTAGTTTATTAACATTTTATTAGAAATGGAAACTTGTGCCACATTGTATATTTAATGAAATTATTAACAGGTAGCCTTACTATATTAAATTCTTTGAATTACATTTTCATTTACAATCCCTCTGTTGAAGTCATGAATGCAGTTCTCTTCATGAAGGTAAACAGCATATTTGGTGGCAAGGTCTGAGAACTTGCAAAGGCAGGGCATACAGAACCTTAAATTTAAATGTACACAATATGTCATTTATTTAAAATTGAAATTAAATCTTTAAAAAGGTAGAATACATAAAAGCATGGTTGACTAGTAATAGAATTGCAATGCCATGGTGGAGAATCCTAAAATTAGAGATTAATAATCTCTCTGGGTGGATTATCTACACCCAGGGTATAGTATTTTATTGCAAGTAATATAAATGATGACAATGTGAAAGTGGCCACATTATTGCTTTTTGTTTGGGTTCTAGAATAATAGAAATTGCAAACCATCTTTGTGAATCTTATCTTCTGAAGAATTAGGCAAATGGATGAGCAATCAGTTAAGTCTTAAATTTTCTAAACACATAATTTACCTTCATTTATAATAGCTAGTGAAAAAGAAAAAATGTAGAGATTATAATACTCTCTGGGAGATTTGGCAAAAAATTGGGTGCATGGACATTATGATGTGGATGCTTTGTTTAAACAATTTCTATAAAATATGGCCAATGAATACATCTAACCACAACTACTGCTAGATCTTCCTTATCATATGCAAAAATCATCAAAAAAATGCACTGTGTCCTAAGTCATATAAAAGAGACTCAGCAATCCAGTGCAGCAGATGATCCCAAATAAATAACAACTCTAAGAGCAAACTGCAAAAATAAAATTAGAAGGCTGCCATTCCAGAAGTGCAGAGAACACAGCCAAAAAAAGTTGTGAAAATTTAGACAACTAGCCAATGTTTATTATATTATCAACAAATAAGCTATACCCAAAAAAAGTTTTTAAGAGTGAAACCAGTGAAATCAATAAGGCTAAACATGAATCTGTAATGTCCAGCCAGGAAAGTAGGTAGAGGAGCTGGATGTCCCTCACCTTTCAGAGAGATTGAATCCTATTAACCAAAAATAGGAAATATCACCCTAAGTCAGCAAAACATAATGTAAAGCCAAAGAGACAATTGGAAGTCTCATCGTTATCATGACTGTAATTAAAATAATATTGATTAATAACAGTCTGCTGAAAAAAGTTACATTTTAAATTCCATAATGGAAGAGAACCATTTGTACCCCTATGGATAAGAATCAATAAAATCAATATTGAACGTGAAACACATACTACATTCCCTAAATTATTTGGGGCTGAAGAAAGAAAAATAAAAACTATACCTTTTAAAATCAAACTTTGAGAGCAGGTAATCCCTGTTCCTTTGGAAGACATGCAAGCTACTCTTACCATGCAAAATTCAAAGAAACTTTATATATCTAGTAAAGAAGAAGGTGCTGACAGTTGCGGAATATTTAGAATGGACCTTTCCTGTACTTATTATTACAAAAACTAGGACAATTGAGTTTATATGGTGACTACTGATAACAAAAGCATAGATAAAAGCCTGTATCACAAAATCAAAATTAAGACATTCTAGCAAGTTTGGATGGTCAAAAGTTTTTTCAAAACTAAATTTGAACCTAGTTTTTCATTACATAGAAGTGTCAGAGAAAATGCCAAATGTGCTGACTTTTGTAACAAAAAGACATTAAAATACAATTGTTTTTCCTTCAGGATAACAGCAGCCCCAGATATTTTTCAAACTAAAACGGATAAGCTTTTAAATTAAATGGATGAGATTGCACTATATTTTTATGATATTCTAGTAATATTTAATTCAGTAAAATCTTGTAAACTCCAAAAAATATATTTGGAATACAAAAAAAGTAGGTTTCTGGATTATATATTATTACAAGTGCAAGGATAAGACCTAACCTTTAGAGCAATCAAGAATGCTTAGAGACCAATGAATGTAAAAGAATTGCAGTGTTTTCCTTTGATATGTTCTTTTTGAGAGTTTTCACATTCTTATATGATTTGATTCAGTCAGCAGTGGAATTGGAAGGAGCCACAAGAGACTGTTTCTTCAAAGACAAAAGCATTGCTAGCATTTAGCCACTTATTAGTTCATTTTGTTAATATTTTGGACTTAACCTCAAGTAAACTTAGTCACAATTTAGAAAATAGTGAACCATCCATTAGCACTCATCTCTGGAATAAAAAAAATTACAATCATCTGGTCACTAACAACTATGTGGAATATTTTCAAATAAAAAGGCACAAATGAATCATTTAAGCTCTAGACCGATTTGCTAGTATAACCTGATGTCAGTATATGAATATGAATAACAATTTAGAAAAGTCAAAATATACTGACATATTAACTCAAATACCAGTATAAAAAAGATATGAAGATAGAAATAAATTGTGTAGACTATTAAAAATCAAAAATGATCAATTGCGGACTAAAGCATGAATTGAATAAATGATGGATAACTCAATAAAAGGTCTAAAAGCCTTCATATATGCTTGTGAAAATAATAAGGGTATATAATAATTGGCAATAAAACATTCCCATCCTGTCTTAGTTAAGAGCTAAAACAGTACCATTTAGTTGTATGCAGTGACCTAACATTGATATAAAAATTGAAATGTATATAAAGAAATAAAAATCATGTCTATTCATGGCATATTCACTGCCAAGAAATAGTCTTTTGGGTCAAAAACTAATAGTGCACATGGACTACAAAGGGCATTTTAAGTCATTTTTTTGTATTTCTAGTTAATGTTGGCTGAAAGTGGGTGGAATTTAGACTAGCAAAAAATACTAGTTCAGCTGAAAATATTCAGATATTAAAAGAAATTTAGATCAGCAGGAATCCTGATGTCAAATAATAGCAGGGGATTGCTTACATTAAATTTAAAGATTTCATATCATATCATCCTGAATCAAACAGGATTGCTGAGAAAGTTGTTCAGCAGTTGAAGCCACATATAAACAAAATTGTGATAACATGCATGAAGTTTTAAGTTTCATTATACTTCATCAATATTATTACTCCATTCACACAATTCAAACAATTTCCATTATTCATTTCCATCATCATATTAGTCATATCCATAGAAACTAATGTTAACACTATCAAGAATATCACTCACTTGGTGAATAGACTTTACTATACTGAAACTATATACACTCTCAAGTTACTCTAATTGAGAATACAATTGAAAATGCACATCTGGAAGTAAGTTGATTGATGAAAAGCAAAAAAATACTCCAAAGACACAAATGGAAAATAGTTATAAATAAATGATTTTCCATTTCTTTTAAGATTATATGTGGGTATCTGGAGAAGATAATGTTCTGGCTTTGTTAAGATCAATAATGGAATATGCTTTATGCATTCACACACACATACATTTAACATACTAAAAATGGTTCATAGTATAAACTTAAACTAATATTAAATTGTATGTCAGTAATTACAGCAGATTAATGACAGAATACGAAATTTAAAAACACATAATCAAGTTGCAAGATTAAAAACAAAAAGAATTATTAAAAACAATAAAACCTAATTAGTTATTTCTAAGAAAGAAGCCTTGATATAGAAAATAAAATATTCTTGGATAGAGATACTCTAGAGAATTATTTAAAAAAAAGATGAAGCCGCAAACTAGTGATGAAGCCGGCGTGTCAAGCTAGAATACTGAAAGGCCTAAACAGGTGACCTTAATAACAAGACAAATGGGATCTATGTTGATATTACTATGTCATCGGACAGAACTGTAAAATTTGTACTGTAAGTTAAATTTTGTATCAAATTTACATTTAATGAATTATTATTTAACTTTATTATCATAAATTTTATATTAAACCAAGATCTGATGGCCTCATTGATTTAAGATTCCTATTCTCTTGAGGCCCCGATTCCAGTTTGTTTAAGAATCCGGACATAAAAGTTTCTAATTTAAAATCAAAAATTATTTGTTCTTCCTTCAATACTTTTAAAAAGATATTTTCATTTTCAACTTTATTTCTTTACTAAAACCAATTTCTTTTCAAATTTTTAAAACGATAATGACCAAAAGCCGAAGAAACCGAGCAGAACGTGATTACTAACGTTCAAGGCAGTAATCTTTCTTGTAGTGGTCTTATTTAAATAAACTACTACATCTTACGTTAGCTTCATATAATTTTAAAATGTACATGTTAATAAAATAAATATTTACATTAAAAGACTATAGCTACGTAGTTAGAATTATTATATTTATATAAATTTAATTTAATCCTACAATTTAAATGTTTACCAATAAATGCAATGCGGTTAACTCACATAATTAAATTATCGTAAATAGTACAATTAATATTCTGCGTAGCATTAAATATATGTGCAAGTTTACGAGAATCTTACCACAGTTACTCTTTTTTAAACCTCGAAAATGGTAGTAATAAGATTGAATAAAATTGTGAATTTTCCCCACGTGTGATGTGATGTACTGTAGCTTCTCCTTAAACGAAGTCAAAGAATATCTCAGCAATTATGCCCAGAGAAACCTGTTAGTTACTTTATTTTCCATTCCCCAGTCTAAGTTTTCCTATATTCTGCTCCATCCCATTTCCACAACATAATCTTTGTTACTAAACTTGTTTTTAAACTTTTTACTTGGCGCTCTCTATCGGGATAGTTATGTTTTTATTAAAATAGTCCATTCAGTTTCTTTTTCCAAAAGGATTAAACCACTGATTAAAATCATATAAAACTATTTTTCAGCAGTTTTCTTTATATAAATAAAAAACTTGTTTTAATATATATGAACAGTATAATTTTTAACATACATTACAATCATTTTCTTAAGGATTATTCATTATTATAATTTACACATTATTAATTATCTGAAAAAATAAAAATATTAATGGGGAAAAAAATGGAACAAAATGAAATTTATAAATTACAGTATTGAATATAATATCATCAAATGATATGAATGTAGTATAAGAAAAAGATAAAGAGATAGCAGATAAATGGGAATTATGCAGTAATAATTTTGATATTTTAAAAAGACGATAAAGAATGTATTAGAAATTACAGACCAATCCTTTCTTTATCAGTTCCTTACAATATTTTTCTCAAGTTATTTACAACTTGTCTACAGAGAATTTTGGATTTTAATCTAACAAAAAAAAAAAAAAAAACTACCAGAATGTAAAAGTTATTTTAGTACAGTGGATCCCATCTAAGTATTGGGAGAAGTTGTATAAAAGAACAATGAATATGAATTGCCATTATGATTTGGATTAGTGGATTATGAAAAATTATTTGATTCAGGTAATCATTTCTTCACAGATGAAAGCATTGGATTATCAAGATATGAACTCAGGATATTGTCATATTCTGAAGAGCAACCAACAGCCACAACTGAATTACAGTTGTATTAAGAAGATTAACATTGAGAAAGTGCATGATAGTTCTGTCCAGGACCAATCAGATGGGAGTACAGGAGGGGTAGTTGCCCCAGGCCTTGCCATATTAGGGGTCTCAAAATTTTCAACTCAATATGTTAAAGAAAAATATAGAAAGCAAAGTGATGTCATGGTTCGTAGAATCGCCCTAACTTTACAGTCAATTTCCCCCAAAAAAATATTCGAGGAAAACTTTTTCAAGCAGGCATACAACAACATAAGCCACTTTAGGGATGAGGTGCCAATTTGATGTCTCTGCAATGAAAGATACTGCAGTGCTTGGTGACTAGCAAAACTAATAGTCTCAGTCCCCTGTCAGTCAGGTCTGTGCCAACAGTGTTTTATGATACTAACAGTGCTAGAGTGAATATACCCTATCCAAGTGCTATCTGGATCTGATCTACTTGTTCATTTCTGTGACACATAACTAACTGCTCCTGGAGTCCTGTTTTGGACCCTGTAAGTAAAAACTTGTTTCTTCTCTCTTTCTCCCCACATTTTTATTTTAAATTTTGAAGGGCCTCTAAAATATTAGTTGCCCTGGGCCTTGCTGGTTCTAACACCATGTCTCTAAAAAAATTTACAGTAGTTTTAAAACAAGTACTTTGTGGATTAAAATGAGTCTAAGAGATTAATAGTAAATCAAGATTATTTAAATCATCTATTGCAGATGGTATAATTGTTTTTGCAAATAATGCTTCAGATCCAGAAAATATTGCATGAGTTATCAGATGAAAAAAATAATAGGACTAAAGGCAAATATTAAAATGAGTAAAATAATGTTGAATTAATATTTTCAGAAGAAGAAAATAAAGTATGATAATGATGAATTAGAAGGTGTTAATAATTTCAAATGCTGAGGTCAAATTATTAATACAGAAAAAAACATTATATTAATCATAAAATTAAACTTGGATGGTGTGACTTTGGTAGAACTAATTTAATATTAAATGAAAATATTTTTTAAGTATTTTAAAAATATATATATTAACAAATATGTTAAATTTTTTTACTTATAAATCTGAGATCTGGACATTTAATGGAAGAACAATACAGATATCTGGACATTTAACAGAAGAGCAATACAGATACAGATCAGTCAGTGAAATTTGGAAAGATATTAGGAATAACAAAAAGAATCTGAAAACAAAATACATGGGTAAGAGAGAAAACAAGTATTAGTGACATCATTGAAACAATGGAGAAACTAATGAGGATGTGATTGGATACTTTCATAAACAGGATGATAATAGATGGACAATTAAAATCTTAAACTGGATTCAAAGAAATTATAAAGGGCTTAAAAACTGACCACATGTGAAATGGATAGATTAAATAAGGAAGTTTGTTGGTGTGATGTGGACAAATGAGGTTAGAAATCAAAGGAATTGGATTAAACATGATCTTCATATTGCAGTGAATTGATAATGGTTGAAAAGATTGATAGGGAAAAAAAAATATTTATAATAATAACATGTCATTTCTTAATATATGTATTCAATATTGCAATTTAGAAATTTCATTTTGGGTCTCTTTGTTTTTGTTGTTATATTTACATTTTAATTAATAATATAATAACTAGAGAATATAGTCATAACATAGGGAAAAAATTGTAAAATTATATGATTATTTAATGTACAAACTAATTTATAAAAGATGTGGAAAAGTTTTTATATGATAAATTATTATTAATAGGCATTACCTATAGAATATGGCCTTATATGATAATAAATTAATAATATATAATATCTACAGTATGGATATAATATAGGGCAAATTTTGTAAAACTTAAACTCAATATAAAACAAATGTTTAAAAAGATATGAAGTAAAAGTTTTTACATTATGCCAAAACTTTTGTAGGAAGAGAAATTACTTTAATCAAGGTAAATAAACTATTTATTTTATATAGTAAGATGTTTATAAACTGTAATATTAATAATCAGCATTAAGCTATTGCACATGCGCTTTGTAGATTTTAACAATAAATGAATACTCCCACTCATTTTATCTTTTCCAAATACTTATCTTGTGTTTGAAGTGGGAGTATTCATTTATTGTTAAAAATTTACCAAGTGCATGTGCAATAGCTTAATGCTGATTATTAATATTACAGTTTATAAACATCGCACAATATAAAATAAATAGTTTATTTACATACATTTAATTTCAAATAATAATGATGTATCGTAAATTCTAGTAAATTTCGCCAGGGTCATTCATTCAAGCATGTAAAAATTAATTTAAAGTGATTGTTTAATATCTTCATGCTCTCACTTTCAAATACTTGAGATTGCCCATAAAATAAGCGTTTGGGTTCGAAAAGATAAATGGATTCATTCTATCTTTTCCAAGGACT
Source organism: Epiperipatus broadwayi (assembly GCA_028023455.1). NCBI lineage: Eukaryota > Metazoa > Onychophora > Udeonychophora > Euonychophora > Peripatidae > Epiperipatus > Epiperipatus broadwayi. The sequence goes on along the minus strand of JAQFVV010006286.1, from coordinate 249,278 downwards.
TATTCTTGTGTTTGAAGTGAGAGTATTCATTGGTACTTGGGTATTATTCATTTATTGTTAAAAATCTACAAAGCGCATGTGCAATATCTTAATGCTGATTTTTAATCATGTTTGTAAAAAATTGTAAATATGATTACTACAGCAGCATAATTAGAACTTTGTACTTGTAATTAATAGAAAGAAAAAATACCAACACAATTAAAATTTTTTATATTTGTCATCAGCAAATATACTTACAATATTTGCTATATCAAGAAATCTCCTGATTATATTTTCAATTCATAATAGTGTATCATTCAGAACATGCTACAATCATTGGAGCAGACAATAAAAGATAGATGAAGCAACTACCTCACTTGCTGAATGGGAAGATTGCAAAAATAAGACACTTTTTTTTAAAAAAAAATTTGTAAACTTAATATTATAAAAAAGATCTAAATAATATAAAATTAAAAAATCACTTGGGACTGTTTTTAATGGAAAAAATAAATCTCCTCCCCTTGTTTAAATTTGTAAGTGAAGTTTTCATTTAGTCTTAAAATTTTCCGAGTAATTTTTAAATGAAACAATTATATTTTAATAGAAAGTATATACAAAAAAGATTACAGATTCTATTCTTTTATTATAGCTATGAAATAAAATATTTCTCAAAGTAGTCCCAATACATCAAAATTCTTTAAATGTTATTAAACTACAAAACTAAAAATGTTATTGCTAACACTTCATTAAGCCCATCTTTAGGTTGGAAAGAAAAAAAACATCTTGGTCTGGTACTAATGCTACAAAGAAATACTAATATTATTTTATAATTTGTTCTCTTTAAAAAAATGATAGTGGGAATTCCTGAAAATACCTTACATTTTTAGAATTTGTTGCAAAACAATTTGTAATTCATAATCAACTGAAAGAGTTTTTTGATATTGTATGTGGCCTTAATTATTTTTTATTTCATTTTTTTTATTTATAAAAAAAAAGCAAGTGTATTATTAAGGTTTTACATCTGAAATACACTTTATGATCCAATTTGTTTATACATATAGCATTAAACAAATACTAACAGAACTAAAAGCTATTTGGCTCATACAGTGAGATTAAAGTTAAATTAGAAATTAAAAGATCTTTCCAAGTCAATTAACTTCCACATCATCTTGTACATCATTTGAGGTGTAAATCGTATATCCCTGTCCCTTATAGTCTTCAATTTTTGTATTAGAATTTGCCGAGGATCAGTATCATTTGTATTAAAGAGATGCATGCACCTAATGATTCACAGGTAATAAGCTAAAAAGGTTGCACTTCTGATTATGGAAAATATACCTGCATTGATGGCATGCTTTAGTGTTGAAATGAGGGGGTGTTTTTTCCAGAATAATGAGCTAATTAGGTATCTGCAGCTCTGTAAGGCCACATACTGATTGTATTGAGACTTTTGTATTTCTGGAATCTTTTATTGATAACTATAAATGTTTCATGTTTTAGACAATAATAGAAAATCATTTGCAGGTTTAATTAAATTTAGAATAAAATAATTATTTTGATATTTAAATATTTTACATTAAAATATATTTGCTATATTTAAAATATGTTTAAATTAAAAAAAAGGAATTATTGTCATTTTATCTACAAATAGATTTATAGAGATAAAATGATTTTTTAAAAATTAATTTGATGATAAGTCAAATAAAATAAAAAAGAAGAAAACTGTATAAATGAATAGTTGTAAAAACGATTCTATAGAATATAGATTGAAAGAAAGCCAATATAATATAAAAAAATAATGTCATTTTAATATTTTAATCATCTACAGTTAATTTTATATTTTCAATGAAGCTAGAATCTGCCTGTATTAAATTCAGTTATATGCAATTACAAAAATAGAAACAAACAATAAATTAAAATACTAAAATTTGTAAATTTAATACATTTTATATTAATTATGTTGTCAGCAGAATTTTTTATTTTGGTGTGTTCTCACTAAATCTAACATTCTTAAATAATTCTGTTTATAATTATATTGAAAGAACACAGTTTTTTTCTCACCCCCTCCTCAAATTTTGATATTGAATATTATCTTTAATAAAATGATTTCTCTGCATAAAATTAGAAGGATTATAATATTTAAAAGAAATCATGAAATATTTTTAAGTAATAAAATGAAAGTTATTTATTTAGCTGTAAAAGAAGTTAAAATATTTCTGTAAACATTCTGAAAGACTGTAAAGTTTGTACATTTTTATCTGAGTTAAAATGGATAAACTCCAAGCCATTCAATTGTAAATAGAATCACAAAATCATTATAGACATAAAAATGTCAAAACAACTAAAGAAGTTCTCTGCTGATAATGAAGCTACCTTATGTTTCTATAGAAGTAAAAAAATATTAGCAAAAGAATATCATGTAGAACAAGTATGCTGTTTATTTTTTAAAACAATTATGGTAAATTAAGTTCTTTGTTTGAGTGAATGAAATTACACACACAATAAATATGTAAATAAATGGACTCCCCAATTTTTATTATTATTATTTATGTGTGTTAAAAAATACTACACCTTAAAGGGAAACCCAGTAAAAAATATGCATTGTATTATAATAAAATGTATAAACAAAGTATGAGTTATTATTTGATATGTGAAAGGCATGCTGGGATAGCTTGCAACAAAATATAGCAGTTACAATGCCCCATTGTACACCATTGCAAAAAGAGATTAAAATATATGTATTAGTTTATGTATAAATGTGTACATTACATATGTATTTGTATGTATTTATTTTATGTGTGTTTATAACTTTTTTATGTCGATACACAAATCATTTTTCATAGAGAATATACATAAAGAATCAAAATATTGGATTTTTAATTATTATTTGCATATATTAGTCTAGTGATTAAACACATGATTTTGCTTAAATATTTTCTCTAAATTAATTTAGATTTAAAATTTGTGAAAGAATTTATAAAATTATATAATAGGATAAATTAATCAAATTTATAAACAAGACTACACTTCAAAAATTAAATTTAAATTTTTTTATAAAAACAACTCACCCAAACATTTTTCTAGTTTCTAAATGTATGAAATCTCAATTACTTATTATATTTTTTTGTAAAAACTTCAAGCCTAAACTCTTATTCCTTTCTGTCTTGTTCCAAGAAAAGCAAATAGTGAATCAAAATTGTAGTTAATGTTTGTATGTAAAGTGATTTTTAAATGTAATTTTTAAATATTATTGCGATCCAAAAAGTTCTATTAAGATTACCTATAACAGTAGCAAAAAAGTTTTCTATATGTAATGTTTTAACATCACCTATAAATATAATAGCAGCCAAAGGTGTTTTTATTAACAAATTTTTGATAAAAATATTGTAAGTCTCTCAAGATCAATTAAGTGATGTAAAAATACTTTTTATAAAATAAGCTTTATCTCAAACAACAAATAATTAAGAAACTATCGAGCTATTTGCTATAATGAAACCCAAATCATATTTTAATATTTCTGTAGTGTAATTTTCACACCAATCTCATGCAAGGTAGAGACTGGAAACCAGACCATAGCTTGTGTGAGAGTAGTGTAGTGAAAATTACATTAATATTATTGGATAATATCTAGACTAATGAATGACTAATAAAAAATCATTAATATATTTTAATATTTTTTATTCGATAAACTTTTTATTATACTTTATTTGCATGCTTTTTTTTTCAGATTTGTGATTTTTTAATGCATTTTTCCAGATTAATCATTTTAATTAAATAAAAACAGTCTCTTGTAATAAGCCAATAAGAGATCACATGACCTATTATGTGACATTAGAGTATGAAAGTTTTTCCTTCTTGTTTTGTGTAGTGAAATGATAGTTAGATATTCATTTACTGACTAATTTTGAATAGTACAATTGGGTTTTGACCAGATACCTGAAAAACAATCTAAATCATTTTAAAAGAACTTTATTTGGAGGTTGTACCATTGGTTGACAAATGTGTTATTTTAGAACCATGAGATTTTTCTACATAATTTTAAACACATTTTTAATACTCATCTCAAATTTAAGGAACCAGGCCTCAATGTTACTCAATTATTTTTTAGAACAAATGAGTTTACAAGATTGATAATGGGATTACAATTTGCAATTTTATTTTTAATTTATATTACATACTATGTATATCTTCAAAATAATGAGCTCTGTAAAATCATTATTATACTTATAAATTTTTTGCCGGTTCATTTCTAGGTAAATAAAGTAGTGAAAGAACTTACATTTACTATTTTCACATGACTACAATTTTTTATGCTTACATAATCTGGTAAAACAGTAGCGACTCTCTCCATACAATAATGCCACCCTGTGCAATCCATAGTAATCAAAGAAATCTAGAAGTTTAATGAATACTAAATCCTATCTATTGCTTACTTATCCAATATGCTCAGATTAGTTTTTTAGCTTGTGACTTCCATCAATGAGGAGCCTTGTATTTGAGAGTACTACATTTACATTTTAGAAATAGTACAACCTTCCATCAATCACTTATTAGTACTTTAGTTAGTTTAGAAAGTTATGATCTCAAAATAGGAATATGTTAATGTTTTCAATCCAAGCTATTTTGCTTGTATATTTATGCAGGGTTCATACTTATTCTTGCTACTTTTTTTAAGAAAAAGATACTGAACTGTAAGTTTGTTTAATTAATTTTGTTTTGAAAGAATGTGAATCAATAAGCACATACGGCATATATTTATATATTTGCTCCTTCAATTTATTATTAAGAACTATTCTAATTTTTGTTTATATTATTTTAATTTATATATGCATTTAGTTTGTGTGTGTGTATATATATATATATATGTGTGTGTGTGTGTGTTAAAAAATACTGCATATTTGCAGTTTAAAAAACTTGTCAACAAAATGATTAATGATATGTGAGACACAATCAAAGATGAGCTTAAAGCGAAATAAGCAGACTCAATGGCTTTTATTATCAAATTAGAAATAATCAATAGACCTGTAAGTTGTGGGGAATGCAAAAAATTTTAAAAAAATTGTGGTGTCCTGTGACATAACACTGTTAATACTTTAATCATATGTGGTCTGACAAGCAGACAAAAAAAATACCATTAAATATCAGACTAAATTTTAAGTGACATTTGCATCAGCAAGTTAGGCTAAAAATACATATGAGCTAAAGATATTAGGACCTTTTCAAACACTTGCAGCTTTTGACTTAGTAAATAATAGGACCAGTGTCATCTATATTAGCTTCTAGGTTTAACCATCTTTTGTGCTGAGTAGTGAGTCTATATCTCCAGTTGTGCCTTTTATCTTATCAAATTTCTTATAGCACCATTATAGTTTACTTAAACTGTTTTTATACACATAATTATATTTTTGAAATTAAGTAACCTCTATTATGTCAATGCTATATAGTGATTTAAACCCATTTTTGCTTAATGTCTATTTGTATGTATGTATTACTGGATCATCTTCCTACAATTCTTATATTTAATCTTGTTATTTATAGTTTTTTTACATCCGTCATGTGAGGTGCTGTGCTCTTTTATACCATCAATATAATATTGAGTTCTGATTTCTTTTTTCAACAATTGTCATAAATGATATATACAAACCATACCAGAATTATCACTTACTATAAATCTTACCAAAAACACTCTTTTCTTTATTTTGCTGTAATATCCTGTAAATATAATTTAGCCAAACCACTTTGAAAACTTTTTAGCAAAATTCTTTTACTTGTACATATATACATACACCTATGTTTTGACTGTCCTGCAGTCATCTTCAGAGCCAGTTCATATTCTCTTAAAATGAAATGGCTCTGAAGAAGACTGCAGGACAGTTGAAACATAGAAAATGAACTGGCTCTGAAGAAGACTACAGGACAGTCAAAATGTAGGTGTATGCATATATGTACAAATAAAAGAGTTTTTCTAAAAAGTGTTCAAAGTGATTTGGATAAATTGTATTTACTATAAATCTATATGTGAAAAATGTGAAACTGCATTTAATGATTTTGTGTTCAATATTAAGGCTTTGAAAAATCTCCACAATCTTGTATGAAATTAATTTTGAAATTAATAAATGACTATATAGGCTAAATATAAGTTTAGAAGAAAGATAATAGACATTTTTTTCACTAGTTTGAAAAATATGAAGTATTTAAGCTATTAAGACAAAAAGTATTTCACACTACATATATAAAGTTAAAAAAATGTTTAAAAAACTCCAACACATAATGTAATGTTTTCCTGAAGATTTGTGATAACAGTGTTTTAGTTGTATTTTTCTATTGAACTATTTCCATTATCTAATGAGTATTGAATGTTTTTAGAAAAAATTAATTTTATTTAAATATTTCAAATACATTCAACTATTAGTAATAGCACATCAAACAGGTTGGTAAATGCACATTTCAAGAGTTATTATTGTCCCCTCTTCTTCAGGTATTTCTGGATAATGTTTTTAAAGACATTCAATACTCATATTAGATGGTGGAAATAGTCCAATATAAAAATACAACATAATGCCATGGTTTTGCAGCATGCTTAATAAAGAACATATAATTAAGAAAAGCTGGTAATGATTGGGCTAAATTCTTTAACAACTCTTTAGATAGCTTTCAAAAAAAGTAATGCAAAAAATTTGATCAAGTATTAGTTTGTCTTCACATGAGATATAGAAATAGCAAACTGAAAAGTTAAGATAGATATTTATCAGAATTTATAAAAAAAACTTTTAAATATTAGTATTTGCCTGAAAGTTTGTGATAATGATGTTTTAGGTGTCACAATACGATGAACTATTTCTATCATTTATCATTAAATGTTCAATATCTAGAAAATTGTAAATTTTAAATAAAAATAACTGTTAGTACTACTTTGTGTGTTATCACAAATGGTTGTTTATATTTGGAAAACTTAAAATAGTTTAAAACATTTAATGATAGGTGATGGAAATAGGCCAAAAACAGTATCGCACATGAGCTTTAGGAATTTAAAATTTACATGTAAATAAAGTTTTTAAAGTAGTACATAATTATTACTTTAAAAAAAAATATTTATTACAAAAAATAAAACATTTTTTTAGTTTTTAAGTAAAATCTTTATTATACAAAAAATATTTCCATTTTTTATGTGAGGTAAATGCATAATGACAAATTAATCATTGGACAACAACTCATAATAACAATTATCAATTGAAATATTATTTTAGGGACACATTATTGATTCTCACAATATTGATTTCACTAGTACCAAAGTTAATAAAACATAAGAAATCTGTCTTTAAATTGATAATTGCTTATATATTACTGAATATAAGTTTTGCATTCTTCTTTTGACTTATAAAATAATTATTGTTTTAGACTTGGTAAAATAGATTTATGTTATTAAAACATTTCTTTAGCATATGCATTCTTACAATGAATGTAGGAAGCATTTTATCCTGTAATGAAAAACGTATAGATATTTAAATATTGTTTTTTAAAGTTATGATATGACTCTTATATGTAATGATAAAAAGTGTCTTCAAAATATGTTGAATAAATTAGAAGAAAAATGTATGGATATGAAATGAAGATTAATGGAAAGAAGACTATGTATTTATGGATTTTAAAAAATGCCAAAAGACTGCAAATTGAAATCTCTAATATCACAGTTCTATACTTAGAAGAATTTAAATATGGGTAGTTGATTGAGGGACAATGGAAAGAGTGAAGATGGACAATGGAAAGAGTGAAGATGAAGTTAAAAGAAGAATGACATTGGAAAATGGGGTATTTACTAATAGAAAGAAAATATTTTGTGGACCTTTGAAAAGAAAATTAAGGAAAAGATTAATTAAATGCTATGTGTGGAACATACAACTGTATTGTTGTGAAATGTGGATACTTTGTAATAAAATTAGGAACAGATTGGTAGCCTTTAAGATGTGGTCATGGAGAAGGATGGAAAAAATCAGTTGGAAAATAAAATAACAAATGAAGAAGTTTTGAAAAGAGTAAATGAAAAAAGAAATCGAGGAAATTAGAAATAGAAACTGGATTTGAACATATATTAAGAAGAAGGTATAGTTTAATGAAAGATGTTTTGGAGGGAATGATGAGTGGAAACAAGAAAAAAAGATGGAAAAGATTTGCATTGTTGTATAATATTATAGATGGGAAGAGTTATGTGGAATTTCAGAACTCGGCAATGAAGAGAATGAAGTGACAAAATGGACTTGTTTTGGAATGAACTACCAATGATGATAATAATCATTGTCTATTTTTATGTCAAAATTACTATTGGATACTTCCAGTCATTTGATACATTTTTATCTTTTTTTATAGTACATTAATATTATTTGATGATAAATATATTCAATACTGTAATTTATAAATTTCATTTTGTTGCATGTTTTTGTCATTTTAATATTTTTATTTTTCCAGATAATAATGTCTAATCCATGATAATGAATACTCATTAAACAAATTATCGAAATGTATGGTAAAAATTATGAAATTCATGTATATAAAAACAGGTTTTTTATTGATATAAAGAAGACTGTGGAAAAAACATTTTTACATGGTATAAATCAGTTACTGTAATTAATAAAGATTTATACCCTTTGAGCCAAGGCATAATTATCCCGATAGAGAGCGCCACCCACAAAACTTGGATGGGAGGTGGAACGGAGGTGGAATGCACCAATTTTATTTAATCTTATTACTGCTCTTAGCGTCTTTTAAAAAAGGATAACTATGGTAAGATTCTCTTAAACTTGTACATATATTTAATGCCCCACATATTATTAATTGGATCTATTTAGGATAATTTTAATTATGTGAACTAATCTTATTGCTTTTATTGATAAATATGGATTAAATTTGTAAGATTAAACTAAATTTATATAAATGTAATCTTTTAATGTAAATATTTGTTTTATTAAAATATACGGTTATATTTTAAACTTATATGACACTAACTAAGATGTAGCAACTTATTATCTAAATAGGTCCACTAAATGTTAGATTAATGCCTTGGATATTAGTAATCACGTTATGCTCAATATCAGCAACTATTGGTTTTTAACGTTTAAAAAATTTGGAAGGTTAATTGATTCGAGAAAAAAATTAAAGATGAAAATGAAGATAATTTTTAAAAGTATGAAACTAAGAAGAAAAAATAAAAATAGTTGTTTTCTGATTTTAAATTAGAAATTGCTATATCCAGACTCCTCAAACAAACTAGAATTGGGGCTTCAAAATAAGGAATCTGAACGAAATCATAAATCAATAAAAGGCCATCTGAGCGTAATGTAGTACAAATATTTAATACCTTAAGCTTAAATAATAATTCATTAAGTGTAAATTTAATATAAGATTTAACGGAACGTATTGTCTATATTAAACTTAATGTAGTGACTTATAAATCTCAATTTCATGATGAGATGAGATGCACTGTGACTTCTCTTTAAACGGAGTCAGCAACCATGCCCAGAGAAAACTGTTAGCAACTTCACCTTTCATTCCCCATTCTAAGTTTTTCCATATTCTGCTCCATTCCATTTCCACAACATAATCTTTGTCAACTCTATGGCCTTTATATTTAAATTCTCCTTATCTTTTCCCAAACCCAGCATAAAAACCAATCCTCTTTCTGTATAATCACTTTTTTCAAATTTATTCTTCCATAACTTCATTATTTGTATTCTGTCCCTTTTCAAGCATTTACATTCAATTAACAGTTGCCTAATATTTTCTATTCCTTCCTTACACAATTTACAGACTAAATCTCCCATGTTTTTCCATTTACATGTATATTCTCTTATTGCTAAAGATCCCATTCGAGCTTAAACAATAAACTACTTTGTTTACTATTATCATACATTAACTCGCATGTAATGTTCTGTTTATTTCTATATATATTTAAACTTTTTTTTTCATGTGATGTGATGTGATGTACTGTGATTTCTCCTTAAATGGAGTCAGGAATCTCTCAGCAGCTATGCCCAGAGAAACCTGTTAGCCACTTTACCTTCCTTTTCCATTGTCCACCCTAAGTTTTCCCACAATCTGCTCCATCCCATTTCCACAACATAATCTTTGTCAACTCCATAACCTTATCTAAACTCCCCTTATTTTTTCCCAAACCTAGCATAAAAACCAATAACTCACTTTCTGTATAATCACTTTGTTCATATTTAACCTTCCATAACTTCATTATTTGAACCCTTTCTGCTTCCAGACATTTACATTGAAGTAACAGATGCCTAATATTTTCTATGCCTTCCTTACACAAGTTGCAGATTAAATCACCCATATTTTTCCATTTACGTGTATATTCCTTTGTTGCTAAAGATCCTGTTCGAGCCTTAAACAATAAACCACTTTCCTTACTATTATCATAAATTAACTCACACCCAATGTTCCATTTACTTCTATATATATTTAAACTCGTTTTACTCTCCATCTCTCCAACTCCCTATTCTTTATTAATGCATCTATTTTTCTATCCCACTCCTTCCCACTATAACATTCAACAATCCTCCTAACACAATCATCCCATCTTTTGTACAAGTATACTGACATAACTTCTTTATCCAAATCTTCTGCATATCGCATTACCTTTCTCACCCATCTTATTGCCTACCCTTTATTTGTAACCCAATTAAATACTATTTTGGCTATTCTTTTATTATCCATAAACTGCAATCTACCGAACATTTTTCAATTTGCTTTTTGCATCCCTCATATAAAAACTTGACCATCCCATTTCTCCTTGAATTGCCTCTTTTGCTGTCCACACCTCAGCATCTAATGCATGTCTTCCTACTTCCCTTTGTACTTTTTCTAAGCAATCTAATACCCCTTTACTAACACATAATGCATCATTGCCATATGTTAACCCTGCTACTGCCACTCCCTTCCATACAATTCTAGCTACATCATATTTATTATATGAAAACACTGTTAATTTCTTTATCAATCCCTTTTTTTTCTTTGTATCATTTATCAATTTTTTCTCCCATTCATCCAAGCAATTTTTCTTATTACTCAAGATGATTCCCAAATAACTATATCTATTCACCACACTTAACTTTATATCCCCCAATAAGAAATCTTTGTCTTCTCTTTCCCCAGTATTCACCATCATTATATTTGATTTTTCTTCACTAAATTTAATCCCCATATCTTTACCCACCCTTGTGCATGTCCTCAGCATAACTTCCATATCTTCTTCTTTCTGCACACAAAAAGACATCATCCGCAAAAAAAAAGACCCGACAATGTATATACTCTCTTGCCACCTGTTAACGGTATCTCTATCCCTCTTCCTAGACTTTCTATTGCTCTCTCCATTTCACTCAAATACAACACAAACAAAATAGGTGACATGGGGCATCCTTGCCTCAGTCCCACCCCATTTTTAACTTTAACTGATTCTATATCCCCTAATTGATATGTATAGTAATTATTTTCATATAATTTCTTAATAACACCCACTAAAGCTTCATCCATTCCCAGATTTGCTAAACTTATCCATAATGTATTTCTATTCACTCTATCATATGCCTTCTCCATATCTATAAAACTCATATATAACTGTCTACCTGAATTTCTACTCATATCTATAAGTTGTGTAACTACAAATAAACTATCTCCTATACGCCTATCTGACCTAAAACCTCCTTGCATTTCCCCCACTGTATTATTTTTTTCCATCCATTTTGCAACTCTTCCAGCCACCATATATGAAAAAACTTTATATAAAACTGATGTTACTGCTATTGATCTATAATTATTTAACTTTCTATGATCCTTACCTGTTCCTTTAAATAATAATCTTACTCTTGTATTACTCCAACTACCCGGAAAAACTCTCCTGTGCCATCTTATTAAAACATGATAGTAACTTTACTTTTGCCCTATGCCTCAAATTCATTACCATCTCTGCTGCCCATCCATCTAATCCTCTTGCCTTACCACTTCTCAATTTCTTCCCTGCCTCATTCAGTTCATTTTCTGTAAACGTAATATTCCCATTACTATATGCTTTCATATTTTCTATCCCTCTGTCCTTCACATCTAACATCTTTTCTATATCCATTACATAACTATTCAATATTCTCTCTAATTCTTCTCTAGAGCTACACTCTATTACCTCCTCATCCAGTAATACTATCTCTCTCTCCCCTAAATTTCTCCTTTTAATGTAATTTCAAAATTTTTTACTCCCATCTCTTCCACTTTTATTAATATCATCCAATAATTTACTATTTAGTTTCATTCTCTCTCTATAATTATCTATTTTAGCTAACTTCTTCTTTTCTAAGTACTTTTCCCATTTAGCATTAATATCTTTTTCACTTTCTTTGTTCTTAATAGCACACTTATATTCTCTGCATGCTTTTTTCCTCTCTTTTACACGTTTACTAACTCTCATTTTTTTATTACTTTTATTTTTCTGAATATTCTCACCTAAAACCCTATTTGCCACTTTTTCTATTTCATCACACCAGTCCTCATACTCATTTCCAATCAACTCTTCCATAGTTTCTTCAACTTGTATTTTATACTCTTCTAACTAATTCTTATCATTTACTCTCCATCCACATCTTTCACTATTGTTTCTACTTTTATTCCTATTTTCCATCACATTACTAACCATTTCAATTACAGCAAAATTATGATCACTATTACATACTCTCTCTTCATTATCAAACACCTTAATTTTTCATACTTTATTCATTCCCTCTTTCTCTACCAATATATAATCTATTGTGTGGGATATATTATTCCTAGACCATGTATATTGTCCCTCATAAATATTAGATAAGTTTCCAATGCTCAAATTTACTCTCTGACAAAATTTCTTCAAAAGCCATTCCATTCTTATTGTCTACATCATCAATTTCTTCAATACGCCCATTCATATCTCCTATAACCATTATTCTCTTCCCCTTTTCTTTAAAACTCTGTATATCCTTAACTAGGCACTCATATATGCTATTGTTTCATTCCATTATAGTTTGACTATCTCCAGTAGCTATATAAACTATAGCCACCATCCATTCTTGTTTTCCCAACCCTATTTCAAACCACAAATGTTCTTGGCATTTAACAACCCTATTTCAAACCACAAATGTTCTTGGCATTTAACAGTATTTAAATATTTTTTTGATATAACACCTATACCACCACCCTTTTTTTCTTTCTCTTTTCTATTTATATCCTGCCATACCAAATCTTCCAAAACAGGTTCTTCTTCTCTTAGATGTGTTTCCACTACTGCTAATACCTCAAGCTCTTCATTTTCAATTGCTTTGTTTAATTCCTGCCACTTTTCTGGTCTCCTACCACCTTGCATATTCAAATACCCAATTTTAACAATTTTTTTTTTCCTAATTATTCTTTTATAAATTTTTCTTCTTCTTTCTTCTCCATTAAATAACTTGCTTACCGTTAATTTTACAGCCCCATTCCATCTCCACATCTACATTTATATCTAAATCAACTGCCCTTTGTTTAATTCTTACATTCCGTCCATTCTTCTTCTTTTTAATAACACTACAATTTAAAATCCCACCCCCCTTTACAAGTTTCCCGAACTATATTCTTTATAAATCAGACTCCCTAAAACTTCACTTCCTTGTTTCCCTAAGTGCAACCCATCTTTACCAAATAACTCCCTCTTCCCAATAAAAAAATTCCACACATCCACAAATGTAACATCATTTCTCTCACACAATTCTTTCAATCTCTCATTTATAGAACACACCCTATCTAACATATACCTTTTATCAAATCTTGGTAATAATCCAACTATTCCTACTCTTCCTTTAACCATTCTCAAATTCCTAATCAGTTCTGTGTACTCACCCATTACTCTCTCTGATGACTGGTAAATTATTAGTCCCTACCATAACATATGCATCTCTATTCCCTTGCTTCTTTACTTTATCTGTAACATCCCTAATTTTAGCTCCCGGCAAACATACTTTTACATACCTGTTTCTATTTTCCCTTGCAATTATATCTCCACATTCTCTTATTAATGAATCCCTTATCAATACTGTCTCACAGTCTACTTTCTCTGCTTCATTCACAACCTTCTCTACCATCTCCTGGACTTCATCTACTTCTTCCTTATCATTCCTACTCAGTAATCCCTTTATCTGCTCACACTTCGTCTCTAACGATTTTAATTTTCTTTCTACATCGTTTACCTCTTCCTCTATCTTACTTATTCTTTGTCCAACCATTTCCAATGCACTACATATTTTTCCATCCATATCTCTTGTCACTCCACTACAAACACACTCTATCCTGTCTTCCTCAACTATGTTTTGTTCCATTTCTCCTGACTTACTGCCTTCCTCAACTATGTTTTGCTCCATTCCTCCTGACTTTCTCTTTACGCTATCTACACTTTGAAACCACTTTTTCACCTCTTTTATCACATTCACACACTGTCTACATAACCAAAAACCTGCTACATCCTTCCTAGTCTTATTTAAGCATTTCAAGTGGAAAACATTATCATATATATTACATTCTACCACAGCACGTCTAATTCCTTTCTGACGATTATATATGCACTGTAAAATACAAATGCAATCCATATTACTTATTTTCCAAGCCGCCTATTCTATATTTAACTTTATACTTTTTCTCCTATTCTTCAAACTCTTTTGCACAGAAAGATGAAAAAAATTTTACTTTCAAAAATGATCGATCAATAACCATGTGTAACTTATGCTTCTAAACGTTACCTTTTACCTCAAAATAACTAACTGTTCTTCAACAGGTAAAACTACAGTTGTGCCATTCAGTGTAAGTCAGAGTAATCAATGGATGCCAGAAGGCTTCTGCCTAAAATTCCTATTAGTGCTATTCATCCAATATCCCCAGAGTAATTTCTAGCTTGTGGCTTTCATTAATGAGTAGCCTTGGATCTGGCTTGCACTGAGCGGCATTACTGTACGGAGAGTTTTGCCTGTTTTAATAACAGCTTTCAGCAAGCATAAGAAATGGTGGTCATGTGATGTTTAGTGGTTTAAGTCTCAATTTCATTTGTCGGTCTGCTTTTAAAAAACAGAATAAAAACAAAATACTAAATTATTTTGAAAATAAATGCATATTAATTTATTAAGAATAAAAGTTTTTTTTTATTAAATCTTAATTTATGCCTAATAATAATCAAGTCTTAATAGTGGAAATCTATCTTAATTTTGCCCCTAAATGAGCTGCCCAGGTCACTATTTAACATAAATTGGATATTCTATTTGCATTAAGTTTTTACCTTAATTTTTTAATCTAAATAGGTTACTGATCATGATCTTACATTGTTCTGCCAAAGGATTTGTCTTTTTTTTGTCATAAGAATACATTTAATTTTTTTTTCTCCAGTAAATATATAGTAAGAAAATCCATAATTTTTTTCACATATATTTCTCTAGTTATGCCTCAAGAATTATATATAATTGGAACAGAAATATTTTTACATATTTTTTAATATGATGCTTGATTTATAATTATTTTCTATATTTTCTAATAATATATTCAGATCAGCTCCATTTGAGTCTTTTAATTTTTTGAAAAGCATTAACAATAACTTTGTTCTATCACTCATATATTTTGTTTTCAATTTTTTCTTATTGCTGCTTTTATTTTGATTTATAATCTCATTGTTTTGTATTCCGTTTGTGTTAAGTATTTAAGTTTTAGATCCATAAATAAATGATAAAAATGTATTAAAAATCTTTCTTTCAAATGCATTGGCATCCATGTTGAATTGTGGGATTGATTTTAACTGTTATGATTCAATCTGTATTAATTATCTGATCAATGTATTTGTAAGTAACATTTTCAAATTTATGTTTATCAATCATTATTTCCTTCTCAGAAAATACATTCAATAATATTTCAGAGTTTTTTACATTTATTTTTTCTCCATTTTTTTACTTTTATCTGATAATACTTGTAACTTTTCCTAAAGCCCTGAAGCATTATTTGCAAAACCAGTCACATCATATCCAAAATGTAGATAACTTAAATAAGGTCTACATTTTTATTCCCTTACATTTTTATTTTACTCCATAAAATACCCATTGAATAACAAAAAGGTTTCAATCACCTTATATATCAATATCATTTTTTTTTAAACAAAGCAAAACTCTCCATACAGTAGTGCCACCCTGTGCCACCCAGAGTAATCAATGAATGCCAGAAGGCTTCTAGGTGTAATGCTCTCAGATCCACAAGCCAGAAACTAGTCTGGGGATATTGGATGAGTAGGCATTAGATAGGGATTTTATGCACAAGCCTTCTGGCATTTCATTGATTACTCTGGTTGGCACAGGTGGCACTACTGTATGGAGAGTTTTGCTTTGTTTATAAACAATTATGTGCTAGTATAAGAGATAGTGATCATGTGATGCTTAATGGTTTATCAATTTTTTTATATCATCAAATAATAAAATCACTAGTGTTGCATTTTCATAAATATTCCTCAGAACATAACAATATTTTTTCTGCATCTTGATAATCCAAGGCATTAATAGCAATATGTAAATACTTATAGAATGAAATGCATTTCTATTACCTATAAATCAAAGACATATTGCCACCTCTTTGGCTCTTTGTTTTCTACACTTAAAACTAATTTTTAATCTGCCTTTTTTTGTTGTTTTAAAATCAATGTTCACTTTAGATTAATTGTTACTATCTGCGTAAATATTTAGTATAAACTGATAAAGGACTGATAGGTTTATCCATTTCAATCTTTTTTAATTGATAATTAGTACATTCTTACAATCATCTGCTATGTTATTATCATTTAGGCATTTAATTATGAACTTTGTCAAAAAGTTTGTTTATTTCTTTGGTTAAAATATCAAAAACAATTGCATGATTTTCTGGAACTTTTCCTTAATTTAGTTGCATTTTAAAAATACTTGGCAATTCAAAATATGTAGGGGATTTTTTTTTTTTAAAATAAGACTTCTTTCTGTACCTCTTCTACAAATTATCTTATGACATACCTTTTTGTAATAATAATCCATTTATTTTTGTTGCTGAAATAATATTTTTTCTATTATTCAAAGGTTGTTTTATATTTTTTGGACTTATTCTTTTTTATAATTTTATTTGCCATGTCATAATTATATCTTTTGATATCATTATTAATTCTTTTCTTGTATCATTTTATAAAACTCTACATGTTCATTTTTTTAATAGTTTGTTTTTAAAATCTTTTATATTATTTCATTTTATTTGCATTGTTTCTTTACTTAAATTGCTTCTCTTTTACTATTGACAAATTGCAGATCTTTATTGATTTTAATTCAATCTGTCATTATTAAAGTGTGACAATATTTTGAATTGATTTCCAAATTCCAATTTAAGTTAATTACAGGGTGTCTAAAAGTTAGGAATAACAACTTTTTTCACATAGTTTTCATCTGTCTAGTTCTGTATTGGCATATATACCTCTCACTAACTGACAGTCATTTCATGTGTTAAATCTATTGAGAACATTGTTATATTGAAATGTGTACTTATGTTTGATCAGAATATGAGCCCATTCAGCTATATCTTAATTTGTATATTTTCATGCCCATTTTATTTTAGCATTTTTTAAAGAATTCATTAAATTTAGTTTTCCTTTCAACTCTATCTTCTTTCATTCCTTTCATTATAATCAAATTTATTCTCAGCATAATCATTCAATTGCTTATCAATTGAACCATTATTTCCCATAACAATTTTAAAATGTTTGATCTGGTTCAAAACCATTATATATATATATATATATAAATCCTCTACTTCTCAATAAGAATTTATTGGGATATAAAGTCGCATAATTTACATTTGGTGTATTCTATTAAATTGAATAATTAATCTTGCCTCTGAACTTGATCTACTATCAATCTTCACAATGTTATTTTTCCACTGTTTATGTATAATAATTTCATTTGTGGAATTATTATTTATATCTTTGTAGTAAAATACATGTCAGCTTTTTAAGTCATTTGACTCATCTTCTGTCTTTACAATGCCCAACAAATGTCCTATTTACAATTAGATAAATTTTCCAATTCATTCAAGTGATGTGCCTTTGTAGATATCTAAATTAAAGATTGTCATTGAATTGTATTCTAGGTTCCCATTAACAGCTCTGCCAGTTGCTGCCATGAAATGATAATTTTAGTTTCTTGAGATTAAAATCATGATTGACTTTTGTCTATCATGATTATAAATATCTTAAAAAAACCCATTTACATCCACATTCATCTTGCTTTCATGATATTTCAGTTCTGAAAATAAAGATAATGGTAAAGCCAATAAATTCATCATGATAGCTTATGCATGTTGCTGAATAACCTGTTTGTTTACCATATGGATATAATATAGTAATATCTACAATGACAGGAATATATGGAGTAGTCATAAATAATGTGTTTTCATTTTTTTAATGCTTCAAAGAGGAATAACTCCTTGCTGCTTGTATATTTGACTTAATATCCTAAACTTACAAAAAGGTTTTATCTATTCAAGTAAATTAGCTTACTTCAAAGAGGAATCAAGGATTATGTTCAATTAACAGAAAACCTCTTAGTGTTTATGTGTTTGATTTTATATCTAATTTTACATTAAATTTTAACCTATTCCAGTGAATCAGGTTCATAGTAATAATTTTTTCATCTTTGGTACAGACATGAGAATTATTATGTATAGTAATTGATGTATTTAGAAGGAAAAAGGAGGGCAGCAATATATAACAAATCCTGCTGGTGTGATTTATTTTATATTTATAGATAACCTAAATAGCTAAGTAATATGAAATATTTTAAATTATTTTATCTTTTATAGTTTTTGGATTAACATATTGATATGTAATTAATATTATCATTAATTATAATGGGAGTTTAGATATAAACTACTGATAGAGTATTGCTTCAGTCTGTTAATATGACCTTTTATTATTTCTGAATGATAAAATGTTTGCATTAAATTTTTATGTGTTCTGTTGTAATATGGATAAAGATTTTTTTGAGAAATTTTGATAGCTTGAATTTTGTTTTTTTAAGTTACTATAAATGTTGATACTTATATTTTTGTAAGGAACTAATTCTTATATAAATATTATATTGTTACTTCTTGGTATTCTAGTGTTATTGCTCCACATGTTGATCTAATGGATCTTATTATTTTAGTCTCATATTTTACAGAGTTTTGGTTGAGATAAGAATTGAAAGTTTTCTTATATCGCCGATAGATTATATTATAAATAGATGTTTATTTTCAAATATGTGCAATAAGGTCTTCTCTAACAAACTAACTGATGTTTCAAAAAATTAGTTATTATAGAATTTAGTCATTGCATCTTACATGGAATTTATATTATTGGATATAACCCATTCCGTGCCAATCACTGAGAATGATGTTACAATGCAAAACATTTAACTCATTAAATTTTTTATTCTTGAAGGATTTTTATGGGATTTCTCTTGTGCTTTTTCTTTATTTGTGACCAATGTTTATCGGCCTATGTCATCATCATACAATTAATAAATATGTTGCACACATATGTATATACAGGGAAATTTTTTATGAAGTGGTTTTCTAGGGGATAAAAATTGATATTAGTTATCAAAATGTAAATTAAACCACTTGTAGAAGAGTAATAGTCAAGACTGCAATTAAGAAAAGGTTTTCTATTAGTTATTTTCACTTTTGTTTATTATTTTTGATGGTAACTTTTTCCTGAATGATATTTTTTGTTTATAAAAACTATGCATTATTTGATAATTAACTAAGCATTTTAATATATAAGATGAAGTGATGGAAAATGTAGAGTGTATAAATATAAAGTAGAAAATATTAAATACATAATTTTTGAACAATTCAAAACAAAGCAAAACTCTCTATATACTAGTGCCATCTTGTGCTAAAAAGAGCAATCAATGGATGCCAGAAAGCTTGTGCATAAAATCCCTATCTAGTGCCTACTCATCCAATATCCCCAGACTAGTTTCTGGATTGTGGCCTTCATCAATGAGGAGCCTTGGATCTGAGAGCACTGCACCTAGATCTTAGGATCTAATGCAATCCTCCAGCAGTCACCTTTTAACTCTATTTAACTACAAAACTATGAGAATGAAATTGAAAACACAATTAATATTTTCAATCCAAGCTCAATAGCTTATATAGTTATATGGGTCTGAACTCAATTCAGCACCCATACATTTTGGTGTCTTTGGCTCTTTAACAACCATAGCCACCACTATCCTATTAGGCAGGATTGGTGTTAAACCACTAAAGATCTAGGTGCAGTGCTCTCAGATCCAAGGCTCCTCACTGATGAAGGCCACAAGCCAGAAACTAGTCTGGGGATATTGGATGAGTAGGCACTAGATAGGGATTTTATGCACAAGCCTTCTGGCATCCATTGATTGCTCTTGTTAGCACAAGATGGCACTACTCTATGGAGAGTTTTGCTTTGTTTTGAATTGTTTAATAACAATTATGTGCTAGTATGAGATAGTGATCATGTGATGTTTAGTGGTTACATTATTTTTGACTGCATGGTTTTAAATAAGTAAAGTATTAAGATTAAGTAATTGTGAGAATAAATTTAAAAAAGCATTAATGTAGATAAGATAATATTATGGATAAGTCTGTTTTAAGATTAAGTGATTGTGAGAATAAATTAAAAAAAACATTGATGTGGATCAGATAATATTATGGATAAGTCTGTTTTAAAATGGAAAAAGCTATAGTGGAAAGGGAAGTGATTGGAAGTTAGGTGGTCTTTTTGAGAAAAATGCAAAAATAAGCAAGGATTGCCTAAATATTTTAATGGTTCATCATCATCATCATCATCAACCATTATCAATCCACTGCAGGATGAAGGTATCTCCAAGTTTAATCCATCTTCTCCAATCTTTAGCTTCTCTTCTCCACAGCACCCCTGCTCATTTTCTTATTTCATCCATCCATCTCACATGTGGTCACTTTCTGGGTCTTTTACAATCTCTTGGAATCCATTTTAAAATTTCAATTGTCCATCTATTATCATCTCTTCTAGCAATATGTCCAGCCCAACTCCATTTCAGTTTTTTAATTTTTTCAATGAGGTCAGTAACACCTGTTTGTTGTCTTACCCATACATTGCGTTTTCGATCTCTTCTTGTTACTCCCAACATACATCTCTCCATACTCCTTTGAGTGGTCTGAAGTCTCTGTATTGCTCTTCTATAAAGTGTCCAAGTCTCAGATCCATATGTAAGAACTGATAAAACACATTTGTTAAAAACCATCCTTTTCAAACACATAGGCATATTTCCTTTTAGTATCAAGTTATTTCTACCAAAAGCACTCCAACCAAGTTTAATTCTATGATTAATTTCCTCCATTATGTTTCCATCTGTATTAATAATCTGACCAAGGTATTTGTAACTGTTAACTTCTTCTAATTCTTCATAATCAATCTTTATTTTCATATTTTGAGCAAATCGATTAAATATTACTTATTTGATTTGTTGAAGACAATATGATCGTAGATTTAATTATCATTATTGAATGAGTTCTTGAGGTCTTTATTTGAAATTTGTGTTCACTAATTTAGAGTTGCTCAAACTATTTTTAGTCACAAAATGACTTCAGATTGGCCAAAAGCATTCCACTATATAAAATCCTTCAAAATAATAAATTAAAAAACATTTTAAATTTATGTATAACATTTCAGAAACAATAATTGATTTTATACCATGTCTACAAGATATTTCATCTTTTACCAAATATTGCTTTAAAATACAATATATGGTACATTAGTTGTACCTACATGTTATTGTCATCTATGAAAATAGTTTTGTCAGACCATTAAAATAGTTACATAATTGTATATATTGACCATATTATAACTAGATACAGCATATTGTTTTGAATATTAAGCATTCTTTTCTTTTAAATAAGAGTTCATTTCTTTCACTTTTGTTATTAATAATCTGATCACTGTTATTTACAAAAGGACCAAATAAAAATATTTTAGCCAGATTCATATTTATTCATTTAATATCAATTATACAAAAATTGAGAATAAATATTTCATTTAATGAATTTGGTTTAATAAACTGAAGCTAATAATTGCACATCTTAAATTTGTATAATTACATACTGTATATGTAATTCATAGAATATTATTTTCTTCACTTATATAAAAATAGAGCCTGAATTTGTCTGTTTATATGTGTGTATATTTAAAATTTCTATTTTTGTTTTATAAATGAAAACCAATGAATGATAACTACTGTATAGGAAAAAGAATTTGGAAAAGTAAAGGCAGTAATAAGTTATACTTTTGAATTTAGTTTTTTATATGTAAATGCTTTATAGATGTTTTATATATTTATGTCTTTATGCTTATTTCATGGAATTTGATAGTTATGTTCTTTGATAGTCACAAAATAGAATGAGAATGAAACTTGCATTTTTGCTGTTGCTCTCAATATTCTGTAAATATTTATTTCTTTGAAATTGGCTTGGAATTAATGATAGCTTATGTGGATAGTGGAAATAAGTGTCACTATGAATATTCATAGAGTTCTTTTTATATATGTTAATGTTAGATCAATTTTTTTTTTGTTTATAGTTTATAAGTCTATATATGTGATTGTTGGATTTTATGTAAAGTAAAAATAATTTGGTTTGAAATAATTCTTGACATGTATATAAATGAAACAAGTATTTGGATTTTCTCTGGTGTTAGTAACTGGAAACATGATACATTTGAATCTTAAATATATTAAATCCATCATTTGATAAACAGCTTAAATGAGTTTCTTATTTTAAGAATAATGTAATGGAAATTAAATTGTGCTTCCTTAGTAATCTATGTTTATTTGTCATCTATGACATGTTATGCATCTAAAAAAAATGTGATTAATATTAATTTTTTTTTGTTTTGTTTAGGTCTAAGATATGGAGAAGAAGAGTATTTGGTAAAAACAAGCCTATAAAATGTAAAACACATTGATTATAGAATTAATCAAGTCTTCATACTTATGCAAGGAGTGGAGCACTTACTCAAAACAGTATTCCTTGACAAAAAATATAGTTGATGAAAAGTAGCACATTTAACTATTTGTAGAAAAATGTAAAGAAAATAAGAACTACTAAAATAAAGCCAAGCAGTTTTGGATAAAGAAATTTAAAAAAAAAAAAGATTTTTTTTTTTTTTTTTTTTTATTTAAAATGAAAATATATTTTATGAATATATAAATGTACTTTTATAAAAGTTCACAAAATGTCTTCATAAACAATAATTTTTGTGATTGATAACATTTACTCAGTAAAATATTTAAAGTCATATAATCCATAAAATGTTTGTTTCATCATTTTATCACTATTTGAAAAAACACTCATCTTTCTGAAAATATAGTATGGGAAAATTGGAAAACCTGTTTATCTATTAATTTTTGTGATTATGAGGAACAAATCTTTATAAGAATGAGAAAGATGAGAAAAGCCTAAAAGGAAAGATAAATAACTATATCCATATGGCTTTTGGTAAAACTAAGATTATGGAAAAACGTATTACAGTATAAAAAAATATTTATTGCACTTTGTGTGAATTCAAAAGTTTTTATAAATTATTTATAAAAAAAACATGAAAGAATACGGAGGAGAAAAATATTTTCAATGTAGTTTCTGCTGATTTGAAGCTGCAGATAAGTTTTAGAATACATGAAAGATGGAAAAGAAAAATCTTTTCAATGTAGTTGATGTGAACTGAAAACTGTTTGCTGGAACATTTATGGATGCATGAAAGAACACAAATGAATAAAAAAAAATTTAATATAGTTTGTATC
Source organism: Epiperipatus broadwayi (assembly GCA_028023455.1). Lineage (NCBI taxonomy): Eukaryota > Metazoa > Onychophora > Udeonychophora > Euonychophora > Peripatidae > Epiperipatus > Epiperipatus broadwayi. The sequence goes on along the minus strand of JAQFVV010006286.1, from coordinate 225,408 downwards.
AATACTTGACTGCTGAAAAGGAAAGTTGTACTTTCTCAGTAAATGAAAGCAAACAGGAGAAAAAACTTGTACATTGTAATTTTTATGAATATAAGACTGCTTGCTGTAAAGGGAAGTTTGAAAATGCACGATATAATGCATACAGAAAAAAACCTTTTGAATGCAGTTGTGTGAATATGACTGCAAATAAAAGTAAAGAAAAATTGAATGAAAGACATAAACAGGAGAAAAGCCTTTTCAATGTAGTTTGTGTGAATATAAGACTGCAGACAAAAGTAGTTTAAAACTGCACAAAAAGATACATAGAGGAAAAAAGCCTTTTCACTGTGTTTGTATGAATATAAGACTGAAAATAAAAGTAGTTTGACCCAGGTTGAAATGATACATGCAGGCAGAAAACCTTTTCACTGTAGTTTATGTGAATATAAGACTGCAGACAAAAGTAGTTTGTCAGTACATGAAAGGATACACACAGGTGAAAAGCCTTTTCACTGTAGTTTTTGTGAATATAAGACTGCACATAAAAGTAATTTAAAACTGCACGAAACGATACATACAGGAGAAAAACCATTTCATTGTAGTTTATGTGGATTCAAAACTGCACAAAAGCAACGCCTAATACGGCATGAAAGAACACATACAGGTGAAAAACCGTTTCAATGTAATTTTTGTAAATATAAAACTGCAAATAAAAGTAGTTTATCAATACATGAATGGATACATGCAGGAGAAAAGCCATTTCACTGTGATTTGTGTGAATATAAGACTGCAAATAAAAGTAGTTTATCAGTACACGAAAGGGTCCATACAGGAGAAAAGCCTTTTCACTGTAGTTACTGTGAATATAAGACCGTAGACAAGAGTGGTTTGTTAATACATGAAAGGTTACATACTGGGGAAAAGCCTTTTCATTGTAGTTTGTGTCAATATAAGACTGCACACAAAAGTAATTTAAAACATCATGACAAAATACATACAGGAGAAAAGCCTTTTCAATGTACATTGTGTGGTTTCAAAACTGCACAAAAACACTGTCTCATACGGCATGAAAGAATACATACAGGTGAGAAACCTTTCCAATGTAGTTTGTGCGAATATAAAACTGCAAATAAAAGTAGTTTATCAATCCATGAACGGACACATTCAGAAGAAACTCCTTTCCACTGTAGTTTATGTGAATATAAAAGTGCAAGCAAAAGTAGTTTATGTATACATGAAAGGATACATACAGGAGAACAACCTTTTCACTGTAGCTTTTGTGAATATAAAACTATTGACAAAAGTAATGTATTAATGCATGAAAGGATACATACAGGAGAAAATCCCTTTCACTGTAGTTTGTGTGAATATAAGACTGCACACAAAAGTAATTTAAAACTGCATGAAAGGATACATACAGGAGAAAAGCCTTTTCAATGTCATTTGTGTGGATATAAGACTGCACAAAAGCACTGTCTAATACGGCATGAAAAAACACATACAGGAAAAAAATATTTTCAATGTAGTTTGTGTGGATATAAGACTACAGTTAAAACTTTTTTAAAACTACATGAAGAAAGAATACATGCAGGAGAAAAGCCTTTTCACTGTACTTTATATGAATATAAGTCTGTAAATAAAACTTTAAAACCGCATGAAAAAATACCCACAGGAGAAAAACTCTTACAATGTACTTTGTGTGACTATCAAACATCTTTGAAAAGTTATTTTACAAGGCATGAAAGAAAACATACAGAAAGAAAAAAAAAATTATGCCATTTATGTGATTTTAAGAATTTTGACAGAAATCATTTTAAAACGCACACATTAGATCCAACTTTGTGCAATTCATGTGCATTTGAATCTTCTAGTGATAATAGTTTTAAAATTCATGACAGTGTACAGGTAAAAGTTAAATCTTTAAATTCCAGTTTGTGTAAAAACAAAATGCTTTTTTATAATGATTTAAAAAATATAACTGAAAAATCTTTAATTATTAATCAAGTATTTAGTTGTCGATTGTGCGATTATAAAGCAATTGTTAAAAGTGATTGGGAAACTCATGAAAATGAACATTTTACTGATCAAGAGGTTGTAAACATTGCTGTTTTATTATCTTGAGAGATGTAATTATTTTTACTGTCAGATAATGAAAGATGTACTTCTCTGCAGTTTTAAAAATATACTTTTGCCTACTATTTATATTCTGTTCAATCACAAACATTTTAATATAGTTATGGCTCACTTTTTTTAAAAGTAAATGGAATGCAGTGGTATATGAAAGAGATATCTTAATTGTTTTAGTCTCTTTAATTATATATCTGAATACTTCATAACAATGTTGTAAATTTTTGCATACAGGAGCAAAATAAAATGGCTTCTTGCATTTCAATCAAATGAAACTTATTTATTCTTCAAACTGAAGGGTGTGATTTAATTTCCTCATAGTGAAAATCATTTTTGCATAAACTTGGATTCATATAACAATTTTTGTGCTTAAATAGGCATAATAAAAAAGACTGCTGTCAAAAAATTTTAGACTTGTTACTCAGTAAAATTTTGATGGATTCATTTATTTGAGAGGCTCGTTATTGTGAAATTTTATTCAGTTAGAGTTAGCCAGACTGGATTAGTAACATGAAGATGGAAAATAACAAAATTGTATTAATAGTCTTCGGTAATTTTTTAGAAAGTGTGCAAACTAAATTTATATATCCACAAAAGTTTATAGATTAATTAGTTAATGCATCTTTATTGCATTTTAATGGTAACATTATTTAATTGCAGTTTATGATAAAGAATTCACAAATTAAAATCCATTTTCGAACTTTAATAAATAGATATTTGCTAATGATTCATAGCTTATTTTCTAAGGTAGCAAAGTTCTATTATAAATGTTACCAAAATAATCAAGACAGATTATATTAAAATTTTTTTTCATAATGTTAGTTGTAAGAAAGAAATGTGCAAGTTTGTTTATGTGTCTAAAGCACTGCTGTAAAAAGTTTTGGAGATATGGAGTCACCTTGTCTTACACCCTTCTCAATGATGACTTCCCCAGTATCATGTAATCTAATTGTTGCTGTTGCATTTTTATAAATTTTCTTTAAAATATGATAATATCCTGGATCTATACCTTGATGATTCAATGTTTTCATCACTGAAGAAATGTTTATAGAATCAAATGCCTTTTCATAATCTACAAATCCAAAGCATAACAGCAACTCATATTCATTTGTCCTTTCTATAATTTCTCTCAATACTTGGATATGATCTACTGTACTAAAAACACTTTTAAATCCAACTTGTTCTCTTGGTTGCTGGAAATCCAATGTTCTCTGTAGATGAGTTGTAATTATCTTGGTAAATTTTTTTTATAAAACTGATAAAAGGCTGATAGGTCTGTAATTTCCAATGTCTTCTTTATTACCTTTTTTAAATATTAATATTATTACTGCATTCTTCCAATCATCTGGTACATCTTTATCCTTTAGCCATTTGGTATATAACTTTGCTAAAAAAATTTCTATTTCTTCATCTGCTTCTTTTAATATATCAATTATAATTCCATCATTACCTGGAGCCTTTCCTTTCTTCATACATTTAATTGCATATCTCACTTCTTCATTTAAAATTCTGGGCAATTCGGAAGATCTTTATTACTATATAATTCTTGATAAAAGTCTTCTACCCATTTCATGATGTCATTTCTCTTTTTATTAATAATTCCATCTTTTTTTCTTATTGCAGATATAAATTTCCTACTATAATGGAACTGCAGGGTATACCATAAGATGACATAAATAAGACTAAGTACTTGGATGACTTGAATTCAATGTGTCAAACAACCTACAACATGTCATATCCTAAATCCATGATTCGATGTCCCATTTGGGTGTGCCAGATATTACTGAATCAGAAATGGCATATAACAAAGAGAGTGCATCTCACTACTGTCAGATCTAGGCCTTCGAGTAGGATGCTAAAGATGTCATAATGAAATGCCTTGTTTTAAATCACATTTACATTTAGTATGGTAGCTCATAATTTACTTAAAATATTTCAATGTAATTTAGACTATTGCATATCCATTACATCTCTCTTACCCCACAGAATTCAAACTCTGGGAGTTTTTGCAGTCAACTCTTTTCAGGGATGGATTTACTTAATTATTGACGAAATATGCCTATGTATAAGCATAGATATAAAAAATATTGATGATGATCAAACGTTTAGGAGAGCAATACATAATGATGATGATCACCAAACCTTTAATGGTGTAAATTCATAATGATAGCGATGATGAATCTTTTAATGTTGCAAATGCATAATGATGATGATCAAACAGAGATCAGATTGGTTTTAACAACTCAGTAACATTTATTAATAATCTATAACATATAATAATAAAAATTTCCCTGATCCAGATTTCATGATAGAAGTCTGTCCTCAATCAATCTTTATTTACACTAAACAAAACAAAATAATTCAAAATACAGTATATACAAAATGAAATTAGATAATTCACTAAATATATATATATATAACAAAAAGGAAAAAGCAAAATGAGAGTTCAGTAATTTTAAATCTACCCCATTAGTATAATAATTACAATGATATTTATATGTTGGAGTAAATACATTTATAATTATTTTTTTAAAAAAAATAAAATATATAGTCCCACTCCCATCTATACATGTAAGTTATAGTAAAAATTAATGAAAGATAAAAAAAGACCATTTACTCAAGTCGATTAATTGTGCACTCAGAAATAAAACAATTACAAGTAAATATTAAAAACTTATTAGTAAGTAATGTAATTTTGTTTGTTCTAGAGTCTGCATTTAATGTTGATTATATAAAAACCTTACTTGAGATCGCTTTGATGAATCAGTGTTGAATTTCCAGAGAGATCTGTAAATTTCCTTTTATTAATAATTATACATATTTATTGGCTATAATCTTCTTCCATCTTTATATATCAACATATCAATATATATCAATTAACTGCTTCCACTTTTAAAATGCAGGTGATCGAATTTGAAGATGAAACTTGAATACACAATATATGAAATTTCAAATAGAAATAATAAAACAAAAAAATAAAAATCATGTGAATCAAAATATATATATATATATCCTGAGGAAAGCAAGCATTTATCCATAGTTAAGAGTTTATAAACTTGAATGCCAATCTCCATGCGTAACGTTCTTGTTCACCAACTATCGGTATTTATATATTTCATACTACTTGGTTAAAAGCAAACATACCAGTTATCTCTTTTAAACATATAGCATAAATATTTCCATTGAAGATTGATATTCACCAATATTTTGTAAAATAGACATTTTGATAGATAATTTTTTAACGACATCGAAGCTGGCGTTGGAACACCCACAGTATTGGCTTATCATAAACACATTGTAATGACTACTTTATCAAGGACTATTATTTATATTGTGGCTTCAATATATATAAGAAAATGGCTTAAAGAATGAATCAATTTCTAGTAGTTTCATGTTTCTTTTTTCTTATTTCCATAACAAATTCAAGTTTGTAGAACAAATTAAATCAATAGTTCTTTCCTGCTAATTATATATCTAAGTTTGTCACTTTTTTCAGCTAAGATTAAATTTCCAGTTGCCTTCTATCCAAATTATAAATATTTTGTATTAATTTTAAAATATAGACATTAAGTTTTAAATTTCATATCCTTACTGTTTATAAATACCGAACAGTTTTTTTTTTTTTTAACAACAAAAAAGACTTTATGTGCTGATGGTTTTGTTGTTACACAGACAAGTGAAAAATGCCAGATTGTTTTCTCATGCTAGTTAGAACCTATTGTTACAAACTAATAAAAAAAAATAATTATAAAATATTATTTTATTTAGTCTTTATTATTCAAACTCGATCACCTAGCAACTATTTTGACCTTTGAACATAACTGTCTTATCAGTCACTTGTTGTTAATGATATTAAGTGAAGAAAAGAAAAAAATTAATTTCTACAAACAGACAAATATTGGTTTATTTATGTTTACATATATGTTTCATGTATATATAATAAATTTGTCTGCTTTCAAGGTGTATAAAAAAAAAATTAATTTCTCAAAATAGATAAAAATATTTGTTTATAAGTATGTTCCATGTACATAAACAAGTATGTAGGATAAATTATTTGCATATCAATTGTGTTGTTCCCTTTCCCCTTTTCCCCCTTGTCCCGGTTGTGGCGCTGTTGGCCTGCCTCCCCGCTGTTTTTTTGTTTTACTGGAAATTATGTGTCCTAGTCTGTTTAGGTATGGTCGTTTGCCCCTGTGTATAGTTTTTTCAAACTTAGTAAAATAATATTTTGTTGTTAAAATTTTTCTGTCTTCTATTTTAAAGATATTATTTTCTATATTTGTTTTAGTTTAATAAAATTATATTCTCCCATAAGTAGATTTAAACATTGGATTGGGGTTTATTTTACCTATCAATTGGCCTGAATTCAAACATTGAGAAAAACGGGTTGTAATTCATCTCTTACACTACCAATACCAAAATGTTGCTTTGTATTCTTGAGACTTTTATTTTCTTCTACAGCTTTCCTTGCTAGTTCACAGTAATACTGTCTTATATCATTTTCAACTCTTTTCCGCACCATTTTACAAAATTTGAGATATTCAATCCTTTTTAATTTATCATTTTTGTATATCTTCATATTCCTTATTTTCTTCATAAATTCTCTAGTCTCAGTAGAAATTTATCAATTGCTGTTTTTTTCTATCAGCTATCTTTGTTGCAGTTTTTAAAAGTCTATCAGTTATTTTCATATTAATTTCTTTCAAATCTGAATCATGTTCAAAATCTACTAATACTTAAAACCGATTTGTAAGTTCTAATTTAAATTCATTAGAATGTTTCTGAAAATTAGGAATATCAACTGTAAATATTGTTTTTCTTAATAATTTTTGTCTCTCTAGTTTTGCATTAACACATATCTTAATAATCGATGATAACTTCCTGTGTTAAATTTATTAAGAACATTACAATCTTGAAGTATGTATTTTTGTTAGTCAAAATATAATCCAATTCTGCTGTACCTTCATTTGGATGCTTCCATGTCCATTTCCTTTTAACATTTTTCTCAAAAAAAGAATTCATAATATAGGTTTTTTTTCCTGCAAACTCCACAAGTCTATGTCCTCTCTCATTTCTATTACCATAACCAAAATTACCTACAGCACTTTCATTTGTTTACCAATTCTAGCATTAAAGTCTCCCATAACAATTTTAAAATGTTGTTTACTCTGATCAAAAGCCTTTTGTACATCCATATAAAAATCTTCTACTACTTCATCACTATGAGAACTTGTTGGGGCATAAACCTGAATTATCTGCATTTGGTATCTGCTATTAAATTGTATAACTAATCTTGCCACTCTGTCCGATACACCATCAATCTCCACAATGTTGTTCTTCCACATTTTATTTATAATGAATCCTACTTCACTTGTATTTCCAATATTTGTGCCTTTGTAATAAGAGTATATGTCCACTTTTTAAATCAATTGTCTCTTCACCTTTTCTTCTAACTTCACAAAGTCCAATAATGTCCCATTTAATATAAGACAGTTCTTCTAATTCTTCCATCCTTCCTTCACTTGAAAGTGATATGCAGTTGTAAGTACCTAAATAAAAAGTCATCATCAAATGGCAGCCTGGGTCTGCAATCAGGGGATTCTTAGCATCCTCCGCTTTCGGCCACCAACTGCTGCCTTGGTTGGTGACTTTACAGCTTCCTGGGAATAAGGGCCATGTTTTATTTTTGCCTGGCATGATTGTATATATGTATTGGAAAAATATTTATCATTTACATAAACATTCATTCTGCCTTATCAGGCAACTGAGAAGAAAGACCATGGTGTTTCTTGATCTTAAACTCAGAGGTAAAAAGCCAATAAACTCACCACACTGGCTAATGCATGTTGGTGAGCAGCCCATCCATGTTCGTATACTATATGAATAATCACATAGTAATAACAGCTGCAATGACAAGAATGCATGGAGTGAACATTAGGAATTTGCCCTGCTCGGTTTTTTTAAGGCCTCCAAGAGGAATCAAAGGGTCTCCTTTCAGTTAATAGCAAACTCCTTTCTGTATCAAAACCATAAATTGTGTTAAGACATCTATGTCAAAAGTACATACTATAATAAATTTTATGCTCAAATCTTTTTAATCAACTCTTATGCCTCCTTTTTAAACAAAAAGCTATCATAAATATTTCATCATTTTTTATCCTTATATAACATAATACTTGATCATTTTTGAGACTTAAAAAACTATATAGGATTTTTTTTTTTAAATGTACATATGATAATTATTGGAAATTTTGTTGGTGAACAATATACAATGAGATAGATAATAGTAAAAACTTGAATTTTAGAAAGAAATACATAAAATAAAAAATTATAATAATTATTTATACAATGTACTAGCAAATAAGATTACACAATCATATTGATAAAGGACACTTTAAACAAATATGTGAAGTTGTTCAAATTATTTATATAGAACATTATTTAGTTAAAATGCAATCAACATTTAAATAAATATATTAAAAATCTGGTCATAATATTATTAATATTTGCATGTATATATATGCAAGGTCAGATCATCAAATTGGCATGACTCTGATTTGAATCCAAATCACGAAATATTGAATTTTTTCACAAAGCTTATGATTTGTTTTCAGGATAGCTGGTTTTTTGCTTATCTTATTGCCCATTACACACTTGAGAGGTAAAGGAATAGTAATTGTTGTTTTGTCTGAAGGGTAAAAATCATGGATGCAAAACCTTTTGATTATATTTTTCAGAAAAGTAACATTAGGCATAATTTTTTTTAACTGCTTCTCATTAAAAATAGAATATCTTCATTCCAGCAACTTATATGCCTGGTGAATGTTACTTAGTTCTTGAACTATTTTCTATGATGTTCAAATTGAATCAGGAGCCTTGTCATGCAATAGTCCACTTAAGAGATTCACTCCAAATTATAAAAGAAAAATATAGTAACGAGATATTGGTTCATGGTGGTCAAATAAATACCATCCAAGGTTGCCAAAAATCACATAGGATATGTAAATATTAAAGCAGTTTCACCAAATACAATTTTAAAATTAATGGTTGATTATCCAGAAGGATACAAGATGTTTGAAAATTGGAAGTGATAAAACTGAAATTGGAGTCCATAGATGATATCCAGAGAGATTGTCCCTATACCATCCTTTGTCTAAATGACAGAAATTCATCAGGAAGAAGTGTACATATGTCTATTTCATGCTATCACAAACCTTGAAATAAAATTAATAAGCTTTAATGGACACTTATAGTCACAAAATATATACTTGTGATTATTAATAATACATAAAGAATGTTAAACTGAAGACATGAAATGAAATACCAAAATGGCAACGTAGTAAAAAAATTAAATTGGGTCCTGCTATAGATGAGCGTTTACTGACTTGATGAAGTCACAAAATACTTTAGATCAAATGAAAATAAAAGTAATTGCTGAAAAATAAAATGTCTCCTTTTATTTGTCAAGTGGTTACATTTTACAATAAAATGTATATTAAATAAAACAAAAAAATAGTCTATAAGCAAAATGTGTATGAAATAAAATTAGTTGTAAAAGTTGTAAAACATTTTTGTATCTATAAGTCAACTGAAAAATCGAAATGAATTAATCTCTATTTACTTTTTACTCCTGTAGCTTCTTATATTAATCCACAAATAATTTTTTGCAGCATTGCTGTAAAACATTTTGGAAATATAGACTTACTCTCTCTTATCCTTTTCTCATGGTTAACTTTCTTAATATCATTATATAATGTCTTTGTTGCCGGTACATTTTTATAAATATTCTTTAGAATATGACAACATCCTGAGACATAACATCCTGAGTCTATGTCTTGATGACCCAAAGCTTTAATCATTGAAGAAATAAATGCTTGTAGAATCAAATATCTTTTCATAATCTTCAATCCAAAGCACAATTGCAACTCATACTCATTGGTGCATTCTATGATCTTTTTCAATACTTGGGTATGACCTGTACTAAACCCATCTTTAAATTCACTTTGTTCTTTTGATTGGTTGAAATTCAATGTTTTCGGGAGACAAATTGTAATTATCTTGGTAAAAATTCTGTATACAATTGATATTCTGTAATTTGTAATATTTTCTTTATCACCTGTTTTAAATATTAATACTGCATTCTTACAATTATCTGGTACATCTTTATCATTTAGTGTATAACTTTGATAAAAAAAATTATTTCTTCATGTGCTTTTAATATATCGATATTAATACCATCATAACCTGGAGATTTTCCTTTCTTCATAAATTTGATTGCATGTCTCACTTCTTCATTTAAAATCCTGAGCAGTTCAGAAGATATAAGGAGGTACTTGTTCTTTATTACTATATAATTCTTGATAAAAATCTATTACACATTTTATGATGTCATTTCTTTTTAGTAATAGTTCCATCTTTTTTTTTATTACAGATAAAAGTTTCCTACTAATACAAAAATGTTTTACACTATTGAGACTTTTATTTTCTTCTACAGCTTTGTTTACTAGTTTAGAATTATACTTTCTTATATCATTATCAATTCTTTTTCACACCATTTTACAGAAATTCAAGATATTCAATCCTTCTTAATGCATCATTTTTATATATTTTTAAAATCCTTCAAAAATTTTCTAGTCTCAGTAGAACTTTTATTGGTCAATTGTTGCTATTTTGTTCCAGATATCTTTGTTGCAGTTTTTAAAAATGTATCAGTTATTTTCATCTATAAAAATATGATTTAACTCTCAAAATTTAAAATTTGTGAACCTGTATAAAAATATTTTTAAATGTATTAAAAATCGTGTTTTTTAAATTTTTTAAGATAATGAATGATTATATTTTGTCAGCTTCATTATATTCCTTCATATTGTCTTTTTCTAATATGTATCATTATAAATAACATGACCAAACATAAGATAACGTAGACATTGTATCTTAGTTCCAATTGTCTAATATCCAATATGGCAGTGATCAAATGTCAAAAAGTTTAAAAGAAAGATGAAAAAATAGACAGTTTGGCAGTTATACACCTAAATGTCAAAATAATAAAGATATACTCAATGATTGAAAGAATGCAGTATTCTTGTTAATGCTCTAAAAAAGTGATAATAAAAATTATTAATCTTTTATCAGTTCTTTATAAAGTTCTTATCAAGATAAGTACAAATCATTTACATTGAACTTCGGATTATAATCAATCAAAAGAACCATCTGGATTTAAATGTCAATTTCAGGGAAACATTCCAGTAATGAGAAAAGTTATAAAACAATAATAAACATGAGTTGCCAATATGAATTGGATTTGAAGATTATACAATGGAATTTCATTATATATCAAACCATTTGATCATCAAATAACACATCCAGGATATTTTCATATTCTGAAGAATATTTATAACAATGTAATAGCAACAATTAAAGTATATAATGTATACGATAGTTGAGAGATTAGCATTGAGAAAGGGATATAACTGGATGACTCCATATTTTCAGAACTTTTTTATAGTAGTTTTATCTAAACATTTCAGGAATAAAAAAAAAAAAAATTAAAAACAGAAAAAAATAAAAGATTATTTAAATCATCTAGATTTTGCAGATAATGTAATTGTTTTTGCAAACAACTGTTTAAAGCTTCAGTAAATGTTGCAAAAGTTTTCAATTGAACATGAGAAAGTAAGACTAAACATAAACATTAAAAAGTCTAAAGTAATGTTCAATATGTTTTCTCAAATAAAGATTGATAATGAATTAAAAATTTAACAGCTACAAGGACCTTGCTCAGATTATTGCCACAGATGATATCAAGTGTCAAAATGAACTTGATTGGAGTCTTCTATTAGAAATATTTTTTAAAAGGAAATATGTCTGTGATAAATAGTCAAAATAAGTCATAGATCACATGACCCTATTCTCTTAAGCTTGTAAGTTATAAACAATGAGGATTGCCAATTCCTCAACAAGCTTTGTGTTAAATGCTTAGCCAGAGGAAGCATTTAAAATATCTGTCAGAACCCCTCTCCCAAACCCCTGACCATGGTTTCGTGCTTTGGCAATCCTCAGAGAGGTGCCAGTGTAGGTTAAGACACTAGATCTAAAAATACCAACCCAAAGCCAGCATTTAACTAAAAGTTATCTATTGAGTGGAAAATCTGAAATTTTCATACACCTACATGTCTTCAAACCCAGCTATCCAACTCAAATAGCTATATGGGGTTAATAGATCTTCAGCCACACCATATATTAGTGGTCTTAGCAATATAACATTGCATAAGACTTAAGGCAGAGACTATAGTCAAAATAAGAGTCATAGATATCACATGACACTATTTTCTTAAGCTGTAAGTTATAAACAATGAGGATTGCCAATTCCTCAACAAGCTTTGTGTTAAATGCTTAGCCACAGAAAGCATTTAAAATATCTGTTAGGAACCCCCCAAACCCCTGACCATGGTTTCATGCTTTGGCACTCCTCAGAGAGGTGCCAGGGTAGGTTCAGACACTAGATCTAAAAATACCAACCCAAAGCCAGCATTTAATTAAAAGTTATCTATTGAGTGGAAAATCTGAAATTTTCAGACACCTTGGGGCTGATAGATCTTCAGCCATACCATACATTAGTGGTCTTAGCAATATAAAATTGCATAAGACTTAAGGCAGAGACTATAAATAGTCAAAATAAGAGTCACATATGAATCTTAAATTTGGATATTTACTAAAAGATCAATATAGATACTTCAGACTAGTCAACAAAATATGGAGAGATGCATGTGAATTGAAGAAATAAAAACTGAAACATATGGAAACCAAACAAATATGTTTTAATATCAATGAAAAAAATTAAAAGACTAAAGTGGACTTGGACTAAACATATTGCTGAAAGAGATTATAATAGATGTAAATTTGAAATCTTAAACTGGATTCCAAGAGATTGTAAAAGATATAGAAAAAGACTACATGGTTGATGGATGAATGAAATAAATTAGTGCAATGAGATGATGTAGAAAGAAAGGCTATAGTTTGGAGAAGGTGAATAAAATTTAGAATTTTTTTTAACCTGGAGTGAATTAATGGTGGCCACAAATTATAATACTGAAATCAACCACAACAAATATTATGTAGAGAATAATATAAAATTTAAAATAAAATCGTATAATCTATTAGGAAAATATATTCTTTTAAAGGAATGAGCAAGTCTAAATAATAATTACAATTATTAAATAATTAAACCTATACATTTATTTATAATTAAAGATTAGTTCTCTCTTCATAATTACTATTTATTTTTAGTCATTTAATATCTTGAAGACATACTTATAATGCTAAAATTATTTAGTAATGAATAGATTTTATTTTTATATATGAATATTTTTTCATTAAATTTTTCAATGTAAATGTAATTATTTTTTTAGGCAAATATTTTTATTAAAGTTAAAACAATAGCTTCTAAAATATACTTTTAAATTAATTTACAATAATTATTTTAAAATTATTTAACTTTTAATTATTTGTTTGTGAATGTCTTACATTTATTTTATAAACAGATATTGTTCAAAGGAAATAGTATTCGTAATTTATTCCAATAAAGCAAAAGAAGTGAATAGTGAAATTATATATTAGTCTTTCTCTGACTTCTCTTTATTTAATAAATTTCCAACTCTAACAAAGTTTATATAAAAACATATTGAGTTAGATTGCCAATCTCAGATTAATTTAAGTAATCAGAAGTTAGATTGTATAGATTAAAGTTAGATTTTGTCATTAAAAGTAGGTTTCTATATATTATAAGCACACACATGCACAGATAAATGTATAATAAAAAATGGAGTTGGATTAGTTCATTTATACTTTTACTTTATTTAGCTAAATAAAAAATTTGTTTAAATGTCGTAAATAAAAAAATCAAATGATTTGTTTTAATAGGCAAGAAAATTATTTTAAACGAAGATGAATTATTTATAACTAAAAGATCAGATTAATTAAGGAAATTTTGGTATAAATAATTGTATCACAATAGTAAAGAAAATTCTTTTGCTGAGGGTTTGTAAGCGATTTAAAATCTCAATTAAACATATTTTCTTTAGAAATTTAGATAAGAACTAGTAAACATACTTTTTATTTAAGAAATTTTGTAAATGTAATTGATATAAAAATAATTACTGATTTGTATCAATTATAATTTTAAAAAAAATGGTTTGTAAAATTGGTAACTGTATAGGCAGACTCAAAGAATAATTTGCCTTTGGTCATTGCTTATTTATCACTCGCCAGGATTGTCTTTTGATTGTTACCATGTATTACAAAGAATATCTACAAGCAATTAATATAATCAGCATGTTCTGCTAAAGAATTGTATTCAGAGCATGGATGCCATAACCAAGATGTCTAATGGTAAATGATGAATTAAATACTACTTCTGATTATCCAGCTTCAAGTATATGCTACTGCTGCCACAATTGATTCTTTTTTTAATTGTGAAGTTAATCAAGTTTTATGCAAACACTGAAAACATGATTGTTCTAATTATTTGATATGATCTTCAGTATATTTCATATTAAATTACAACAAACCTCTCCTATAGTATATCTAAATTTAAAAAATGTACATAAATTTAATCTTGTTCCATTCTTAAAGTAATCTTTCCTTGGACATAAGATAACACTTTTACTTAGTGTATGAATAATAACCATTTAATATACTTAAAAGACTTTAATACCTACTATTAATTTTATATATAACTAGCAATTAATTCACAATTCATGTAATGTTTTATATTTTTTTATCTTTCAATGTTAACACAATGAATTAACTTATTTACAATACATAATTTGATTTTTAGAATATTTGTCATAATATTATGGTATGTCTCAGAATATTTAAAGGTAGAAGTGTCACCTATTATTTTTGCTAAATTTCTTCTATCAAATTTAGTTTGTTGTAATTGTGTTTATGTTGTTTAGTGTTAACTATAAAAAAATCAATTTTGTTTTTTGGAGTATTTTTTTTTATGTCCTAATGGTTTCAAACAATGAAGGTAGGTTTAAAAATCAAAATTCACTTTTAAAAAAATAATAAATCAATTTTTCTTCTTAAAAAAGGTTTTTTTTAAAGAATAGATTTAGTTTTTGAATAATTAAAATTTAGTTTGACAAAATTTATCATTCTGAAGCTATCAAATATAATTTAAAGATAGATACATCATTCATAAAATAAAAAACTTTCTATCTAAAACAAATATTTAGATTTTGCCACTTATGTAAAATACCCTGTTTCGTAATTATTATACATATTTTCAACAATGTGTTTTTAAATTTTGAATTAAACAGTCCTAATTACTTGTTATTGCTATTTTTAATTAACTGATAAACAATCTTTGCAGATCTACATTTCTTATTTAATTGCTTATTTCTAATTAAATGATGAACAACTTTGATACTCATAGTCTCATCTCCATTTTTTTTTGTTTGTCCAAAATAAATGAAGTTAGACAACCTCCCTTATTTCATATTAAACAAAAATAATAAAAATTTCATAGTTATATTATTAAAATGTCTTAAATGTATCACATGATCACTGTATCAATAAAGCATCATGACTTATAACTTGTGTCTAGCTTATGTATAGCTTGTTTAAAAGCAAATAATTCCATCTTTCTTTTGCCATATACTCTGAGCATTGAAAAGTAATAATAGTTGTCAGCTGATAGTACTTAATAAATGCCGATCCTGCACTTTCCTATTCAAATTCCCTAGAATAGTTTCAAATATATGGCTTTCATCAATGAGGAATCTTGGATCTTGGATCAGATCCACTAACCCTTAGGGTCTAACACATTTTCATTACAACTCTTATTGTTTACTTTTATGATATAATTTCAAATTGTCAGTCCAAATTAAAAAAAAACACAAATATTTTCAATTAAGCTAACATGCTTCTAAATCTGAATCCAGCTCACTTTCTATATATTATGGTATCCTAATTTTTCAATAACTAATGTCACCTATATCTCATGGTATTCCAATCTATGTTTTGCTTATTAAAAACAATTTAATAACAAATGTATTTCTAATTTAATTAATAATTTTTAGTCTGAATAAATGTGAAAACAAAAATTGAAATAGTTAATTCTGTTCTCAGTATTATATTGGCATAGAATGTTATTTACAGCTGTATATGTTATACATCACTACCATTCATGAAATTATGGAGACCCAGATCAAAACTTTTCATGAAACAAAGAAAAAAAATGGTTTTCATTAGATGAAGTTGTTTATCAATTCATACAAATTAATTATTTAATAGAAATATGTAATGAATTTTTACAAAATAACAATATTAGCCAAATAAATTATATAAAATTAAAAAAACTTATATTTGAAGAGATGAACTGGCCTGTCTAGATACTAAAGATGAGATGAACATACCAATATAACTTAAATAACAGACAATGATCTATCAGTGATGATGTACTTCAAAATTCAGTTATAGTGCCAATTGAAAATCCATCTATAAAAGTATTACAAAATATGATAGAATATAAATCTTTGATTCATACTAGTAGCTAATTTCTTTATGCCATTTTCTAAATTACAACATTTCATAATAAAACTAATTGATATTTACCTTGGCGACTTTTATATCTTTTTGGGAAATTTTTAATTAAATATACCCCCTTTTCTCGCAATCTTTTTAATAAAATGAGGGTTTTCTTTTCTTTATTAAAAAAAAAATAAATGGTTTTTTTTTTCTTAATTTTTTTTGGTTTAAAAATAAAACCCCCTTTTCAAAAAAACCCTGTTTTTTTTTTTAAAATCAATAAATGGGAAAGAAGGAAAGGGAAAAAAAAATTAATATTAGAAAAAAAAAATTGGGGGGGGGGGGGGAATATTTCATTCATTAAGCCTCCTATGGTCTCAGTGAAATGTGGATACACAATTTTCAGTTATCAATTATGACCTCTTCCTGTGTAATAATAAAAGTAAGTTTTTCGTATATTAAATATAACATATTAAGTTCTGTTTGCAATTTTTGAAGTATTTATATATTTATTATTTACAGTAGAATTTTATTTTTTTAAAAACTTATATTATGGTAAATTTATACTTTTAAAATAATGTTAGAAATGAACTGCAAGTATAGATTAGTACATGAAAGAAAAATTCACAGAAGATACTAAACAATGTTTTTGGTAACAAAACGTGTGTGAACAAACCGGAGACATTCGTAGGAAGCGCGCACATGTGTGTGTGTAACAATGAAATCAAAACCATTGTATTTTAAGATAGATAATAAAGTTAGGAATATCAGATTAATTCTTATTACAGAAGAGATAAATTTATCGAAAATTTAAAAATCAATTTAATGTAGAAAAAAATAGCGGGAGGGTGGATCCAAATAAAAATATAAAAAAAATTAGTGAAAAATAAAATCTAAAGACAGGAAAAATAAAATGTAAAATGCTAAACACTTAATGGTTTCATTTATTTATAATGTATAGCTTTTTAAATAGTTTAAATCTTAAAAACTCTTGGGTTACCTGTAGATGACATCAATATATAAATTTTGTTAAAATAGGCAAAAACTCTCCATACAGTAATACCATTCAAAGAAAGACAGAGTAATCAATCGATGCCAGAAGGCGTGTGCATAAAATCCCTATCAAGTGCCTACTCATCCAATATCCCCAAACTAGTTTCTGGCTCGTGGCCTTCGTCAGTGAGAAGCTTTGGATCTGGGAGCACTGTGCCTAGATCTTAGGATCTCAGTAACGAAGGCCACAAGACAGAAACTAGTTTGGGGATTTAGTAGGGACTAGATAGGGATTTTATGCACAAGCCTTCTGGCATCCATTGATTACTCTGTCTTGCTTTGAGTGGCACTACTGTATGGAAAGAGTTTTGCCTATTTTAACAACAATTATGAGCAAGCATGGGAGATAGTGATCTTATGTGATGATTAAAGGTGAATAAAAGTGTTATGTAGTCTACAAACACGCTAATTTTAAGCACAACATTTCGGTTATTGGGCAATAAATATTAATATTTTTTTAGTACTTCAGCCCAAGAATCATCTTGCCTTGTCAGTGCAAATCTAATATTTTTTGATTTACTAACACGTCTTAAAAATTAATATCAACATTATTATACTAACTTGTCTGCTATTATTAACAAATGTAATTGGAAAATTTAAATAAAGTTAAATTTTTCTAAAGACATTCAATATTTAATATTAGATGATGGATATAGTATTTATACCTACAACTAAAATTCCATCATCACAAACTTCAGGAAAACATTTATTTTGTTTGAAAATTTTATAATCCCAGTAGATGGCGGTGCAAAAGACAACTTTGAAATGAAAACAGGAACTGCCTTTTTTCTCATGTAAAAAGGTGAGTTTATAGGTAAAAGTACTTTCAAAAGTCTATATATATTTTACGTATTAATATTTTTTTTATTTTGGATATTTAAATATGGAAGTTAATACTGCATAATTGAATTAATTGTATTCCTTTTTGTGAGCAAATATTTACATTTTATAATTAGTTTACGTAATAATAATAACTGAGGATTTCGTAGCAGTGGCGTGCCTTCTATGGATGCGGTGGGTACACGCATCTCTTGCAAAAATTAATTTACGTATAGTGATTTATCGATTAAATAATAGTCTTTAAAAAATAAATCTAAAGTGTTAGAATAATTTACAAAGCTAGAATTATTATGAACGGACGATTATGTCACAACAGCGCCATTAGCAAACGTTAGATTTTAAAAATGAGTTTTTGAATTCAAGTTAATTTTAAAAAAAAATATTATAAGTACGTGATAAATAAAAGATTTGAATTAAGTAAACTGAATATCGAAAATTGCCCTTGTTTACTAATTTCTTATCTCCAAAATATTTTATTTATATCGTATTCATAATAAAATTTTAAAATTAACTTGAATTCAAAAACTCATTTTTTAAATATAACGTTTGACAAATTTAAAGCGATACATTCAAATATATACGTATTCATAATCCTTTTTTTTTTTTCAAGTTAAAAAATTAATTTATTAAGTATAAAGTTTGATAATTTTTAGTAAAATAACAATCGTGTAATACAGAGAGAGCAGACCAATAGCTCAAATAAGTTCTCAATTGATAAATGCGGTAAGAAAATATTTAAAATCTCTATCCGGAACATTCCTGTCTCCAGACCAATTGGATTCGAGCTTACGGCTCACCTTAGTGAAGACTAGAATATTCAGGCACTAGATCTAAAATATCAACTCAAAACCCAGCACTTATTTCATAGGTAATATTTAAATAGAAACTGAAGTTTTCGGACATGAAAATGTCTTTTATTACAGCTGCTGTGTCCAGCAGCACTCCATTGCCTGTTGGCTTGCAAATATAAATAACACAACTAATTACTAATTAATGAGGCAGCTCGGCAAGTAAATTTAAATAACAAGACTTTATTTACACAGTTATAAGGAGATAATCTTGTTTAATATATATGATATACATATAAACACGCCATATAAATAACAATAACGGTCCGAAGGCGTACAAAATAATAAGATCAATACGACCTGTTATATAGTTCCTAGGTTGACTTTTGAACGTCCGGAAGTAAACCTCTCCGCAAGGCTAAGCGAAGGAAGGAGCTGACGAGCACCCGAGGAAAAGGCACATCTGCCTTTCAAGAGCTTCACTTGCCAAGTGTGCTGACTCAGTTCTATTCTAAATCTGTTTCACCCTCTTGTTTTTAGTGTAGACTCCCTTGATTGGCCATCTTTTGTCCAAGTAAGAGTCATCTCTTGAATTACCAAATTCGAAACCTGATCAGATAACGCAATTACCTTAGAATTGTCTATTTTAAGCAAATGTTTCTATTATCATTAAATCTGATCAGGAACTCAACATTCAGGGTTGCAAAGACTTTGTTTACTTTGTCTTAATCCTTTGCTCGAATTCATCTAACTTTCTTGATAAGTTAGTTTATAGTTTTTCATTAAATTATTTAATTAGGCTAAAATATTGTGAATGCCATTGGCATCCAAGCACATACTTTTAGTTTACCATTATAATATTTATTTTGTGTATATATAAATATACATACACAATTAGCAATCCTTTTAGTTTTACAATTATAATATTATTTACCTAATAATATGTAATTTGTGTATACATAAATATACACACACATTTAACATACCTCTCCCAAGTTCAGAGATTCATGTTTTACTTTTTTCCTATTCTCTGAACTTAAAACATAATAAGTTTGGTAGGGGGGAATTTTTCTTTCCAGGTTTATAATAATTTTGTATGGGACTGCATTGCTGTTGCGGCTTTTCCCAAACGTCCACTTGCTGTTGTCTTTTTCCTGAAACAGCTGCGTTTGTTGACTACATTCATATATTTTCCACAACTGACTGGTATGTTTGCGTAGCATTCTTCCATCAGCCATTTGGATGGATACCACTTGCTTGGTTACATGGCGTACAATTTCAGCCTTATTCCAGAATCTGTCAATTTTGTTTCTAACCCATACGTGTTCTCTGGATACAAATTTGTAGTTAGGAACAGGTACTTCATACTCTTCGGGTAACCTACTTTCCGCAGACTTGGTCCGCAATCTACGATCTAGATTTTTCTGTGAGGTTGATTTCTCGACTTCTTTCAAGTACTCGACTATGGGTGGAGGTGTTTTTGTACATGATTGACAGTTTTTCAATAAACATTATGATGTCATTATTTTTGCTCATCAATAATTTATTTCCCAAGTGATTGAACCAACCACGGCCTATGAGGGAATTTATCGGGGCGTGAATTATATATAATGGCAATTTTAATTTTTTGCCATTGTAGGTAGTAATTTGAGCCTGAATTGCTCCTTTAATCTTTATGGCCTTGCTAATGATGTTCCAAGCTTTAAATTTGGTACGCATAAGTCTAAGTGGCTGTGTCATATTTGCCACGATGGTTTTCCATTCTTTAATGGAAAGTAAAGACACCCCACTACTGCTGTCAATTTCCATCGATAGGGGTTTTACGTAAATTTTGAGTCATTTCAAATTTTTGTGATTGGTTCAAAGACATGTTATTTATTAGTCGCCGAAAATTCCTCTTGCTTAGGTTTTTTCATAAACCGCTCTTGGTTACTATTTTTTGTATAATTATCGAAATTTATATTTCTGCACATTTTTTTCCCAACGGCTGAATTTATTACAGTGTTTGCAGCGTTGATCTTTATAAAAACAATCACGTGCCATGTGGCCTAGTTTTCCGCAGCAAAAGCACTTAATTTGACTTTTCTTAATATCAATTACTCCACTTTGATCAGGCACCTTTCTTTTGGGTTTGTCGACTTTGTGGATTTCATAAGGATCATTGTCCGCTATTTTCATGGCCACAAATTCTTTAGCTTGCTGTAACACAAGTTTGTGAGGTATATCACATTTGATAGCTTCTGTCTGCCAATAACTGCTGAGTCACTGCTCATACCACATAAACATTGTTCGAGGAGAGCTTCCTCCAGGTATGAATCCTAGACGCAGTTTTTTGCGAGTTCACACAGGGCTGTATCATAATCTTGTGTTCGCTCATTCTTGCCTTGTTGGTGATTTCTGAAGTGGAGTCTGGCAATATGTCTAGACTCACATGTATTAAAATAGTCAACCAAACGATCTTTGATCTGTTCGAATGTTAATTCTTCAAGGGGTTGGGGTTTGCAAAGCCTGTTTGCAATTTGGATGACTCTTCCAGTGAAACACAATAAGGTCGCTGTTTTACATTTATCGTCCTTTATTCTGTTAATAATTAAAAGTTTCTCGATTTGTTGGACGTACAGGGGCCACTCGCCTCTCTGACATCAAATTCAGATATTTCCAGCTGCATTATGATGACCTAGTCAATTTAGCAAAAAGAATTATCTTTTTTAATAATTTATCCAATCACAAAATCAATTAATTAGATGCCAATGTATTCGGCTGTCAATGCGTTAATTGTTATTACTGACAATTCCACAATTTGCTGGGGATTAAGACCGTTGAGGTTTATAATCAAGACTTGACTGTGCTAATTGCTGTGTCCAGTGGCACTCTATTGCCTGCTGAATTGCAAATATAACTAACACAAATAATTATTAATGAGGCAGCTCGGCAAGTAAATTTAAATAACGACTTTATTTACAGAGTTATAAGGAGATAATCTTGTTTAATATATATGATATACATATAAACATGCTATATAAATAACAATAAGGGTCCGAAAGCATACAAAATAATAAGATCCATATGACCTGTTATGTAGTTCCTAGGTTTACTTTTGAATGTTTGGAGGTAAATCTCTGCAAGACTAAGTGAAGGAAGGAGCTGACTGGGGCACCCGAGGAAATGGCACATGTGCCTTTCAAGAGATTCACTTAGCAAGTATCTTGACTCAGTTCTATTCTAAATCTGTTTCACCCTCTCATTTTTAGTGTAGACTCCTTTGATTCACCATCCGTTGTCCACGTGGTGGTCATCTCTTGAGTTACCATATTCGATCCCTGATCAGATAACGCAATTACTTTAGATTTGTCTATTTTAAGCAATGCTTCTATTATCATTAAATCTGATCAGGAACTAAACATTCAGGGTTGCAAAGACTTTGTTTACTTTATCTTAATCCTTTGATCGAATTCATCTAACTTGATAAATTAGTTTATAGTTTTTCATTAATTAAACTATTTAATTAGGCTAATTGTTTTTATAAAATATTGTGAATGTCATTGGCAACCACACACATACATTTAGTTTACTGTTATAATATCATTTATAATACTTTGTGTATATATACATATACACACACAATTAGCAATCCATTTAGTTTTACAATTATAATATTATTTAACTAATAATACGTATTTTGTGTATACATAAATATATACACACATTTAGCACCAGCTATTTAACTTAAATAGTTATATGGGTCTGAACCAAATTTCAGATCTACCATATATTAATAGCCTCAGTATAGCCAAAGCCTTAAAGGTAAAATTATAATAATCAAAAAAGCAAATCATATATAACGTGACATTACTTTTATAAGCTTGTATGTACAAAAATGTAATACAGAGAGCGTACCAATAACTTGTATACTCTCTGTATTATATTTTTGTAAATACAGTACAAGCTCATAAAAGTAATGTTCCATTATATATGACTTGCTTTTGTGATTATTAAAATAACAATCGTAAAGTGTATAATTTAAAAAATGAGTTTTTGAATTAAAGTTAATTTTAAAAAAATATTATAAATGCCTTATAAATAAAAGATTTGAATTGAGTAAACTGAATATTGAAAATTGCCCTTGTTTACTAATATTTTATCTCCAAAATATTTTATTTATATCGTATTCATAATAACTTTTAGTTATGAGCTGAGCCCTATGTAGCCGCCAGGCGACGCTGCAGTACCATCAATAACCGCCACGTAACCGCTGAATTCGACAAATTTAAAATGCCTAAGGCAAAATCCTTATAAGATACAAATAAAAAAAACAAGAAAACGCTTTAAAATTTCTAATTACAAAAACAGAAAATGCATTAAATGCACCCCCCCCCATGAAGAATTTCTATCCAAAAATCGCTGAAATAGACAAATTAAAAATGCCTAAGGCAAAATAAGTCGAACAGCTCCTTCTAAAGTACAAATTAAAAATAATAAAAAAAAAACAAGAAAATGCAATGGCAGATGCAGGAATTACAAGAACAGAATTTCATCAATATTTAGCTTTCAACATTTGCAAATATGCATCTGCGATCAGATTCCAAAGCAGCGATTATATAAACTAAAAAGAACATTACACAAGAGATTCTATTATCAAATTAATTATTCTCTGCTTTGAAATTATGGCATTGATAGAAACTAGAAAAACTAAGGAAAGCAACAAGGCTAAGATAAATAGTGTTAACCATTTAAAAAATAAGGAAAAAAAATTTCAACATAATTATTACTTTATTGTTTGTTCCTAATTTATCATTAAGTTTAAATTACATCTTCATTGATAATTTCTTTGTATTCCTCACAAAATTCTCTTTCAAACCATATATAATACTTCTTACCTAAGATAATCCATAGCTTCAGAATCTCCAAAATAAGTCGCATATGAATTCTTCATTTTTATCTTGTATCACAAAGGTGACAAATTTTAAAGGTGTCTATAAGGAAAAGTCTTGTCCTAATAAAAGATACAAAACAAATCATTTCCAGAAGATGGATATGCATTTGTCATCATAGCAATTGGCTTCTTATCTATCTAAAACTAGAAATTGTAGGTTGCTGTCTGTATTACTGGTAGAATGAGTTTAATCCCTTCATTTTATATTTTTGTGGACATCAGTGATGTTTATATTCTTAATGCACACCAGTGATGCTATCTTGTTATATTTAGTGTCCCACAGAGATATAATTTATTTGCTTATCGCTCATTTGCTAGCTATAGGATTAAAAATAATGTGATGCAAGATTTGGCAAAACTATTGACTCCACAGCATGAGTACCAAGGCATAGGCAAAAATCAGAATTTGAATCTTTGTCTGCATACAATTTCATGTGGTATATACATAACTATTGTGGTTATCTTCACACACCATTTAAAATCTTTCTTTGTTGGTTTTTCAGTATTTATATTTTCATATGGTAGTATTCCCAGTAAATTTTGTGATTGCTTTGTCAACTGCAAAATTTCTGTATATTTGATAATCAGTCCTAAAATTTGCATTGTACGGCTCTATAATACCTTCATTTTATATATATAGACATTACTTGTTATATAAACACAAACCTGTAATTGCAAACTCAAACACAGTAATATAAATATAAACAGTAATAAATTATTAAACCTTTTGAGAATCATTATGTCTAAAAAATAAGATTGTCTAAACTTACATCTGAACCCCAAAATTACATAAATTTCTTTTGTTGTATTTGAATACAAATATTTAAATTTATATACATATAATAAACAGCATAAATGATATATAATTTCTATATACTACACTGACACCAATACATATGCAAACATACCATTTATCAAATAATTTAAAAAAAATTAATTTTCAAATATTTAAAAATTAATTTTAATATGACCCGATATTCTAATTCAGAGCCTCCAAATTACGTAAACTACTTTTACAAATGTTTAAATTTATATATATATAGTAAATAACATAAATGATATGTACAAATGCAAACATACCATTTATTTTTCAAATAATTTTAGAAAATTTACTATTCAAATAATTAAAAATAAAATTTTACTTATGACCATTCTAGTTATGTTTTAAAGCCTTAAATGCGAATTTTATCGGCACATTTTTAATCCATTTTCGTAAACTCTTTGGCCATTTAAAAATTTCTGTCTTTATCTTCTCCATGAAAAATAGTAAACTTAGCAAAAAATAAAAAAAAAATAAATGAAGGTACAAATAAACATATTCATAAAAAATTCAAATTTTTTTGGATTTCAACATAATGTATGTCATTTAAAAGAGAATTGAAAAATGAAGCAAATGCTGTGATTTCTGTTGATGTCATGCTTGTAGTTTTTACATCATTTTAAAAACACAATTTCAATGACGCGCCACCACAGCACTGCGTTATCACTATAAACAGTGAAGCAGTACTTGGCAATTTAAAAAATATAGGGGATTTTGTTTTACTGTTTTTTAATAATGCTTTTTTCTGCACCTCTTCTACAAATTTTCTGATGATATTCTTTTTTGTAATAATAATCCATTTGTTTTTGTTATTGAAATAATTTTTTTCTATTATTCAGATGCTGTTTTATATTTTTTGGTCTTAACTTTCCTGCCAATTCATAATTATATCTATTCATATAAGTATTCTTTTCTTATATCATTTTATAAAACTCTAAATATTCATTTGCTTTAATAGTTTCTTTTTAAAATCTTTTATGTTACTTCATTTATTTTGCATTGTCTTACTGTACTATACTATTGATGAATTCTTTCTTTTTTATATAAGCCATCTATCTGTCTTGCAGATCTTTATTGATTTCAGTCCAATCTGAGTCATTATTAAATTCTTACAATATTTTGAATTGATTTCGAAGTTTCAATTTAAATTAACTGCAGGGTTTCTGAGAGTTAGGAATATCAACTTTTTTTAAAAATATTTTTCATCTGTCTGGATCTGCATTGACATATATACCTCTCACTAATTGACAATCATTTCCTGTGTTAAATCTATTGAGAACATTGTTGTAATGAAATATGTACCTATGTTTATTCAGAATATGATCCAATTCATCTGTACCTTAATTTGTATATTTTCATATCCATTTTCCTTTAGCATTGTCTTAAAGAATTCATAAAGTATAGTTTTCCTTTCAACTCTATTCTCTTTCATTTCTGTCATTACAAATTTATTCTCAGTTCAAACATTTACTTGCTTATCAATTGAAGCATTTAATGTTTTCCATAACAATTTTAAAATGTTTTATCAGGTCAAAAACATTTTATATGTGTATATAAAAATCCTCTACTTCGTCATCACAATGAGAACTTATTGGGATATAAACTTGAATTATTAAATTGCATTTGGTATTTTCCATTAAGTCAAATAATTAATCTAGTCTCTGAACTTAATAGACTATGAATCTTTACAATGCTATTTTTTCCACTGTTTATTTATAATAATTCTATTTGTAGTTTTAGTATTTATGCCTTAATAATAAAGTATATGTCAACTTTTTAAATCAATTGACTTGTTTACTAGCTCTATAATGTCTTATACAATTAGATAGTTTTTCCAATTCATTCAAATGGTCTGCAGTTGTAGGTATCTAAATTAAAAATTGTCATTGAATTTTATCCTAGGTTCTTTATTAGCAGTCATAGCACTGCCTGACTGACAATTTTACAGCCTCTTGGGACTAAAGGCCATGATTTACTTTTGTCTGTCATGATTATAAATATCTAAAAAAAATCATTCACATCCACATTTATTTTGCTTTCAACACATTTCAACTGATATTTAAGTTCTGAAAAGAAAGACCCAGAGGTAAAGCCAATAACCCCATCATGATAGTTTATGCATGTTGCTGAATATCCTGTGTTTATTTACCATATGAATATCAAATAATAATATATACAATGCCAGGAACATATGGAGTGGTCATAAATAATTTATTTTCATTTTTTTAATGCTTCAAAGGAGGAATCTAAAATATTTTCAATTAACAGAATCTTCTTGCTTCTTATATATTTGACTTAATATCCTAAACTTACAATAAGTTTTAATCTATTCCTGTGAATTAGATTGCTTCAAAGAGAAATCAAGGATTATGTTCAATTAACAGAAATTTCTTCTTTACATATTTGATTTAATGTCTAATCTTAGGGAAAATTTTAATCTGTTCCAGTGAATTAGGTTCATAGTTACGTTTTTATTTTTGGTAAAGACATGAGAGTTATTATGTATAGTATTTGATTTATTTAGTAGAATAAAGGAAGGCATCAATATATAACATCCTACTGGTGTGATTTATTTTTCATATTTAAAGATAGTATAATTAGAGGAGATTTGAACATAGACTTTCAAGATCCTTCAGCTATCTATGCTATCTCATACAACCGATTCACATGACTACACAGATATGAAAAAGATAAATGATGTGCATTATATGTATATCATACTGAACCAGTACTCATCCATTAATCCATATCTCTCTTATATATATATAATCAGTGCTCAGTTTATATTAAGATAGCATTTCTTTAAACTTTTATGGACAGGCTTCAATCTACTCCACCCTCCAACTTCAGCCATCCATACCATTGAGAATCTGATGCTGGAAATCCCAAATCCTTTCTTGACACCAATATTATTGTCCTACCCATGTTGACATTAAGTAACTCTGACATTTCAAATATAAGACCTTATTCATTTAAATACATAGAAGAGAAATGGGCTGAATTCACAATATTTGAATACAAGTATTCTTTATATACTTTGAGATTAATTGTGATTATATGGGATTTGAACACAGACTTTCAAGTTTCTTCAACAAATCTATTCTATCTCATACAACTGATACATATGATCACACATGTGAAAAACATAAATGATCTTGAATGTACATAATGTGTGGGAGATGATGATCTGGATCATCTGATGAATGCTGGTCAACACAAAATATATATTGGAGGTCGTTTATCTTTTTCACATGTGTGTGATCAGTATATCAGTTGTATGAGATAGAATGGATAGCTGAAGGAAATTTGAATGTCTGTTTTCAAATCCCCTATAATTACAACTAATTTTACAATTTGTATTCAAATATTACAGATTCAGGCTGTATTTTGTCCATCCCTCTTCTGTATATTTAATTGAATAATGTTCTATACATGAGGCATCAGAGTGACTTAACATTAACATGGGTATGACAATAATATTGGCATCAACAAAAGATTGGTTTTTCCCCCCCTTTTTAATGGGGGGGAGGTAGGGGTTGGGGGGGGGCCCCCGTTGGGGAAGACATTTATTGGATATTTATTTTTTACATGTGTGCTCATGTGTTCTGTATAAGATACAATGGATAGCTGAAGGGAGTGAGGAAGTCTGTTCAAATCTCCTATAATTACAACTAATCTCAAATTATCTAAAGTATATGTATATTCAAATATAACTTAAATATCTGAGTAATATAAAATATTTTGCAAATTATTTTATCTTCATTAATTTTTGGATTAACATATTGATATATAATATTAATATATATCTCTATTAATTATAATGGGAGTTTATTTAGATATAAACTTGTGATAGAGTATTGCTTCAATCATTTAATATGACCTTTTATAATATCTGAATGATAAAATGTTTGCCTTAATGGATAAACAGTTGTTGAGAGATTTTGAGAGCTTTAATTTTTGTTTTTTAAATTACTGTAAGTGGTGATAATTCTATTTTTGGAAGTAACTAATTCTTATATAAGTATTGCTTTTTTCTATTACTACTATTACTTTTTGGCATTCTAGTGTTATTTCTCCACATGTTGAATTATTTATTCTCATCACTATAATCTTATATTTCACAGTTTTGGTTGGGATAAGAATTGAAAGTTTTCTTTTATAGATGAAAGATTATACTAAAAATAGATATTTATTTTTAGGTATGTGCAGTAGGGTCTTCTATAAGAAATTAACTGATGTTTCAAAAAGTGAGTCATTAAAGAATTTATTCATTGCAGCTTACTTACAATTTATATTATTAGATATAACCCATTTTATGCCCATCACTGAAAATGATCATTCAATACAAAACATCATTTAACTTTAAATTCTTTATTTCTGAAGGATATTCATAGAATTTTTTTTTTTAGCTTTTTCTTTGTGACAATTATTCATCAGGCTACTTTTTTCTGAAAATGTAGAATCTCCAAACAAAAATTATATGCTGTCATCAGACAGTTATTAATAAATAAGTATGTACACACATATGTATATCTAGGAAAAAATTTTATTAAGTGATTTTCTGGTGGTCATTTTAATCGATATTACTTATCAAAATGTAAACCAAAACACTTGTTGAACAATAATAGACAACACTGCAATTAAGCAAATGTTTTCAATTGCTTATTTCCACTTTCCTTTATTATTTTGGATGATAACTTTTTCCTGAATATTTTTTTGTTTATAAAAACTATGCATTGTTTGATAATTAATTAAGCATGTTAATAAAGGTGAGGTGAAAGATGGAAAATGTAGATCATATAAACATAAAATAGAAAATATTAAATATATTATTTTGGACTGTGTGGTTTTGAATAAGTAAACTATTAAGATTAAAAAATTGTGAAAAGAATTCTGTTTTAAAATGAAAAAAAGTTATAATGGAGAGGAGATGGATTGGAAGTTATGAGGTCTTTTTGAGAAAAATGCAGAAATAGGCAAGGATTGCTTAAATATTGTAATGGCTATCATTATTTATTTGATGTATTGAAGCAGAATGATTGTAGAATTAATAATAATTATTAAATGAGTTTTTGAGGTTGTTATCTGAAATTTGTGTTCACTAATTTAAAGTTTCTCAAACTGTTTGTTGCCATAGACTGACTACAGGTTGGTCAAAAATATTCTACTATATAATGTCCTTCAAACATTATAAATTAAAAAACATTTTTTAATTTATGTATAACATTACAGAAGCAATAGTAAATTTTATTCTGTGCTCTTACAAGATATTTCACCTTTTACCAAATATTGCTATAAAATACAGTATGTAATAATATAATTGTATCTACATATATTATTGTCATATATGAAAATATTTTTGTCATACCATTAAAATAGTTAAATAATTGTATATATTGCTAATGTTATAATTTTATACACATTTAGAATAGAATAGCATTATTGTTTTAAATATTAATCATTCTTTTCTTTCAGCTATGAGTTCATTTTTTACATTTTTGTTATTAATAATGTGATCACTGTTATTTACAAAAGGACCAAATAAAAATATTTTAGCCAGATTCATATTTATTCAATTAATATCAATTATACAAAAATGGAGAATTTGATTTAATAATTAAACTGAAGCTAATAATTGTACATATTACATTTGCATAATTCAGCATACTGTGTATGTAATTCATAGAATATCATTTTCTTCACGTGTGTAAAAATAGAGGCTCAATTTGTTTGTCTATATGTGTATATTTAAAGTTTATCATACCTATTTTTGAGTTTTATTAATGAAAACCAATGAATGATAACTGTATAGCAAAGAGATGGAAAAATAAAGGCAGTAATAAGTTATACTTTTGAATTTAGTTTTTTATAAGTAATTTAGTTTTATATATTTATATCTTTATGTTTATTTTATGAAATTTAGTAGCTTTGTTCTTTTAGTCACAAAATAGAGTGGGAATGAAATTTGCATTTTTGCTGTTGCTCTCAACATTCTGTAAATAAATAATTTATTTCTCTGAAATTGGCCTGAAATTAATGATTACTTATGTGGAACTCAAGTTGAGAAATGCAGATCCATCACTATGAATATTCATACAGAGTTCTTTTTCTAAAAGTTAAAGTTAGATCGATTTTCCATATCTTTAGTTCATAAGTTTATATATGTGATTGTTTGTAATTTTTTCTTAGGCTTTATGTAATGCAAAATTAATTTAGTTCAAAATAATAATTCTTGACATGTATATAAAAGAAACAAGTACTTGGATTTTCTCTGGTGTTAGTAACTGGAAACATGATACATTTGGATCAATAAAGATATTAAATGCATCATTTGATAAAAAGCTTAAATGAGTTGCTTATTTTAAGAATGTTCTAATGAAAATTAATTTCTGCTTCTTTAGTAAATTATCTTTATTTGTCATTTATGACATGTTAGAGTATTAATTTTTTTATATTTTGTTTAGGTCTAAGACATGGAAAAGAAGAATATTTGGTAAAAAAATCTATGATTGAAATATTAAAGATATTGATTATAGAATTAATCAAGTCTTCATATTCATGCAAGGATTGTAACACTTCTAATCAAAACAATATTTTTTGACAAAATGTTTGAAAAATAACTCATTTAATATTTGTATAAAAATGTTATGAAATTAAGAATTACTAAAAGAAAGTCAAGCTGTTTTGAATTAAAGAAATTTTAAAAAACAGTAAGTGATCATATCTGTTTATTATTATTTTGTCAGTCAGATAAAGACAAGTGATTATAACATGTTTAAACATATTTGAAATGATAATCTATTTTATGAATATATAAATGTACTTTCATAAAAGTTCACAAAATGTCATAATAGAAAATAACTCCTGATTAATAACATTTGTTCCATGAAATATTTAAAGACATAATCCATAAAATGTTTGCTTAGTCATTTTATATCACTATTTGGGATATTACAAAACTACCATCTTTTTGAAAATATAGTATGGGGAAAATAGAACCTGTTCATCTGTTAATTTTTGTGATTATTGAGGGGAAATCTATTAAGACATGAGAAATCATGAAAGAAGCCATATAAAAGAAAAGTATAAAGCAAAGACAAATAACTATATCCATATGCCCTTTGGTAAAAACTAAAATTATAGAAAAGCTTATTACAGTATAAAAAGTTATTTATTGCACTTTGTGTGAATTCAAGTTTTTATAAAGGATTTATAATAAACATGAAAGAACACAGAAAAAAATATTTTCAATGTAGTTTGTGCTGATTTGAAGTTCCAGTTAAAAGTAGTTTTAAAATACATGAAAGAAAAAGAAGAAAAACCTTCAATGTAGTTTGTGTGAATTAAGATTATCTAAGGAAAATTTAAGAATGCATGAAAGAAAAAAACTTTTTTCAATGTAATTTGTGTCAATATTGGACTGCTGAAAGGGGAAGTTTTATAATACAAAAAAACATGGAGAAAAACCTTTTCAATGTAATTTGTCTGAATATAAGACTGCAGAGAAAGAGTTTCTCAGTACATAAAAGTACATATACAGGAGAAAATCTGTGAATATAGGGCTGCTGTAAAAAGAAGTTTGAAAATGCATGAAAGATTTACAGGAAAACCTTTTGAATGTAGTTTGTGTAAATATAAGACTGCAGCTAAAAGTAGTTTAACAGTGCATGAAATAATACATACAGGAGAAAAACCATTTCAATGTAGTTTGTGTGCATAAATCTGAAAGGAGTTATTTAAGACTGCATGAAAGAACACATACAGGAGAAAAGCCTTTTCAATGTAGTTTTTGTGAATATAAGACTGCAGATAAAAGTAGTTTATCAGTACATGAAAGAATACATACAGGAGAAAAGCCTTTTCAATGTAGTTTGTGTGCATTTAAAACTGCAAAAAGGTTAAAACAGCATGAAAAAATACATACAGGAGAAAAGCCTTTTCAATGTAGTTTGTGTGCATTTAAAACTGCAAAAAAGTGTAGTTTAAGACTGCATGAAAGAACACATACAGGAGAAAAGCCTTTTCAATGTAGTTTTTGTGAATATAAAACTGCAGTAAAAACTGGTTTAGCTGTACATGAAAGGATACATACAGGAGAAAAACCTTTTCAATGTAGTTTGTGTTCATTTAAAACTGCACAAAAGGTAAGTTTAAGACTGCATGAAAGAACACATACAGGAGAAAAGCCATTTCAATGTAGTTTTTGTGCATATAAATGTGCAGAAAAGAATCAGTTAATACTACATGAAAGAATACATACAGGAGAAAAGCCTTTCCAATGTAGTTTTTGTGCATACAAATCTGCAGAAAAGAGTGGTTAAAACTGCATGAAAGAATACATACAGGAGAAAAACCTTTTCAATGTAGTTTGTGTACATTTAAGACTGCATTAAAAGGTCGTTTAAGAGTGCATGAAAAAACACATACAGGAGAAAAACCTTTTCAATGTAGTTTGTGTGAATATAAAACTGCAGAAAAAGGTAGTTTAAGAGTGCATGAAAGAATACATACAGGAGAAAAACCTTTTCAATGTAGTTTGTGTGAATATAAGTCTGCAGATAAAGGTAGTTTGATAATGCATGAAAGAATACATACAGGTGAAAAACCTTTTCAATGTAGTTTGTGTGCATTTAAAACTGTTCAGAAGAGTAGTTTAAGACTGCATGAAAGAATTCATACAGGAGAAAAACCTTTTCAATGTAGTTTGTGTGCATACAAATGTGTAGAAAAGGGTCGTTTAAGACTGCATGAAAGAACACATACAGGAGAAAACCTTTTCAATGTAGTTTGTGTGCATTTAAAACTGCACAAAAGTGTCGTTTAAAAATGCATGAAAGAACACATAAAGAAATGCTTTTTCAATGTAGTTTGTGTGGTGTCAAGTCTGCAAGTAAAAGTTCTTTAATGAATCATGAAAAAAGGCATATGTCCAGTTTGTCAGAATTTGAGACTTCTGATAAAAGTGTTATGAGATTTCACAAAAGAATGCATACAAGAAAAAGAATTTTTCAATGCACTTTATGTAATTTCAAGAATTGTGACAGAAATCATTTAAAAACAGAGACATTAAAACATTTTTTTCAGTGCAATTTATGTGGATTTCAAACTTCTAATGAAGATAATTTTAAAATTCATGGCAGCATACATGTAAAAGATAAATTTTTAAATTCCACTTTGTATGAAAACAAAGTGCTTTTTTAAAAAAATTTAAAAATACAACTGAAAAATCTTTAATTATTAATCAAGTATTTACTTGTCGATTGTGTGATTACAAAGCAATTGTTAAAAGTGATTGGGAGACTCATGAAAATGAACATTTTACTAAACAGGAGATTGTAAACATTGCTGTTTTATTATCTTGAGAAGTGTGATTTTTTTCTACCTTCGGATAATGAAATATGTGCTTAAGAGACGTAATTCAGTGCAGTTTTAAAAATATTGCCTATTCTAGCAATGATTCATTATTCTGTTTAGTCACAAGCATGTTAATAGTATTTTAATATAGTGACTGCACACTTTATAAGATGGAATGCAGCAGTGCATTAAAGAGATATCTTAATTGTTATATGTTTTTAAGTAATTATATATTTGAACATTTCATAGCAATGAAGTAAATTTTTGCATACAAGAGCAAAATGGCTTCTTTCATTTTAATTGAATGAAGGCTATTTATTCTTCAAACTGAAAGGTTTTAATTTAATTGCCTCATATTGTGAAAAAAACATTTTTGCATAAAGTTGGATACATATAATAATTCTTGTGCTTAAATAGGCATAATAAAAGACTGCTGTCAAAAAATTTTAAGACTTGTTATTTAATAAAATCTCAGTGGACTCATTTCAGAGGCTGGTTATTGTGAAAATTATGATTAAATTACAGTTAGCCAGACTGGATTAGTAATGTAAAGATATAATAAGTAAAGTTGTATTAATAGTCTGATACTTTTTTAAAAAAAGTAGAACCATAAATTTATATACCCACAAATTTTATAGAATAATCAGTTTATAATGCATCTTTATTGCATTTTAGTGGTAACACTATTTTATTGCAGTTTATGGTAATGAATTCACAAATAAATATTCATCTAACTTTAATAAGTAGATATTTGCTAGTAATTCATAGTTTATTTTTCTAAACTAGCAAAGTTCTATTATAAATGTTACCAAAATAAGACAAATTATATTAAAAAAAATTTCAGAATGTTTGTTGTAAGAAAAAAATGCACATTTGTGTTATATTGTTTATTGAAAATAAAGGTGAGTGTATTTTAAATCCTAATTCTAAGAGCATAACTATAGATATAGAATATTCATTTATAATTCAGTATATATAATATTTTAATAATTTAATGTGCTGTATACATTTAAATGCATATATATATAGTTGATTGATTTAAATATATTGAATGTAATATGAATTATGTAGTAAATGAAAAATCATTTTTTATAAAACTGTATATAGCATTACAAAAGGTATTTCAAATCATTGATGCATATCTGGTTTGCAAAATTGAGTACTATTGAAAAGATTTAATGAGAAATATCTCTTGAGGATAATTTTTCCTTTATTAACATTGATTTTTTGATGTGAATATTGTAAATACTGCCAAATGTTGAATTTAAAGATTTTCATAAAACAAAAAATTGTATTTAATTAATATTATTAGAAATAACATCAACTTTTCTTTCTATTGGAAAATAAAAATTCACTAAATACTTAATTATATACTGAATGTTCTAGTGAAAAGCTGATTGGTTTTGCCTACTGCCTCATACTATCTCTGAATTAGGACATATGTTATGTGAAGACATAGCTTTCCTCATCAAAAAAAATTTAAAGTGCTAACATGTCTAGATTCACTATTTATGACATATGAGAGTTAATGCATAATTGTCGTCTGAAGATAAGTGATTTAAGCTTCAAATATGTATTATATTTTATTTCAAACATTAACTTTTTCTTACTGTTTTAGATATCTATTCACAAAGCTTAATACTAAAAACCTCAATTCATGGAACTTATATTATCTTTATTATTTAACTCCAAAACTTTTTTTAACTGAGTGGTATAAGTGTCAACACAAATATTTTCTTATTTAATATCAAATTTTCTCAATATTATAATCAATTTAATCATATATACCTCATAATTTTTGTAATCCATCTTTGCCATAGAGATAAATGGATACTCAAACACCCATATAAATAATTCTTTCCTGCATAAATATAAAATAGTCATTCTGTCATTAAATCGTCTTATACATTTTAATTTGTCTGCAATGTATATATGATTAAATTAAGCTCATTTAAATTTCACAATAAAAAAACTTATTTTAACACACATTTTCACAGTATACATATACAGGCATCTTGTTAGTATAACTCAATTTGGAAATACTAGCTAATTTTTTTTCTTATTTTAAAAACCTTAATATTTATTTTTCATATCAAATGTAAAGCATTTTAACTGTCAATTAAAAAATTTCTATTATGTTTATTCTACACGCAAGTTAAAAATAAAATTAAGTGATTATTTTAAAATCACTTAGAGAAAAAAAAATTCTAATTTAGGTTTCCATGACAAGTTTTTTCTCTTTTCTCAAGTCACAATAATATAAGTATTATATAAAATATATATACATAAAATCATTTGCATACTTGAAATAAATATTTCTAGGAAATTTAAAACTAACAATATTTGCATGACTGATTTAAATATATATATAAATAAAAGAAAACAATTATCAATTTTTTTTTTTTAGAGTTTTTAGTTGTATAAATACCTTGATTTTACATTTTCAGGGATACACAAATATATAACTACATGTTGATTTGCTAGAAAAATTTTATCCACATGATATTTTTTTATTTTTTTTCATTTTGAGTAATAGTGATACCTCAGGTTATCTAAGATTAAATCAGACTCAATTTAGTGTTTTAATTCAAACCCACACCTGTATAATGTTAAATAATAATAAAATACTTCCAAATAATGACTCCAAACTGCACTGATATGATGAGTAAGTGTTTCAAACCCACAGCTGTATAATGTGTTAAACAATAAAATACTTCCAAATAATGACTCCAAACCATACTGATCTGATGAGTAAGTGGTTCAAACTTACACCTGTGTAATGCTTCAAGATACCTGGATAAAAATTGATGCTTCTGTATACTTGAATAAAATTAAATACCTCTATAGCTGGATAAAACAAATGCTTCTGTATACCTGGATAACATTAAGTGCTTTTAAATATCTGGATAAAAACAACTACCTCTATACACCTTGATAGAATTAAATGTTTTTAGATACCTGAATGAAATCAAAATGAATTGGATCAAATGCCTTTTGATACCCGGATGAAATAAATGTTTTTATGATTATGGATTAAAATGAAAAACCTTCTATATATCTGGATGAAAACATACTTTCATACACATAGATATGTATCTATGCAGATGAGGGAACTTCAAACCAATGACAATTTTCACTCAGGAAGGATCAGAAGAATATCCGTAATATGCACACGGATATAAGGCAGCTAGAATAGAGACTCAATAAACTTCTTTAAGAACTTTATACCCAATATTATTGTTAAATAAAATTATTGTTTCAAAAATTAATAATACCTCTTGTCAATTTCAATTTGCATCATTCATCCATTTATGCACTGGTTCACAAGAATCTCATGTCACCTGAGGTATGCCCAGAATAACTCTACATGGGTAAGTAAGATTGTAGTGAGATGGAACTCTAGTGGTGCCATTTGAGAAACCAAACACATAAATCTCTAGATGTTTCCACTCTCTATGGTGCTACATCCTCTGATGAGCAGGAACTATTGTAAGGAAGATATCAGCACTGGTGAATGCCAATTGATAGCTCCTTCCTGCAATATGCTCATCAGGAAATAAAACCAACAAAGAGTGGGGTTGGTTGGTACATCCAGTTACAATATATATATATTTGGTTTATTTTTATAGATGTAATAATACATCTTGGGGAAGGGGATTGTAGTCCCTTCACTCATTTTTTTCAGAAAGTAAATGAAAAAAAATTAAAATAAAGATTGTCAATTACATTTAGAGAGAATATTACTTTTTTAAAAAAATTAACATGAATTTTGTAAATGTCCTTGTTCATGAAATTTATCAAAAATACTGTTGGCCATCTTGGTAAGTTTATTAAAAATATAGACTGCCAGAAGAGTTGTTCTGAAAACTCAAAAGTACCAGTTCAACATATGACATTTAAAATACCATAGCAAATTCTAATTCCTTTGAATATTTGTCTTAATTTCTCAGTTTGCTATTTTCATTACTCATGTGAACACAGATGAATACTTGATCAAATTTCATGCATTATTTTTTTTGGAAGATATCTAATGCAGTTGTTAAAGGATTTAGTCCAATCATTTCCATGTTTTCTTAATTATATAATTTATTGTTTGTTATGTTTTCAGAGCATGTTGCAAAACCATTGCATTATGTCTTTGAAATGTTTTAATACATCTTTTTTAAAATTTATACATATAATGTGAAATACTTTTGGTCTTAAAAGCTTAAATACCTCATATTTCTCTAACTTGTGAAAAAGGATCTATTATCTTCTTCACCTATATTTAGTCTATATAACCATTTAATGAATTTAAAACTAATTTCATATAAGACTGGAGATTCTTCGAAGCCTTAATATTGGACACAGTCATTAAATGCAGTTTTCACATTTTCCACACATTTCTATATTAAGTGATAATTCTGGTATTTCTTGTATAGATCATTTATGACAATTCTTGTAAAAATATAAATAATCAGAATTGAATATTCTGATATTGATGGCCAAATAAATGCAAAAGAGCACAATACCTCACAACATGATCAATGTAAAAGAAAGAAAGAAAGAATTGGAGGAAGATGATCCAGTAATACATGCATACAAAAAAATAATAAGCAAAATAGAATTTAAAACTACTTTGTTTAACATTGATGTAACAATTTAATAATAAATACTTTTTATTCACTTAGTATTTATATAAATTATATGATAGTTAATGTCATGTATATTTAAACAGGAAATAAGCACTTTTTACAACATACACTTAAATTTGAAAAATATATGGCATTAAATATGTACATGTAACATTAGAAATTATGAATTTGAGTGTAGACATTTTAAAATAGTTTTAGTCTAGTCAAACATAAATGCAAAGACACTGGAAAAGACTAAAGATTTATTGCAACTAAACAATTTTAAAACATTTAATGATAAAATACAAAAAATGAAAAAGATACATTAATAATATATAAACTTGTATATCGATAAAAATTTGCTTGTAACATGAAATGAAAAAGAAAAATAGTAAAGGAGATAAAAAAAATTATCTCAAATATAATTAACAAAGTTTCATTAATATAATTTTTTTTATTTAGTTTTGAACTTAAATTGCTATTCATTTAATCAATTTTCTTGGAAAACTATTTCCCTAGGTTTCATAGATGGAGGTTTTTTGAGAAAATAGGAATGAAGTATTTCCATAAAAGAGAGTTTGTATTTTTGGGTATGTTGGATTTTGTTTTATCTTCAGTTCTTCCATAAGTGAGTAGAAAAGTGAGATCAATGTCTTCACTTGTGAAAAAGCAAATGTGTTTTCTATGAAAAGTATAAAAAGAACATTTGGTTTTCTGCAGCATTAAGAATTCTGCATAAAATAATGTTTTCACATTTATCCTTGACAATTTCAAATGAGAGAACTCAAGTTATGCAGCTGTTTTTATTATGATTTTTTAAATGTTTTATATTTTTGAGGAAATCAATCAGTAATAGTAAGCAAAGCAAGATTTATATTATGCATGAATAGAAAGTAAGCAAGAAATTAACATTGTTAATCATGGAGATCTTTCATATGAAAATGTGCACATTTATCAATCTTATTATCTCTGCCTGAATATAAAAACAAATGAACTGAAGGCAAAGTAACATTGTCATAGGATGTAAACGATTTATGTATTTCAAAGCATACTAATCATTACTGTTAATTTCTAATTATGATATTTTAATAATTGGTGCAAATAAATGGCTTTAATTAATTATTTTAAATCTTAATATCAACACAAGAATAAATATTTTAAAATAAAAATTACTCTTAAATTAGCTAATTCATATCAAATAATTAAAATTTGCTTATTACTACTTACCATTAAATGTAATGACTTTAAAAATATATTACTCTCAGTACAGTACAGTTATATTGTGTTGGGAGAAAAATTTAATTATTTATATTGAACCCTTAAAAAGTTTCAGATGAAAAAATTAAAAAATTGCTTTTCTTAATTAAAATATATAATTGATAAAAAAATATTTCATGGTGTTGGTAGATCATAAAGAAAAAATATTAAATCGCTATTGTTAATTTAATTGGAATCTATAGTCAATACAGCGGAATTTAGTAGTATATCAATTTCTTAGGAATGGATGAACAAAATTACTGTTCTGCTAAAAGTAATAACATATAAGAAGTATAATAATGCTTAAATCATTGTAGATTATGTTTAATCCAGTGTTCCTAATTCATTGCTTCTCTATGCCATATCAAACTTTTATTTATCCAACATCCGATCTTGGTTTTTTTTTTTTTATAATTTCATAGAATCCAATTTAAAATTTCAACAGTTTACCCATTATCTCTTTAAACAATATCTTAGCCAAATCCAGGATAGCCTCATTATTTCTTTCAATGATACCTGTCAATTTTTATTTTCAGTTATTTCTATTTTCCTAGAATATGTCTTTATATAGTTCTTTGAGTGATCTAAAGAATGCATTGCATTTCTGTTAAATATCCAAGTCTAGATCTCATTTAGGTTTATATATACGTGTTTAGTTGGTAAGAGATTGCATATTTTATCTAATGTGGGTTTGTCATGTTGATATGAATGGGATTTGCTTAAATTTATCTTACACACTATTATTGAAAATTTTTTTATGATTTAAGTTTGCCTATATGTTACTTTATTTAAATTAAATATAAGTGCACAATGAAATCAGCTTTTATCAATATAGTATGTGAACATTTCATGGATATATAAGCAGGTAACATCTGTATACTAAATTTAAATGTACTACGTAATGTCAGTGATCCCCAATGACAATTTAAGAATGAATTAGTACTTTATATTTCTTCACATTATTTAATTGGATAATGTTGAAGATAAACTAGCCTGATTAAAATTCATGTTAGAATTTAAAACAGTAATATGCTTAATTAAAATCAGTTGTAGAAATATAAAAAAGTGATCATTTGGACCCAATAAAAATAGCATTATGTGGTAGTAATCTATTGTACAATCAATATGAAATGGGTTTTGTTTTTAGTTTTCTATGTAATAAATTAATTTGATTGTATCATTAATCCAGTTTCTATATTATTGAATTTGTTAGAATAAATGTTGACTTTAATATAAATATTACTTATTAACAAATAATGTCATGCATGCTTAAAATCTAGCTAAGATTATAAGATAGTTCCTGTGCAGTTACTTAAAAGAGGAGAGATTAAGAAATTTTGTAAAAAAATGTATCAGAGGTATAAAAAAGCTATATTTAATTTTTTAAATAATTAACATGGTTATAATTTAACAAATATTTTTGATCAGCATAACATTCTGCTCTTAATGGTTATGAAAGAATGTAATTTTTAATCAACTGAAGTTAGTGCATAAATCTATCCAATACTATACTAACAATATCTTCAGACTAATTTCTAGCTTAAGTTTTTGATTAGTGAAAAACTTGGATCTGCTGATTATTAAAGGATATAGTAGGTAGTATAATGAATGATGAAAAAATAATTTGCTACTAAAAAGTATCGTGAAATCTGTAGTCATGTAATGTCTTATTGGATTTATTATTTTTTGTATAATGAACTTCTATACACATTTAAATGTTTAGATGTGAGGAAAAGAACCACACATGAATAAATTGTTGCTCTGTTATATTCATATAAAATGACACTTCAACAATACACATCATTTTTTTTCCAATCATGTATTTCCATTTTCAACTAGGCATTACATTATTTACTGTTGTATAATAAGGATTAATGATTTTTGAAAATACCTTTAAATTTAATGGTGCTACATATAACACATTTTATTAGGGATTTATATAATGCATTACATTTTATTTTAGAAGTAGTCTTTCTTTATCTAGAGAAATGTAATTTAACTAATCTGGATGGTTTTTATTACAATGACATATATATTGATAACATATACCCAGAATTATCTCTAAATGAGAAATATATAAAATAGTATGTAATCAATACACAGCATAAATCAAAATGGATTGAATTCACTTTCCAAATTCCCTTTTAAGTATAAATTTCACATAGAATATTTTATAAAAACAAGCATGGATTTTATTTTAGCATAGAAACATTTTGAAAGCATAGTTGCTGTGTAGTTATTTATGGACAATTTATGAAAAAGAATTATGAAAATATAGAAAAATGATTTTAAGAATGATTGAATATCTAGAATTTTGTAAAATGGTGACAAAAAGAGTTTATAATGATATAAGTAGATGTATTTGTGAATTAGCAAGAAGAGCTGTAGAAAAAAGGCTCAAAAATGCAAAATATATTGAAATTGTGTGAAACATTTCTGCAATAAAAAAAGATGGACATATTCCTTAAAAAAGTGAATCAATAACTGTGTGGAAGATATAAAAATTGTATAGTAATAAAGAAAGAAAAGTACCTTTTATAATTTCTGTATTTTCTCACATGCTCAGGATTTGAAATGAGAAATTGAAAATTACAAGTAAATTTATAAATGGAAAATTGATGATAGAATTATAGACTATGAACTTGCTAAAAATTACTCCTTTTCAATAATTTTTACCAATCATAGACTTTAAATTGCACTAGCAGAAAATTGGTAAAGTTTAGAAACACTAGGTATACATCATTGTGTTATTTCATTTTTTTTCAAACAGTTCTTCTTTGTGTGATAAAAATTGCATTTTTTATAAAAGTTTATGGAAAGAGATTTTTAATTTTTTTTTAATACATTGTGGAAAATAATGAACATGGAATTATTTTTTTCTGAAAACCAGAAAAATTCTATGTGTTGGTATATACATTACTCAGAATGTTGGTTGAAACAGGCAAAACTCATCATACATATTCCCACACACAGCAAGCTAGAGTAATCAATGGATGTCAGAAGGCTTGTGCATAAAATCCCAAATCTAGTGCCTACTCATCCAATATCCCCAGACTAGTTTCTGACTTGTGGCCTTCATCAATGAGGAGCCTTGGATCTGAGAACACTGCATCTAGTGATGAAGGCTACAAGCCAGGAACTAATTTGGGGATATTGGATGAGTACTAGGTGCAGTGTTCTCAGATCCAAGGCTTCTCATTGACAAAGGCCACAAGCCAGAAACTAGTCTGGCAATATTGGATGAGTAGGCACTAGATGAGGATTTTATGCACAAGCCTTCTGGCATCCATTGATTACTCTAGATTGCTGTGTGTGGCAATATGTATAGTGAGTTTTGCCTATTTTAACAAGTTATAAGCAAGCATAAGAAATGGTGATCATGTGATGTAAGAAATGGTGATCATGTGATCAATTTATTTCCCCTTGTAAGTATATATTTTTATATAGATAATTGGTATTTATGGAGATTACCTGGATGCAAATGTGACAGCCATGTTTTTTGTTTCATTGTACATTTTCAGGTTCATAATTATCCTGTAACCCTAAAAAATATGTTTTACATGTTAATGTTATAAAGTATCAATAAATTGATTGGAAATATGATTAACAAATAGCAATGTATTAGTAATTCCATTCACAAAAAACTGATAATAAGTTTTAATGTTAATTTAGTAATTAAAATTAGAAGAAATATAATTTTTACAGGAATATCTTTTTGACAAAAAGGGACAAATGGGAGTTATTCACTTCAGCAGGTTGAAATTCCTAATGTTCTGCAAAATCATTTTACATATGAGCACCAGATTCAATGGCATAAATCATCTGTTTTATACAAATC
The DNA here is from genome assembly GCA_028023455.1 of Epiperipatus broadwayi. Taxonomy (NCBI): domain Eukaryota; kingdom Metazoa; phylum Onychophora; class Udeonychophora; order Euonychophora; family Peripatidae; genus Epiperipatus; species Epiperipatus broadwayi. The sequence continues at coordinate 181,274 of JAQFVV010006286.1, read as the reverse complement.
GGATTCATAAGCCACATTTGCTTTAATAGCATTTATAAGAACAATAGATATTTTTTCAGAAACAGACCATATTATAGGTATAACTTATTAAAATAAATTTGAATGTCATAATAATAAAAGAGCATATTATGTCAGCAGTCAACCCAATAAAAACCTAGTGAACTCCACCACTGAAAGTGAAAATGTGGACGTATGATCTTTGCAGGCCACACCGGTCTATATTATGTTTTTTGTATGCCTTCATGGCCAGCGATCGTAAGTTAAAGATAATTGTATTCTAGTTTATATATGTGATATTAACTATCCGACTAATAATTCTAATTAAACTATTTTGTCTCATCATTTTGGTTTCTGCTTGTCTATTTTATCTGATTGTTAAGCCGAGTGAGTGGCTGTACACAGCACAAAAATTACAATGCATGTCAATAAAGGCGTTTAAAGATGGGAATAGAGTACGGAAAATTGTAAAAACTATATTAACGTGAACTAGTTTAAAGGCGAAAAATGCTAATGGTAATATTATGATGATATTAGGGAAATTAGTCGCAACTGTAGAAGCTAAAAAAATGTCTGTAGGTTTTATTGTATATAGTGCAAAACGGTCTAAATCTATTACAAGTAGGAAATTATTAGATGTTCTTGGAATAGAATTACATATGATTAGCAAGATTGCTATTGAACAAGAAATACGGAATAAATATACAAGTTTATTTAAGAATGAGAACGGTCAAATATAACCATAGTTTTGCATGATAGAGAAACTCCCGTGATTTGCAAGCCTAGGAAAGTTCTTTTCATGCTACTATCAAAGGTTGTACAAGAATTAATGATTCAGTGAGTGTTGATGTCGGTTGAAAAGTCCGAATGGGCTATTCCGCTTGTAGTGATATTTAAACCAAACGGACAAATTTAGGCTATCGTTATAAATTTCAAGTTGCTGTATTTTTTGGGTCCATTAATATTTTTTAAGTAATAAATTACGTTTTAATCCATGATAATGGATAAACCTAAAGAAAATAGGCGATATGCAAAAAATATGTAGGGTATTTAAACACAGACTTTCGACCATCCTTTAACTATGCACACTATCTCATATCAGTGGTATGAGATAGTGTGCATAGTTCAAAATTGCTTGAAAGTCTGTGTTCAAATTTCCTATTTTTACAATTAACCTCCAGATATAAGAAGAATGCCTGTATTTCAAATATTATAATTGACATAAATAAAATAAGATTTTTATTTATATAAAAAACAGTGTGAAAATCGGGTTTTTATATGATATTAGTCGGTGCCTGGATTCTTTTGTAAAAAAAGAATATAATGGCATTTTTTTATTTATTTAATTAGTTATGTCTGTACAATTTTAATGAAGGTTTAACTGTTCCGATAGAGAGTGCCACACAATAAGTTTAGAAGCGGTGGAAAACTTAGACTGGGAATGTAAAATAAAGTAGCTAACAGGTTTCTCTGGGTATAATTGCTGAGAGATTCTTGACTTCGTTTAAGGAGAAGCTACAGTACATCACATCATCGGTGGAAATATTATAATTTTATTAACGTTATTTTTACTGCCATTTTTCATGTTTAAAAAAAGGTGACTGGTAAGATTCTGATAAAACTTTTATGTATATTTAATACATACATTATTGGTTGGGTAAAGGTTTACTATAGCGGCCCCAATATGTTGGCCCTCTATTGTTTAAAATTATAACTAAATTGTTCGAAAATTTTATGTATATGCTACTATATTACAATTACATTAAAATTTAAGCAAATGTAAAAGATAATAAAAAAAACATTTACATTTTTAAAGAATTTGAATGTTGGATTAATTACATGTCATTAATTAAAAGAATTAGTTTTAATTTCTTTGAAAGTTAAAAATTTAAACTGTCTATAACTTAAGATTTTAAACTATCTATGTTTATAGCACATGTTGCAAAAAAGACACCCTCTGTGTTCAACAGTTTGAATTACACGCACACGTGTACAGTTTTATAGTTGGAAAAAATGGCTGCTACATGCTTAGTACATGAGGGTGAAATTTTGAATGTTGCTGCTATTCTGGCAGAAGAATGGAATCTGCACCAGTTATGGAATGCCATACAAACTACGGAATTGGCCATCAAATGGCTTGCACGAAGACTCCTGAAAAACTATGCCTTATGCCAACAGTGCAGTGTTCACTGGTGATGTATTCTACAGGCTTAGATGGGTGTAGATGGTAATGCAGAATATGTCGCCATCGCAGCTCAATCAGAAAGGGGTCTTTCTTTTCCCAAAGTCATCTGCCTCTGGGAACAATTATAAACATAGTGTATTTTTGGGTGCATAATTTGCCCCAGCAACACGTGCATGAGACTGGCATCAGCAAAAAATAATCATTGACTGGGCTAGTTTTTGCCAGGAGGAATGTGCCAAATATTTTGATACAAATCCGACAGTTCTTGGTGGATTTGATGACAATGGGGAGCCATTAATCATCAAAATTGACGAAACATATTATTTCCACCACAAGTATCACAGGGGGACTATATGGAGAGGTCATTGGATCTTTTGGCAGTATAAAGAGAGCATCAAGAAAGTGCTTCTTGACAGAAGTTCAAGACAGGATGGCTGATACACTGGAGGGCATGATACAGTGGTTCACTTTACCAGGTACACACATTATTTCAGATAGCTGGGCTGCATACAATAACATCAGCAGTCTCAACAATGGTGTGTATATGCATTCGGTTGTCATCCATTAGGACAACAATTTCGTGCATCCTGAAGACCAAGGCACACACATCCAGAATATTGAAAATATCTGGATAAGAGCAAAGCGTAAGCTGAAATTCCAATCTGGTACTAGCAGAGGTTTGTTTTCATCATACCTGCATGAATTTGCCCTCTGGAGTAGATACAGCAATACCGCCTTTTTCTCCAACTTCCTAGTGTGTATAGGACATAATTATGTTTAAAAAGGTAAATGTTTTTTTTCTTATCTTTTACATTTGAATAAATTTTAATATAATTGTAATATAGTAGCATATATATATATATATTTTTTTGCAACATGTGCTATAAATGTAGATAGTTTAAATTCTTAAGTTGTAGACAGTTTAAATTCTTAACTTTCAAAGAAATTAAAACTAATTCTTTTAATTAATGTCGTGTAATTAATCCAACATTCAAATTCTTTAAAAAGGTAAATGTTTTTTTTATTATCTTTTACATTTGATTAAATTTTAATGTAATTGTAATATAGTAGCATATATGTAAGATTTTTGAACAATTTAGTTATAATTTTAAACAATAGAGGGCCAACATATTGGAGTCGCTATAGTAAACCTTTACCCAGATTGGAATTTCAGCTTACTCTCATATTTTCAATATTCTGGATGTGTATGCCTTGGTCTTTGGGATGCAAGAAGTGTTGTTGAGACTACTGATGTTACTGTACACAGCCCAACCATCTGCAATAATGTGTGCACCTGGTAAAATTTACTGTTGTATCAGGCTCTCCAGTGTATTAGCCGTCCTGTCTAGAACTTCTGTCAAGAAGCACTTTCTTGATACTCTTTCTATATCACCAAAGACCTTTTTTTTTTCAACTATAAAGCTGTAAACATGTGCGTGTAATTCGAATTGTTGAACACAGAGGGTGTCTTTTTTTTGTAACATGCTATATATGTAGATTGTTTAAAATCTTAAGTTGTAGACAGTTTAAATTCTTAACTTTCAAACAAATTAAATTAATTCTTTTAATTAATGTCGTGTAATTAATCCAACATTCAAATTCTTTAAAAAGGTAAATGTTTTTTTAATTATCTTTTACATTTGATTAAATTTTAATGTAATTGTAATATAGTAGCATATACGTAAGATTTTCCAACAATTTAGTTATAATTTTAAACAATAGAGGGCCAACATATTGGGGCCACTACAGTAAACCTTTACCTAAAATTTGTCTATATACAGAATAATGGACATTGCATAGTACATAAATTAATTTTGATTAAAAATTAAATATTGCCTAATGCTTTATTAGCAATTATAAATAAAATAGGATTTCATATATCACTACAATATTAACCAAAACGAAATTTTACTAAAATTATTCCACAACCATGGTTTCGTCTATTAACAAATAGAAAAGTCTATTTGTTAATAGATGAAACCATGGTTATGGAAGGATTTTAGTACAATTTTGTTGTTTTGGCTATTATTGTAGTTTTATATGAATTTCTATTTTATTAATTTTAATGTATGCTCTTGAAGTCATTTTTTGTCATTGACAAAATTACATTGTACCGGTCGGAATTGTATGTTAACTCAACACGATTCACAGTCTGGGTAAAAGTACCTCGAATCCAACCATACGCGAGATTAAAGATAAAGAATACTTATGGATTCTGCCCTGTTTACCCACTCTAAATCTGCAAACTAATTAACAACATTTTCAAGGCAAGCAATTAATCTTTTCTACACTCCGTCCCACTAGCATCAACGGTAGAGCATGGATCTCAACTAATTCGTATGCCTAACTCTAATTATTAAATTTAATTAGACTATCTATTTATTTAAATGTAAAATGGTATGTGTGTGACCTTGAGTCATCAGATAGCAGCACAATAATTAATTAGAAAATATATAATTTTACAATGAATAGAGACGAACCCCAGGTAGCTTAAATTCACATATATTTAATAAAACATTTTATAATTTATCTAATGTCTCTCTCTGATTTGATTTCATAAAATTATTTAATAAAAGTTTCTATTCTGTTATTTATTATGCCTTTGGCAAGAGAGCGGTCTAGTTTATATGCAAATCTAACAAATGAAAACGATTATCGATTTGTGGGAGATGCCCGCCCACGTCTGAGATATAGGAATAGATATTTTTAAAGAACTTGTTTTTTAAACATAACTTATTCTGAGTGCATAACTTATTCTGACTGAAATTATTTAAGAGAGAAATAGTTAATTCTAACTATAGGGATTGGTGTCGGAGAGAGTGACACTTTTAAAATATATATTCGCAAATAAATATTTCATGATTTAAAATACATAAATTAATTAGATCGTGGTCAATCTGCCATAATGTGCTCAGACAAAGGAAAGTGAAAAAATTTCAGTATTCGATATTACATTACTAGCATAGACTCAATTCACTTGCCCGTTTTTGTGACGCCAAGAAATAAAGAAAAGAATAGTCTGCGCCATTGGCAAAACTAAAATATTTCAGGTGAAAGAATGAGAATCGTCAAGGCTAACTGAGCTTAGCTTGTCCCGGTTCTTCCCATTAAGCTTTCATATCCTGATAAATAAAACTTATAGCCAGTGAAATTATCACGTGGTCTAGTTATGATCTAGCAGTCACACAGAACAAAAGACAAGTAATTAAGCAAAATACCAGCAAAGCAAAATACAAGTACTGGAGAATATATTTTAGCATTTAATTATATAATTGTGCTGAGCTATAAAGATTACATAAATGCATACGGATTGATCAAAATCAGACCAACAAGAAAAAAATAAGTATTAATTATTATTACGAATATTTGTAATGAGCGACACGTATCTCCCTTCAACACAAAATCCGACTAACCTTTCAAATGACATTCTATTTCTCTCTTATTATTTAACACGAATCTAATTTTCTAAACCCCCCCTCCCTTTCACTCTTTAAAATGAAATAATTTAACTAAAGAAATCTCATACTTGAATCTCACGTCTCTCCCCAACTAAATCGTATACGCATAAATATAAAAAAGACATAATATAAAATGGGTTCATCTCGACAAAACAAAGGTGGCTCCAAGTATTAATCTTTCTGAGCTAGAAAAGTATTCATTTTTAATTACCGACAAACGTTGGTCGGGAAATAGCAGCGAATATTTAGGTAAAGCTTTTGTCGAAATAGAACAAAATGGGCATATATTCATTTCATTGTAAGTAATTAATAATAATATTTTCTAAACCGCAATTAGAAGAAAGTTTAGCATTAAGAAGAGGCATAATTTTAAAACAGATAGAAAGTAAGCAAAGACATTAGATTTTAAGTAATAGCAAGGGTAAATAAATTACATTTAAATTACGTTATGGGAATATACACTTTAGAAGACATTACAATTAGCAGGAGTTACATTATTTGGTCATTGGAGTGTAGAAGAATAAATTAGGCGGTTAGAAATTACAAATTGGAAATATATTACCTAATTTATTATGAGTCCAAGTGGAAGTTGGAATTCCACGATGAAAAATGAATTTCCACACAGGCATAGGTAGCTATGAATTGACTAAAAGAGTTCAACAGTTCATTTTTATGAGATTTCTCCGGCTTATGATAATTTTGATGGTCATGTTCAGGATGTGGGAGTTGGGCAGGGTTGACGCCCTCTAATCTGCTACCATACTTCGGAACATTTTCATCATTATTTTAAAAATTTTACTGACGTAGATTTGGCAGGCAATGGCTGACAAAATCTGACGCTCGACTAGCTTCTAGTGTTCTCTTTGGCTATTTATACCTTTTTAAACTGTTTTTGGGAAATTCCCTTTCTCATGCTCCAGGCTAAGTGACAATGCTAGAATAAATACCTAAAGTATATTGGTATTGTATTCTTGAGATCAACTTTCCGTTAAAACCACTGATTTAATTGTTTCAAATCTATTTTTAATTAAATGTAGATTTGCAGAATTTATATTTCAAATTATCTTTTCTGTTTCAATTTTTATTTTAATTAGAAAATCCATTACCATTTTGATAATGGATTTTCGGTAATCAAGTATTTACCTTGCAATGACGTATTTCGCCTGAAGGCTCACCACTGTAATTATCCAATATTTGCATCGTCGGAAGAACACATCAACGTTGTCATGGCAACGAAGACACTGACATGACTAATTCTAGAAATTTTATTTTTTGTTACATTACTATTACGTCATAAGCCTGAAGGCATACCGCTGTAATTATCCGAATTTACGAGATTTTTTTTTTGTCTTGACCCGCGAGATTTAAAAGTGTATTTTTTCCTATTTGTTGCATCGTTTTATTGAGTGCAGCAGCGTTTTTTTGCATACCATTTTCAGAGCTTTAATTTTCAGTGATTTCAGAAAACTTTTTTAATAAATCATTACTTCCTCAACAATTGTAAGTAATTTACATGTTATTTCTTCTATGATATTAAGTGGATGTATTTTATATTTTATTAATTTCCCGGATTTTCTGAAAAAAAATCCCATAAGAAAAGGCACGTGGTTTGAAGGCTCCAGAATATCCTTCGTTCATTTTCAGTGTTTTAATAGTTCAGCAATTTTTTTACCATTTTTAAAAAAGAAATCATTACTTTCTCAACAATTGTAAGTAATTTATATGTTATTTCTTCTATGATATTAAGTGGATGTATTTTATATTTTATTAATTTTCCGGCAAATGACATCATAGCAAGGTAAATACGTGACTACCAAAATATATCATATTAAAAATTTATATACCCATTATCGCTATGAATATGAGGCAAATGGCCTCGAAAGCACTTAGCATTTAATAATTTTTGAATCTTTATAGCTTCCCTTTCAAGCGTTTCACACGCTTTTAATTTTGTATATTGATTTTTATAAAAGTTTCTGTCTGTAATTCTATATATATGTATTTGCGTATGTGTATATCTAACTGGGCCCCTCTAATATTTATAATAAAACATTTTCATAGAAAATTAATACTTTGATAACGTATTTACTGACCTAAAATTTAAATGTAGATAAAATGGCAGACGGAAAGTTTTACAAACATCGTAACACGCATGGATCAGGTTTGATCCTTGTCTAGTAATCTAGAAAGATGTGAAGCATGGATCTGGAATACAGATCCATCTGCTTCAATATATAGCTATGATATGTATTGCTGATTTTTGTATTAATGATTCAGTATGGTGCTATGCATATTTCAATTATTTAAATGCTTATTGTTGTACATAAGCCATAAAAGTATAGCAATGATGTTCAATAATATGAATATGTCAGTGGCAAGCACTCTTCACTTGCCTGACATATGAAGGATTGATGATGGAACAAAGTGATTGATTGGTATAGGAAATACAACTACCAGTTCAATATAATTCAGATAGCATAAAATGATTATTGATTCATATAAATACACATGGAGATAATCTGATATTCATATTGTGGCACAGATATTATTGCCCTTGTACAAGTATTTAGCCTATTTGCTAAGCGTTTGATATTTATCAGTGAGTCCAGGTGCAAAGATCTTGTTATATGTATTATCAGCAGTCATCCATATTGATATTGAAAATTATATAAATGAGATAATATTACTTCCCATTTGTTAAGTGAATATGCATGGTTATTAAGTACATAGGGCTTAAATAGTATGCCTGCCAGAAACATTGCTGACTGTAAGTTATTGTATTGAATGTTTACATTTTTTATTTATTAAAATGATAAAGAAACACAATTCAAAGGATTGTAATTTTTTTTAATGTAAATGCAATAAACCATTAAGCATCACATGATCACCATCTCTTATACTAGCACATAATTGTTTATAAACAAGGCAAAACTCTCCATACAGTAGTGCCACCCTGAGTAATCAATGGATGCCAGAAGGCTTATGCATAAAATCCCTATCTAAAATCAAAATGTATGGGTGCTGAACTGAGTTCAGACCCATATGACTGTATAAGCTATTGAGCTTGGATTGAAAATATTTTTGTGTTTTCAATTTCATTCTCATAGTTAAGTAGAGATAGGGATTTTATGCACAAGCCTTCTGGCATCCATTGATTACTTTGGTTGGCACTACTACATGAAGAGTTTTGCTTTGTTTATAAATGCAATAAAAAAGCAAACAATAACAAAGGTGCAGACAAACAGCACTTGTCAGATGAGTGCTATCCTGTAATTTTGAAATATTCCACTGCATTTTGTTCTGTCAATGAAAGATCCAAAATTTTACTCATACTTCCAAAAATAATAAGTCATAAAATGTCTAAAAAATTACATGTTAGTGAATGTCAAAAAAAATAATGTTAATTTAAACATGTTATCTGTTCGCCTTGTAACATTTGGATTCATTAAAAAATGTATTTGAATTTTTTAAAATTAACATTGAATTTTAATAATATACTGATATTAGTTTAGTTGTGTGCTGAATTTATATTAAAATGTTTCAATTACAATGCTTTTGATTTTTGTTTCGGTGGAATATTTTCAAAATTATAAGATAGTGCTCACCCGAAGTGATGTCTATCCACGCCTCTGTCATAGTTTGCTTAATAATGTTTTATTTTCATTACTACATTTACATTAAAAAGTTATTAATTTTGTGTTTGTTATCATTTTAATAAAGAAAACAAGCATTTAATATGATAACTTAGTGTCAGCCATATTGTTTATACCATGTGTTGGAAGCCCCTGAAAATGGATAATATAAAATAACAGTCGGCAAGCTTTCTGGAAGATATACTATATAAGTACCAAATACATTTACTTAAATGTTGATCACATTTTAATGAATATTTTATATAAACATATCAGAAAATGTATGGCTTGTGGTAGTAAAATTCGTCTAAATCATGATTTGAAATTAAGTGTTCTTTAGCAGTGCTTTGCATAAATATTGTAATTTTTTATTTTGTGTATTATTTTCCAAAATTCAATAGTTTTTATTGTTATCTATCTTATCTCTTATTCTTCAACAAAAATTATTATATGTACATTAAAAATATACCTTAGATTTTTTTTAAGTCTCAAAAATGGTAAAGTATTTTGTAAGTATATAAGTATGAAAAATATTGAAATATTTATGATAATTTCTTTGTTTAAAAGGAAGGCATAAAAGTCAATTGAAAAAACTTTTGAGCTTAGATCTTACTACAGTATGTACTTTTGACATAGACATCATATCACATTTGATGGTTTTAATACTTCCATATACCTATAACAACATTCATCACAAATTATTATATTCATAAATGTCTTTCATTTTAAATAAGAATGTATGAATGGTGTCAAATAATCTTATATGATCATGTGATACTCATCTTTAGACATGTGGTACAATGGCAAAAGGTCTTTTCAAATTATAAAAATGATTTATATTTTTCGTTATAAGAATGCATTATAAACGATTTTACTATAATAAAATTTTCTGCAAAATAATAAATATGTCTGTAGTTGTTTTCTTTGTGTAATCAGGAAACACTGACTTATAAATAGTTAATTATAATCTGTTTCCTTGTTTCTTTCTTTCAGAACTCAATGCCCATTAACTAGTTAATTTAGTCAATACTTATAGTTTTTATATGCCTTTTCTTTTCTGAAAATGGAATAACTGTTTTAGTTTGTGAATAAATTACTACTAATAATTGATATATGATTCTGTCATAAGTCATTCCAAAAAAGCATCCAGTATTGATGAAATCATATTTCCTGATAGGGAAAAGAACTTTGCACAACCACAGTGTGATGTGTCATTGTTTGCGTTGTTTTTGTACTGAAAGAAAAAGTAGCTAATCCATAAAATGTATCTCCACTTATGTTTGATTTTTATAGTAACAAGTAAATAATTATACATTTTCAATGTCTCAATACAACAGAAGTTAATGATAGTCTATGAATTCAACATATGTCAAATAAAAATAAGCAATGCATTAATATTTATTAAATTTTTGTAATGTTAAATTCAGTTATAAATGTAAACAACTTATTTTTCATAACTATAGTTTTGTGTCAATGTCTAATTTCAATGATGATATCCTCTTTTCAACAGTACAAGGAAATACTACATAGATAGTTAAGGCACAGTGAGAGTTTAATTAATTATAGCTGCTGTAAGTGAAACTTCTTCTAGAAGGAAACTTAATTGAACAGATAAATGAATATAAGTTTTTTTGGAAAGATAGATAAGTCAATATGCCTCTGTTAATAGACAAATCAATTCAAATCGTTAGAGATGTCCTTTTGGCACAAAAAACAGCTCAACCTCAAGTAGACTTCATTTTTGATATTCTATGCTAGTTGAACAGCAACTTCATGACGATCTTTAGAGATGAATCATTCTCCATGAAGCAAGGATGGCTTATGTGTTTACTATTAAGGGGCATAACCAGCATTTGTCTCAACTATTACAAGATCATACCTGACTTAAACCCTGCATGCCTTCTGATATATACCAGATATATGGATGATCTATTCACCGCCATTAGCCCAAAAGTTATCACACAGATTAAGGTTGAATTGGAAACTAGCACAGCACTGGTTGTGAATGTCACAATTGAAGATGCACACCAACAAGTTAAATATTTGGATTGTCACTACACCATGGCCATCAAGCCTTTAGAGATCAGGTTGCCATATACACCCCCACTCTAATGCACCCATGGAACACAAACTATCTGGCTTATCATTTTTACATGGAAACAAGCTATTATGTAGAGTTGAAGCAAAAACCAAAGCGAATTTAACAAAATACAGGGATGACTTACTGAATCTGGGATTCAGGCAAACTACCATAGATAAAAAAAATCTTATACTTCCAGAACAAACATTTCAATGCCCACAGCAAACAAGATAAACCTAGATTGCTGCTTCCATATATTTCCAATTTACATAGCAAATTACATTCCATCCTCAATAAGACATAAGCTTTGCTTTTGCACTCCCCTAAATTCCAATAACTTAATCAAGACCACCAAAAATCAAATTCCACTTTTACAGACCCCCACACACTGTATACAATATTGCTTGTCCCAACAACTGCAAAGGCTCATTGTATGGAGAAAGCAGAGCATCCTTATCTACTTGGTAGGCACACCACAGATACTCATTCCATTTATTAGGTTTTCCTCCAGCACCAGAACAAGTTAGCGTGAGTGTGTACCTGATAATCCCACAATTGTGTAGAAAAAGGCACGATCTCAAAAGTTAAGGAAGCCTTCATCTTCAGAGACAAAGACGCTATTAAAAGGAAAGACACATGCTATGCTTTATCAAGGAAATGGAATGTCTAGCATAGTCAACACAAATTTGCATATCATTAACCTCATTAGCAGTCAAGCTATGATTATGAAGGCTGGACACTTCAAAAGCGCAAAGCTTATTCCTTCGGGTTTATTTATTTATTAACAATTTACAGCTTTGAGGACAAATGTACTACACATCCACAAATGGACTAGTAATTGAATATAATTTTATTTCACAAAGTTATCCAGACATAAAGTTCTTAACCATTTTTTTTTTAAAACGGTATGCATACATATATCAAAATGTCATAGTAGATGTACATTGTTCTATTAAAAAAAATTTTTGGTTCTCTCTTTAAGCTGTCTATAGCAACATCTCTGAAGCAATAAATGTGTTGTATTGTACCACTTAAACTCTACACCATGAAACTTTTACGGTGGTAGCATCACTGGCTAGGGTTATAAATGATTTAAATAGTATATACTGTAAAAGGGTTATAAATGATTTAAATAGTATATAGCTGTAAAAGAATTAGTTACAAGAAGATTGCCAAGTGCTTTTCAAAATTTCATGATTACAGAAAAAGCAATGAAGATGAAACACATTGCCACATCATTAATTGTGGAGTCACATGTTAAACCTTTCCTAAAGACATAAGCACAAGTCACAAACAAGGGTATCATTATTCATTATAATGAATGTCTAAATGGAATGTTCTACCCTGTTTGGATTAGTAAAATATTTAGTGCTTCAAGACAATTCCTAACAATAATAGTTTTTGAACAAAAATCTTCATTTTTCCAAAATCTGAGAATTTTACTTATCCACAAAGAAAGAGCACAATCATTTTGTGACTATGCAAACACTTCTCAAAGCTTTGGTTGCCCTATCACCTGAACTATAAATCAGGTACCAATATTTTATGAAAGGTTTTAAAATAAGACTTAACTATGAGATGTTTTCTTATATTTTTAACAATCTTTAGTTTTTTATTAAGCGGCTGACCTATTAATGTTTGAAGCAATTTTAAAGCATTTTATAATTGAAAATATGCTTGACATTTGAACTGTTTATGGATAAGCAACACAATGTTACCTTCATGTCTGTATAAGCTATTTTGATTGATGAGTATCATTCAACTATAATGACCATCATCCAAAAAGCCAACAAGGATGTGATTTCTATAAGCAGAATAAAAGCAAGGAAGAGGATATCAATCTTATAGATTCTCATGAGTGAATGGTCAATAAATATGCATGGTAAACAATCAAAAGTATAGAGATTATATCATTGCTTACTTAAATTAGATCAGTAAATCAAATTCTTAAATGTATATATTTTTTGTAAATTCTGATTAAGTAATTTTAAAAAATGAATACAAATCCATTAGGAATATATATTGTAATTACTTAAATAAAAAGATACAATGAATTAATTTGTTTAGATTAAATAAACAATTTTGAAAAAATATGACCAAATCATTTTGACATATAGTGAATCCATTTCTCTATATTCTTCTAAGGTATAATATGTTAAGTATAGTTATCCATGTTTCAGTGGGTGATAAAGAAGTTTGCTGTTAATTGAAAGAAGATCATTAAATTCCATTTTGAGGGATTAACATTATCAAAGAGGCCAAGTGCCTGATAACCACTCCACATTGTTTGCAGTATTGCTTTTTGTATTGCAAAAGAACATGCTCTTATCAGACACTGTACCGGAACCATTTAAAGTTTATTGACATATTATCATTGGTTTAAAATCAACAAATAACATGATTATTCTTCACATTTCATGCACTTATTTAAAATTCAGTTTTTTTTTTTAAAGAAAAATTGTGATGTTTTTTAATATTTAAAATCGTGACAGAAAATTAAATTGTCGTTTAAATTTTTAGGGTATGTAATTTTGTGTGGCCATTATGATATTAGGAAATGCAAAACAAATAATAACTTGTCAAACTGTAAAAGTAGATACATACATAAATTTCTAGTTATTTATTTTGTTTTATCTTTAAATCATTATATATTAAACTCACACTTTTAGACAGTAAATATAAGGGAATAGTTATCATAATCTTTGGAACGATCTCTGCATATTATGTAGGAACATAATTTATTTATTTATGAACATTTTAAAGCATTATTATAGGTGGAACTAGATGATTCAACATGGAATGTCTGTAATTTATACTTCAATGGATCATCTTCAGTGTTCTCCATGGCGTATAATACAAATCATTGTTTTAGCAACACATGCATTTACATTCATCATGTAAATCATTTCAAATATTTTAGTAGTTTAGCAAATATAAAATTTAATGTTCATGTGATAAATTGTTTTTCTCTTCACTAGTGAAAATTGTAATTACAAATATGCGACTTTTTTCGCATTCATTAGTGAAGCTATGCCACAATTTGTGATTCACATGCTAGCATCTTAAAGTTTTTGTCTTGAATAGCTAACACTATGTTACCATATAACACATGAACTGATTTAGAGATGGTTCTGCTGACAGCTTAGAGAGAAGCTATCACCATTTCACTGATACATACTGTGGATATCTTGATAGATCAAATCTTGGAAACAGTATAATATTAATGCACTTTCAATTCCTATACTTGCATAAAAAATGTTAATATTCATATCTATGGTTAATAGAGATTAGTAAGCAAAACTGCTAGGCTGCATATTATGGGGAGACTGGGACCAATATTCCCAAAAGAGTGACGCAGCATAAATACCTTTACAATAAAACTAAAACCAAACAGGAAAGCAATTCTATATTTGATGAGCATGAAAAAACAGGGCTTAGATTCAAACCCACAGCTGCTAACATCGTTTGCTCAGAAAGACACGATGCTAAATGCAACTTCAGAGAAGCATTACACATAGCAAATGATTCTATCTATTAATCGAAGGGAAGCCTGCTTTGCCCTGTCCCGAAAATGGCAGTTATAACTAATTTGCATTATTTTGCATAAATTTTCCTTTTAACAATGCAGTTTTTAATAAGATAGTAGCTATGAATATGAGAGCAAGAAGTCTCTCGAAAGCACTCGGCTAAAATAGTATTTTATATTTGCTTTCGATTATATAAACTAGCTTCATTATATGTTCATACAGCACATATATATAGTATTTTACAATTTAATGAAGTAAATAATTCAATTATTAAGTGTTAAGGTCACCTTTTATTTGAGGAATACTGTAGCTAAATTTTGTTTTGAGATAAAATAAATTTAGATTTACAAAAAAATATAATTCGATTCCTACTAATATTCTTTTTTAATACAATTTATTACTGGAAATGTTCAACCTTAGTTTCAACAATAATTCATAATCATCTGTAAGTTTGAATAATCATTGGACATCTGGTAGCATAGTGCTATCTATTTCTGACTTTTGCCTTCAACATCACAACTAATACACTTAAGCATTGATCCTGTATTTTTTTAGTCTAATATTCTGAAATTAAAAACATCCTAACACTTTGAACAATCAGATAACTAACTGTCATATCTATGTAGACAGGATATTAGATTGATTTCTATATGTTGAAATAGTGTTTCACTGCTAAGGCATAGAGTAGGCACGAATAGCTGTTTAGAATAAGTGTAAATAGAAATAAAACAAACTAACTCCTTTTTAAAAACTTGTTCATAAAAAAAAAAAAAAAAATCCAACATTTCGACCATTTTATATAGTCTTTTTCAAGACACACTAAAATAAAATATATATATATAACAAATAACACATATTCCAAAAAATAAAAATAAAAAAATTACAAAATATATTCATAACCAAACATTTACCTTATCTCACTCCCCTTTCCTATTACCAACAATCACAACTCAAAGAGAAACAATTTCCTTTTTTTAAAAAATATATATATATATCCTTTAAAACATTTAATTAAAAACCTATTATTTTTTTTTCTGTTTATCTATTAACATCCTATTTAATTCTGGTTTTATTTCATCAATGTATACACTTTCTTTTATCATCCTTTCATTATATGACTTAATACATTCCAAAGGCTTTACATCAAAATCCCCATGCTTAAATTTATTCATGTGAATGTAAACAGCAGAATTTTTATCATCTAAATGCTGTTTTTTTTAATCTAGTTTCTAATTTATTCTTATTAGTCCCAACATATGTCATTTCTATATTCTTTCTAAAACAATTCAAACATTTTATCAAATAAACTGAATTCATAATGTCTAACCTATTATAGTCCCCATTATTATTAATTAAAAAATTTAAACTTGCTTTCTTTTTATAAACTGGACAAATTGAAACATTATATTTCCTATTAATCATTTTAACTAATTTCTTAACTTTAGTAAATAAATCTTTAGATATATTAAAACCAACATAAATAATCTTTTCTCTATTCTTACTCCTATCTAATCCCATTCTATTTCTTATTTTATTTATATTTTTATTAGAAAACAAATGTTCAACTACACCCCTAGGATAATCATTCATAAAACATTCATTCCTAATAATATCAATCTCATTCCCAAAAAAATTACTATTTGAACATAACTTAATTGCCCTAATAATTTTATTATTAACTATATTAATCTTACTATGATTATCAATATCTGAAAAACAATTATTTGATAATCCAAAAATGTTTTTTTTCTAAACACGTTTCTATACTAACATAACCATTTCTATCATCCATATATGCAATAACATTAATATATTCTTTTTCCATAGTAAATTTTATTTTTTCAACTCTACCATTAATATAACTCAAAAAATTATCTGTATTTCTTTTATTACCGTTAAAAACCATAAAATAGTCATCAACATATCTAACATAAAAAATTGGTTTGTTTCTATTATAATTAAAAAGTTGCTCTTCAAACGTATACATATATATTCCTGCCAAAAAAACAAACAGACTATTACCCATACTTAAACCCTCTTTTTGCTTATAAAATTCATCCCCGTATTTAAAAATAAGGCCCCTACAACAAATCATTAATATTTCATATAAAACCCTCAATTTTTAATTTTACTCCTTTATCTTTATTATATAAATCCATAAAACAACAAATAGCACCCTCCGGATCAATGTTCGTATACATACCAACTATATCTAACTTTACAAAAACCAAATTTTTAAAAACCTTCTAAAAAAACTTTCAATTTACTAATAAACTGTATAGAATTATTAACACAATTTTTTTCAAATAATGTAATATATTTTTTAAAAATATTATTATACACCCACTTTGAAATTTTCTCATAATAAGTATTACAACTACTAATAATATTTGTTGTTTTATGGATTTATGTAATAAAGAGGTAAAATTAAAAATTGAGCACAGGAATTATTATATGCGTCCAACTCTATGCAAAAATGATTTTCACTATGAGGCAAATAAATTAAAACCTTAAGTTTCAAGAATAAGCCTCATTCCACTGAAATGGCAGAAACAATTTTGCAAAAATTTACTTCATTGCTATGAAATGAGCAGTCATTATATTGAAATGTTATTAACATGTTTGTGACCAAACAGAATAAGGAATCATTGCTATAATAGGTAATTTTTTCCAAACTGCAGTGAACTAAATCACTTAGCACATTTTTCATTATCTGAGGGTAAAAAAAATTACAGCTCTCAAGATAGTAAAACAACGATGTTCACAACTTCTTGTTTAGTAAAATGTTTATTTTCATGAGTTTCCCAATCACTTTTAATAATTGTTTTGTAATCACACAATCGACAAGTAAATACTTGATTAATAATTGAAGATTTTTCAGTTGTATTTTTTAAGTTATTATAAAAAAGCATTTTGTTTTCATACAAAACAGAATTCAAAAATTTATCTTTTACATGTATGCCATCATGAATTTTAAAATTCTCTTCATTGGAAGTTTCAAATCCACATGAATTGCACTGAAAAGGAAGTTCTAATGTCTGTGTTTTTAAATGATTTCTGTGAAAATTCTTGAAATCAAATGACAGAGTGCATTGAAAATTTTTTTCTCTTGTATGCATTTTTTTGTGGGATCGCGTAACACTTTTATCAGAAGTCTCATGATTCATTAAAGAACTTTTACTTGCAGACTTGACATTACACAAACTACATTGAAAAGGTTTTTCTCCTGTATGGGTTTCCTGTGACCTTAAATGAGACTTTTGTGCAGTTTTGAAAGCACACTTACTACATGGTAAACGCTTTTCTTTTGTATGTTTCATTTCATGTACTGACAAATTACTTTTACCTGCAGTCTTATATTCACAAAAACTACATTGAAAGGTTTTTCTCCTGTATGTGTTCTTTCATGCAGTCTTAAATGACATTTTTGCAGAGTTTTGAAAGCACACAAACTACAGTGAAAAGGCTTTTCACCCGTATGTATCTTTGCATGTACTGATAAACTGTATTTCTCTGCAGTATTGTATTCACAAAAACTACATTGAAAAGGTTTTTCTCCTGTATGTATCCTTTCATGCAGTGTTAATGTACTTTTACTTCTGCTCTTATATTCACAAAAATTACATTGAAATGGTTTTTCTTTGTATGTGTTCTTTCATGCAGTCTTAAATGGCATTTATCTGCAGTTTTGTATGCACACAAACTACATTGAAAAGGTTTTTCTCCTGTATGTGTTCTTTCATGTACTGTTAAACTACTTTTATCTGCAGTCTTATAATCACATAAACTACACTCAAAAGGTTTTTCACCTGTATGTGTTCTTTCATGCAGTCTTAAGTTACCTATTTGTGCAGTTTTGAATGCACACAATCTACATTGAAAAGGCTTTTCACCTGTATGTATTCTTTCATGTACTGATAAAGTACTTTTAGCTGCAGTCTTATATTCACACAAACTACATTCAAAAGGTTTTTTTTCTGTACATGTTATTTTATGCATTTTCAAAGTTCCCTTTACAGCAGTCCTACAAACACAGAAATTATAATGGAAAGATTTTTCTCCTGTATGTGGACTCATGTACTGAGAAACTACTTTGCAGTCTTGTATACAAATTACACTGAAAAGGGTTTTTTCTGTGTATTTTAAATTTTCTTCTTTCAGCAGTCCACTATTGATACAAAGTAGATTGAAAAAGGTTTTTTATCTGCGTTTCTTCATGTAACCTTAAATTTTCTTTAGATGCAGACTTCAGTTCATACCGACTATATTTAAAAGATTTTTCTCCTTTCATCTTCTTTCATGTATTCTAAAACTTTTATTTGCAGCTTCAAATCAGCACAAACTGCATTGAAAAGATGTTTCACCTTTGTTCTTTCATGTTTTCTTATAAATCCTTTATAAAAACTTTTTAATTCACACAAAGTGCAATAAATGTCTTTTTATACTGTAATAAGTTTTTCCATAATGTTAGTTTTAATAAATGCCATATACATTTTTCTTTTATATGACTTCTTTCATGATTTCTGAAGTTTCTCATTCTTATAGAGATTTGCCCTCGTAATTACAAAAATTTACAGGTTTTCCATTTTTCCCATACTATATTTTCAGAAAGATGAGTGTTTTGTCATATCCCAAATAGTAATAAAATCACTAAACAAACATTTTATGGATTATATGACTTTAAATATTTCATTGAACAAATGTTATTAATCAGGAAAGTTACTTTCTATTGAGAGAATTTGAGAACTTTTATGAAAGTACATTTATATATTCATAAAATATATTATCATTTTAAATATGTTTAAACATATTACAATCACTTGTCTTTATCTGACTGATCAGATAATAATAAACAGATATGACCTCTTACTGTTTTTTTTAATTTCTTTAATTCAAAACTGCTTGGCTTTCTTTTAATAGTTATTAATTTCATAACATTTTTGTACAAATAGTTAAATGAGTTACTTTTCAACTGCAATGTTTTGTCAAAAAATATTGTTTTGATTAGAAGTGTTATAATCCTTGCATGAATATAAAGACTTGTTTAATGCTATAATCAATGACTTTAATATTTCAATCATATACTCTTTTTTACCAAATATCATTCTCTTTTTCCATGTCTTAGACCTAAACAAAACAGAAAAAAAATAATATTAATCACATTTTTTACATGCATAACATGTCATAGATCTCAAATAGTTTACTAAAGAAAGAAATTAATTTTCATTAGAACATTCTTAAAATAAGCAACTCATTTAAGCTTTTTATCAAATGATGCATTTAATATCTTTATTGATCCAAATGTATCATGTTTCCAGTTACTAACACCAGAGAAAATCCAAATACTTGTTTCTTTTATATACATGTCAAGAATTATTACTTTGAACCAAATTATTTTTGCTTTACATAAAACCCAAGAAAATATTGTAAACAATCACACATAGATTTATGAACTATAGACACAGACAATCATTCTAACATTAACTTATATAAAAAGAACACTATGAATATTCATAGTGACAAGTCTGCATTTCTCAACTTGAGTTCCACATAAGCTATCATTAATTCCAAGCCAATTTCAAAGAAATAAAGTATTTATTTATAGAATATTGAGAACAGCAAAAATATAAATTTCATTCCCATTCTATTTTGTGACTATCTTTCAAAAACATAGCTACCAAATTTTACGTAATATGTATAAAGATATAAATATATAAAACATCTAAAAAATTTACATATAAAAAACTACATTCAAAAGTAATTTATTACTGCCTTTATTTTTACAAACTTCTCTTTGCTATACAGTAGTTATCATTCATTGATTTTCATTAATAAAACTTAAAAATAGATATGATAAACTTTAAATACACATATAGAGACAGACACTAATTCAGGTTCTATTTTTACATAAGTGAAGAAAATGATATTCTATGAATTACATTCACAGTATACTGAATTATACAAATTTAATATGTACAATTATTAGCTTCAGTTTGATTATTAAATCAAATTCATTAAATAAGATATTCAATCTCCATTTTTGTATAACTGATATTAATTGAATAAATATGAATCTGGCTGAAATATTTTTATTTGATCCTTTTGTAAATAACAGTGATCAGATTATTAATAACAAAAGTGTAAGAAATGGACTCATAGCTGAAAGAAAAAAATGATTAATATTTAAAACAATATGCTATTCTACTCTAAATGTGTATAAAATTATAACATGGGCAATATATACAATTATTTAACTATTTTAATGGTATGACAAAAATATTTTCATAGATGACAATAACATATGTAGATACAATTAAATTACATATACTGTACTGTATTTTAAAGCAATATTTAGTAAAAGGTGAAATATCTTGTAGACACAAGATAAAATTTACTATTGCTTTTGTAATATACAGAAATTAAAATGTTTTTTTATTTTATTATTTTTGGAGGACTTTATATAGTGGGATTTTTTTGGTCAAGTTGTAGTCATTCTATGACAACAAACAGTTTGAGAAACTTTAATTAGTGAACACAAATTTCAAATAAAGACTTCAAAAACTCATTCAATAATGATAATTAATTCTACAATCATACTTCTTCAACAAATCAAATAAGTACTGACAGCCATTACAATATTTATGCAATCCTTGCCTATTTTTGCATTTTTCTCAAAAAGATGTCACAACTTCCAATCGTTTCCCTCTCCATTATAACTTTTTCCATTTTAAAACAGAATTATCCTTAATATTATCTTATCCACATTAATGTTTTTTAAATTTCTTCTCACAATTTTTTAATCTTAATAGTTTACTTATTCAAAACCACACAGTCCAAAATAATATATTGAACATTTTCTATTTTGTGTTTATATGTTCTCATTTTCCATCTTTCACCTCACCTTATGTATTAAAATGCTTAGTTAATTATCAAACAATGCATAGATTTTATAAACAAAAAATATCATTCAGGAAAAACTTATTATCAAAAATAATAAATGAAAGTGTAAATAACCAATGGAAAACCTTTGCTTAATTGGAGTCCAACTATTACTGTTCAACAAGTGTTTTAGTTTACATTTTGATAACCAATATAGATTTTTGTCCCCCAAAAAATCACTTAATAAAAAATTTCCCTATATATACATATGTGTGTACATACTTATTTATTAATAACTGTCTGATAGCAATATATAATTTTTGTTTGGGTATATATTTTTTAAAAAAAGTAGGCTAATCAATATTTGTCACAATGAAAAAGCTCAACAAACAACAAAAAATATCCCATAAATATCCTTCAGAAATAAATAATTTAAAGAGTTAAATGATGTTTTGTATTGAAAGATCATTCCCAGTGATAGGCATGGAAGGTTATATTTAATAATATAAATTCTATGTAAGCTACAATGAATAAATTCTGTAATGACTAATGTTTTTGAAACATCAGTTAGTTTGTTATAGAAGACCCTATGTCATATACCTGAAAATAAATATTTATTTTTACTATAATCTTTCATCTATAAAAGAAAACTTTCAATTCTTTTCCCAATCTAAACTCAGTGAAATATAAGACTACAGTGAAGAAAACAAATAATTCAACATGTAAATCAATAACACTAAATGCCAAAAAGTAATAGTAGTAATAGAAAAAAACAATACTTATATAAAAATTAGTTATTCATAAAAATATAATTACCAACACTTATAGTAATTTAAAAAACAAAAATTAAAGTTCTCAAAATCTCTCAACAACCATTTATCCATATTACAAAGAGAACACAAAAGATTAAGGCAAACATTTTTTCATTAAGATATTATAAACGGGTCACATTAAATGATTGAAGCAATATTCTATCACAAGTTTATATCTAAATAAACTCCCATTATAATTAATAATATATTATATATTATCCAATTATTTAATAATTTATATTCTGTTTATAAAAAATTGCAAGTTTTATTTAACTAATATATTTATATATATTTACAAAATCATATTTCCTACTTAATTTTTAATTATGAAAATATTTTGTGTTTAAAGTTTGTTTGTTTGAATCTTTATTTAGGGATATTACATTCGCTATATTTATTTTCATTTAATTTAAAATAATATCACTTATAGATTTTAAACATTAAATTTAAAAAAAAAGTTGTAAATAAATTTTGTATTAGTTTTAAATTTTTAAAAGGGAGGAGTTAAAATGCAGCCAGTAGCATTAAGTTAAGATAAAGTAACAAATAAAAGGTTTCCATTGATAAAAATAAGGTTTTACCACGATAAGGGGATAAAAGGGTGTTGTTATTGTTATAAAAACTATATTGATGTGCACAAGATTAATGAGTGATCGCGAGGGGTTTAGTCAGGTTATAAAACCAAGCAAGTACAAACAGAGAGTCAACCAGGAAGCCCAACCCCCCCAACCACAACCCAAAACCCCAAACGGTCTAAGCACCCCAACAAACCCAGAATAAGGCCAAACTAGTTTAAATGGAATGCCAATGGAATCCTTCAGAGTAGGTTAAAGTTACCTGGTCTTGTGAAACTTCAAGCTATAGCTACTCTTTATCTTATATTTTATATTTATGATTTGTTTTAAATTTTCTTTTAATCATGCTAACTTCTGTTGTGTTAATTTTCCTTTATGATCTGTAAAATGTTTTAATCTTATTGTAATATAAAATATTTTAATTAACTCTTCAGGCATGTGAGTTAGTAGGAGTTCATAAAGCTTGTGCCATATTAATTATTAAACTAAACCATTCCCCCCCAAATATGAATTTAAAAGATTTATTATATGTTACAATCATATTAAAAAAGATTATATAGGGCATTAAAAAATAGAAAAAAATAAACAAAACACACCAGTTAAGGTTAAAAACGTTCCTTAAAACAACCTATCCAAACCTCAATTATTTTATTTGTTTTTTTGTAAAGTTGTGTTCAAAATAACCCCATTTGGCATTTATTTGTACATCTTCCTAGTAATTATATTAATAATTCTAATTACTTCAGTGTAGTTCTATCTTATAATTTAGCTCACCAATTCGAGAACGACTCTTTGTTTAATTTAAGATTTTCCTTTCAATTTTAATTAGTTTTAGGTCATCAAAGTTCTTCAATACTTTGCATAGCTAGCACATACTTACAATGTCGCTATATTTTAGACACATTATAATAAATTATAACCCAAGTACGAAGTACCAGAAATATCATTTATTTTCTCTTATAGGTATCTAATCCATATAGCTAAAACTATTTATCTAATATCTGATTAATAAATATTATATTTAAATTTATTTCTTTTATTTATTTATCCAGGGTGCAGTCTAAGTTACATACCATATTAGGCTTATCTTGGGCATATCTATAAGTCAATTGTTAAGTGAACCTAGGGCTATTTTAGATTTAAGAGTCTCTTGTTTCTCCCTGAACACCGGGGCCAGCAGGAAGTTATACTATTAATAGCATCAGATGCGTTCTCACATAGATGGCTTTGTGGAGCTTAGACTTTGGATTTGAACTTGAGATTTCTGGGAGACAACCCTTCCTAATGTTGAGTTCCATGTTTAGGGTTTAAATTCTACAGTGTGTTAGCGAGATAGACAAATTTTGACCATTACAATACATATATTAACATTGTATATCAATAAGTTAATCCAAAAATTAAGGAAAGATAAAGTAATTTGCAAAATGTAAGATATTTCTAAATACTTAAATATTTAGTTATATTTGAATACAAGTATACTTTAGATAATTTGAGATTAGTTGTAATTATAGGGGATTTGAACACAGACTTTCAAGCTGTCTTCAGCTATCCATTCTATCTCATACAATTGATACATATGTCCACACATGTGAAAAAGATAAATAATCTCCAACATTTGTATTTTGTGCTAAACCAGAACTCATCAATTGATCCAGATCATCATTTCTCATACATATAATTAATCAGTGCTCAGTTTATATTAAGATAGCATTTCTTCAAACTTTAATGGACAGGCTTCAATCTACTCCACCCTCCAACTCTTCAGCCATCCATACCATTGAAAATCTAATGATGGAACACCCAATTCCCTTGTTGATGCCAATATTATTGTCATGCCCATGTTGATGTTAAGTCACTCTGATCCCCAAATAAAAAAAAATTTTTTCTTTAAAATCAAAAAAGGGGGGGGGAAAGGAACAGCCAGAATCTGTAATATTTGAATACAAATATACTTCATATACTTTGAGATTAGTTGTAATTATAGGGGGTTTGAACAGAGACTTTCAACGTTCCATCAGCTATCCATTCTATTTCATACAACCAATATATTAACCAAACACATGTGAAAAAGATAAATGAACTTCAATATACATATTTCGTACTGAACCAGCATTCATTGGTTGGTCCAGATCATTATCTCCCACACATATGTATATTTGAGATCATTTATGTTATTCACATGTGTGTGGTCATATGTATCAGTGTATGAGAAAGAATAAAATTGCTAAAGAAGCTTGAAAATCTATGTTCAAATCTCATATAATTACAAATAATCTCAAAATATATAAAACGTACTTGTATTCACATATTACAGATTCAGCTTGTATCCTGCCCATCCCTCTTCTGTGTGTTTAAATGGATGAGGTGTTATAAATGAGGAGTCAGTGTTATTTAATGTCAACATGGGCAGGACAATAATATTGGCACCAAGAAGGGATTTCAGATTTCCTTCATCAGATTTTCAATGGTATGGATGGCTAAAGAGTTGGATGGTAAAATAGACTGAAGTCTGCCCATTAAAGTTTGAAGAAATGCTATCTTAACATAAACTGAGCGCTGATTAGATTGTGGGAGATCATGATCTGGACTAATTGTAGAGTGCTGGTTCAGCATAAAATACGTATATCACATATCATTTATCTTTTTCATACGTGTGCTGTCATGTGTAACAGTTGTGTGAGATAGCATGAATAATTGAAGGGAGCTTGAAAGTCTGTGTTCAAATCACTATAATTATATTTAGGTTATCTATAAATATGAAAAGTAAATCACACCAGCAGGATGTTATATATTGGAGCCCTCCTTTTTCCTTCTAAATAAATCAAATACTATGCATAATAACTCTCATGTCTGTATCGAAAATAAACAAGTAACCATGAACCTGATTCACTGGAATAGATTAAAATGTTCTCTAAGATTAGACATTAAATCAAATATGTAAATAATAAGGAGTTTCTGTTAATTGCACATAATCCTTGATTCCTCTCTAAAACAATCTAATTCACTGAAATAGATTAAAATTTTTCTGTAAGTGTAGGATATTAATTCAAATATATAAGCAGCAAGAAGTTTCTATTAATTGGAAATATAACCAAATTCATTTCCTTTATTTTGCTGTAATATCTCATTTACATCTTATATAAATGCAATTTATCAAATCTACTTTCAACACTTTTTAGCAAAAACCTTTTATTGTACATATATGCACATACAATCTTATGTTTCCATTGTCCTGCAGTCTTCTTCAGAGCTGTGATATAATGAACAAAATAAAATAAAATGCATATCTATATAAAGAATTCTATAAAAAATGTAAACAATAAAATTAATAGAATAAAAAATAACATAAAATAGAACAAAACATAAAACTGAAATAAATATAATCAAACCCAAATAAAGTAATTCAGTTAATATAAAATACAATATAAATATAAAATTAAATATGTATTCCAGACTGTATATACAAATATTCATGAATAAGTATTAATTTAAATATATTATTCATTTTTACTATTTTTAATTATTTCCAAATTATTTCTATTCCTTATAAATTTAAACTTGTTTTATTAGCTCTACCTTAATAATTTTATTTTCATATAATTCTCAGCTCAACCTTAATTCATTTATTAATATTCTTTTTAATTTTTAAATCATATATACACTTAGCTCATATTTATAAAAAAAATAAGAAAAAAAGCAAGCCATGCCCGGACTTTAAATCAGGGAGAGTTTATAGAAAAGTAAAGATAAAGACATGAAGTGATTCAAATAATGGCTGAATTACACTGGATGTAACCATATGTGAAATTAAAGTCAATATGGAGATTGATAGCTATCTCTGAAAGAGAATAATAAAATTAATGTCAAATCTAAGGAGAAAGTGAAAACGGGTAAGGCAAATGTAGTGGCAACATGCAAATGAAAACAGAATAGAAATTTGCTGAAAAATTTTGTTCTAATGAAAGTAAATCAAAAAGTAAGTCTTATCTCTGTTTATTGTAAGGAGGAGACATCATTCCATTGCTTGGCCAAAACTAGTTCTTTCCATTAGGAATCTGTTTTAAAATAATTAAGGGCAAATTTGAAACAGAAGTTAGAACTAAGTTTCCTCAACTGTTTAAACATGAAATAACTAAATTAAGGATGTGACCAATAGACATGGAATCAGCTAAACATGCAACATTTTCAATGTGTATGTTCTGAAGCAAAAAATTGAAGAAACAATAGGAAATATGATGAAAAAAAAGAAAGTTATCACTTGTGGAAGACTTGTCATAGGCTACTCCTGTGGCTGTAATCATAACACTGGATGGGATTATTCATCTGTGTGAAGACTATTAAGATACTCTAAATAAATACATAAATAAAGGTGCTTAACCCATGCCAAGTATACACAAAATGTTAGCATCTTTACAGAAAGCCTCACTCTTTGCAAAGACAGATTTAAAGTCTGCATTTCACCAGATACTGGTTACAAAAAAAAAGCACAATGTGTTGTCATTATGTACCTATGGTGGTATGTTTAAATGCAATAAATGGTATTTTTATATTTTGTTGACAGAAAAGCTTGCTATCCATTTTATTTCAAATTAACCCTTTTCAGGACCTCCCGGACTTCCCAAATTTGGGATAAACAAAATGACTGACTTTAAAATATTAAATTTTAAATTTTTTTTTTTTTTTTTTTTAAAAAAATAAAAAAAAAAAAAAAACAAAGGGTTGTAATTAAAATTTTTTTAAATGTAAATGCCGTAAAAAAATAAAACATGATTAAGCAAACGAATAGTGTTTTGTAACCTTCTAACCCCAATCCTTTACAAACAAATGATGCTTAGAACATGTTCACAGATGACATTGCCATTGTGCATCCATTTGCACATAAAGTGTAATATCAGCATATCACATATTTTTCAGGTAGCATTATCCTGCAATTTTGAAAATAGTCTACTGAATCTTGTTCTGTCAATGAGATTCCAAATTTTAATCACATTTCCAAAAATAATAAAGCAAAAAAGAAATGTTAAAAAAATCACATCTTAATGAATGTCAACAAAAAAAAATGTTAATTTCAACCACATGTTAATATTTATTTCTAAAACATGTATGGCTTGTTAACATTAAAAAATATCAACAAATGTATTATAAATTAAATATTTAATATAAAAATAAAGGGTATGAGAAGGTTGATAAAATAGAAGAATTATAATGGGTAAGTGAGGAGAGATGATTGTGAAGGTAAGGAATAGTATATTGTTGTGGTATGGGGTATAGGTTAGATGGGAGTATTTTTGAGTAGTATATGTTTATCTTGTATAGAATTGTATTTTGTTGTAGAAAATGGGGATTTGTTGAGGTGTGGTGATGGTTTTTTTATTTGTTATGAGATGTTTTTAAATTAATTAAATATAGCAATTATAAATGGTTTCGTATGTAAAATGGTTGGTTTATGGGTCTTCCAATAAGTGGCATTATTTCCAGTATAGTTCTCAACCACTTTGAACAGCAAATATTGCCAAAACACTTTAATGCCACACCAAATATTATATATACACATTATGTTGACGACATATTTATTGCTGCTACAGAAAATATTATACTTGATATACAAAACAATTTGCAGAATCTCACCAAGCTTAACCTCACTATAGTTTGGGAAGATCCACAACAAGAAGTTAAATACCTGGATATTCAAATTAGTAGACATCTATGTAAACTGGATTACCGAATGATTGTAAAACCTGTAGAAAAGGCTTAATTCACACTGACTCACAAGAAGCTCAAACTCACAAACTTGCAGCCCTCTCAACATTTCTTTTTAGAAACTACTCATTATGCAAATATGAAGCTGATATGAGAGATAATCTAATACATTATATAGATGATCTTGTCAAAATAGGACATAAAAGGATAATTATCAATAAAAAAGTTAAACTATTTTTCTATAAA
Source organism: Epiperipatus broadwayi (assembly GCA_028023455.1). Lineage (NCBI taxonomy): Eukaryota > Metazoa > Onychophora > Udeonychophora > Euonychophora > Peripatidae > Epiperipatus > Epiperipatus broadwayi. The sequence continues at coordinate 152,183 of JAQFVV010006286.1, read as the reverse complement.
ATAAATCATCAACAACAGAAAGCAAACAAACCACACATCCTTATTCCATATATCCACTCACTATCCAAACAAATAATTAATAAACTTTCCAATGAATTTGAAATTGCCTTTCATTCACCTCCCTCTACTAACAGATTAATAAATAATACTAAAGACAAAATAACATCCGAATTGATTCCTCATGTTGTATATAATATTACATGCCCCTACAATAATTGCCACATCTCATATTATGGTGAAACCTGGGCAAATATTGTAACCAGATTATCTCAACATAAATATTTATATAATAGGACAAAAACAAAAGCACAGGGTAATTCAATAGTTGCAGAACATGAGAAAACTACTGGCCACATTTTTCAACCATTAGCAGCAAGTATTGTTTGTACGGAGAGAAATGATACAAAAAGAAAGGTTAGAGAAGCTTGCTACATAGCAAGCGAACCTACAGCAATTAATCGAAGAGAAGCTTGCTTTTTCATTTCAAGAAAATGGAATTTGTGAATGACGCACGTAGGTTCAAATGTTTGCATGGCATGTGCATAATATATATTTTTTCATTAAACTTAAATCTGTGAACATGGGATTACATATTTCCCGAAAGTGCCAAGATATTTTATTAAATTTTATTTTTAAGCTTCATTGTCTGTGTGTAAAACACTTATAGAATTATATTTTAGCATTGAAGTAAAACCTTATTTATCTTTTAAATATAGTTATTGTAATAAATAAATAATTATCCTTTTCAAAAATTACAAAAAATAAAATACGGTCAAGTAATTAAAGCTTTATCTTATCTTCCATAATAACGTAATTATCCTTCAAGCAATGATAAAAAAGTAATTTTATTAAAAAAAAAAGGTACTCGTATATTTACCGCTGAAATAACTTCAGTTAATAGAAAAAAAATATTAATAACTGAAGTGGATATATTATAAAATAATCTTTCATTAAAGTAACAGTAATAACAAACCAACAACACTGAAAATATTAAATACCATCGCTCGCTGTTGGCCATTCCCTATTAGACAGTTATTGAATGCCTCTAAAACTGTGTAATTTAACAAAAAAAAAAAGGCTTCCGGGCTTCCTAAACCGGCAAATATATACGTGCCAGTTTTGAGGCTACTTAGGGATTACCATTGTTGTGAGGTAATCATTCCTCCATAATTATTCTAAAACTTTACGATTATTGTTTTAAAGATTAGCAAACTTTACGAATACGTACATTGCGAATATATTTGAACGCATCACTTTAAGTTTAGCAAACATTATATTTAAAAAATGAGTTTTAAATTCAAGTTAATTTTAAAAATTTATTATGAATATGATATAAATAAAATATTTTGAGGATAAGAAAATTAATAAACAAGAGCAATTGTTGACATTCAGTTTATTAAATCAAGTTTTTTATTTATATAGTATTCATATTTTTTTAAAATTAACTTGAATTCAAAAACTCATTTTTTAAATATAACGTTTACTAATGGCGCTGCTGTGACGTAATCGTCCGTCAATAATTATTCTAACTTTGTGAATTATTCGAACACTTTAGATTTATTTTTTTAAAGATTGTTATTTAATCGATAAATTACTACAGGTAAATTAATTTTTATAAGAGATGCGCGTACCCACGGCATCTATTGAAGGCACACCACTGCTACGAAGTCATCAGTTATTATTACGTGAACTAGTTTAATTATACCATTCAAATATTTGCTCGCAAAAAGCAATACAATTAATTCAACTATACATTCTTTACTCAGTATTAACTTACATATTTAAATAAAATATATAGAGACCTTTGAAAGTACGTTACCAATAAACTCACCTTTTTACATGAGAAAGAGGACAGTTCCTGTTTTCATCTCAAGGTTCTCTTTTGCACCGCCATCTACTGGGATTATAAAATTTTCATACACATAAAATAAATGTTGATGATGGGTATTTTAGTTGTATTTATAAATACTATTTCCATCATCTAATATTAAGTATTGAATGTCTTTAGAAAAATTTAACATTATTTAAAGTTTCCAATTACATTCAACTTTTAATAATAGCAGACAGTTTACTATATTAATGTTTTTATTAATTTTTAGGACGTGTTAGTAAAATAAATATTAGAGTTGATTCCTGCAACGAAGAAGAGATAGGAAGTCTTGTCACATACGCGATAAAGGAATAATCTTGCGAACATCAATAAAGCCTTCGATTTGAGTGTTATTTCTCATTGAAAAAGGTGTTTTTAAACGCGAGCATCAAATAAACCCTGCGATTTCATACTAAATGATATCCAAAACGTTAAAGGCGAAAAATGCTAATGGTAATATGACATATGAGGGAAGTTAGTCGCAACTATAGCCATGCGTTTTTATTGTACATAGTGCAAAACGGTCTAACTCTATTATAAGTAAATGATTAGATCCTCTTGAAATAGAAATAGATATGGCTAGCAAGATTGCTATTGAACAAGAAATAAGGAATAAATATGCAAGTGTATTTAAGAATGATGAGAGTCAAATATAACCATAGTTTTGCAGGATGGAGCAACCCCCGTGATTTGAAGCTTACGAAGGTTCTTTTCACACTACTAACAAAAGTTGAACAAAAATTAATGATTCACTGAGTGTTGATGCCGGTTGAAAAGTCCGAATGGGCTACTCCGATTGTAGTGATATCTAAATCAAACGGACCAATTCGTATTTATGGAGACTACCGTTATAAATTTCAAGTTGCTGTATTTTTTTTGTTCTATTAGTATGTATTTTTTAAGTAATAAATAATGTTTAATCCATGGTAATGGATAAACCTTAAGAAAATGAACGACGTGCAAAAAAATTGTATAATTCACATAAAGAAAATAAAATTTTTATTTATATAAAAAACGGTGTGAAAATGGGATTTTTATATGTATTAATCGGTGCCTGAATTCTTTTGTAAAAAAAGAAACTAAATAGACTTTTTTTATTTATTAATTAGTAAAATCGACAATTTTAATGAAGATTGGTGTGATGCTGTGATGTGATGCACTGTGACTTCTTCTTAAACGGAGTCAGGAATCTCTCAGCAACTATGCCCAGAGAAACCTGTTAGCCACTTTACCTTCCCTTTCCATTCCCCACCCTAGGTTTTCCCATAATATGCTCCATCCCATTTCCACAACATAATCTTTGCCACTATGGTTTTTATATCTAAATCCCCCTTATCTTTTCCCAAACCCAGCATAAAAACCACTTTCTATATGCTCACTTTTTTCATATTTATTCTTCCATAACTTCATTATTTGTACCCTTTCTGCTTTCAAGCATTTACATTCAATTAACAGATGCCTAATATTTTCTATGCCTTCCTTACACAATTTACAGACTAAATCACCCATATTTTTCCATTTACATGTATATTCTATTGTTGATGTGATGTGGTGTACTATAGCTTCTCCTTAAACGGAGTCAAGAATCTCTCAACAATTATGCCCAGAGAAACCTGTTAACCACTTTATTTTCCATTCTCCAGTCTACGTTTTCCCATATTCTACTCCATCCCATTTTCACAACATAATTTTTGTCAACTCTATGGCTTTTATATATCTAAATCCCCCCTATCTTTTCCCAAACCCAGCGTAAAAACCAATAATCCACTTTTTGTATAATCACTTTTTTCATATTTATTCTTCCATAACTTCATTATATGTGCCCTTTCTGTTTTCAAGCATTTACATTCAATTAACAGATGCCTAATATTTTCTATTCTTTCCTTACATAATTTACAGACTAAATCACCCACATTTTTCCACTTACATGTATATTATCTTGTTGCTAAAGATCCTGTTCGAGCCTTAAACAATAAACTACTTTCCTTACTATTATCATATATTAACTTGCACCTAATATTCTGTTTATTTCTATATATATTTAAACTCTTTTTACTCTCCATACTAGTTCTCCATCTCTCTAACTCCCTATTCTTTATTAATAAATCTATTCTTTTATCCCATTCTTTACCACTATAACACTCAACAATCCTCCTAACACAATCATCCCATCTTTTGCACAAATATACTAATATAAATTCTTTATCCAAATCTTTTGCATACCACATTACCTTTCCCCCCCCCCCCTCACCCATCTTGTTACCTGCCCTTTACTACCCCCCTAACCCAATTAAATACTATTTTGGCTATTCTTTTATTATTCATAAACTGCAATCTATCAAACATTTTCATTTTACTTTTTGCATCTCTCATATAAAAACTTGACCATCCCATTTCTCCTTGAATTGCCTCCCTTGCTGTCCATACTTCTGCATCCAATGCATGTCTTCCTACTTCCCTTTGAACTTTTTCTAAATAATTTAATACCCCTTTACTAACACATAATGCATCATTACAATATGTTAACTCTGCTACTGCAACTCCCATATAATTCTAGCTACATCATATTTATTATATCTTCCGATGTTAATTTCTTTATCAATCCCTTTCTTTTCTTTGCTTCATTTATCAATTTTTTCTCCCATTCATCCAAATAATTTTTCTGATTACATAAAATAATTCCCAAATAACTATATCTATTCACCACACTTAACTTAATATCTCCCAATAAAAATTCTACATCTTCTCTTTCCCCAGTATTAACCATCATTATATTTGATTTTTCTTCACTAAATTTAATCCCCATCTCTTTACCCACCACCCTTGCACATGTCCTCAGCATAACTTCCATATCTTCTCTTCTTTCTGCACACAAAAATATATCCACAAAAAAAAAGACCTGACAAAATATATACTCCCTTGCCTACCTATTAATGGTATCTCTATCCCTCTTCCTAATCTTTATATTGCTCTTTCCATTTCACTCAAATACAACACAAACAAAATGGTGACATAGGGCATCCTTGCCTTAGTCACACCCCATTTTTAACTTTAACTGATTCTATATTCCCTAAAATTAATATATATAATAATTATTTTCATATAATTTCTTAATAATATCCACTAAAGCTACATCCATTCCCAAATTTGCTAAACTTATCCATAATCTATTTCTATTTACTCTATCATATGCCTTCTCTATATCTATAAAACTCATATATAACTGTTTACCTGAATTCCTACTCATATCCATAACTTGTACAAATAAACTATCTCCTATATGCCTATTTAATCTAAAACCTCCTTGCATTTCCCCCACTACATTATTCCCTTCCATCCATTTTACAACTCTTCTAGCCACCATATATGAGAAAACTTTACATAAAACTGATGTTACCACTATCGGTCTATAATTATTTAACTTTCTATGATCCTTACCCTTTCCTATAAATAATAATGTTACTCTTCTATTATTACAATTACTTGGAAAAACTCCATTCTGTGGCATCTTATTAAAACAGGATAATAACTTTACTTTTGCCCTATATCCTAAATTCATTACCATCTCTGCTGCCCATCCATCTAAACCTCTTGCCTTTCCACTTTTCAATTTCTTCTCTACTTCATTCAGTTCATTTTCTGTAAACCTAATATTTCCATTACTATATGCTTTCATGTTTTCTATCACTCTATCCTTCACATCTAACATCTTTTCTATATTCATTACATATCTATTTAAGATTCTCTCTAAATCTTCTCTAGAGTTACACTCTATTCACTCATCATCTAGTAATACTATCTCTCTTTCTCCTACATTTCTTTTTTTAATGTAATTCCAAAATTTTTTACTCCCATCTCTTCCACTTTTATTAATATCCTCCAACAATTTACTATTCAATTTCATTCTCTCTCTATAATTATCTATTTTAGCCAACTTCTTCTTTTCTAAGTACTTTCCCCATTTAGCATTAATATCTTTTTCACTTTCCTTGTTCTTAATAGCACACTTATATTCTCTACATGGTTTTTTCCTCTCTTTTATACTTTTACCAATTCTCATTTTTTATTACTTTTATTCTTCTGAATATTCTCACCTAAAACCCTATTTGCCACTGTTTCTACTTCTTTACACCAGTCCTTATACTCATCCCCAACCAACTCTTCCATGATTTCGTCAACTTGTATTTTATACTCTTCCAACTTATTCTTATCATTCACTCTCCATCCACATCTTTTACTATTATTTCTACTTTTATTTCTATTCTCCATCACATTACTAACCATTTCAATTACAATAAAGTTATGATCACTAGTGCATACTTTTTCTTCATTATCAAACACCTTAATTTTCCATATTTTATTCATTTCCTCTTTCTCTACCAATACATAATCTATTGTGTGAAATATATTATTTCTAGACCATGTGTATTGTCCCTCATAAATATTTAATAAATTTTCAAATTCACTTTCTGACAAAATTTCTTCAAAAGCTGTCCATTTTTATTATCTACATCATCAATTTCTTCAATATGTCCATTCATATCCCCTATAACCATTATTCTCTTCCTCTTTTCTTTAAAATTTTGTATATCCTTAACTAGACATTCATATATGTTACTGTTCCACTTCATTATAATTTGACTATTTCCAGTGGCTATATAAACTATAGCCACCATCCATTCTGATCTACCCACCCTTATTTCAAACCACAAATGTTCTTGACATTTAACAATATTTAAATATTTTTTTGATATAACACCTATACCACCACACCTTTTTTCTTTTTCTTTTATATTTATACCCTGCCATACCAACTGTTCCAAAATAGGTTCTTCCTCTTCTCTTAGATGTGTTTCCACTACTGCTATTACCTCAAGCTCTTCATTTTCAATTGTTTTATTTAATTCCAACCACTTTTCTGGTCTCATACCACCCAATTTCAACAATTTCTTCTTTCCTAACTACTCTTTTGTAAATTCTTTTAATTCTTTCTTCTCCATTACATTTATAAATAACTTTCTTACCATTGATTTTACAAACCCATTCCTTCTCCAAATCTACATTTATATCTAAATCAAATTCCTTTTGGTTATTTCTTACATTCCATCCATTCTTTTTCTTTTTAATAATATTGCAATTTAAAATCCCCCCCCCCTTTATAAGTTTCCCGAAAAATATTCTTTATAAATCAGACTCCCTAAAACTTCACTTCCTTGTTTTCCTAAATGCAACCCATATTTACTGTATAACTCCCTCTTTCCAATAAAACAATCCCACACATCCACAAACATAACATTATTTCTCTCACACATTTTTTTCAATCTCTCATTTATAGAATATGCCCTATCTAACAAATGCCTTTTGTCAAATCTTGGTAATAATCCAACTAATTCTACTCTTCCTTTAATCATAGTCAAATTCCTAATCAATTCTACATACTCATCCATTATTCTGTCTGATGATTCTGATAAATTATTAGTTCCCACCATAACATGCACATCTCTACTACCTTGCTTTTTTACTTTATCTGCTACATATTTAATTCTAGCTCCAGGAAAACATATTCTTACATACTTGCTTCTATTTTCCCTTGCAATTATATCCCCACATTCTCTAATTAGTGAATCACCTATCAATACTGTTTCATAATCTACTTTCTCTACTCCATCCATAACATTTTCTAATACCTTCTGGTCCTCCTTATCTATTTCTTCCTTATCATTCCTACTCAATAATTCCTTTATCTCCTCACATTTTATCTCTAATGATTTTAATTTTACTTCTACATCATTCACTTCTTCCTCTATCTTATTTATTCCTTGGCTAATCATCTCCGTTGTGCTATTACTTTCTCCACCCATATTTCCTGACACTCCACTAAAACCATATTCTATCTTATCTTCATTAACTACATTTTGCTCCCTTTCCACTATCTTTCTCTTTAGACTATCTACACTTAGAAACCACTTTCTCACCTCTTTTATCACATTTACACACTGACTACATAACCATAAACCTATTGCATCCTTCCTAGTCTTATTTAAACATTTCAAGTGATAAACCTCATCACATAAAATATATTCTACCTCAGCACGCCTAATTTCTTTTTTCCTATTATATATACATTGTGGAATACAAATGCAATCCATATTCTTTATTTTACATATTTTTCGAACGTTATATTTTTTCTTAAAAGTAAATGTTTCTTAAATTTAAAAAAATCTTTTAATAACAGATTTACTAAAAACTAATCAACAAAATTAACTTTTTTAAAAAATTCCTATATATAAAACAACAATATATAAAACAGCAAGCATCACATGATCACATCTCCAATACTAGCACATAATTGTTTATAAACAAAGCAATGCAAAACTCCACATAGTAGTGCCACCTGTGCTAAACAGAGTAATCAATGGATGCCAAAAGGCTTGTGCATAAAATCCCTATCTAATGCCTACTCATCCAATATCCCCAGTGAGGAGCTTTGGATCTGAGAGCACTGCATCTAGATCTTAGGATCTAATGCAACCCTCTAGCAAACACCTTTTATCTCTACTTAACTTCAAAACTATGAGCATGAAATTGAAAACACAAAAAATATTTTCAATCTAAGCTCAATAGCTTATATAGTCATATGGGTCTGAACTTAGTTCAGCACCCATACATTTTGGTGTCTTTGGCTCTTTAACAACCATAGCCACCACTACCATATTAGGCAGGATTGGTGTTAAACCAGCAAGCATCACATGATCACATCTCCAATACTAGCACATAATTGTTTATAAACAAAGCAAAGCAAAACTCCATATAGTAGTGCCACCTATGCTAAACAGAGTAATATGACTATATAAGCTATTGAGCTTAGATTGAAAATATTTTTTGTGTTTTCAATTTCATGCTCATGGTTTTGTAGTTAAGTAGAGATAAAAGGTGGTTGCTAGAGGGTTGTATTAGATCCTAAGATCTAGATGCAGTGCTCTCAGATCCAAAGCTCCTTACTGACGAAGGCCACAAGCCAGAAACTAGTCTGGGGATATTGGATGAGTAGGCATTAGATAGGGATTTTATGCACAAGCCTTCTGGCATCCATTGATTACTCTGTTTAGCACAGGTGGCACTACTATATGGAGTTTTGCTTTGCTTTGTTTATAAACAATATATAAATAATAAAACCCAAAAAAAATATAATATTTTTTTTTTTAAATTTCTATATATATAAATAACAAACTGAAAAAACTTTAAAACAAATAAAAAACACAATTTTCAATCTTTCAAATACTCTTAACCACTAATTACACTTTCATACACAATAATAATTAATATTAATAAATATTAATGCTCTCAGACGGAACAAATATTAAGATAAAAAAATACTTATTTTATATTTATTTACTAAATAACTAAATACTACTGAATCATTTTGATAATTAACTGATTTCTAAATTATAAATCTAAATATATGAAATATTGTCTACTAGGTGATACCATTTTGTCCACAGATTAAATTAAATAATATAGTTTTACGTCTCTAGTTATTAGTTTTATTTTATCTTTTATTTTTTTTAGACAGCTAAACTGTTCCGATAGAGAGCGCCATTCAATAAGATTAGAAGCATTGGAAATATCTTAATTTTATTAACGTTATTTTTACTGCCGTTTTTCGTGTTTGAAAAAAGGTGACTATGGTAAGATTCTGATAAACTTTTATGTGTATTTAATAGAGTTAATCTTATTGTTATAGACTTGCGATGTAAATATTTATTTAACTAACATTTATGGTTTACGTTTTAGATTTATGTGAAGTTAATCACAATGCAGTTACTATCTAAAAATTGCCCATTAAAATAACGTTAGATTATTGGGTTGAAAATTAAGTAATCACATGATTTTTAATGTTTACACTATACGTTTTTAGGGTTTTAAAAATTTGAAAGGAAATTGTTTTGGTAAAGAAATAAAGTTGAAAATGGAAATAGTTTTTAAAAAGATTAAATGAAAATTAAAAAGTATTTGTAATTTGCTGATTTTTAATTAGAAATTGCTGCGTCTGGATTTTTCAAATGAATATGGGCTTTAAAAGGAAGAATCCGAACGGAATCATGAATCAATAAGAAGCCATCAGAATAGAAAGTTTAGTATAAATATTTAATATAGCAAGGTACATAAGGTATAATTAATGGCCCAAATTTTACAGTTGTAAAAGCCTTAATAAGACCGAGATAGCCTTTAAAACGGACACTATACGGCGACCGAGCATTTATTCACAGCTTAAAATCACACACCTACTAATCCAAATTTTTAAAATCTTGACATATGTGATATCTGTCCGCCCCTGACTTCAATCGCATATCGCCCTCGCGATGCATTTGTGTGTTTATGTTGCGTAATTACGTTTATAGGTGACAGTTTTGTTTCATATAATATGTCAACTTTTGCTTCAACTAACGTGACTATTTTGAAACCTATTGTTTGTATTAATTAAACTATAATTTGTTACAATGGCCGGAGTGTTTTCAAAATACAAATGAAAAATATCGGTACTTGGGTATTTTTCCTGCAACCAAGGAAAGATAGGAGGACTTTTCACATTCGTATCAATACACTGCTAACTTTTTAATGTTGTTATTTTGGCAACATCAAACATTATAAAAACATTAGAAAGTTAGCAATGCTTTGATACGAATGTGAAAAGTCATCCTATTTTTCCTTGGTTGCAGAAATAATACTCAATACAGTTTTACAAAGACAAAAAAAAAATTAAAAAATATTACATGAGGTAAACACGTATTTATGAATTCTACACGGACGCAAGTTAACATTTGATACTTACTTAATTTGATCAATTTCAACAAAAAAATATGTGGTCCGTGTTGCAGGAGAAAAAAAAAGCCAACATAAATATTTATTTTTATAAAAGTAAATATATTCTATGAAATATATACGTAGACGATTCTTGCATACAAAATGGTGATGGTCAGTAGCACCCCCCCCCCCCCCCAACGTCCTTCCTCCTTCTCCGAAAAAGTTGTCGAACAAGTGATTGACCAGTACATGCTCTAAATGGAATACTGCCAGGCAATCTAATTTTTCGAATAAACAAATAAGTCATTCTATCTTTTCTTGGTTGCAGAAATAATACTCAATACAGTTTTACAAAAACAAAAAAATATTATGAGAGATATACACGTACTTTTACAAATTGTACACGGACACAAACTAACTTTTGATGCTTACTTAATTCGATCAATTAAAAAAAAAAAAAATACGTGGTCCGTAAAAAAAAAGCCAACATAAATATATTTTTATAAAAGTAAAAAAGAAAAAATATTCTATGAAATATACATTTATGCAGACGATTTTTACATACAAAATGGCGATTGTCAGTAACCCCCCCCCCCACCGTCCTTCCTATTTCTCCAAAAGATTTGTGGAACAAGTGACTGCCCAGTACATGCTCTAAATGGAATTCTGCCAGGCAATCTAATTTTTGGAATAAACAAATAACAAAGTCAGCATCTTCATTCAATTACAATTAAATAATAAACTTTTAATTCAAAGATTCAAAAGCGCAGAAGTCGGACAATAACCAAGTTGAAATTGGAAAAAAAAAACACAGAAGTAAATAATGCAGTTGAAATTAAAAATGTTGGTAAAACTGACTTTTAGCGTCCCCAACAATTGGCCCTCTATTTTTAAAAAACTGAACTACTTTTTCCTACCTAAAAAAAAAGTGTATGTAACTATATCCAAGTGTAAATGCTAATAAAAAAAAAGTTAAAATAAATACTTACATTTACATGTGTATTTTTCACTTATACCGTTTTTTGCTGTATATAGAACTGTAAGTAAATGACGTATATTAACTCTAAATGTTTTCACATAAAGAATAATAAATAACCCAAAAAAAAAACTTACTTTTTTAGGCTCTATTTAGTCTCACGCAAAAAGTCCCTGCTGTAAAAATTATGAACTACTGTACTTTGGTCACGTGTCATTTGTGACACGTGACAAATTATACCGCGTGGAATTCTGTCCTTCTAAAAAATGGCAGCTAGAGTGGCTCTCACAACCATAATGCCTCCAAATGAAATTATGTCTGTTTCGGAAGTTCTGGCAGAAAGTTGGAATACTCGTCGTCTGATAGAGCAATTTCAAACTGTGGAATTGACCCTGAAGTGGCTGGCCAGGAGGCATCTGCTAAAGAACAGCATGCTCTGTCTGCGTTGCAACATTGAATGTTCGCTGGTAAAATATTCGGCCGGCATAGATGGTGTCAGATGGCAATGCAAAATGTGCAAACAACATACAGCAGTAAGAAGTGGGTTATTTTTTTCACGCAGCCATCTGGGTTTGAACACCATTGTTCACATAGCATTTTGCTGGTCATATAATGTGCCTGTTCGTATGATCGTTTGCGAGACGGAGGTCAGCGAACGAGTGATCATAGACTGGTGTAATTTTTGCCAGGAAGAATGTGCTACATATTTCGACAGAAATACAGCACTTCTCGGCGGATTTGATGCCAACGGCGAACCACAGATAGTTGAAATCGACGAGTCGTATTTCTTCCATCGGCAATACAACAGAGGGGCCTTCAGAGAAGGCCGTTGGGTGTTTGGTGGAATAGAAAGAGGCTCGAAAAAATGTTTCCTATCTGAAATCGCAGACAGATCGGCTGCCACCCTGGAAGCACTGATCCAGCAACACATTTTGCCTGGAACACATATTATCAGCGACGGATGGCGTGCGTATAACAATATTAGCGGTCTTTCCAATGGTGTCTATCTCCACTCTGTCGTCGTCCATCAAGACAACTTTGTTGACCTGGATGACGAGGATATACACACCAATAATGTTGAAAATCTGTGGATGAGAGCAAAGCGTAAGCTAAAATACCAATTTGGGACGAGCAGACCTTTGTTCTCATCCTCCCTGCAGGAATTTTGTTTAAGAAATCTGCACGCACGCGACGACCTATTCGTGCATTTCCTCGCTTGTGTGGCTTCCAACTACTCCTAAAAATGTGCAAGTTCATTTTTTTGTTATTTATTCTTCTTTATGTAAAAACATTTAGAGTTAGTATACGTCATTTATTTACAGTTCTATATACAGCAAAGACCGCTATAAGTGAAAAATACGCATGTAAATGTAAGTATTTATTTTAACTTTTTTTTTATTAGCATTTACACTTGGATATAGTTACATACACTTTTTTTTTTTAGGTGGGAAAAACTAGTAAAATACGCATGTAAATGTAAGTATTTATTTTAACTTTTTTTTTATTAGCATTTACACTTGGATATAGTTACATACACTTTTTTTTTTAGGTGGGAAAAACTAGTTAGTTCAGTTTTTTAAAAATAGAGGGCCAATTGTTGGGGACGCTAAAAGTCACTTTTACCAAAATGTTAAACCAAATTCACAATAATAACAAATGGTAAGTTTAAAATGTACAAACAAACTTTTGAATCAGAAAAAAGATACCAAAATGTTAAAAAAAAGCACCTATATAATAGTTTCGGTTGACACGTTTCAAAGCACGAGGAAAAAAACTAAAATCGAAAGGGTTTATTTAATGTTCGCAACAATATCGCGTATGTAAAAAGTCGTCCTATCTTTCCTAGGTTGCAGGAATAATACCCAAGTACCAAAATATCTTGCGAAAATAGTGTTTCAAGTCAATTGGGAAAACATTTTGTAGCGCAAAATAAACGCACCTCGGCCAATTTTTTAGTTTGTCTTTAGTTATATGAAAATATATATATAACACTGTTCGTTCTTATATCATGAAGCACACATCATTTAAGAATTCTTTTCCTTGGTCTTTGATAAGATGTGAAAATGAATAGTAATTTTAACGACATTCTTTTACATACTTCATTGCGATGGCTAAGCGGAGAAAAGTATTAAAGCGGTATTATTCTTTGCAGCAAAAAAGTATCGCGACTGCATTATCGCCGAAAAACTTTGTAGTTCAATCGTTTATAGGTTGATAATACAATAATTTCACATATCGAAAAAAAATATTTGCTTTTGTTGACTGCGAAAAAAAATATTTGCTTTTGTTGACTGCGAAACTAAGCATCTATTGTCAAGAAATACAAAACCAAGTACTGCATAATTTTTCAACTGTTATTTTCGGGTTAAAAAACAAAACGCTCGTAAATTATAAGGAGTAAAGTTAATAATAGATTTTTTTTTTAAATAAAATAAATATTAATTATAGTCAGCGCTAAATAGAAGTTTGTTTTGGTAGATTTAAAATATATTAATTAGCTTTATGAATGATTAAGTGCTGAGTACTATTTAATCTAACAAAATCTCTAATGTCTGGGAATATTGGATGACTAGGCACTAGATGGGGATTTTATGCACAAGCCTTCTGCCATCCATTGATTACTCTAGCTTGCAGTGAATGGCGATACGAGTAGTGAGTTTTGCCTGTTTTAATATAGTATTATTTGTTTAATTAATATACTTTTTATTGACATAAAATATATTTCTATTATTATTAACTTCTTATAATATCTTTAGGCGCTTTGAACATATACATAACAACAACCATAATCATCACATGATCACCATCTCTATACTAGCACATAATTTGTTGTAAACAAAGGCAAAACTCCCCATACAGTAGTGCCACCCTGTGCCAAACAGAGTAATCAATGGATGCCAGAAGGCTTGTGCATAAAATTCCTATCTAGTGCTTACTCATCCAATATCCCCAGACTAGTTTCTGGCTTGTGGCCATCATCAGTGAGGAGCCTTGGATCTGAGAGCACTGCACCTAGATCTTAGGATCTAATGCAACCCTCCAGCAGCTACCTTTTAACTCTACTTTACTCCAAAACTATGAGAATGAAATTGAAAACATTGCCAATACCTTCAATCTAAGCTCAATAGCTTATATAGTCATATGGGTCTGAACTCAATTCAGCACCCATACATTTTGGTATCTTTGGCTCTTAAACAACCATAGCCACCACTACCCTATTAGGCAGGATTGGTGTTAAACCATCAAACATCACATGATCACCATCTCTATACTAGCACATAATTTGTTGTAAACAAAGGCAAAACTCCCCATACAGTAGTGCCACCCTGTGCCAAACAGAGTAATCAATGGATGCCAGAAGGCTTGTGCATAAAATCCCTATCTAGTGCCTACTCATCCAATATCCCCAGACTAGTTTCTGGCTTGTGGCCATCATCAGTAAGGAGCCCTGGATCTGAGAGTTAAAAGGTGGCTGCTGGAGGGTTGCATTAGATCCTAAGATCTAGGTGCAGTGCTCTCAGATCCAAGGCTCCTCACTGATGATGGCCACAAGCCAGAAACTAGTCTGGGGACATTGGATGAGTAGGCACTAGATAGGGATTTTATGCACAAGCCTTCTGGCATCCATTGATTACTCTGTTTGGTACAGGGTGGCACTACTGTATGGGGAGTTTTGCCTTTGTTTGTTAACAACCATAATAAAAGCTAAACGAGATTTTGTCATTCTCCAGAAAATTATATAATCATTTCAAATTATTTAGCTATCGTGTTTAAAAAATTTAAGAGCAGATTTTATTGTTTACTGGTACTTAAAAACAACAATTATTATACAACTATGTGCATTGGCATTTGGATATGCAAAGCTGCTTTACAAATTGAACATGCTCAAAAATGATACGAATATGGAAATTGTCTTTAAAAAAAGAGGGAGAAGAATTATGCCAATTTTGGAAATTATTGCCTGAAATGCAGACCATATTGTTTTAATCAATTACTTTTGTGAATCATGCATGTGTCTCCATCAAAAATCATGCCAATTTTTAAATAAATGTATCAACACATTTAGGTTTATTTTATACATTATCATATTGGAAGGTATAGTTTACTATATTGCAGCCCATGTACATCAGTAAATATTTGTATATAGTTTTAGGGGGGGGGAGATTGAGTATGGCTGGTTCAAAATATGTTTAGACACCATTAGTGATCTTCTGTGATGTCAGTAGGTATTCATGCTTATCTAAGCCCTTTTTCTAAGTGATTCTTCCAGCGTTATGTAATTACCTTTATTCTAGTTTGTGTGTTAATCTCCTTTTCTGGAGTATCTAGCTCTATCCAAGGATATCTTCATTTTCTATTTTATGGCTGCCATCTTAGAAATAATTAATTAATTTTACCATTATGTAAAAGTTGTTCTTTTTGAATCTAACAACTTGATTATATGGTTTTGAACTTTGCATTCAGTTTTTAATCTTCTCTCAAATTGTTGTCATACTGTTTAATATAATAATTACTAATTTCAACATCATGTAAATGATTTAAATTCAAATAGTAGTAATTTTTAGTTTATGTAAGGGTTATAATATGTATAATTATTAATATATTAAATACATATTTGTATGAGTAACTATCATCACTTCCATTATTGCTCTTAACTGAGTCAGAGCATTATCCCCTCTGAAATAGCACACACAATCTTAAAAAAAAAGTCATCTCTACAGCAGTAAGTATTTTTCATTTGTGCCTTTAGGATATTTTTCTGCTGATTGTCAGCCAATTTGAATGCCAGATCCCATCTTTAAGTGTATTCTCAATTACAATAATTTGAGAATCTATATAGTTTCACTCTGGTATTCACTGAATGACAGTCTGATGTTTCCATCAGCATTAGCATCCATCCACTTTCTCTGAATATAATTAATATGATGATGAAAACAGATATTGGAAATTATTTTAATCTTCACTATCTGGTCCAAGATTGTTTTAATGACTTTTCCTTACAATCATAACCATCTCAAATTCTGCTTATAAATATTTTCCCTCTTCTTAGCTTGTTGTGTTTTTCTTTTTTTTCATATAAGTATGGTCAGTTTATTTCAAAGCTTGTTGTCCATAAGTATTAATTTACAGCTTTTTGCATGTTATTACAGTTCTATTTACTTAGATTTTGATTCACCATGCTGAACAGCTTTTTCAGAATTCCTGTTTGATTCAAGATGATATGGTGAGATACAAATATATTTCATTTTTCACTATTAAAGAAAACTTCAAATAGAATGAACGAAATCCTGTATCATAATCTGATACCAGGATTTCTGATGATGCACTTTTCTTTAATATGTGAATATTTTTGACTGAAGTAATATTTTTTTCTAGTCTATATTCTGCATCCTTTAATCAGCCGGCAGTAAATAGAATGACAAAAAATAAGTTGAATTCCCTTTGTGATTCATATGCATGGACTCCATGGTTTGTCATGTTTGGCCATGAAGAGTATTTCTTGACAGTGAATATATCATTAATTGACATGATGTGCATTTTTTATATGCACTTCTATTTGCATCAATGTTGGCCATTACTCATAACTGTGTATTAGGATTTTAACTCTAATTATAGCAATGAAGTATTTCCAAAATCTTAATGCAATTCTGAACAGGGACAGTTTTATTGTCAACTATTATACAACCTTTATTAATTAACAGTTGCTCCGATGTGTTCCACAAGCAATTGTGAAAATTTTCAGACAATTCGATAGGTCATCTATTCTTGAACCAAGGATCTAGTAATCTGTATTGCTTTTAGTCCAAAGTGCTATGGCTTTACAACTGATTAATTTTGTTCTTAATGGATTGCATAATTTACTGCTATATAACTCTCTCCCATGGGGTTTGGCCACGGAAAGTTTTTTTTTTTATCCTTCCTCCCCCACACACCCTCTTCTGGATATTATTTTTTAATATATGAGGGTGGGGGGGTCATTGGTGAATTTTGGAAATTAGTACCTGAAGAATACACGAATATACAAAAGCGTGTCTACGTGCAGATCAAATCATTTGCATTAATTTATCTTTGTGACTCATCCTACTCTAAAAATGAAATATACAGACATTAAGAGAGCATGCAGCAATTATAAATAATCAAAAGATTGTCTCACCATCAAAAATAACACTTATTTTTAAATAAATACTTGGGCAAATTGTTTATTTTATACATAATCATATTATGAGGTATAGTTTACTGTGTTGTGACCCATGTACAATAGAAAATGTATGTGTTTCTAAAAAAAAGATTGAGTATGGTTTTTTAAGTATAATGAGATTGCATTTCTGGGATATCCGTAAATATTAATTAAAGCCTTTCAAGATCGTTGTTCTTCCAAATTTTCATCTAGCTAGATGCACTAAGTGCACTCTCTGGTTTGTGGCTTAATCTCATTTTTATCAGTTCAGCACTGCTGCCTTTGAAATAACCAATTAATTTTTCTATTGTCTAAAAGTGGTTTTTAATCTAACAACTTCACTATATGTTTTCGATCTATGCATTCCATTATTAATCCACTGATATTTTTCTCACAGTTTAATATAAGTATTAATTTATGTAAGTGTATAGTATATATATGTACACTTTGTTAATATTAATATATGTCTGTGTGAACAACTAACACATATTTTATTATGGTTCTTAACTGAAGCTGACCATTGTCCACTCTAGAGTCCCACACATAATCTTAAAAAATGGTCATTTCTTCAGTAATGACTATTTTATTTTCCATTTATGTTTTTGGGAAATTCTTTTGCTGTTTGTTAGCTGTTGAATTATTTGTTCTCATCACTGTAGTTTTATATTTAACTGAGTTTTGGTTGGAATAAAAATTGAAAGGTTTCTTTTATAGATGAAAGATTATACTAAAAATAGATATTTACTTTCAGGTATGTGCAGTAGGGTCTTCTATAACAAATTAAATGATCTTTCAAAAAGTTAGTCATTACAGAATTTATTCATTGCAACTTACATAGAATTTATATTATTAGATATAACCCATTCCACATCTATCACTTGGAATGATCTTTCAATACAAAACATCATTTAACTCTTTAAATTCTTTATTTCTGAAGGATAGTAATGGGATTTTTTTTGTTGTTGTTTTTTTGAGCTTTTTCTTTGAGACAAATATTCATCAGCCCACTTTTTTTAAAAAATTGTAATATACTTAAATAAAAATTATATGTCATCATCAGATAGTTATTAATAAGTAAGTATGTACACACATATGTATATGTAGAGAAATTTTTTATTAAAATGATTTTCTGGTGGACAAAAATCGATATTGTTAATCTAAATGTAAACCAAAACACTTGTTGAACACCAATAGTCAAGACTGTAATTAAGCAAAGGTTTTCCATCGGTTATTTACTCTTTCATGTATTATTTTTGATGATAACTTTTTCCTGAATATTTTTTGTTTATAAAAAACTATGTATTGTTTGATAATGAACTAAGCATTTTAATACATAAGGTCAGGTGAAAGATGGAAAATGTAGAGCATAGCATATAAACACAAAATGGAAAATGCTAAATATATTATTTTGGACTGTGTGCTTTTGAATAAGTAAACTATTAAGATTAAAAAATTGTGAGAAGAAATTTAAAAAATATTAATGCAGATAAGATAATATTAAGGATAATTCTGTTTTAAAATGGAAAAAGTTACAATGGAGAGGAAAACGATTGGAAGATATGAAATCTTTTTGAGAAAAATGCAGAAATAGGCAAGGATTGCTTAAATATTGTAATGGCTATCATTCCTTATTTGATTTGTTGAAACAATATGATCATAGAATTAATTATCTTTATTGAATGAGTTTTGAGGTCGTTAGTTGGAATTTGTGTTCAGTAATTTAAAGTTTCTCAAATGGTTTTGGTCATAAAATGACTACAGATTGGACAAAAAAATTCCACTGTATAAAGTCCTCCAAAAATAATAAATTAAAAATTTTTAATTTATGTATAACATTACAGAAGCAATAATAAATTTTATTTTGTACTAACAAGATATTTCAACTTTTACCAAATATTGCTTTAAAATACAGTACATAGTAATTTAATTGTATTTACATATGTTTATGAAAATATTTTTGTCATACCATTAAAAGTTATATAATTGTATATATTGCCCATGTTATAATTTTATAGGCTGCAGAAAGGAGTTTGCTATTAACTGAAAGAAAACTCTTTGATTCATCTTGGAGGCCTAAAAGGAACCGAGCAGGGCAAATTCCTAATGTCCACTCCATACATTCTTGTCATTGCAGCTGTTATTACTATATGATTATTCATATTGTAACGTTTTTCACATTTTGAGAGATCTGGTATGCCTTCTTTTACACACTATAAAGTGAAAGTTAATCAAGCTATGGTTAAGAAAATATCTTGTTCATATTTCTAAAAACATAGCTATATTTACTGATTAATTGGTCTACTAATTATTACAACAGGAATTGCCGACGAAGGTAGTTTTAATTTCGAAGGTAGTTTAAATTTATATGAGGGCGCCATAATCAACAGAATTTATTTATTTATTTATTTAGAATTTATTTATTTAGATATAAAGGCCATAGAGTTGACAAAGATTATGTTGTGGAAATGGGATGGAGCAGAATATGGGAAAATTTAGACTGGGGAATGGAAAATAAAGTGGCTAACAGGTTTCTCTGGGCATAATTGTTGAGAGATTATTGACTCCGTTTAAGGTGAAGCTACAGTACATTACATCACATCAGGGTATTTGTACAAAAGATGGGATGATTGTGTTAGGAGGATTGTTGAGTGTTATAGTGGTATGGAATGGGATAAAAGAATAGATTTATTAATAAAGAATAGGGAGTTAGAGAGAACTAGTATGGAGAGTAAAAAGAGTTTAAATATATATAGAAATAAACAGAATATTAGGTCCGAGTTAATATATGATAATAGTAAGGAAAGTAGTTTATTGTTTAAGGCTCGAACGGGATCTTTAGCAATAAGAGAATATACATGTAAGTGGAAAAATATGCGTGATTTATTCTGTAAATTATGTAAGGAAGGAATAGAAAATATTAGGCATCTGTTAATTGAATGTAAATGTTTGAAAATAGAAAGGGCACATATAATGAAGTTATGGAAGAATAAATATGAAAAAAGTGATTATACAGAAAGTGGATTATTGGTTTTTATGCTGGGTTTGGGAAAAGATAAGGGGGATTTATATATAAAGGCCATAGAGTTGACAAAGATTGTGTTGTGGAAATGGGATGGAGCAGAATATGGGAAAACGTAGACTGGGGAATGGAAAATAAACTGGCTAACAGGTTTCTCTGGGCATAATTGTTGGGAGATTCTTGACTCCGTTTAAGTGAGAAACTACAGTACATCACATCACTTCTTCGTATTCCATAATTTTGACGTAACTAAAAGATCAGAGTTATGATTCCCCGTAACTTTATTTATTTTTTAAGAGAATAATATACCCGGGCTTAATTAATAAATATTGGCAAAGGTAAATTATACATTCAAATTCTGATAAACTAACATTAATACATTTAATAATAATCATTAATCTACAATGAAAAAGTTGATAAAAGCAAAATATTTTATTCTAACAAATTAAAATATTTTTAAGATAAATTAGTTAAATAAAATTGGAGAGCATGCACACTAATCCAGACATGAATCAATTAATTAAAAAATTTCACAATTACAGTTCATTTCCAAATTTCTTCTAGAAAGTTCCTTAAAACGAACGTCTTTTGAATAAAAAAATTAAAAGTCTATTTCAGAATTATATTATAAGCTTATAGGAGGAATTGTTTGCAAACTTAATTTAGTCACAATCAGGATATGAACAATCTTAGCTTATTGGTAAGTTTGTGTAAAATACTGTAATATGAGGCTCACAATCACCCATAGGAAATCAGCAAGTAAATATGTAATTCATTATTGTATGATTATTGTTACTAAATTATATTTTAAGTTCAACCAATTGTTTTTGAATCATTGCCTTCTATTAATGTTGATATTCTAATGATTAATTCATAGATTTTTTTAAATTTAATTTATAAACAAATATTGCTAGTTTGTAAGGATTTTGCGATTATATACATATTGTATGATAGGATAGACCATGGATCTATCTATAGATGTAGGTTCTGTAAGCACAATTGTATCAGTGGTTTTGCCATGGTTCCAGTATTCATTTAGTCTTCTTGTTTCTCTGCTGTGCCTAGTCGACCAGGAAGGATGAAATGAATCGGTTATCATTAGAATTGTTGCTCATAAGTTGAGAGGTCTGGAAGATGGGCAAATAGGGCAGGGTTTGTGAGTGTTCCTGACATATGTATCTCATGCATGAGTGGATTTGAGGTACTTTTGCTCAGATTCTAGGTCTTGTTATCTGAACATACAAATCTGACCGATACAATATGAAGCTGGATTTGTAATTATTGCTTATTAGGCAAGCTGCGTATGAAGTAGAATTATAGGATGAGAAAAAGTCAAAATTCAATATTTAATGTAAAAATAAAACTAATCACAGCATGATTAGTAATCTAATATCATTATAGGATTTTCACTTGCTATTCTTGATCTAGTGACTATAAAGTTTGCTTTTTATATTGGATGATTCAGAAAGGATCACTTTAATATTGATTTTTGCAATAATGTTAACTAATCAAAAAAATCTTTCTACTATGTTTACAATTTAGTTAAATGTTTTTAATCTATTTTTATATTTAATATAAAAATAAAATAAACTGTTTGATACAGAAATTGGTCACTCACCAAAAATAATGCAAGTAAATAAAACTAGCAGACTGAATAGGAAAAACATATTATTTAATTTCAAATAAATATATGTAAATGAGGAGACAATCTTAATTATCATATTCATTACATTGTGAGGTCATCTTGATTCAGATAATGTATATTCATGAATTTCTAAGAATGTTGTATGTTTGACCAATCTGAATTCAATAGCATTATGGAATATTCAAAGTTATACTTGCAGACATCAGCTAATATGTTATTGTTTATGCTTGATGGGTGAAAGATTTAGAGCTTCAATTGGCTGAAGTAGTATCTAGATTTACTGTGTGCATTTCAGCCTAAAATAACTTTTAGCCAAACATCATTCTAGATATTGCTTCTAAATAAACTCAAACTTACTTCAGTGCTTAGTCAACTTTTTAAATTTTCTTATCAAATAGATTTTTTCCTCAATTGTTTTGAGAATTTTCATATTTACATATCATTCTTAAATAAACATTAAGTCACTTCCTTTTAATTATACCATTTTCAAAAAAGAACATTAAGTGGGTTCCTTTTAACTATTATCCTTGATATTATCTCTTTTTCATGGTTAGAGAAAAAGCCAATTAAATGTTAAAGCAATATGATATTCAAAACAACTGAGCTAACAATGGTAATTATTTTTATTTATGGAATCTTTTAAAAAATTAAGGTCACAATTATCTTTGCTTTTCATTTATGGAACTCAACCAGAAATTTGGATTCCAGCAGTTATTTTAGATATTTCTATGATTTTTTATTTGATGTGTTATAAATTACGTTTTAATGTACAGTTTACCCATGAAAATCACTAAATGAATGTCTTAACTTTTTTTAACTATTCTCTTCACATTAAAGTGGTTAGATTATCCAATACTTCTTCTGTAATTATTGCTGGTGTTAAAGCTCTATCTTGTTTTTTGCCTTTATCATTGATACAAATGTCTCAAATTCAATCTTCAAGTGAATATTGTTCTAACATTCAGGTTAGATGGTTTGACTAATCAAAAATTCATTTTATTTGTATGTTCAACTTTTTTTTTATTATCATTCAGTTTTTGATCTTTGACATTTCTGTATATACTGGAAATTACACTGTTCTTCTGAATTTGCTTGGTAATACCTCCTGCTTTTAATGCCTAAACCTTTTATCTGACTTTCTCATTATTTTCATAATGTTCATCTGTAACTTATTATACTTCCAATTTTTATAAAATTTTCTACTTTGTGTTATTAGTAGTTTTTTCCTTCTGTATTTAGTATTCGTTAACTTTTTTTTTTTTGTTTAGTATTAGTCAAGAATTTTTAAGCTATATATGCATCCCTTTGAGTTGCTTTCAATAAAAACAAAAAAAAGCTATTGGAAGATTGATAATATTTGACCATGCCTTATCTATGTTAATAGTTACTATCCAAAAAAAAAAAAAGAAAGTAAATATTTGGATTATATATATTTTTAATGCTATTTTATCATTAGCATTATCATAACATGTTTCAAGTAAACACTTAAAGTAATTTTAGTTTCTTTAAAAGAATAGGTTGTAGAAAAGCAGTGCAAAACTTACAGATAACAGCATAACCAGAGATGGCCTCACCAACCATTGGTATTCAGTTTTGTCACTGCACATCACTATTGTTCTAGATTGGTCACTATGCAACTCAGTTACCCTACTTCAAAATTGGAATCATGTAGAATTAAACTTATTATCTAATTTATGATAGAAGTATTAAGTGTGATTGATAGCTTAGGATTTTACTGGATTATGCTGTTATGCCCAACTATCTACTTGATTTCACTAGTTAGGTACCCAGTAATTGCACTGACAGTACTGTTATTTTCCCCCCAGAATGATTATTCTAGATGAAATGTATTATATAAAGAACTTTAGTGCACAGCAGTTGAGACCAGTTAGTCACTATCCAGAGGAAGAAATGGCTGCCAAAATTAAAATGATGCTTTTCTCGAAAGTGAGAAAAGATAATGTTAACAAAATTAGTTCTAGTTAATTACTTACTGATAAAATTCAGATGGAAAGAAATTCACATTCACTTTAATTAGATGTAAATATAGGGATTTGAACTCAGACTTTCAAGCACCCACCAAATATCCACACTATCTCATACAACTGATACACATGACCACACACATGTAGAAAAGATAGATAATCACCAATATGCATATTTCATGCTAAACCAGCAATCATCAGTTGGTCCTGGTTTTCAAATATTTAATTAGATGTGTAAACAAACTATTTGGAGAGTAATGAACTGTGTAATTATTGGCAGCCCCAAAAGTATACAGGATAAATTATTGACAGTAATTTAATTTTTTGTACTTGTTATATTGTTAAATGAATGGTTCAGCAAACATAATTAAAGTTACTGATATACATATATATATAAAATGTGTGTGATTTGTTTATTTTTGTCTACATGACTGCAATTGTCATGGTCATACATCATTGTGCTCAATAAAAACTTATGTTCATCATTTGTCAAAAATTCTGAGTTAGTATTGGTTGCTACAGGTGTTTTATTTATTATGATCAACCTATCAGAGAATTGCTCACATAAGTAATTTGTGTCTCTTCTGACATGCAATCCATTTTTAAATTTAACTACTCACATGGCTTTCGCCCATATAGCTTCTCAACTTTAAATTTTGTGAAGTTTGCATTTTATGTTTGTTCCCTAGAAGTACAATTCCATAAGTCATTTTTCAGCTCTTCTTTTAACTAGGCAGTAAGTACTATACTGTCTAAATAAGGAATAACTCCATTTATATTTTGCAATAACATGCCCATCTTACATGAAAGATGTTTGGTGCCACTTATTCCATAAGGTAATTTATTGGGTAGTTTTCCTGATGGAAAGCTTGCCACCCATTTTATTTTAAATTATCCATTTTCAGGAGTTTAGGTATAAGCAATATGGCTGGCTCTATGTTATAGTATTTAATATTTATATTTTTTTCTTTATGAAAATGATAAACACAAATGTTCAAAGGATTGTAATCAACAACTTTTTGAATGTAAATGCAGTAAAGAAAATAAAACGATTAAGCAAACAAATGATGTTTTTGAGCCATCTAACCAGGTTTCTTTACAAATAGATAGGTACTTAGAATATGTTTGCACATGACACTACCATTGCGTCTCCATTTGCACATAAAGTGATATATCAGGCCCTTATCATACTTTCAGGCGGGCATTATCATACATTTTGAAAAAAACTATCTTATTCTGTTGATGAAAGATTCCAAATTTTAATCTTATTTCCAAAAATGATAAGGAAAAAAAGAAATGTTAAAAAAATCACAGTTAACGAATGTCAACAAAAAAAATAATGTTAATTTTAACAATGTTCAGTTTGCCTTGTGATAACATTTGGATATTATGTTGTGAAAGGTATTTATTAAAAATTGTATTCAAATTTTTAAAAATTAATATTTAATTTACAATACATTTGTTAATATTTTTTAAAGTCAACAAGCTATATATGTTTGAGAAATAAATGTTAACACATGGTTGAAATTAATGCTATTTTTTTGTTGACATTCACTAACATGATTTTTTTTTTGACATTTCTTTTTTGCCTTATCATTTTTGGAAATATGATTAAAATTTGGAATCTTTCATTGACAGAACAGCATTCAGTGGACTATTTTCAAAATTGCAGGATAGTGTTCTCTGAAAAATGTGATGTGGTGCTGATATTACACTTTATGTGTTGAATATGTCTAAATGCGCATTGGAAAGGAATGATGGTTAGAAGGCTCCAAAACATTGTTTGTTTGCTTAATCATGTTCTATTTTCTTTACTGCATTTACATTAAAAACTTTTTTCATTATAACCCTTTGAATTTTGATGTTTCTTTATCATTTTAATAAATAAAAAATAACATAAATATTGAATATAATAACTTAGAGTCAGCTGTATCATTTATACCATGTGTTGGAAGTTCCTGAGATCCTAAAAATGGGTAATTTGAAATAAAATGTGTAGCAGGGTTTTTGGTAGACAAACTACATAAGTATTATTTATTGTATTTAAACAGACCAACATGGGTACATAATGGGTACAATTTTGTGCATTTATTTTGTAACCAGTATCTGGTAGAATGTGAACTTTAAATCTGTTTTTGCAAAGAATGGGGCTTTCTGTAAAGATGCTAACATTTTGTTACTCTTGGCATGGGTTAAGCACTCTTATTTATATATTTATTTACAGTAACTTGGTAGTCTTCACACAGATGAATAATCCCATCCAATGTTATGATTGCAACCACAGGATTAGCATATGACGAGTCTTCCATGGGTGATAACTCGTTTTTTTACTATATTTCTTATTGTTTCTTCAATTTTTGACTTCAGAGCATATATACACTACAGATTGCCCATGTTTAGCTAATTCCATGTCTACTAGTTGCATTAATTTATCTATTTCATGTTTAAACAGGTAAGGAAATTTGGCTCTAGTTTCTGTTTGTAATTTGTTCTTAATTATTTTAAAAGAGATCCCTAATCAACAGAACTAGTTTTGGCCAAGCAGTGGAATAATGTTTCCTCTTTACATTAAATAGAGACAAGACCTACTGTTTGATTTGCTTTCACTGGAACAAAATCTTTTCCACAAATTTCTACTCAGTTTTCATTTGCATCTGTTACCATTACATTTGTCATACCCATTTTCATTTCCTTCTTAAATTTGACACTAATTTCATTCAGAGATAGTCAATCCAGCACCACTATCACTCTCCTTATTGACCTTAATTTCACATATGGTTACATTTAAGTCACTTCTTTAGTCATTTATTATGTTGGCTTTTCTACAAGCTCCACCTCCCCCTGATTTAAAGTCCAGGCATGGCTTGTCTTTTTTTTATTTTCATTTTTCCTGTAAATGTGAGCTGGGTGTTCTTTTATCCCTTAAATATCCATACCCTTTTTATGTGCTCCACAATTTCAAAGCAATAGCCTTAATACTCCTACTTTCTTGAAGAATATTTTAGGAGAATTCTCAATCCTACCTAACTGTATTTTTGATTCTGAGCACCTTTGTCAAAATCAACCATTTTATTTAAAGTAGCCAAAAACTGAAGAACTATATTTATTTAAGTGGGAATGTTTCTAAATATATTCTACTGAAGAAGTCTATGTTTTTTATTTAAAATGATTCATTATTTATACTCTTATCTTTATATCAATGCAAACTTACTTTTTAGGTTTAACATCATAAACAAATAAATACTTGTCTGTATTCTAAAAATATTGTTGATTCTGTAGTATTTATTTTAATTTTAATCATTATCATCATTTTCAAATATTGATTCACTATTTATAAAAAAAGGCTTTATTATTTATACACTTTCCTATCTTTACATCAGTCCAAATTATTTATACTTATTTAGATTTAATATCAAGAACAAATAAATATCTTTCTGTGTTTTAAAAATACTGCTGATATTATAGCATTTATTTGAGCTTTATTCATTAACATCATTTTTGAACATTTTTGATTCACTTTAATCCAGTTTCATTGATCCATAGTTTTTCTTATCCACATCATACCAGTAATGATTCTTACTTTTTCATTGTTTTTCATGTGGTCAATTTCAAGATCTTTTGCAACTATTGAAATCCAATTTAAACTTCAACTGTCCATCTATTATTACCTACATCTTCGAACAATAAATTCAACTCAGCTCCATTTGAGTCTTTTAATTCTTTGAGTAGCATTAGTAATAATTTTGTTCTGTCACTATATATATCTTGCTTCCAATCTTTTCTTATTGCTTCTAATATTCATCTTCATATTTTGACGAATGGTCTCAATTTTTTCTTTTGCTTTTGTGTTATGTGTTTAAGTTTTATGTTCATAAATAAGAAATGATAAAACTCTTTAAAAATCTTTCTTTCAAATCCATAGGCATCCAAGTTTAATTGTGGGATTAACTGTTATGGTTCTATCTTTATTAATTATCTGATCAAAGTTTTGTAACTAACCTTTTAAAATTTATGTTTATCAATCATTGTTTTCTTCTGAGAATATCCATTTAGCATTATTTCAATTTTTGGTACTGATTTAGAGTGGGCTCATGGCCATTTTCCATTCTAAGGACCACCCAAAACTACCTCCGATATATCCAAGCAATAAATGACATCGAATAATTGCACGTGGTCACGATATGACCATTCGATACAAAATTGCAATTGACATCAATAATTAAAAAATTAAAGTGCAAATTTCATACAACTATGCTTGATCAAATCATGTGACTAAAATTTACAAAAGATAATTAATGGGAAGAATGAATAGATTTCAAAATACTAAAAGCTTATAATTTCTAAAATATGAATTTAAAATACTTAAACAGAAAAAAGTAAACAAAAAATAAAATGGACACATATTAATTAAAAAACCAATGTTCAATGAAATTGATCAAACCAAGTTTATAATTTCAAAATACTAAAAGCTTATAAATTCTAAAATACAAATTTTATTACAATATAGGCTTATAACCACATGTTGAAATAATGTAAATGTTGAATAAATGTAGAAACAACTGTTGAAGTATATTAATTCTACAATTAATAATATATCGCATTC
This sequence comes from Epiperipatus broadwayi, assembly GCA_028023455.1. Taxonomy (NCBI): domain Eukaryota; kingdom Metazoa; phylum Onychophora; class Udeonychophora; order Euonychophora; family Peripatidae; genus Epiperipatus; species Epiperipatus broadwayi. The sequence goes on along the minus strand of JAQFVV010006286.1, from coordinate 123,102 downwards.
TATCTTAATATTAGTCAAAAGAATAATTGTCTAAAGTAAAGAATATTAATTTTACAATTAATAAAAAATTAATAAATCCAATTTTTTTCTTACCAAAGCGTGTAATGTTGTGTGCTTTATTTCTCACATGTCGTTATTTGCTGGTGGATGGATAAAAAAATGTAAATTAGAGTGAATTATTCATTAAATTTTTTAAAGATGCTAATGTTATTTAATGACAGTGAAAAGGATTAGTATTTATCTTATTTAAAATCCAATATCTCTTACATTTGAAATAATAAAATTTTTATTAAAATCTGTAAATATTTTTTAATTATCTTTTTATATTCATTTGTTAATGGTAAAAGTCACTTCAGTGTTAATAAATAGGAAATTATGTAAATAGATATATAGATTTGTATCAATGTCAAGAGCCCACAAGAACCTCAGATGGTTAAGTGTAGATCGGATATCTATGCCAAGAGATCAAATGCGAACAGTGGTAGTTTTTTTATTTCATTTTTTCTAACTACATGGAACAAAGGCATGCAACATCAGAGTTTTTTTCTAGTAAAAAAAATCAGATTAATTGTAAAATTAATATGCTTTAATTGATATAGTTATGGGCATATATTGTAATAAAATTAGTATTTTAGAAGTTATAAGTTTTTACTATTTCAAAATTATAAACTTTGTTTGATCAATTTTACATGTATTTCAACATGTGGTTATAGGCATATTTTGTAATGGAATTCGTATTTTAGAAGTTGTAAGTTTTTAGTATTTCAAAATTATAAGCATGGTTTGATCAGACTTCTGCATTTTTGAATGATATTTTGTAGCATCAAAAACATCCTTCCCTCTCCCCACATATTTTGGCATTTTGCAGCATCATTATTGTAATAAAATTCATATTTTAGAAGTTATAAGCTTTAAGTATTTAGACTGCACTCACCACCATTTTTAATTCTAATGACCACCCAAAAACCACCACTGACACGCATGGAATCTTTTGTTGATTATTCTGTCATTTATTGCTTGGGGATGTTAGTAGTGGTTTTGGTCAGTCCTTAGAATTTAAAATGGCAGTGGACACACTCTAAATGAGGACATAATTTATATACGTTTATTTTTATCTCCATTTTTCTACTTTCATCATATAATACTTGTAACATTTCCTGAAAGTCTGAAGCATTATTTGCAAAATCTGTCACATCGTATCCAAAATGTTTATAACTTAAATAATTTACATTTTTACTCCCTTAACTTTTTGTTTTTTACTCCATAAAATACTTGTGAACAAAAAAAGTTTTTGAGATGTGGAATCATCTTATATACCTTCTTCAATATCAATTTTCTTAATATCATCAAATAATAAAATCACTGTTGTTGCATTTTGATAAATATTCTTCAGAATATAGCAATTTTTCCCCTGTATCTTGATAATCCAAAGCTTTAATAGTGATGTAAATGTGTATAGAATGAAATGCATTTTTATTACATACAAATCAATTTTTATTAACTGTAAATCAAAACCATAATGGCTACTTTTTGGTTCTAGTTTTTCTACACTGTTGAAACTTTTTAAATCTGCCTTTTTCTTGTGCTTGTTTTAAAGTCAAAGTTCACTTTAGACTAATTGTTATTATCTTGGTAAAGATTTAGTATAGAACTGATAAAAGACTGATAGCCTTATCTTATTCTATGCTGCACCTTTTCACATAGCAATCCACTGATAACTTTCTAATCTTGTGCTCTGACCAAATAATGTGTACATTTGGATTTTGTACAAACTTAAAATGATAAATTTGTCAAAATGGACCCAATGTACATGATATTTTCACAAGATTTACAATGTTATTGGCAGGCTGAATACATATGTGAAAAGTCTTATCATGTCTAATACATGTTTCAGGACTAATACATAACAGAAATTGCATTGGATTAAGTCTATCAATACTAAAAAACATTAATTTCTTACAATACTAGAAATATGAATTTCACACAAAAACTATATAATCTGGTATGGAATATTAATTTCTAACAATATTAAAAATATGAATTTCACTCAAATTAATGTTATAAAGTAGATTTTTAACACTACTAAAAATATGAGTTTCACACAAAAAATATAAAATATGATGCTGAATATTAATTTGTAACAATACTAAAAATATGAATTTCACCAAAAAATTGATCTTAAAAAGTACATTTTTAAGAACAGTAAAAATTTTGATTTGCCATACAAAAATATATAATTTCCAAATATTAAATACAGACAAAACAATCACTAAATTACAAAAATACTCTAAAATATTACCAAAAATCCTAAAATATACACATACAGTAACTTTCCATGTAATATATAACAAAAATTGTCACAATGAAACAATCAATTTCTCTGTTCTACTTTATTTTAAGTGGATCAACTTTTTTGGCCAAAATGGTGACTTAAAGTAATTTTCTCTCCAAAATGGACATTTACTTAACACGTGATTGTGCATTTTTAACAATACTAAAAATACAACTTTCACATAAAAAATATAAAATATGATTCTGAGTATTAATTTCTCACAATACTAAAAATATGAATTTCACCAAAAAATTGATCTTAAAAAGTACATTTTTAACAACAGTAAAAATATTAATTTGCCATACAAAAATATGATGTTCCATTATGCAATTTCCAAATGTTTCTTAAATAGAGATAAAACAATCACTAAATTACAAAAATACTTTAAAAAATACACAAATTATACCTACCATGTGATATATAACAGGAATTGTTGCAATGAAACAATCATTTTGTCTGTTCTACTGTATTTTAAGTGGATCAATTTTTTTTGCCCAGAATGGAGACTTAAAGTAAAAATTTCACCCCCTTCTCCAAAATGGACATTTACTTAACGTGATTGGGCAATATATGGCCTAAACAGAATTTTTCCCAGAAATGGTAATAAGTAAATTTATTTTTTAAAAACAAACAAAAAAATAAATAAAGCAATATAAATTAGAACACTTATTATTTGTCGGGATAAAACAATCAATTTGTCTATTCTACTTTATTTTAAGTAGATAAATTTTTTCCCCCAAAATGGAGGTTAAAAATACAATATTTATTTTACTTAAAATGCAGATTTATTTTGTGGTTCACACGAAAATGATCGCAGTCAGCACTTTTCTAAGCCTTTCAACAGTTGGAATAAATTGTCAATTCCTCTTCCACATTTTGTTTGATACCTTCCATAAGAGTTGCTGCTGTTGTATCATTAATTGTCATGATAAAACACTTGCTGAGTAAAAATCATTGAATCAAAACTATGAATACAAATGAAAATTAAAAAATGCAAGGGACAGCACTAAAAATTTTGCCAGAACAAAATCTTGTCAATAACTGAGTATGTAAAATTATCACACACAAAAAAAAACACATTATTGGACATGATCACATGACATTGCTGGATTTATTTGACATGATTGCAAGGTTACACATTTATTGTAGATGTGAAAAGGTGTACCATCTATGTTACAGGACTAATATGTAAGTACTATTTATTTGCATGTTTAAAGTACTTTACAATTCAAAAAATGTAGGGGATTTTTGTTTTATTGTATTTTTAATAACACTTCTTTCTGTATCTCTTTTACAAATTTTCTGATATTTTTTTTTGTAATAATAATCCATTTATTTTTGTTATTGAAATAATTTTTTTCTATTATTCAGGTGTTTTATATTTTTTGGAATTATTCTTTTCTATAACTTTTAACTCAGTATTATATCTTTTCATATCAGTATTAATTCTTTGCTTATATCATTTTATAAAACTCCAAATATTCATTTTTTTAATAGTTTATTTTTAAAATCTTTCATGTTACTTTATTTATTTTGCATTGTCTTACTGTCCCATGCTATTGATAAATTGCTTTTTTATATACACCATCTGTGTTGCAGATCTTTATTGATTTCAGTCCAATCTGAGTCATTATTAAAGTCTGACAATATTTTGAATTGATTTCGAAGTTCAATTTAAATTAACTGCAAGGTTTCTGAAAGTTAGGAATATCATCTATTTTTTAATAGTTTTCATCTGCCTGGTCTGCATTGACACATAAAAATCTCACTAATTGACAATTATTTCCTGTGTTAAATCTATTGAGAACATTGTTAAATTAAAATATGTATTTGTGTTTGTTCAGAATATGATCCAATTCAGCTATACCTTCATTTGTATATTTTCATGCCCATTTTCTTTTAGCATTTTTCTTAAAGAATTCATAAACTAAAGTTTTCCTTTCAACTCTATCTTCTTTCATTCTTGTCATTATAATTAAATTTATTCTCAGCATAATCATCATTCATTCGTTTACCAATTGAAGCAATAATGTTTCCCATAACAATTTTAAAATGTTTTTTCTGGTCAAAAGCATTTTATACATGTATATAAAAATCCTCTGCTTTGTCATCACAATGAGAACTTATTGGGATATAAACTTGAATTATTTGCATTTGGTATTTTCCATTAATTTGAATAATTAATCTAGTCTTTGAACTTGATAGACTATCAATCTTCACAATGTTATTTTTCCACTGTTTATTTATAGTAATTTTATTTGTAGTTTTAGTATTTATGCCTTAGTACTAAAGTACATGTCAACCTTTTAAGTCAATTGACTAATCTTCTAACTTTATAATGTCCAACAAATGTCCTATTAAAATTAGATAGTTTTTCCAATTCATTCAAGTGATTGCAGTTGTAGATATCTAAATTAAAGATTGTCATTGAGTTTTATCTTAGATTTTTCATTTGCAGTCATAGCATTCAGCTGCTGTCATGGAGTGATAATTTTACAACTCTTGGGACTAAAGACCATGATTTACTTTTGTTTATCATGATTATAAATATCTAAAAAAAGATCCACATTTTATCTTGCTTTCAAGACATTTCAACTGATATTTCAGTTCTGAAAAGAAAGGCCCATAAATAAAGCCAATAAATTCATCATGATAACTTATGCATGTTGCTGAATGGCATGTGTTTGTTTTCCATATGAATATCATATAATAATAACATCTACAATGATAGGAATATAAGGAATGGTCATAAATAAGTTCTTTTTTCATACTTCAAAGGAGGAATCTAAGATATTTCTAATTAAATGCAATTTATCCACTATATTTTGAACACTTTTTAGCAAAAACCTTTCATTGTACATATATGCATACACAATCTTATATCAGAGCTATGATATAATGAACAAAGTAAAATACATAACTATAAATAATACCATAAGAAGAATAAAAAAAAAACAAAATATTACATATTAATGAAAAAAGCATATAAATCACTATAATATAAATTTATAAGAGGAGTTATATAATAATAAAAGTTAAAATATATATATATATATAGTTTGTAGTGATTATAGATATAGTTTAAATAATATATAATAGAGAAAGCTAGGGTGAAAGATAATTTTAAAAATATATTTTTTTTCTTTTTAAAATAAAGTATAAGTGGGTAAGTTAAAAGATTACAATATTTATAGTTTTTAGATATTTAAAAAAAGATAAATATAAAATATCATTAATAACAGAAGAATGAATAAGAAAATAATGGATATATGATTTAAAAATTAAAAAGAATATTAATAAATGAATTAAGGTTGAACTGAGAATTATATAAAGATAAAATTATTAAGGTGGAGCTAATAAAACAAGTTTAAGTTTATAAGGAATAGAAGTAAGTAATTAGGAGATTAAAATGAAAAATTTATTTAAATTAATAGTTGTTCATGAATATTTATATATAGATTCAGGAATACACATGTTTAATTTATATTTTGTATTTATATTGTATATATTATTTTATATTAACTGGATTATTTTATTTGGGTTTGATTATATTTTTTCAGTTTTAATATGTTTTGTTATATTTTATGTTGTTTTTTTATTAGTCTATTAATTTTATTGTTTACAATATTTATGGAATTATTTCTATAGTTATGTATTTCATTTTGTTCATCATATCATAGCACTGAAGAAGATTGTAGGACAGTCAAAACTTAAGATTGTAAATGCATATATGTTCAATAAAAGGTTTTTGCTAAAAGTGTTCAAAGTCGAGTGGATAAATTGCATTTATATAAGATATGTATAAGATATTACAGCAAAATAAAGGAAGTGGTGAATTTGGTTATATTTCCAATTAACAGAAACTTCTTGCTGCTTATATATTTGAATTAATATCCTAAACATACAAAAAAATTTAATCTATTCCAGTGAATTAGATTGCTTCAAAGAGAAATCAAGGATTATGTTCAATTAACAGAAACTTCTTATTGTTTGCATATTTGATTTAATGTCTAATCTTAGAGAAAATTTTAATCTATTCCATTAATCAGATTCATAGTTACTTTTTTATTTTTGATACAGACATGAGAGTTATTATGTATAGTATTTGATTTATTTAGAAGGAAAAAGAAGGGCAACAATATATAACATCTTGCTGGCATGATGTTTATAGATAATCTAAGTATAATTATAGGGGATTTGAACACAGACTTTCAAGCTCACTTCAGCTATCCATGCTATCTCATACAACTGATACACATAACCACACACATATGAAAAAGATAAGTGATCTCCAATATCTATATTTCATGCTGAACTAGCACTCATCAATTAATCCAGATCATCATCTCCCTTATATATAATCAGTGCTTGGTTTATATTAAGATAGCATTTCTTCAAATTTTAATGGACAGGCTTCAATCTACTCCACCCTCCAACTTTTCAGCCATCCATACCATGAAAATCTGCTGATAAAAATCCCATATCTTGATGCCAATATTGCACTGCCCATGTTGACAAAAAATAACATTCCTCATTTATAAGACCTTATCCATTTAAATTCACAAAAGAGGAATGGGCATGATACAGGCTGAACCTAATATTTTAATACACATTTGCTTTATATACTTTGAGATTAGTTGTAATTATATAGAATTTGAACCCAAACTTTCAAGCTCCTGTAATCCATTTTATCTCACAACTAATACATATGACCACACTTGTGAAAAACAAATGATTTTAAATACACATGTGTGGGAAATGATGATCTGGACCAACTAATGAGTGCTGGTCACTAAATTACTTTTTTTTTCCGTGTGTGATCAGTATATTGGTTGTATGAAATAGAATGGATAGCTGATGGAAATTTAAAACACTGCATTCAAATTCCTTATCATTCTAACTAATCTCAAATTATATAAAGTATATTTGTATTTAAATATTACGGATTCAGGATCTACCATGTTCATCTCTTTTCTGTGTATTTAAATATTTTATACATGAAGGATCAGAGTGACTTAACATGAACACAGGAATGGCAATAATATTTGCATTAACAAGGCAATTGGGTGTTCCAACCATTAGATTTTAATGGTATGAATGGCTGAAGAGTTGGAGTAGATTGAATCCTGTTCATTAAAGTTTGAAGAAATGTTATCTTAATATAAATTGAGCACTGATTTAATATATGTGTGAAAGATGATCTCGACCAACTGATAAGTGCTGGTTCAGCACAAAATACATATATTGGAGATTATTTATCTTTTTCACATGTGTGTACCAGTTGTATAAGATAGAATGAATAGCTGAAGAGAGGTTGAAATTCTGTGTTTAAATCCCCTATATTTACAATTAATCCTAAATTATCTAAAGTATACTTGTATTCAAATATAACCTAAATATCTAAGTAATATGAAATATCTTACATTTTGCAAATTATTTTATTTTCATTAATTTTTGTTTAGATTAACATGTTGATATACAATATTAATATATATCTTATTAATTATAATGGGATTTTATTTAGATATAAACTTGTGATAGAGTATTGCTTCAATTATTTAATATGATGTTTCATAATATCTGAATGATAAAATGTTTGCCTTAAACTTTTATGTGTTCTGTTTGTAATATTGATAAGGGGTTGTTGACAGATTTTGAGAACATTAATTTTGGTTTTTTAAATTACTGTAAATGTTGATAATTATATTTTTGTAACTAATTCTTATATAAGTATTGTTTTTTTACTACTATTATTTTTTGGCATTATAATGTTATTGTTCCACAGATTGAATTATTTGTTCTCATCACTGTAGTCTTATATTTCACTGAGGTTTGGTTGGGATAAGAATTGAAAGTTTTCTTTTATAGATGAAATGTTATACTAAAAATAAATATTTATTTTCAGGTATGTGCAATAGGATCTTCTATAACAAACTAACTGATGTTTCAAAAAGTTAGTCATTACAGAATTTATTCATTGCAACTAACATGGAATTTATATTATAAGATATAACCCATTCCACACTTATCACTGAGAATGATCTTTCAATACTAAACATTATTTAACTCTTTAAATTCTTTATTTCTGAAATATATTCATAGGATTTTTTGTTGTTGTTTTTTTTTTGAGCTTTTTTTGTGACAAATATTCATCACCCTATTTTTTTTTAAAACATGATATACCCAAACAAAAATTATATGTTGTCATCAGATAGTTATTAGTAAATAAGTATGTACAGACATTTTATTAAGTGATTTTTTGAGTGACAAAAATCGATATTAGTAAAACATAAATCAAAACACTTGTTTAACAGTAATAGTCAAGATTGCAATTAAGCAAAGGTTTTCCATCAGTTATTTATACTTTATTTTTTATTTTTGATAAGTTTTTTCTGAATGTATTGTTTGATAATTAACTAAGCATTTTAATACATAAGGTGAGGTGAAAGATGGAAAATGTAGAGCATATAAACACAAAATAGAAAATGTTAAATATATTATTTTGGACTGTGTGGTTTTAAATAAGTAAACTAGTAAGATTAGGAAATTGTGAGAATAAATTTTAAAAACATTAATGTGGATAAGATAATATTAAGGATAATTCTGTTTTAAAATGGAAAAAGTTAAGATAGAGGGAAGTGATTGGAAGTTATGAGGTCTTTTTGGAAAAATGCAGAAATAGGCAAGGATTGCTTCATTATTGTAATGGCTATCATTACTTATTTGATTTGTTGAAGCAGTATAAACATAGAATTATTTATTTAATGAGTTTTTGAGGTCTTTATTTGAAATTTGTGTTCACTAATTAAAGAGTCTCAAACTGTCTGTAGTCATAGAATGACTACAGATTGGCCAAAAAAATTCACTATATAAAGTCCTCCAGAAATAATAAATTAAAAAACATTGTTAATTTGTGTATAACATTACAGAAGCAATAGTAAATTTTATCCTGTGTCTACAAGATATTTCACCTTTTACCAAATATTGCTTTAAAGTACAGTGTGTAGTAATTTAATTGTATTACATATGTTATTGTCATCTACAAAAATATTTTTCTCATACCATTAAAATAGTTATATAATTGTATATATAGCTCATGTTATAATTTTATACACATTTAGAGTAGCACAGCATATTGTTTTAAATATTAATCATTCTTTTCTTTCAGCCTGAGTCCATTTCTTACACTTTTGTTATTAATAAGCTGATCACTGTTATTTGCAAAAGGGCCAAATAAAAATATTTCAGCCAGATTCATATTTATTCAATTAATATCAATTATATAAAAATGGAGATTGAATATCTTATTTAATGAATTTGATTTAATATTCAAATTAAAGCTAATAATTGTACATATTAAATTTGTATAATTCAGTATATAGTATATATAATTCATAGAATATTTTTTTCACTTATGTAAAACTAGTGTGAATTTTTGTCTGTCTCTATATGTGTATATTTAAAGTTTATCATACCTATTTTTGAGTTTTATTAATGAAAACCAATGAATGATTACTACTGTATAGCAAAGTGATGTTTGGAAAAATAAATGCAGTTATAAGTTATACTTTTGAATTTAGTTTTTTTGTATGTAAATTCTTTAGATGTTTTATATATTTATGTCTTTATGCTTATTTTATGAAATTTGGTAGCTATGTTTTCACAATGATTATCAGAAAATAGAGTTGGAATGACATTTGCATTTTTTTCTGTTGCTCTCAATATTCTGTAAATAAATATTTTATTTCTCTGAAATTGACTTGGAATTAATGATAACTTATGTGGAACTCAAGTTGAGAAATGCATAGTAGTGACTTTGGATATTCATAGAGTTCTTTTTATATAAGTTAATGTTAGATCAATTTCCTGTCTATAAAGTTCATAAGTCTATATATGTGATTGTTTGCAATTTTTTTTAGCTGTTATGTAAAGTAAGAATAATTTGGTTAAATAATAATTCTTGACATGTATATAAAAGAAATGTAAGTGTTTAGATTTTCTCTGGTATTAGTAATTGGAAACATGATGCATTTGGATCAATAAAGATATTAAATGCATCATATGATAAAACAGCTTAAATGAGTTGTTTATTTTAAGAATGTTCCAATCAAAATTAATTTATTCTTCCTTAGTAAGTTATCTTTATTTGTCATTTATGACATATTATGCATGTAAAAAAATGTGATTAATATTTAATTTTTTGTTTTGTTTAGGTCTAACACATGGAAGAAAAATATTTGGTAAAAAAAATCTATGATTGAAAAATTAAAGACAGATTTATAGAATTAATCAAGTCTTCATATTCATGCAAGGATTGTAACACTTTTAATCAAAACAATATTCATTGAGAAAAAAAATTGTACTAGTAAATTAACACTATTTGTATGAAAAAGTTATGAAATTATCAACTACTAAAAGAAAGCCAAACTGTTTTGAATTGAAGAAATTTTTAAAAAGCAGTAAGAAGTCTTATCTGTTTATTATTATTTTGTTGGTCAGATAAAGATAAGTGATTATAACATGTTTAAACATATTTAAAATGATAATATATTTTATGAATATATAAATGTACTTTCATAAAAGTTCACAAAATGACTTAATAGAAAATAACTTTCCTCATTAATAATATTTGTTCACTGTAAGATTTAAAGTCATAGAAGTCATAAAATGTTTGTTTAGTTATTTTATCACTATTTGGGATATTACAAAGAAGTACTATCTTTATGAAAATATAGTATGGGAAAAGTGGAAAACCTGTTTGTTAATTTCTGAAATTATGAGGGGCAAATGTATAAGAATGAGAAACTTGAGAAATTGTGTAAGAAGTTATAGAAGAAAAGTATAAAGATAAATAACTCTATATGGCTTTTAGTAAAGCTAAAATTATGGAAAAACCTACTACTATATAAAAAGTTATTTATTGCACTTTCTGTGAATTCAAAATTTTTGTAAAGGATTTATAGGAAGATAAACCTTTTCAATGTAGTTGGTGTGAATTCAAAAATACATATATAGAAAATTTAAGGATGCATGAAAAAATTTTTCAATGTAGTTTGTGTGAATATTTATCCATACATGAAAGCACATATATAGAAAAAATTTTTAATTTGTGTGAATTTGGATTGTGTAAAAGTTTGAAAATGCATGAAAGAACACATACAGAAAAATCTTTTAAATGTATTTTTGTAATGTAATATTGCAAGAAAAGTAGTTTTAGTACATGAAAGGATACTTACAGGAGAAAACTTTTAATGTATTTGTGCATTCAAAACTTATCAAAAATTTTAACATGCATAAAAAACATAATTATTATATAACAAAAAAATTTTCATGTGTAATTTAAATGCAATGAATCATAAACAAGAAAAGCCTTTTGAATGTAGTTTGTGTGCTTTCAAAACTGCAGACATGAGTAGTTTAAAACAGCATGAAAGAACAAACAGAACAAACTTTTAAAAAAATTTAATGTAGTTTGTGTGCATTCAAAACTGCATACAGGAGTAATTTAAATCAGCATAAAAGAACACATACAGGAGAAAAACCTTTTGAATGTAATTATTGTGCAGTCAAAAGTGCAGACACTAGTGCTTTGAAACGGCATGAAAAAACACATACAGGAGAAAAGCCATTTCAATGTCGTTTCTGTGCACTCAAAATGAAACACAAGGTTAGTTTAAAAGCGCATGAAAGAATACATACAGGAGCAAAACCTTTTGAATGTGGTTTGTGTGCATTCAAAACAGCACACAAGTTTAGTTTAAAACAGCATGAAAGACGACATACAGGAGAAAAGCCTTTTGAATGTAGTTTATGTGCATTCAAAACTGGAAGAAAGAGTCATTTAAAAGAGCATGAAAAAACACATACCAGAGAAAAGCCCTTTCAATGTAGTTTGTGTGCATTCAAAAGTGCACACAAGTGCGTTTTAAAACGGCATGAAAGAACACATACAGGAGAAAAACCTTTTGAATGTAGTTTGTGTCCATTCATAACAGCAGAGATAGGGAGATTAAAACGGCATGAAAGAACACATACAGGAGAGAAACCTTTTGAATGTAGTTTGTGTGCATATAAAACTGCAGACATGAATCGTATAAAACATCATCAAAGAACACATACAGGAGAGAAACCTTTTGAATGTAGTTTGTGTGCATATAAAGCTGCAGACAAGAGTCATTTAAAACGGCATGAAAGAACACATACGGAGAAAAACCTTTTGAATGTAGTTTTTGTGCATTCAAAACTGCAGTAAGTCTAATTTAAAATGGCATGAAAGAACACATACAGGAGAAAAACCTTTGAATGTAGTTTGTGTGCATTTAAAACTGCAGAAAGGGTAGTTTAAAATAGCATGAAAGAACACATACAGGAGAAAAACCTTTTGAATGTAGTTTGTGTGCATTCAAAACTGCACAAAGAGTAATTTAAAACAGCATGAAAGAACACATACAGGAGAAAAACCATTTGAATGTAGTTTGTGTGCATTTAAAACTGGAAGATGTTTAGGAAATAAAATTTAATGTTTTGTGTGAATTTAAGACTGCACATAAAAGAATTTATCAGTACATGAAAGAATACATACAAGAGAAAAACCTTTTGAATGAACTTTATGTGCATTCAAAACTGCACAAAAATTTCAATTGAGACTGCATGAAAGAACACATACAGGCGAATATCTTATTGAATACTCATTTTGTGATTACAGAACTGTTGACAAGAGCAGTTTAAGTTGGCATGAAATAAATACAAAAGTCCCTTTTCAATATAGTTTATCTAATGTCAACACTACAAGTAAGAGTTCTTCAATGATTCATGAAAAAAGGCATGTATCCAGTTTGTCAGAAATCAAGACTTCTGATAAAACTGTTATAAAATATCACAAAAGAATTCATACAGGAGAAAGAATTTTTCAATGCATTTTATGTAATTTCAAGAACTTTGACAGAAATTATTTAAAAACACAGACATTAGAACAGTCTTTTCAGTGCAATTCATGTGGATTTGAAACTTCTAATGAAGATAATTTTAAAATTCAAGATGACATACATGTAAAAGATAATTTTTTTAATTCTATTTTATATGAAAACAAAATGCTTTTTTATAACTTAAAAAACACAACTGAAAAATCTTCAATTATTAATCAACTATTTGCTTGTCGAATGTGTGATTACAAAACAATTGTTAAAAGTAAATGGGAAACTCATGAAAATAATCATTTTACTAAACAGGAGATTGTAAACCTTGTTCTTTTACTATCTTGAGATGTGTAATTTTTTCTTACCTTCAGATAATGAAATATATGCTTAAGAAATGTAATTAATTGCAGTCTTAATAAATATTCTGTTTGTTCACAAACATTTTAATATTTCATATAGTGACTGCTCACTTTAAAAGTAAATGGAATGCAGGAGTGAATTAAAGAGATATCTTAATTATGTCTTTATGTAATTTACATATTTGCACATTTCATAGCAATGAAGTCAATTTTTGCATACAAGAGCAAAATGGCTTCTTCCATTTCAATCAAATGAAACTTATTCTTCAAACTGAAGGTTTTAATTTAATTGCTTCATAGCAAAAATCATTTTTGCTTAGATTTGGATACATATAATAATTGCTTTGCTTAAATAGGTATAATAAAGGGCTGCTGTCAAAACATTTTAGACTTGTTATTCAATAAAATCTCATTGGACTCATTTCATAGGCTGGTTATTGTGAAAATTGTGATTAAATTACAATTAGCCAGACTGGATTAGTAATGTGAAAATATAATGATAAGTAAAATTGTATTAATAGTCTATGAATTTTTTGAAAGAGTAGGAACATAAATTTATATACCCACAACTTTTATACAATAATCAGTTTATAATCCATCTTTATTGCATTTTAGTTATAACACTATTTTATTGTAGTTTATGGTAATAAATTCAGAAATTAAAATTCATCTAACTTTAATAAGTAGATATTTTCTAATGATTGATAGCTTATTTTTCTATACTAGTGAAGTTCTATATAAATATTACCAAAATAATAAAGATAAATTATATTAAAATTGTTTTCATAATGTTTGTTGTAAGAAAGAACTGCACACTTGTGTTATATTGTTTATTCTAAAATAAAGATGAATGTATTTTAAATCCTACTTTTAAAAGCATAACTTTATAGTCTCTACTATCAAATATTCATTTATAACTCAGGATATAAATATTTTAATATTCTAATGCCAATATACATTTTGTAACTGTAAGCTTTAAATGCATATATAGTTGATTGATTTAAATATATTGAATGTAATATGAATTATGTAGTAAAGGAAAAATGTATTTTTTATAAAATTATATAGCATTACAAAAGGTATTTCAATTTATTGATGCATATCTGGTTTGCAAAATTGAGTACTACTGAAAAGGAATCTAATGAGAAATATTGCTTGAAAATATTTTTTCTTTTATTAACACTAGATTTTTTGATATGAATATTGTAAATATGGCCAAATGTCAAATTTGAAGATTTTCATAAAAAATTGTAATTAATATTATTAGAAATAACATCAACTTTTTTTCCTATTGGAAAATATTCACTAAATATCTAATTATATATATTACTGAATGTTCTGCTGAAAAGGTGATTGGTTTTGCCTCTAAACTGTCTGAAATACTATTTCTGAATTAGGGCATGTGTTATGTGGAGATATAGCTTTCCTCACCATAAAAATTTAATGTGCTGCTAATATGTCTAGATCTCTATTTATTACCTCTGAGAGTTAATGCATAATTGTCATCTGAAGACAAGTGATAGAAGAAACCTGCTGTATTTTAATTATTATTTAACTTCAAACATTTATAATTTATTTAACATAACTTTTTTTTTACTGTTTTACATATTTATTCACAATTATTTAATTCCAAAACTTTTTTAACTGAGTGGTTTAAATGTCAAGACAAATATTTTCTTATTTAATTTCAAATCTTAATACATCTCAATATTATAATCAATTTATTCATATATACCTCAATACTTTTTATAATCTAACTTTGAATAGAGATAAATGGATACTCAAACACAAATAATTTTTTCTTGCCTAAATATAAAAATCATTCCATCATTAAATTGTCTTGTCACATGTTCTTAATACACATTTTAATTTGTCTACAATGTATATATGTTTAAATTAAGCTTATTTAAATTTCACAATAAAAATACTTATTTTAGTACACATTTGCACAGCGTAACATATATAGGAATCTATTCTACTACTGTGATATAATTCAATTTGGACATACTAGCTAATTTTTTTAAAAACCTTACATTTCATTATGTAACACATTTTAACTATCAATAAAGATATCTTTCATGTTTATTCTTTCTTGAGTCCAAAGCGCCCATGAGAGCCCCTATTTCAAAAGTTTCGATTTCAACTGAGTTTGCACAGAAATAGTAAATTTTACACTTACGGGTCTTATGGTGTTCTGTTCACCATCTTTCTAGCTTTCAAAAGGTGTAATTATTTTTTCTCTATGATGAAAGAATGATTTTTTGATAATTTTTTTGTAAAATACATTTTGTAATTTTTTTTAAAAATTTGTTTAGATTCAGTCAACGGAAAATAATTTGTACGACAATAATGAAATCTTTCACCAGCAATTTTGTTTTTGATTCTGAGTCTGATTCAGATAAGGAATTCTCCATTGATGATGCCTGTCTTTCTGAGGCTTCTTTTAGTGACTCATCAGATTGTAGTTGTGATTTATCAGATGATTGAGAAGCTGAAGTTTCCAAGAAAAGAAAAGCTTAGTGAAGTCATTTGTAAAGAGGGTGAGGATGGATACTGAGCCAATGTGACGGCCTTCATTTCCATGTCTACAAAACTTTATAGAAAATTTGTCCAAAAGGGTATATGACTGCATGTTTCCATGACAATAAAACTTATTTAGAAAATTTGTCAAAAAACATTTTGTAAATTAAATATAAAGTTAAGAAAAAAATGGACATTATTTAATTAAATCATCTAGATTTTGCATATAATGTAACTTTTACAAACAATTGTTTAGAACTTCAATAAACATTGCAATGTTTTTCAGGTGAACATGAGAAAGTAAGATTAAATGTAAATGTTAAAAATTCTAAAGTAACATTCAATGACTTTTTTAAAAAAATAAACATGGGTAATGATGAGTTTAAAACGTTGACAATTACAAATGCTTTGGTCAGATTATTATCATAGATGATGTTATATAAAAATTTCCTTCATTTCTCCTTATTTGCATTGCTGAATTATATATAATATAATAAGACCATATACACCTTAATTAACACTACAATGCAGTTTAACATATAATTTACTTTATCTCCTCGGTACTGTCTGGTTAGCTGCACCCCAGCCGCTAGAGGTGCTGTTTCTGTGTAAACACACAGAAATATCTAGAGCAGGGGCCTTTTATATAGAATTGCCTGTTTCAGCCGTTAGGTGGCGCTGTTCACCATGCGTATGCACAGGAAGCGTCCACAAGCCAGCTGGCAGCAAAACTGCCCGCCTGGTGGCGCTGTTTGCAACGTGTAAGCCATGTAGCTTACAACGTCTTAGCAGACCTACCAAGAACCTAGGTGGCGCTGATTGCCGTAAGCAGATCTAGCTTACGTCGTCTGCTACACCAAGATTCTTGCCCACTACGTGGGAAGCGCTGTTTCTCCACGTTACACACGGAAAAACTAACGCGAAATAATGCCTGCTTGATATGTTTATGTCTATACTACTTAAAACATGGCTGCCCTATAATGTACAGGTGTGATTAAATTTAGAAGCCACAAGTATTTAAATATGCGTTCCCACTTAATATTGTTACATTCTATTTTACCATTTAATAAATCTATGTATTTTAAAATTATTTATTTTTAAAAATCGAACTTTTTTTTTAATTATTTACTCTAAAATGGTTTTTTTTAAAAAATCGGTCAGTGTTTTTTTTTTTTTAAAAAAGCTATTTTTTTTCCTACGGCAGTATTGCTTTCAAAACTATTATCTTAAAACATGATTGTTTATAAAACTTTTTTTTTTTACACTTTCAAATATTATTTAAAATGTTTTAAACTAATACAAATTATATTTTGGTTTATAGTTTGATCTTTCAATGACTATTTTACCCCCAACCGTATTATTTTAAAAAGGTTGAATTTGCGTGCTCTTACGTGCAAAGAGTAATTCGAAGATCTGTTTATCAATAAATATTTTTAAATTACTGGAGAAAAAGCAAATCAAACTCTCCTTTAAATATATTAAAATATTTATTCAGTTCAAATTTAAAAGAAGTTTACAGTAAATAATTACGCTGTTACAAGTTTTGCTAATTTTGGTATAGGATATATCTAGATGAACGTCTAAACATTACGAAAGAATTTTGAAAAAAGTAAAGACAATACTTTTTTTAGTAGATACTTTCCAAGCTGAGGGTTTATCAATGAAAGCTGAAATCGAATTAGAATTTTTGCAATAGGTCACACTTTATTTACTTTATGATAGAACCATCAAAATGAGAGTCATGTGATGCTGGATACAGTTGAGAAATGATTAATTACTTGTTCAGTACTTGCAAAAGCTAATGAATACATATTTATTTTTAATAATGGTAGAAAAAGTTTAATTAAATTTGCGTATTAAAGTAAAACGATCATCATCATCAACCATTATCAATCCACTGCAGGATGAACATCTCTCCAAGTTTAATCCTCCTCCAATCTTTAGCTTCTCTTCTCCACATCACCCCTGCACACTTTCTTATTTCTTCTATCCATCTCACATGTGGTCTCTTCCTGGGTCTTCTACAATCTCTTGGAATCCAGTTTAAGATTTCAATTGTCCATCTATTATCATCTCTTCTAGCAATATGTCCAGCCCAACTCCACTTTAATCTTTTAATTTTTTCAATAAAATCAGTTACACCTTATTGTTTTCTTACTGATATATTGTGTTTTCGATCTCTTCTTGTTACTCCCAACATGCATCTCTCCATACTTCTTTGAGGAGTGGTCTGAAGTCTGTATTGCTCTTCTATTAAGTGTCCAAGTCTCAGATCCATAAGTGAGAACAGGTAAAACACATTTATTAAAAATCTTCCTTTACAAACACATAGGTATATTTCCTTTTAGTATCAAGTTATTTCTACCAAAAGCACTCCAACCAAGTTTAATTCTATGATTAATTTCATCCATTATATTTCCATCTGTATTAATAATCTGACCAAGTCGTTTGTAACTGTTAACTTCTAACTCATTATAAACAATCTTTATTTTCATATTTTGAGAAAATCCATTAAACATTACTTTAGTCATTTTAAAATTTATCTTTAGTCCTACTTTCATCTGATAACTACTGCAACATTTCCTGTATATCTAAATCATTATTAGCAAAAACAACTATATCATCTGAAAAATCTAAATGACTTAAATAATCACCATTTACTTTCACTCCTTTAGCTTCCCATTTTAATACACAAAATACTTCTTGCAGCACTGCTGTAAAAAGTTTTGGAGATATGGAGTCACCCTGTTTTACAATATCTTGGATCTATACCTTGATGATCCAATACTTGAATCACTGAAGAAAAGTTTATAAATTCAAATGCCTTTTCATAATCTACAAATCCAAAATATAATGGCAACTCATATTCATTTGTCCTTTCTATAATTTCTCTCAATCCCTGGACATGATTTCCTGTACTAAAACCACTTCTAAATCCAGCTTGTTCTCTTGGTTGGTGGAAATCCAATGTTCTCTGTAGACGAGTTGTAATTATCTTGGTAAAAATTTTGTATGTAACTGATAAAAGGCTGATAGGTCTGTAATTTCTAATATCTTCTTTATCACCTTTTTAAAATATTAATATTAATACTGCATTCTTCCAATCATCTGGTACATCTTTATCATTTAGACATTTGGTATATAATGTTGCTAAAAAAATTTCTATTTTTTCACCTGCTTCTTTTAATATATCAATTGTAATTCTACCATTGCTTGGAGTCTTTTCTTTCTTCATGTATTTAATTGCATGTCTCACTTCTTCATTTAAAATTCTGGGCAATTCAGAAGATGTAATAGATATAGGAGGTATTTGTTCTTTATTACTATATAATTCTTGATAGAAGTCTTCTATCCATTTCATGATGTCATCTCTCTTTTTAGTAATATTTCCAGCTTTTTTTTCTTATTGCAGACATAAATTTCCTACCAATACCAAAATGTTGTTTTACACTCTTGAGACTTTCATTCTCTTCTACTGCTTTCCTTGCTAGTTCACAGTTATACTTTCTTATATCATTTTCAACTCTTTTCCGCATCATTTTACAAAATTCGAGATATTCAATCCTTTTTAATGCATCATTTTTGTATATCTTCATATTCCTTCTTTTCTTCATAAATTCTCTAGTCTCAGTAGAAATGTTATTGGTCAAGTGCTGCTTTTTTCAACCAGCTTTTTTTGTTGCAGGTTTTAAAAGTGTATCAGTTGTTTTCATATTAATTTCATTCACATCTGAATCATGTTCAAAATCTACTAATACTTGAAACCTATTTGTAAGTTCTAATTTAAATTCATTAGAATGTTTCTGAAAATTAGGAATATCAACTGTAAATATTGTTATTCTTAATAATTTTTGTCTCTCTAGTTTTGCATTAACATGTATTTCACATCTTACTAATCGATGATCACTTCCTCTGTTAAATTTATTAAGAACATTACAATCTTGAATTATGTATTTTCTGTTAGTCAAAATATAATCCAATTCTGCTGTACCTTCATTTGGATGCTTCCATGTCCATTTCCTTTTAAATTTTTTCGCAAAATAATAATTCATAATATAAAGTTTTCCTTTTCCTGCAAACTCCACAAGTCTATGTCCTCTCTCATTTCTATTACCATAACCAAAATTACCTACAGCACTTTCATCTTTCATTTGTTTACCAATTCTAGCATTAAAGTCTTCCATAACAATTTTAAAATGTAGTTTACTCTGATCAAAAGCCTTTTGTGCATCCATATAAAAATCTTCTACTACTTCATCACTTTGAGAACTTGTTGGGGCATAAACCTAAATTATCTGCATTTGGTATCTGCTATTAAGTTGTTTAACTAATCTTGCCACTCTGTCCGATACACCATCAATCTCCACAATGTTGTTCTTCCACTTTTTATTTATAATGAATCCTACTCCACTTGTATTTCCAATATTTGTGCCTTTATAGTAGAGTACATGTTCACTTTTTAAAACAATTGTCTCTTTATCTTTTCTTCTAACTCCACAAAGTCCAATAATGTCCCATTTAATATAAGACAGTTTTTCTTCTAACTCTTGCAATATTCCTTCACTTGAAAGTGATCTGCAGTTGTAAGTACCTAAATAAAAAAAGTCCTCATCAAATGGCAGCCTGGGACCACAATCAGGGGATTCTTAGCACCCTCTGCCTTCGGCCACCAACTGCTGCCTTGGTTGGTGACTTTACAATCTCCTGGGAATAAGGGCCATGATTTAGTTTTGTCTGTCATAATTGTATATATATATTGGAAAAATATTTATCATTTACACAAGCATTCATTCTGCCTTATCAGGCAACTGAGAAGAAAGTCCATGGTGTTTCTAGATCTTAAACTCAGAGGTAAAAATCCAATAACCTTGTCACACTGGCTAATGCATGTTGGTGAGCAGCCCATCCATGTTTATATACTATATGAATAATCACATAGTAATAACAGCTGTAATGACAATAATGTATGGAGTGGACAGTAAGAATTTGCCTTGCTCAGTTCCTTTAAGACCTCCATGAGGAATCAAAGGGTTTCCTTTCAATTAATAGGATGGCAATAAATTTGTAACCTCCTGAGTGTGACAATTTTTTGCATTAAATCAAATCTTAATGATTAGTCAAAATAGATTATAGTTTATTAGTTGATATTGTGAAATTGGTAAATATTTAAGTGTCTCTGTTGGGTGATATATATTAAAATTTGTCTATTTAGAAATTCATTTGTAGATTCATTAAACCACCTAACTACTCACAAACATTATATTAGAAAATCTGTAGAGATTCTCTACCTTCTTGAACATCTTCCGAAACAATATCTTATTCTAATTCTATAAAATCTATACATACCTATTCATTAACAAAAATATTCTTACAAAATTAATGTTTTCAAACTTGATACTTATTAAGAGATGGCCTAAAGTTTGTAATCAATATAGCCTTCTTTATCTTTTTATCCCTCCCATTTTTAGTATGATTTATCTTTTTAATACTTTCCCTTTCAAAGTTATGCCCTGTCTCAAATGAATGTAAATAAACAGGTGATCTATCTTATCTGTGCTGTGTCAATCTTGTGTAAATTGAATTCTTTTTCTCCCACATATGTTTTTCTCTACAAGATTTACACTATTTTATATACTCCATTTATACAATTTTCTATACTTCCTATATATTATCCAAAATATTAAGTATACTCTTTTCTTTTTTACCACTTTAAATTTATTACATTATTAAACTTTTTATTAATTCTCCAAATTATTTTATTTATATTCTTTACAATATTATATGTTCTAATACCTATATATTTATCATTATTCTTTCTATTATTTTTCTCATTATTAACAATAAATCTCTCTTCTGACATTGTCATCTTCTATAATCTTTACTGGGTAATCATCCTCTTTACTAATATCAACAAATTAAAAATCCTTCTCCTTTGTCTTTTCAAAAACTTTATTTTCTTATATGAATACTGAACATATATATATTTATATAATACAAAACTCCAACATTTCAACTGTTTTTATCTTCTTACAGTCATTTTCAAGTATCTGCAACAATAACAACAAAAAAAGTGATTGTACATTTGCTGTGTTATAATATATGAATCCTCTTTACTTGAGCAATTCTTATCTATATTTGAATTCCAATTAGCTATGTTATTATCTATATTCATCTTTTTATATAGTGATGTCTCTATTTTACACCTACTATTAGAATATGACTTCATTAATAGAATAGTCTAATTAAAAAAAAAGCTATCATATTTGGATATTCTATTAATGAAGTCATATTCTAATGATAGGTGTAAAATAAAAATATCAATTTATAAAAAGATGAATATAGATAATAACATAGCTAATTGGAATTCAAATATAGATAAGTATAAAGTAAATAGTATTACTTCAAGAATGTATAGAGCTATAAATTATTACTCAAGTAAAGAGGATTGTAATAAGCAAGTGGAGTTGAGAATTAAAAAATTTTAAAGTAATGATTACACAGTAAAAATTATAGAAGATAATATAAGAATGTCAGAAGAGATTTACTGTTATTGATAATGAGGAGAATAATAGAAAGAAAAATAAAGAAATATTATGGGTATTAGAATATATAATAATAACATTGTAAAGAATATAAATAAAATAGTTTAGCGAATTAATAAAAAGTTTAATAATGTAATAAAATTTAAAGAGAACACCACATGATCACCATTTCCTATGCTTGCTCATAACCATTATTAAACAGGCAAAACTCTCCATAAAGTAATGCCAATCAGTGCAAGCCAGAGTAATTAATGGATGCCAGAAGGCTTGTGCATAAAATCCCTATCTAGCGCCCACTAGATAGGAATTTTATGCACAAGCCTTTTGGCATCCATTGATTACTCTGCCTTGCACTGAGTGGCACTACTGTATGGAGAGTTTGCCTGTTTAATATTTAAAGTGGTAATATTTTGGATAATAAATATACAGGAAGTATAGAAAATTGTATGGAGTATATAAAACAGGGTGTAAATCTTGTAGAATAAAATATTAGGAGTAGTTATGTGGGTGAAACAAAGAATTCAATTTACACAAGATTGACTCAGCACAGATATGATACCTTGTTTATTTACTTTCATTAATGTTAGGGCATAACTTTGAAAAGGGAAGTATTAAAGTGACAAATCATACTAAAAATGAGAGGGATATGAAGATAAAAAGGCTATACTGATTACAAGCATTAGTCCATTTATATATATATTGGGTGTGTAATTTCATTCACTCAAACAAAAAAAAACTTATAATTTATCATAATTGTTTTAAAAAATAAAATAGCAAACTTGTTCTAGAAATTCTTTTTTCCATATTTTTTTACTTCTATAGAAACATAATGTAGCTAATTTTTTCCAATTTTTTTTTCTTTCATAGAAACATAATGGAGCCTCTTTATCAGCAGACAGCTTCTTTAGTTGTGTTGACATTTTTATGTCAGCATTGATTTTGAGATCCTACTTATAACTGAATGGCTTTGGAGTTATTGATTTTAATTCAGCTAAACTTGTAGAAATTTTACATTTTCAGAATGTTTACAGAAATATTTTAACTTATTTTTTTTCTTTTACAGTTAAATTAATAACTTATATTTTATTACTTAAAAAATACTTTATGATTACTTTTAAATATTATAGCACTTCTAGTTTTAGGCAGAGAAATCATTTTCTTAAAGATAATACTATTCAATATGAAAGTTTGGGAGAAAAAAAGTGTTCTTTCAATGTAATTAATAAACAATGTCACTTAAATGTGTTAGATTTAATGAGGACATACCAAAATCTGTTGCCATGGCAAAATTTATTACATTTACAAATTTTAGTATTATTTGTTGTTGTTTATTTATATTTTTTGGAATAGTATATAACTGAAGTTGCTATAGTAATACAGGCATATTCTAGCTTCTTGAAAATATAAAATTTTTTGTAGATGATCAAAATTCATTTTTTTATATTATACTGGTTTCCTTCAATCTATATTCCATAGAATCATTTTCATAGTTATTCATTTATACAGTTTTCCTCTTTTTTATTATATTTTACTTAGCATGAAATTAATTTTAAAAAATCAATTTAACTTCATAAATCTATTTGTAGATATAATGAAAATAATTACTTGTTTTAATTTAAATGTCATATTTTAAAAATAGCAAATATATTTTTAATTTAATATTTTTAAATATGAAAGTAATTGTTTTACTCTAATTTAGTTGAACTTGCAAATAATATTTTATAATTGTTTAAAACATGACATGTTTATATAGTTTATTTTGATGTTTATTATGTTATATAGTTATCAATAAAAAATTCCAGTAATACAAAATTGTATAATACTTACTTTTTAATCAAAAAGAAATAACAAATGGTTAAGATCACATTCAATATAAAAAAACTTTTTCCATTGATTGTGAATCACAAACTGTTTTGCAATAAATTCTAAAAATTTAAGATACTTTCAGGAATTCTCAATTAGTTTGATTTTTTTTAAAAGAGAACAAATTAAAAACCAGCATTAGTGTTTCTTTGTAACATTAGTACCAGACCAAGGTGATTTTTTTCTTTCCAATTTTGGGGAAAAACTGGTCTTGGGGAAGAGGTAACAATAACATGTTTTAGTTTTGTTGTTTAATAACATTTAAAGAACTTTGTGGATTTTGATTTACTGAGATTACATTAAGAAATATTTTATTTCATAGCTAAGCTAAAACAATAGATTCTTTAATCTTTTTTGTTTATACTTTCTCTTAATATATATTTATTTCATTTAAAAATTACTCTGGAAAATTTTAAGGATGAATGAAAACTTCATTTACAAATTTAAACAAGGGGAGGGATTATTTTTTCCATTAAAAATAATCCCAAGTGGTTTTTAATTTTATATTATTTAGATATTTTTATAATTTTAAGTTAACAAAAGTTATTTTTTTAAAAAAGTATGTCTTGCTTTTGCAATCAACCCATTTCAGTATGTGAGATAGTTGCTTAACCCATTGGACCAGTTCTAATTCTTTTTTGTCTGTTTCAATGATTCTAGCATGCTCTGAATGATTCTTTATCTAAACTAAAGATAAAAAATATTTAAGAAGTTCTAATAACTAAATTAGGCTATCAGATTATACGATTATGAATTGAAAATATAATCATCTGTTTTCTTGTTATAGCTATTATTATAAGTGTATGTGCTGATGATAAATATAAAATTTTAATTCTGTCTGCATTTTTCCTTTCTATTAATCAAGATATTGTGAGAGAAGGTAAACAATTTGTGTTACAAAGTTCTAATTATGCCACTGTAGTACTCATGTTTACACATTTTTAAAAACTTGACTAAAGTAATTTTTCTTCCTATAAAAGTTTTAATATAATATAAAAAAAATTATTTCATATCTTTTAAAAATTTGTTTTTATGTTGAGTTAATTTTTACAAAATTTCCCCTATATTATATCTATATTATAGCTATTATAAAATAATAATTTATTATCATATAAGGTCATATTCTCTTGGTAATGTGTATTAATAATAATCCATCATATAAAATTTTCCACATCTTTTATAAATTTGTTTGTATATTAATAATCATATAATTTTTACAATTTCTTCCCAATCTTATGTCTATTTTTTGGTTATTTTATTATTAATTAAATGAAAAAAAAAATATAAATATAATATAAAAAAAAAACACATAAAAAGCAATTTCAAAATTGCATATTGAATACATATATTAAGAAATGACATGTTATTACCATAAATTAGTTTTTTTTCTCATTATCATCACTATCAACCTTTTCAACCATTATCAGTTTATTGCAGTCTGAAAGTCTTTCCATATTTAATCCAGTGTCTTTGATTTCTAGCCTCAATTGTCATCATCAAACCCACAAACCTCCTTATTTAATCTGTCCATCTCACTTTTTGTCTCTTTTAAAGCCTTTTACAATTTCTTTGAATCCAGACCATCTATTATCACCCTATCAACATGTCTATCCAGATTTCTTAGTTCTTTCAATGATGTCACTAATACCTGTTTGCTCTCTTACCCAAGTATTTCATTTTTTATTTCTTTTTGTTATTCCTAACATACATCTTTCCATATGCTGTTGATTGGCCTAAAGTCTTTCTATTGCTCTAGTGTTAAATGCCTAAGTCTCGGATTCATAAGTAAGAACTGATAACACACTTTTATTAAAAACCTATTTTTAAACACTTAAAAGTATTTTCACTTAATATTAAGTTTGTTTTAACAAAAGTACTCCATCCAAATTTAATTTTATGAATAATTTCATTCAGAATGTTTCCTTCAGTATTAATAATTTGTCCATGATATTTGAAGTTGTTAACACCTTGTAATTCACCATTATCATAATTCTTTTTTTTAAAATATCAATTCAACATTATTTTAGTCATTTTAACATTTGCCTTTAGTCCTATTACTTTTACACAGAGGCAAAACTCTATACAGTAGCATCACTCAGTACAAGCCAGAATAATCAATGGATGCAAGAAGATTTGTGCATAAAATCTCTATTTAATGCCTACTCTTCCAATATCTCCAGACTAGTTTCTAGCTTGGGGCTTTCATCATTGAGGAGCCTTGGATCTGAGAGCACTGCATCTAGATCTTAGGATCTAATACAACTCTCCAGCAATCACCTTTTACCTTATTAGCTAACTATAACATTATTGTATTTTCCTTTTGGATTCAAAGCAAAAGTTGGCTGCTGGAAGGTTGCATTAGATCCCAAGATCTAGGTGCAATATTCTCAGATCCAAGGTTCTTCATTGATGAAAGCCACAAGCTAGAAACTAATCTGAGGATATTGGATGAGTGGCACTAGATAGGGATTTTATGCACAAACCTTCCTGCATCCATTGATTACTCTGGCTTGCACTAAGTGATGCTACTGTATGGAGAGTTTTGTCTCTGTGTAATTGTTTGTGTAACTGTAAAGAATAGTAATCATGTGATGTCTTTTAATTTTACTTTCATTTAATAACTCTTGCAATATTTTCTGAAGCATTATTTGCAAAAAGAATTATATTATCTGCAAAATATGACTTAAATAATTTCTATTTACTTTTAATCTCTTAGCTTCCCATTTAGTCCATAAAATACTTGTTTTAAAACTGTTGTAAAAATTTTTGGAGATATTGAGTCACAATTATCACACACCTTAATACAACTATGTAATTTAGTTATGGCTGTTGTATTTTGTTAAATACTCTTTAGAATATGACAATATTTTGGGTTTATATCTCGATCCAATGCTTTAATCAGTGAAGAAATAAAATAACTTTTCACAATCCACAAATCCTAAACATAATGGCTATTCATATTCATTGTTCCTTTCTACAACTTCTCTTAACATTTAAATGTGATCTACTATGCTAAAACTACTTTTAAAACCTGCTCTAGTTTTTTTGTTAGATTAAAATCCAAAATTTATTGTAGACAAGTTGTAAATAACTTGAGAAAAAAATTGTATGGAACTGAAAAAGAATGGTTAGATCTGTAATTACTAATGCATTGTTTTTTTTTTATCACTTTTTAATATCAAAATTACTATATCTTATACTACATTTATACCATTTGAATATATATATATATGCAAAATATTGTAATTTATAAATTTCATTTTGTTCCATTTTTTGTCATATTTTTTATTTTTTCAGATAATTATTAATTTGCAATCCATGTTAATATATAGGGTATATGAGCACAGACTTTCACATGATCCACCACTCTCCACACTATCTCATAACACTGATACACTCGAACACACATATGTTGAAAAGATAAACAATCACCAATATATGTATTTCAGGTTAAACCAGCAATTATCAGTTGGTCCAGATTACCATCTCTATACATATATGCTATAAGTGCTCAGATATATATTAAGATAGCCAAACCTCATACTTTAATGGACAAGCTTCAATCCACTCCACATTTCAACTCTTCAACCATCCATCAATTAAAAATCTGATGATGGAATGTCAAAGGCACCCTGAGGCTGAGATTCTTGTCACCCCATGTTGACCTAAAGTCAATCTGACCCTCATGTACAGGACATAATCCTTTAACACATATACAAGGGATGGGAGACATCTCTACTATGTAATAACTGAAACACAGGTATTATATACCTGTGTCTATTTTCTGAATGAGGGGAGATTGACTTAGGTAACATGGTTGTGAAAGAATCTCGTAGGGTGTTGAATTCATCATCAGATTTTCAATTGGATGGATGGTTGAAGAGTTGGAGATGGAGTGGATTGAAGTGTCATTAAAGTATGAGGTTTGGTATCTATATATATCTGAATATAGATATATGTGTAGAGATGGTAATCTGGAACTATGATTGTGGTTTACATGAAATATGTATATTGGTGATTATTTATTTAAATATGTGTTGAGGATAGGGTATGAGATAGTGTGAGAGTGGTGGGGTGTGAGTTGTTATATACCCTATATATTACATATATAGACACAGAATAAGCCTGTGTGTTTCAGTTAATCCATGTTAATGAATATTCCTTAAGAAAATGATCGTAATGTTTGCTAAAAACTAAACTATTCATATAGAGTATATAAAAACAAGTTTTTTTTTTTTTTTATATCTAAAGAAGACTGTCGAAAACAAGTTATATTCAATCGTTTTTGTCTAGTGTTCGGAGGCTAATCGACTAGTACCAAAAGTTTTTACACGATCGTTTTGAAAAAGAAAGTGAATGAACTATTTTATTAGTTAATGAATAAAGATTGTCATTCTAATGAAATCTTCACTATTCGGATAGAGAGCGCCACGCAAGTTTAGAATTGTGCACATCACATCACATGTGGGAAAATCTTGTTATGGACATTTTCGAGAAACTGTTGCAGATTCTCATAAACTTTTACATATATTTAATGTCACATACAATATTTATTGTATGTATTTAGGATAATTTAATAACGTGAGTTAACCTTATTGCTTTTATTGATAAACATTTAAATTATTTTTCTTCTTCCTTTTCCCATGTATTGATTTCTACTTTAACATATACCATTTACACCTTTCTTAAACAATATCAATACTCTTTGTTTATTGATTTGTTAGTTTTAATATAAAAAAAGAGTATTGATTTAAGAAAGGTGGAAATAGTATGAAACATTTAAATTATAGGATTAAATTACATTTATATAAATATAATAATTCTAACTACGTCTTTTAGTGTAAATATTTATTTCATTTACATTTTAAAATTATATGAAGCTAAGATGTAACAGCTTATTATCTAAATAGGATCACTAAAAGAAAGACAACCCATTGCCTTGAATGTTAGTAATGATTTAAATTAGAAACTGCTATGTCCGGACTCTTTGAACAAACTGGAATCGGTGCCTCAAAAGAAGGGGAATCGTAAACCAATAAGAGGCCAACAAACCTTAGTTTAATATAAAATTTATCTTTATAAGGTTAAATAATAATTAATTAAGTGTACATTTGATACAAGATTTAGCTTGTACTATAAATTTTACAGTTCTGTCTGATGACATAGTTAGTTCGAAATAGTCTTTAGAGTGTCTCTAGATCCTTTTTATGGTTTGAGATGTCAGTATGTATTTTTTTTTTTCATGTGTCATAGAATCGGCCGGGACGCGAACCCACAACCGTCTGCAACCAACTACTTGCTTGCAAGGCGGCTGCGATGACCTCTCGGCTAACAACGCTTGACGTTTCAGTATGTATTAAGATCTAACTAGGCCATTTTTCAGTGTTTCTTCAACCTTAATGGGTTGACCTCTTTCCGGGCCGCGGCATAATCTCCTTTTTTTTAACAAGTCTCTGGAGTACTTCTAACCAATAATATTTTATTTTTAATCTTAAAACTTGATTATGTGTCTTTGAATTTTGTATTGTTATTAATCTACTTAAATTAATGTCATACAGTTTAATATTTATTAAAGTTTATATGCTAAATGTATGTGTGTGTGTGAATAAGTAAGTACATTTACCGTTGTTGAACTTAACTAAGACAAAACATCTCCTCTGGAGTCCCATATATAATTTTAAAAAATTAAGAAGTCATTTCTTTATAACTTTTTCATTTGTGTCTTTGTGATATTCTTTTGCTTTTCATCAGTCAACTTATTTGCAGATTTACATTTTCAGTTGTTTTCTCGATTTGAATAATTTGTGAATCTATATAGTTTTGGTATAGTACAGTCTATTCGACAAATGAGTGGTGTTCTTTGCAGAGCTAGATTATTTTCTGTGGATATGATTATTATGGTGATGGAAATGAATACTGAAAATTGTGTGAATGGAGTAATAATGTTGGTGAAGTATCATGAAATTTACAACTTCTTGCATGGATCACAATTTTGTTTATATTTAGCAGTAAGCAATTAACTAAAACTATCTTTGTTCAGCATTATCTTTTCTCCCTTTCAAATGTGCATTGTCTTATTCTCAACAGCCGTTTTCTTCTCTTGATTGTAATTGAGTGCTGCATGCTCGGACTATTTTTATTAGTTATGCTAATTTACATAATTTATTTTTAAAGTCCTTTTTATAGTGTTTTTCTAGAGTCATCTGTCTGGATAAAAATATACCAGTACTGTCAGTACAATTTACATAGTTTAATTAAAACTTTATTTACACACAATTTTAAATACTTATATCATCAGTGCACTTCCTCTCACTCTAAAATATAATCTGGCAGGCTTTCTCCAATTTCTCTGACTTTGAGGAATAGAAATCATCAGGATCAGTGTTTACATCTATTGATTCTTCAGATCTAGATAAGTGATTATCTTTGATCCAGCTTAACTTCATTTCCTGTTTTCTGTTCAACAGGCAATACATCATTGTGCTCAATAAAAACTTTTATGTTCATCATTTGTCAAAAATTCTGAGTTAGTATTGGTTGCTACAGGTTTTTTATTTATTATGATCAACCTATCAGAGAATTGCTCACATAAATGATTTGTGTCTCTTCTGACATGCAATCCATTTTCAAATTTAACTACTCACATGGCTTCAGATTTTTTTTCAATGATGGTGCCAGGTATCCATTTTTTTAAAATTTTTCTCCAGCCCATATAGCTTCCCCAACTCTAAATTTTACGAAGTTTGTATTCTACATTTCTTCCCTAGAAGTACCTTTTTAAAAAAATTTTTACAGATAAAAGTTTAGATAAATGAGTATGCCATTTTCTACTAAACATAAACTTTGCAGGTGTTTTTTTGATTTGTTGCACTAGGGATTAAATGCTGGTAGAATATGATTTCTATCAATGCTTCTTCCATATTCATATCTGTTACTTTACTCAAGGCAGATTTCAAAGTATGGACTGCCTTTTCCATAGGTTTGTTAGAGGCTGGATGGTAGGCTAGAATAAGAATTTTGATGAATGTCTTTATCTATTAAGTAGTTTTCAAAATGTGTGTAAGTGAACTTTGTCCCATTATATGATATCAGGATCTCAGAATATCCATGAGTGATAAATACTTTCTGTATGGCTTTTATAGTAAATTTATTACTTGTAGTTTTGACAAGCTTATACTTTGCCTATCTGCTGTATAAATTTACTATTATCAATATTAGATGTTTGTTTAAAAGTCCTGCCATAATCTATATGGATACATTCCCAGTTTCTTGTCCCCAATCCATGGTTTGTAAATTTTCCTCTGTAAATGAGCCACAGATTGGCAATCATGGCAAGGTTTTACTGTCTATTCAATTTCACCATTTATTTTAGGCTATCACCCATATGAATGTGTGACCACCTTCATCTGTACTACTTCAGGATGTCCATTATGTAACAACTTTAATGCTTGTTTTTGTTCTTTTGCTGATATGAGTACTTGATTAATCATCAGAGTACAGCCATTACAGATTGATAAATGGATGAACATTCCAAATTGCCATAGCAACAAAACTTGGTCAACATTTTGGATCTGATTCTTTAGCTTCTTTTATCTAGGGTCTCTGTCCATTTAGTGGCTTTAGAAATATTTAGATATTTATTGCATCCAACATGTGTACTTAGGATTATGACCCATATGTCCATATATGTTTTGATGAAATTTTTTTATGGCAAATATTATAGCCAGAGTTTTCTTAACTAATTGACTAATTTTTTTCAATGATAAAGTTGGGTAGACATGTGATTGGACATTCACCTTCACCATACTTGTGCAAAATAACATCTCCAACTCCAAATGTCTATAGTAGTAATCACTATGATAATGCACTAAGAGTTACTCTGATGTCAATGAATCATTGGCTTTCTGGATTGCTATTTTGTGCTCATCAGTTCATTTCCTGTGTTTTCCTTTATGCAATAACTCATATAACAGTCTTAATACATGTGATTTCCCTGTTAAATCTTTCCTAGAAATTCAACAGTTCCAGAAAAGCTTGTAATTTTTTTTACATACATTGGAGTGATGACTTCTTTTATGGCTTTCACTTTCTCAGAGTTGGGGGTATTTTCCATCCTTATTTGTCATATGTCCCAAAAATTTTATTTCCAAAGTTGTCCAAATGCACTTGACAGCATTTAATCTAGCTCCCATTTTATTTAGCATTTCCATAACTCATTTTTCAGCCCTTTTTTCAATTGGGCAGTAAGTACTATATTGTCTAAATAAGGAATAACTCCATTTATATTTTGTAATAATATTCCCACCTTATTTGAAAGATGTTTGGTGCCATTTATCTCATAAGGTAATTTATTGGGTACTGCTGGAAAGCTTACCACCCATTTTATTTTAAATTATCCATTTTCAGGGGCTCAGGGACTTCCAACACATGGTATAAACAATATGGCTGAATCTAAGTTATCGTATTCAATATTTATATTTTTTTATTTATTAAAATGATAAACAGAAAAGTCCAAATGGTTGTAATTTAAAACTTTTTTAATGTAAATGCAGTAAGGAAAATAAAACATGATTAAGCAAAGAAACAATGTTTTGGAGCCATCTAACCATGTTCCTTTCCAAATAAATAGGCCCTTAGAACATGTTTGCACATGACACTGCAATTGCCTTTCCATTTGCACATAAAGTATAATATCAGGCCTTTATTGCATACTTTTCAGGTGGGCAACTATCCTACAATTTTGAAAATAATCCACTGTGTCTTGTTCTGTCAATGATAGATTCCAAATTTTATTCATATTTCCAAAAATGATATGGCAAAATAGAAATGTTAAAAAAATCACGTTAATGAATATCAAAAAAATTAACATTAATTTTAACCATGTGTTAACATTTGGGCATTATGTTATGAATGGAATTTATTTACAAATGTATTCACATTTTTTAAAATTAATATTTAATTTGCAATACATTTGTTAATATTTTTTAAGGATAACAAGCTATACATGTTTGAGAAATAAATATTAACATGTTGAAATTAAGGTTATTTTTTGTTGACATTCATTAACGTGATATTTTGGTAGTGTTCTGTTCCATCATGTCAGCTGCTTGATGGCACTATTTCTAGCTTTGGAGTTTTAATAAATAAAAAAAACATAAATATTGAATATGATAACTTAGTGTCAGCCATATTGTTTATACCATGTGTTGAAAGTTCCTGAGGTCCTGAAAATGGTTAATTTGAAATAAACATGGGTAGAAAGCTTTTTCATAGACAAACTACTTAAGCACCATTTATTGTATTTAAACAGACTAGCATGGGTACATAATAACAACAAATTTGCATTTTTTTTCAACTAGGATTTGATGGAATAAGGACTTTAAATCTATCTTTGCAAAGAATAAGGCTTTCTGTAAAAATGCTAACATTTCTGTCTCTGGCATGGGTTAAGCACATTTATTTATATATTTATTTGCAGTAACTTGATAGTCTTCAGAAAATTCTAATATTACCATCCAGTGTTATGAATACAACCACAGGAGTAGCCTGTGATGAGTCTTCTACATGTGATAACTTTCTTTTGTTTTATTTTCTATTGTTTCTTCAATTTTTGACTTCAGAGCATACACACTGCAGATTGCCTATATTTAGCTAATTCCATGTCTACTGGTTGCACTTTTAATTTAGCTATTTCATGTTTAAACACCTGAGGAAACATAGTTCTAACTTCTGTTTTTAATTTGTCTTTCTTAATTATTTTAAAACAGATTTGTAATGGACAGAACTAGTTTCAGCCAAGCAGTGGAATAATGTCTTTCTAATAAGCAGAGGTAAGACTTACTTTTTGATTTACTTTCACTGGAACAAAAACTATTCCACAAATTTTTATTCTGTTTTCATTTGCATCTGTTGCCACTATATTTGCCGTACCTATTTTCACATTTTCCTTAGATTTCACATTAATTTTATTTTGTTCTTTCAAAAAAAGAAACAACCCCCCACCGCTCTCAACCTCTATATTGATTTTAATTTCACATATGGTTATATTCAGTGTAATTCAGCCATTATTTGAGTCATTTATTACTATTTGACATTTTGATGCACTATCAATTTTTTTTCTCCAACTACGATTTCAGCCATTTTTGAAAATTTATTTTATCACTTGCAGGCTTCTTACCGGTTGTTGATGCTACTGCAGCATCACCCAGTGGTCACATGTGCCGTAAGTTACAACTACCCATTAATGTGGATAGAATATGAAGGATAATTCATTTTTAAAATGGAAAAAGTTAAGATGGAGAGGGAAGTGATTGGAAGTTATGAGGTCTTTTTGGAAAAATACAGAAATAGGCAAGGATTGCTTTCATTATTGTAATGGCTGTCATTACTTATTTGATTTGTTGAAGCAGTAACAACATAGAATTATTTATTTAATGAGTTTTTGAGGTCTTTATTTGAAATTTGTGTTCACTAATTAAAGAGTCTCAAACTGTCTGTAGTCATAGAATCACTACAGATTGGCCAAAAAAATTCACTATATAAAGTCCTCCAGAAATAATAAATTAAAAGACATTGTTAATTTGTGTATAACATTACAGAAGCAATAGTAAATTTTATCTGACTTCAAGATATTTCATCTTTTACCAAATATCACTTAAATCCAGTATTTAGTAGTTTAATTGTATTTACATATGTTATTGTCATCTACAAAAATATTTTTTTCATACCATTAAAATAGTTATATAATTGTATATATTGCCCATGTTATAATTTTATACACATTTAGAAAAGCATATTGTTTTAAATATTAATCATTTTTTTTTTCAGCCTGAATCCATTTCTTACACTTTTGTTATTAATAAGCTGATGACTGTTATTTGCAAAAGGGCCAAATAAAAATATTTCAGCCAGATTCATATTTATTCAATTAACATCAATTATACAAAAATGGAGATTGAATATCTTATTTAATGAATTTGATTCAATATTCAAATTAAAGCTAATAATTGTACATATTAAATTTGTATAATTCAGTATACTGTATATATAATTCATAGAATATCTTTTTTTTTCACTTATACCTATTTTTGAGTTTTATTAATGAAAACCAATGATTGATTACTACTGTATAGCAAAGTGATGTTTGGAAAAATAAATGCAGTTATAAGTTATACTTTTGAATTTAGTTTTTTTGTATTAAATTTTTTTAGTTTTTTTTTTTTTTTTTTTTTTTTTTTTTTTTTTTAAAATTTGGGGGGTTTTTTTTTTTAAAATTAAAAAAAAAAAAAAGGGGGGAGTTTTTTTTTTTTTTTTTTTTTTTTTTTTTTTTTTAAAAATTTTTTTTTTTTTTTTTTTTTTTTTTTTGTTTTTTTTTTTTGGGGGGGGGGTTTTTTTTTTTTTTTTTTTTTTTTTTTTGACATGTATATAAAAGAAACATAAGTGTTTAGATTTTCTCTGGTATTAGTAATTGGAAACATGATGCATTTGGGTCAGTCAATAAGGATATTAAATGCATCATATGATAAAAAGCTTAAATGAGTTACTTATTTTAAGAATGTTCAAATGAAAATTCATTTTTTTCTCCTGTAATAATCTATTTTTATTTGTTATTTATAACATGTTATGCATGTAAAAAATGTGATTAATATTAATTTTTTTGTTTTCTTTAGGTCTAACACATGGAAAAAGAATGTTTGGTAAAAAAATCTATGATTGAAAAATTAAAGACATAGATTATAGAATTAATCAAGTCTTCATATTCATGCAAGGATTGTAACACTTCTAATCAAAACAATATCCCTTGAGAAAAAATTGTACTAGTAAAGTAACACTATTTGTAAGAAAAAATTATGAAATTATCAACTACTAAAAGAAGGCCAAACTGTTTTGAATTGAAGAAATTTTTGTTTATCATTATTTTGTTGGTCAGATAAAGATAAGTGATTATAACATGTTTAAACATATTTAAAATGATAATATATTTTATGAATATATAAATGTACTTTCATAAAAGTTCACAAAATATCATAATAGAAAATAACTTTCCTCATTAATAATATTTGTTCAATGTAAGATTTAAAGTCATAGAAGTCATAAAATGTTTGTTTAGTCATTTTATCACTATTTGGGATATTACAAAGAAGTACTATCTTTATGAAAATATAGTATGGGAAAAATGGAAAACCTGTTTGTTAATTTCTGCAATTATGAGGGGCATATCTATAAGAATGAGAAACTTGAGAAATTGTATAAGAAGCTATATAGAAGACAAGTATAAAGATAAATAACTCTATATGGCTTTTGGTAAAGCTAAAATCATGGAAAAACCTACTATTGTATAAAAAATTATTTATTGCATTTTCTGTGAATTCAAAAGTTTGTAAATGATTTATAGGAAAACACGAAAAACATGGAGACAACTTTTCACTGTAATTTATGCTAATCTGAATCTAGAGATAAGTTTTAGAATATATGAAAGAAGATGGAGAAAAACCTTTTCAATGTAGGTGGTGTGAACTGAAGAATGCATATATAAAAAATTTAAGCATGCATGAAAAAATTTTTCAATATAGTTTGTGAATATTTAATTGTACATGAAAACACACATATAGAAGAAAATTCTTTTTAATTTGTATGAATTTGGAATATTGTAAAAATGTCTGAATGTGCATGAAAGAACATACAGAAAAAACCTTTCAAATGTAGTTTCTGTGAATGTAATATTGCAGGGAAAAGTAGGTTATTAGTACATGAAAGGATACTTGCAGGAGAAAAGCTTTTTCAATGTAGTTTGTGGGCATTCAAAACATCAAAAGCATCATTTAACATAGCAAGATAGAATACATACAGGATAAAATCTTTTTAATGTAGTTGGTGTTTATTCAAAACTGCATAAAGGGGTTGTTTAAAAAGTCATGAAGAAAAACCTTTTCAGTGGGTGTGTAAAATCAAGATTGCAAATGAAAGAAAATTTGTGAGTATATGAAAGGATACATACAAGAGGTAAGCCTTTTAAATAAATTTTGTGTGCCTTGAAAACTGCAGATCCGAGTAGTTTAAAACAGCGTGAAAGAACAAATGCAGGAGAAAAACCTTTTCAATGTAGTTTTGTGTATTCAAAACTGCAGACATGAGTAGTTTAAAGCGGCATGAAAGTACACACACGGAGAAAAGCCTTTTGAATGTAGTTTGTGTGCATTCAAAACTGCAGACATGAGTAGTTTAAAGCAGCATGAAAGAACACATACAGGAGAAAAGCCTTTTGAATGTAGTTTGTGTGCATTCAAAACTGCAGACATGAGTAGTTTAAAGCGGCATGAAAGAACACATACAGGTGAAAAACCTTTTGAATGTAGTTTGTGTGCATACAAAACTGCAGACAGGAGTAGTTTAAAACAGCATGAAAGAACACATACAGGTGAAAAGCCTTTTGAATGTAGTTTGTGTGCATTCAAAACTGCAAACAGGAGTAGTTTAAAACGGCATGAAAGAACACATACAGGAGAAAAACCTTTTGAATGTAGTTTGTGTGCATTCAAAACTGCAGACATGAGTAGTTTAAAACAGCATGAAAGAACACATACAGGAGAAAAGCCTTTTGAATGTAGTTTGTGTGCATTCAAAACTGCAGACAGGAGTTGTTTAAAACGGCATGAAAGAACACATACAGGAGAAAAGCCTTTTGAATGTAGTTTGTGTGCATTCAAAACTGCAAACATGAGTAGTTTAAAACAGCATGAAAGAACACATACAGGAGAAAAGCCATTTGAATGTAGTTTGTGTGCATTCAAAACTGCAAACAGAAGTCATTTAAAACTGCATGAAAGAACACATACAGGAGAAAAGCCGTTTGAATGTAGTTTATGTGCATTCAAAACAGCAGAAAGGATCAGATTCAAAGAGCATGAAAGTAAACATACAGGAGAAAAAACATTTCAATGTAATTTGTGTGAATTTAAGACTGCAGCTAAAAGAACTTTATCAGTTTATGCTTGTCGAATGTGTGATTACAAATCAATTGTTAAAAGTCATTGGGAAATTCATGAAAATAAACATTTTACTAAACAGGAGATTGTAAACCTTGTTGTTTTACTATCTTGAGATGTGTAATTTTTTCTTACCTTCAGATAATGAAATATGTGCTTAAGAGATGTAATTAATTGCAGTTTTAAAAATATTGTCCATTATAGCAATGATTCATTATTCTGTTCGTTCACAAACATTTTAATAAATTTCTATATTGTGGCCAAGTGATTTCACACTTGCTCCCATTGCTTATCTTAGCTTAACAATTTTACATTGTTAATTGATGAATGAAATAACTAATAATTTTGTTATATATAACACTTTAATGTAGCTTAAGTGCAAAGTAGACATGTCTTTGTAATTATTACAGGTATAATAATTTATATTTCTCAGAAGGGATATTGGTTCTTATTAAAATAATAGTATTGTGTTATTATTTGTGCCAAGAGATAATATTTTTAATAGGATTACAATTAAGCTTATATGATGAAATAGAGTAGGGAATGTTAAAATTAATTTAACATTAGCTTTTGTAAATTTGTAGAATAAAAGTTAAAATATTAATTTATTATAGGTCAGCTTTAAAGTCTGTAAAGTAATTTTAATATTAAATATTTTTATTTGACAATTACTATAAGTTATAATTAGTTATTTAAAAAGGTAATTAATAAATTAGGTTAAAGTTTAGAATGTCATTTCCTTTCAGTCATGTATGTGTGTGCTTGCATGGGTATGTGGAAAGTGTTTTATAATAAATTAAGTAGTTTTAAAAGTTGAGTTATACAAACTTATAAAAATAAAGAATGAACAAATAATTATACTATTAGTTAAAGTAGTTTAATGAATAAAATAGTGATTAATTTAAATTTTTGTGAATAAATATCTTAGGATGGTTCAATCAGTTGATGAATAAGTAATGTGATTTTTTTATATAATATTTTTTTGTATAGGAAAACTTTATTAACTTTCTTCTAAATTAAGTTCATTCACTCACATGTCATTTTGACATATCTAGACTAAAATGATGTCATCTATTGATTGACATGTCTTATGATTTGGTAATTTAAAAAATTAAAAAAGAAGTTTGTTCATTCTTCTTTTGGTTGTTCATTTCTTCTCTTCTGATTCTCCTGGCTGAATCTTTGGCACAAGTCATCTGTAAAGTATTATTTTTTTTTTAAAATTTTATTATTTTTCATTTGTAAAAGTATTTAACTTAAATTTTGTTATTCTTCAATCTACAATGAACTCCGAGTAGTTTTAGGTATTCCCACTTTTTGGTAACTGAATTACAATTAAGCTTTCTTAATTATTATAAAAATGCTTCAAGGGAATTTTATCATTATTACTAACTATTTTGATAAAATTAACTATGGAATAAGTTTTAACACTAAGCAGTTGTAATGCTTAGTTCATTTATAAATAGGAAAAGTTATAAAAGTTTTAAAAGAAGGAAATTTAAAATGCATAAACTATTAAGTTGTATATTTAAATCTTAAAAAAACAAAAATGCATTATAAATAAGACATTTTATATAGTGCTATGTTTTTATAAACTGTAATATTAATAAGCCAATAAGCTAATGCACATGTGCTTTGTAGATTTAACTATATAAATGAATACTCTCACTTTCCAAACACAAGATAAAGTCTTTGTGAAAAGATAGAATAAATCCATCTATCTTTTTGACCCAAATGTTTATGTATGGGCAAATCATAAGTATTTGGAAATGAGAGTGTGAAGATGTTAATCGATCACTTTAAATTACTTTTTACTCTGCCTGAATGAATGATGCTTGTGAAATTTCTAGAATTTATGATATGTCATTATTAAATTAAACATATGTAAATAAGACATTTATTTTATATAGTGCTATGTTTTTATAAACTA
Source organism: Epiperipatus broadwayi (assembly GCA_028023455.1). Classification (NCBI taxonomy): domain Eukaryota; kingdom Metazoa; phylum Onychophora; class Udeonychophora; order Euonychophora; family Peripatidae; genus Epiperipatus; species Epiperipatus broadwayi. The sequence goes on along the minus strand of JAQFVV010006286.1, from coordinate 82,655 downwards.
ATATTAATAAGCTAATGCAAATGTGCTTTGTATATTTAACTATATAAATGAATACTCTCACTTTCCAAACATAAAGTCTTTGTGAAAAGATAGAAGGAATCCATCTATCTTTTTGACCCAAATGTTTATGTATGGACAAATCTTAAGTATTTGGAAATGACAGTGTGAAGATGTTAATCGATAACTTTAAATTACTTTTTACTATGCCTGAATGAATGATGCTTGTGAAATTTCTAGAATTTATGATATGTCATTCTTATTAAATTAAACATATGTAAATAAGACATTTATTTTATATAGTGCTATGTTGCATTATATTATCTCACCTGTTTTATTACTGACATATGAATTGCCACTGAAATTGTTTAAATAATAAGTTTTAAAATGCCTGAATAATTACCTGCTCTATCAATATTCTTCGTATATGAAACATATGCTTGAGGAATGATAATAATTTTAGAAATGTTTTACTATGTTAGAAATCTTCAATTAATGATTTTGGAGAAATGTAGTTCACTAATTAAAGAATATATGAAAATATTAATGTTTAAATCTATGCTATAAAGTTAGTAGGAGTTATTCTAAAGATGTTTTGATATGCTGAATGATTAGTTACAAACAAAATTGCTTTATGAATTTATTATAAAATATATTGAATATAACCTGTAAATGTCTCATTATTTTATGTAGTCAATTTGAAAATGCTTAAATATATGTTTAAGGAAAATGAAAGGAATAAAAAAATGAAGCTATATAATTATTTAAGTAAAACTGTGGGATCCCAAAGAAGTGTTTTATCAGCTGAATAAGTTATTTTCTTTGTCATTTCCATAGTCGCCAGCTCATTATTGTCTTATGTTTATTTATGTTGTTGATATTTGAAAATGTTTTAGAATTAAGAACTAACTTAGACATAAGAACTGTATACACCTCATTCAGAAATCTTTTGCCATGTTTTAAAAATAAAATGTTTTTGACTACAGGCTTCGTGGAACATTTGCCCATTGAATTAATATTATATGTGCTTAACAGATGGCTCAGTGCGAAGAAAGCTCATTTATGAACTAGGGTTTTTTTTTATTTTGTAAAAAAAAAAGGAAAAAATATTTTATGCAGTATTTTCTATGGAAATTTGTTACATTTAATGTAATAAATGTTTAGTATTATATGGGTGCCAGGTAATTAATTTATATAAGTTTAATCTTAAAGGTTTATTAGAATGTGCAGATATTTTATGCATTCTCAGGTAATATTTTATTATGCAATTGGTAGGTGCTTGATAAGCTAGTATATATTTTATTCATTCTGAGTCAGTGGAGATTTTCATCTCTCACTAATAGTTACTTCAAATGTATGGTATTCTATTCAGTGATATGCTAAAGCAATTATCAGAAGATTTTAGCATAAATGCAATAATAATTATAACCGCTAGTATTTTTTTTTTATGAATTGAGAATTATTATTCATGTTCACCATAATTTTAATATTCCATACATGTGTGAATTGTAACTTTGTGCCAAAAATTTCATATGCTATTAAATTTTCTTTATTAATTCTTCAGTCAGTTGACTTAAATTCTGAATGTTGGTTCAGACATTACTTATTGTTAGTATGATTAAAATTTTGAATATGACTTTAGTTAGTTATAGTGATGTTTGTAACTTGTCATTATTAGTTATAGTATTGCTTGGCCCCATAATGTAAGACCCTACTGATATTTATTATTATGCTTGATGGAGTGGATAAGTTCCCCATCTTTATTATATTCTGTTCCATGAGGTGATAGTGCTTATTTCCAGTGATTATTATCACATATTTAGAAGGTACCTGTTCTTGGTGTGTCTTTCCATGTTTTCCTGATGTGCTGTGACACAGTCCAGGTATCCTCTTTTCTGCCTCAGAAATAGGTATTTTGGAAGCCACCACAGTTTTGCTATGTTGTTCAGCTCTGCAGAGCATATTGTTGGCCTATCACTCATGATGTATTTAAAGCTAGTTTTCCAACATGGTAGGTGAGATTGTGTTTTTGATATGTAATGACAAGATAAGTTAGTTTGAAGGACTTAATTTCTTCAGGGTGCACTTAGTTATTTTAGTGCTTAAAGGTATAACAATGTCTGCATTGTACTGTTATGATATTATTATCATCCACAAACCAACCAACAACTGTTAGTAATTTAGATGTTTAAATTGTAGGCATATGGCCAGTTAGTGCAATCCACACATGCTATATAATCAATGTATTCACCCAGAGTTTTTGCCGATGGATGTGTAAGTCTTTTAAATTTTATACTTTAGTAATTTATATTATGTGGACAGTAACTTCTTATGTTTATGTGTGCAAATAACTTCTGATGAGTGGCCCATACATTTTACTTATTTAGTCATTTATTAGCTTACAGTTCTAAACAACAGGAGTATAATTATTTATAATTTGAGATTTATTCTGGATATGCCAGCCATTGCTTAAATGGGTTTGGCTTATTATATCAAGTACTTGCAGATTAGTTTATTAATTCTGGTTACTAATTTTATAATGTTATTGTAAAATAAATAAAGTGAAATTATATTTTATTGAGCTAATACTAATTCAGTATGAGGCATATAAATTTAGGATTCTCAAGAGTATTTTTAGGGATTATTTATTTGAAAGAAGTTGTATAAAAAATTAGCCAGTGTTCACTCTCTATTTTTAATAAATTGTTAAATAGGGTGATTTATGTAAATTCAATTATTCCCCAAAAGAAACCTGGATAGTTATTTGTAAGAACAAAAGAGTTATTCAAATACTGTTAGTCAAAAGACCTAATTGTAACAGTGCTATCTTGACAATATTTCCTTACTTATGTAAATATTTTTTTGTTGCTTATATTGTCATAATTGTTAATAAACCAATTTATTATTTGTTTAAATAAAGTTAGTTTCTGTTTATATTTTTTTTTTGTATATGCTATTGTCTTGGGTTCACAACAACATTTATTATTTACATTAAATTAAAGTTATACAGAATATTTTCATACTTATAGAAATACACTAAAGCCATGCATATAATTGTGATTCCTGGATTAAATCACATTGACAGATAATCATGTATTTACAGATACTCACTGTGATATTTTATTTTAAGAATTGTTCAAAACTATGTCATCTTCTAAGATAGAAGATTATGTAAGATAAAATAATGACTGCTTGATATTTTGGGAGATTATTCATGATATTCCAGGCTGCAAACTATCTTGTTACATTTAGTTAAGGTCCATTTGCATTTAATTTCATATGAAGGTTGTATGTGAGAAGGTGGAGGGACATAAAAAGCACCCTTGTCTTTCTTCCATCTTGAGTGATGTCCTGGGTAATAGGCTATAATTAATTTAAATTTTGAATATTTTGATTATGCAATTAAATATTTAAGCAAATATCCTTTTCATATATTTTTTAATGAGTATTATCTTATAGTAGAAAGCAGTCACTACAAGTGTAGTGCTTGCCTCCCACAGTCGGCCAGGATATCACTCATTTATTTATCCATTCAGTCACTTATTAGGCAATGTCATATCTTATCACATTTCACAAGAGTTATAGTAAGACCCCTGAGATCATTTACTGTTGTTAGTCTTTTAGTGAAGTATCCCTTTCCATTTGTGCATAGCATAATATTGAACATTGTCATTGTGGAATAAGTATTTCTTATTTATTATTTGTACCATAAGAAAACTACATCTTAAAGTAGATTACTTTAATTAAATTGTGATAGGTTGTGTTATAGAGAAATAATGACAAGGATAATATTTATGTTGAAATAAGAGATAAATAAATCTATTAGTGAAACATTCCTTAAATAAAATTTGTTTTATTCAGAGAATATGATATGATGGGAGGCTGATTCTAATAACTATTTAGTAAGAGTGAAAATGTACCTATCATTTATTTTAAATTATTTATCATGTTATAATAATGACCTGCATTATAATTAGATTTTGCTTCTATCTCATTGTATGTCTCTGTAGTATCATTCATCCTTGAAATTTATTGTAACCCCACTGAGTTTAGTTGTTAAGAGTCTCTGATGATTTTGATTATTTTTCTCTCTTTTCTATTTTTCATTTTATGTCCTCTCTCTTTATCTCTTCATTCCTCTCCTCTGTCATATTCTGATTTCCTGTCTCTCTCCCTCATTCCTCATTTCCTCTCCTCTCTTTTTTTCTCTTCTCTCTGTCATTCTCTTCTCATTTCCTTTCCTCTCAACTTCTTTCTCCTCCCCCCCCTCTCCCATTTCTTTAGGTTACAATATAGTGACTGTTCACTTTAAAAGTAAATGGAATGCAGCAGTGAATTAAAGAGATATCTTAATTATTATGTCTTTATGTAATTATATATTTGAACATTTCATAGGCACTGAAATAAATTTTTGCATACAAGAGCAAAATGGCTTCTTCCATTTCAATCAAATGAAACATTCTTCAAACTGAAGGTTTTAATTTAATTGCTTCATAGCAAAAATCATTTTTGCATAGATTTAGATACATATAATAATTTTTGTGCTTAAATAGGCATAATAAAAGGCTGCTTTTATTCAACAATTACTTAGAATTATGATTTGAGAAATCAAAAGTCGTGAAATTTTGCCATTCATTTATGTTTATATGCATGTTTTTAATAATTTATTTTTGGTTTTAAATAATTAATACACATGTGTGTGTGTGCATAAATGAAAAGTCTGCTTTAAATACATTATGAAATCTTTATTTATATATATGGAACCTTGCAAGCAATTTTGCACATCAATTTTTATCCTGGATGTTTTTTTTAATAAAATATATACAGCATATTTAAAAACTTCAACTACTTCACATCAATTAATGTATTATTTATTTTTAAACAAATATTTTTTTTAAAAAAAGCATTATTTAAATTATGTTAATGCTGTGTTTTTTTCCCATGTGTCACAGCATCAGCTGGGAAGCAAACCTGCTAACCTGGGACAACTGCTTGTAAAGCTGCTATCACTGACCTCTCGACCACCAATGCTTGACATGTTAATGTTGTGTTTAACGGTGAAATAATATAACTTTTGTAAATATTACTCCAGAAGTATATATATATATATGTTAAACTTAAATTTGTGTAAATAGAAATATTTAGAAATTCAAACTTTAATAATATGTAGAATAGAAATAATTAGAATATTTTGAAAGATAATAATAGGGTAATTGGAAAAGATAAGTACAGAGATAAAGAAACATGTTTAATTAAACGAGAAGCAGAGATTAAAAGGAACTGATAAGAGAACATGCAGGATGATATAAACTGTGTAGGAGAGGAGCATGCATCTTGCTGTTGTTTCCTGATTGAGATCAGAGCTAAGTCTTATATTGCTGATCAAGACCTATGAAGGAGAAAAACCCAGATTATCAGATCTGAAGGTTCAAAAGTCTGACTAGGGAAAATATAATGGATCCTCCTGATCTTTTATTATTTAGTATGCTTTCAGGGCTCTATGTAGGGTTTAAGTTAAACTGATGTAAACATTTAATTCAATTGACTAAATAAATCTTAGTAGTTAGTAATTTTCGTATTGGTTGTTTATTTGAGAAATGAAGCTAATTCACTTTAGTAGGTTATTGTATGTTGTTTGTCCCTGTTGTTCCTCTCACAGGGTAGATACATTACAAATTTGGTGCAGTCATCAGCTGCATACAAACTACATGTGGAGGGAGAATATATATATATATAATGAGAGAGTTTTTGCAAATACAGCCGAGAATACTAAAGTTGTAAATGTCATTAGGACAAAGCAATATTACGGAGTTCAGGATAGAAAACCCACAAGAATGGCCTTTATATGTCATGCAGTTAGAGACTTTTTTAAGCTAAATAACATAACAGAAAATGACAAAAAAGTGGCCACTCTATTGTGTTTAGCAGGATGAAAAGTTATCAAAATTGTGAATAAATTGGGTGATGGGTCGGTAATGGATGGAGTATGTTTTGAAGAATTAATTAAAAAATTAATGGACTATTTTAGTCTGAGGCCCTCTAAACACATTGCCAGATTAGCTCTCAGAAATTGTAAACAGGCCAAAGAAGAAAAAATAAAGGATTATAATATAGCTTCAAGGCAGTTAGCTAAAAATTGTGATTATGGACATTTCGTGGAACAGGTTTTACTTGACCAGTTATTATGGGGAATGGTGGATGAATGTCTATACCAAACCTTATTAACTGAAGCTGATTTGTCATATGAACAGGCTATTAAAAATGGAATGGCTTACCAGGCAATAATGGAGCAAGCTTGCGCTTTTAAAAACAAGGCTGAAGAGACCAGTAAAATGGCAATATATAAAATTGAAAAAAATTACCAGGAAAGGACTGAAGAAAAGAATTAATGAATAATTAACTGTCATTTATATAGATAGGATATTAGATTAATTTGTATATGTTGAAATAGTGTTTCATTGCTAAGGCATAGAGTAGGCATAAATAGTAGTTTAGAATAGTTGTAAATATAGAATCAAAGCACATGAAAACTGATTAAAAATTAGCTAAATAATGTTAATATACTTTTATATATGTATTTGCATGAACATTAATTTAAGAAAAAAAAAACAAGCATAATTATATTCATTCAGTATTAACAAAAAATACATTTCATTTTTTTGTTTACTAAATATATAAATTTAAAAAAAAAACTATTTTCTTTTATTCCACTGTCTAGAGATTAAGATTGTTTTAAGTGATACAAATGTTAATTAAAGGAATTAAGGATCAAAAAAATTGAAGTAAAAAAATTCTTTTGTAATAGCTTACTATTAAGAGTAAATTAAAAATAAATTATTAATTTTTATTAGACATTTATTAGAGTAGAGAATATCCATTTAATGAATAATTTTCTAGTATAATTTTCACTTCACCACTTTCAAGCAAGTACTGACTGGTTTCTATCTGTTTATAACATCTTGTGGAAAGGTATAATTATAAACATGGCCAGACGTGAAAAAGAGGAATAATCCCTAAGGTGGCCCAGAACGGATTGACTAACATATGTCTTGATCACTGCTTAGTATATATAGCCAATTATTAGTTTAATTTATGTATCAACCTTACTACCCCCAAAATGTGTCAAAGTTGTGAGGGTGGTAAATTTGACATGTACAAATCAAATTGTAATAGTTGGCTATCTGTTTATACCAAACAATGATAAATATGTGCAAAAGATTGTGATCTGGGCCTTTTAATATAAAAAAGTTGGCTCACTAGAAATTGTGCATCATGGCATTTTCTTCATGTCTTTGGACATATATTTATGATTAATTATATCCCTCCACAGGGTGTTAAAAGCAAATAAAAACCAGTCCTTATCTTACATGGGTGTGAGATAGTGAAAATTACACTGCAGAAATATTCATTGAGTAGATGACTGTTAGTCTAATGAATGACTAATAAAAGTTAATATATTTCCATTAAATAATTTGTCAATATTGTGAGAATGGTTTTGATACTTATCAATTAATCTGTAATAATTGGCTATCTACATATATTGGGAAATAATAAAGATATATGTAAAATATTGTGATTTAAGCCAACTGATGTGTGCTGCTTCAGCATGAAATTTCATGTTTTTGATCATGTGTTTATGATTACATGATCCATAAGGTACTAAAAGTAAATAGATGTCACTCTCTACCTTGCATGAGAGTGGTATCGTCAAAATTTCATTACAGAAATATTGTTTATTAAAAGAAATTATTCAGACCAAAATTTTGGAAGACTATTTTAATATTTAAAAAAAATGTTTTAAATTAAATTTAAGTCCAATTATTATTCTAGATTAATATTCTACGATTTCAGTAGAACTCAATTTTGCATTAATGATTTCAAATACTTTTTGTAATGCTAAATAGTTTTATTAAAAATGATCCATTTTTATTCAATCAATATATATAAATCAATCTACTATATATGCATCTAAGCTTACACTTTCAACAATATAAGTCATCATCAGATGTGCAAAATGTATAAAGGCATTGCATTATTAAAGTATGTATTGAAACAGTAAGATTTGCAGATCTTCGTTTCACCTTTTTCCTACCCTCATACCTTAGTTTGAACCCCAATGTATTGTAGGGTGTCTGCAATGTACTTATATGCCAAAAATCCCACCCAATTTTAAACCACGAGTACAACGCTCGTGTTATATATAATTGTATAACTCGTGCCCAAATAAATAAAATGTTATGGATTATGTGTATTTTAACATAATTTAGATTTATTTAAAAAGGTTATATAGGTCGTAATTGCACACAGACTGTGATATGTATTTTAAAACTTATGTTAAGATTATAAATTGTCATTTAAAATTGTTTTGTTTGAATCTGTTTACAAAAATATATTACAGTCATAATATTTGTTTTTGATTTAAAATAAAATTTATATTCATTTCGTAAATAGATTCAAATATTGAAAGTTAAAAGTAAAATAATTTTGTTTTGAATTTAAAAATCATGCCATATATTTTCTGTTTAAAATAAATGAGGGCTGGTAGGAACAATAGTTTTAATTATTTAATGTTATAGTAGCTTATCTAAAAATACAGCAGATGTCCACTTAAGGTTTTTCTTTCAATTAGTAAAAGTTGTTTTAATTAAATCAAATTTGTAATTCGAATGTCGACAGGGAAATTAACAATAGAAATTAATTAAAATTTTGTTGAATTCCTTTAGACATTCGGATAGGATTGATTACAGCTGATAAGTAAGCAAAGTCCGAAATATTTTGTAATGCTCCAGGGCAGTTGTATTGTGCAATTTGACTATAAAAAGGAAGGGTTTCTTTTGTTCTCCATTCTAGCAATATTCCAGCAAATATTCTAGTGATTCTAATATCAGTCTAGTAATATTCTAGTGATTCTATAATTATCCTAGCAAGATTCCTAACATTATTCTTCGAGCAAGATTTCTAATATATATTGTCCTAAGATTTTCTATACGTGCCTGAAAACTGAAATTTGAAGCCGAGTTTTCGTCTTCAAATCAATTTACCGTGTCTACAGTCTCACCTATGAATGACCCAACCTTTAAAATTGCTAACTTTGAAATGATGGAGTAGAGCCGGCAAGAAGGCTATTTTCCCCTCGGGAATGGCCGGCCGCTGCTCTATACCATCGAAAGCCGTCACCTAAGGAACCCTGAAACTGCTGCTGAAATATGAACAATCTCAGTTTTCTGCTGAACTGTATAAAACCTGCGACCATCAATCAACCTGCAAATGCTTCTCCAGAGGTAACTCCAACATTAACCCAAGAGCTCTTGTGATTCCTAAAACTAATATGCTATAGCTACTTTAAATTGTTTTTCCATTTTAATTGACTTTATTATGTATTCCTTTAAAATGTTCTAATTATCAATAATTTTGCTCTCTATCCTTGAGTTAATATTTTCTATTTATTAATCTTTCTTTTATTTTATTATGATAGTGTGTCAGAATAGTTTTTGACCGAGTGAGTTATTCCCTTGTTGAAAGCAAGATGCCGATATTAAGGCATCTTAAATTTATAAAATCCCCATTTTTATTATATCGTGAATCACTCGTTCAAGGGCTATTCTAATCTTCATTAATATGTATAATAATTAAATAGTTTAAAATCTACATTTTATCGATTTTAACCTATTATGAGAGTATGTGCGAGGTCAATGATTAAATGTGTCCCAAAGGCATGATTGCGGAAATAAATCTATGCTTTCTTTTCAAACCCGCAAGCATGCATTTTCCTATTTTAAAATATTCTGCTTTAATTTCAAAGTTCATAATTGACGTCGAGAATGGGCGGACCCTTTTAAATAAATGTCTGGGAATTTGATTGGGCATTTTCTCAATCTAAGTGAATCCATTTTGTATGTTTTATATACATTAGTCGAGTATTGCTGGTAAATGAATTGGTTGTCGAGACTGCTTTGTTCCTCTCCAAGGGTTTTAAATGGACAAGTCCATTCCCCTTTCACTTCCTGTGGTTCCCAGGCAGAGTGTGTACTCGAATGTCACACCTGGGAATCAGACGCAGCCGTCACCCAGTGCTATGTTTTGGATGAGTCCAGACTTCGACTGTTTATGACAACACATTCCTACGGATCAGCGACGAGATGCTCTCCGTAGTCATTTCAAATATTTATCATTATTTTACTTATATATTTTACAAAGCATCACACCATCCATCCTTTAATAAATTCATTATTGGCAATACCGACCTCCAATATAACTTTAATTATAACTATAAATAAATGCCTTGATCACATCCCCATTTTTATCGCTTAGCAAGCTTGGTCCATGCTATTCTCGAAATCAAGAAATATTCTATAAACCTTAATATTCAAATGTTTTATTAAACTTCAAAGTTACTCAAAGCATCTCGCACATGTTCCCATCTCTTTTAAGCACATTATCATAATACTATATTAGCCCGAGGGATAGACTATATATTTTTAAAAACCTTTTATGGAATGTTATGCTAACAGCCATTTTAGTAAGCATCCCTGTCTCATATAAGCAGACAGTGGCGTTATATATATATTTCTCTATCTAAATAAATCTTTTAAAACTAATTTTGATCTTTTATTTTATTGATCCCTATCACTGTCTCAGTCTATCTATCTATTTTATACATTTCTTTTGTACAATCCATAAACATAAATTAGCAAACAAAACTTATCTTACTATAGTCTCTTTGTTTCTACCTCACCACCAGGCACCGGTAAAGGGATATATTATTAGTAGCATCAGAGGCGTTATCACGTAGGTGGCGCTGTGGAATTTAGACTTTAGATTCAAAATTAATATATCTAGAAGGCAACCCCTCCTAGAGTATTCAGTTTCATGTTTGGGGTATGAATTCTGCAGTGTGTTAGCGAGATAGACTATTCTGACCGTTACAGTATAGACTGAATTAAAAATGAATGTTCTATATTAAGAAACTATATAGTTATGATCTTAGAATTCAGTTTAAAATAACACTCACCTTTATTTTCAATAAACAATATAATCGAAATAATATTTGTAAAAAATAAGTCTCAAGGAGGACAATGTATTTTGCATGAGACCTTGTTTAGACAAGAGTGCACATTTCTTTCTTATTACAAACATTTTGAAAAAATCTTTTAATATAATTTGTCTTGATTATTTTGGTAAGATTTATATAATAGAATTTTTCTAGTTTAAAAAACTATGAATTATTTGGCAAATATTTACTTATTAAAGTTAGAAAATGGACTTTAATTTGTAAATTCATTACAATAAACTGCAATAAAAGTGTTACCACTAAAATGCAGTAATTGACTATTCTATAAAATTTGTGGTTATATAAAATTTGTTCCTACACTTTCTAAAAAATTAAAATAAACTATTAATACAATTTTATTTGTCATTATATCTTCAGTCTGGCTAACTAATTGAATCACAAATTTCACAATAACCAGCCTCTCAAATAAGTCCACTGAGATTTACTTGAATAACAAGTCTAAAATTTTTGATATCATTCTTTTTTATTATGCTTATTTAAGCACAAGATTTGTTATAATATATATCCAAGTTTATACAAAAATGATTTTCAGTATGAGACAACTAAATTAAAACCTTCAGCTTGAAGAATAAATAAACTCCATTTGATTGAAATGGAAGAAGCCATTTTGCTTTTGTATGCAACAGTTTACTTCATTGTTATGAAATGTTCACTATATAATAACTTAAACATATAACAAGGTATTTCTTTAATACATTGCTGCATTCCATTTACTTATAACACCACTATATTAAAATACTATTAAAATGTTTGCGATTCAATAGAAGAATAATGAATCATTGCTTTAATAGGTAAAAGTACACCTCTTTAGCCCATTTTTTATTATCTGAGACTAAAACCCATCTCAAGATAGTAAAAGAACAATGTTTACAACTTCCTGATTAGTAAAATGCTCATTTTCATGAGCTTCCAAATTACTTTTAACAATTGCTTTATAATCACACAATCGACAACTAAATACTTGATTAATAATTAAAGATTTTTCAGCTGTATTTTGTAAGTTATTATAAAATAGCCTTTTGTTTTTATACAAACTGGAATTTAAAGATTTAACTTTTACATGTACATTGTCAAGAATTTTAAAACTATCATCACTAGAAGTTTCAAATCCACATGAATTGCACTGAAAAGATTCTAATGCATGTGTTTTTTCATGTATTTTTAAATGATTTCTGTCAAAATTCTTCAAATTACATAAATGGTATGGAAATATTTTTTCTCCTGTATGTTTTCTTTCATGCCTTGTGAAATGATTTTTCAAAGATGTTTTATAGTCACAAAAGGTACATTGTAATGGTTTTTGTTCTGTATGTGTGCTTTCATGCCTTCTTAATCTGTTCTTGTCAGCAGTCCTATAGTTACAAATGGTACATTGGAAAGGTTTATCTCCTGTATGTGTTCTTTCATGCCTTCTTAATCTGCTCTTGACAGCAGTCCTATAGTCACAAATGGTGCATTGAAAAGGTTTTTCTCCTGTATGGGTTCTTTCGTGTTTTCTTAATCTGCTCTTGTCAGCAGTCCTATAGTCACAAGAAGTACATATGAAAGGTTTTTCTCCTGTATGTGTTCTTTCATGCACTGTTATAATTGACTTTGATACAGTTTTATATTCACACATACTACACTGATAAGGTTTCTCACCTCTATGTCTTTTTTCATGGATTCTTAAACTATTTAACACTGCAGTCCTATATTCACACAAATTACACTGGAAAGGCTTTTCTCCTGTATGTATTCTTTCATGCATAATTAAAGCCTCCTTCCTAGCAGCTCTATAATCACACAAATTACACTGAAAAGGATTGCCTCCTGTATGCTTTCTTTGATGAAATGTTAAACTACATTTAGCTGCAGTTCTATAATTACACAAACTGCACTGAAAAGGTTTTTCTCCTGTATGTTTTCTTTCATGAAGAGTTAAACTAGACTTGTAAGCAACCCTATAATCGCACAAATTACACTGCAAAAGTTTTTCTCCTGTATGTCTTCTTTCATGGAGAATTAAACTAGATTTGTAAGCAGCTCTATAATCACACAAATTACACTGGAAAGGTTTTTCTCCTGTATGTCTTCTTTCATGGAGAGTTAAACTAGACTTGTGAGAAGTCCTATAATCACATAAATTACACTGAAAAGGTTTTTCTCCTGTATGCCGTCTTTCATGAGATTCTAAATGACTTTTAACTGCAGTCCTATAGTCACAGAAATTACACTGAAATGATTTTTCTCCTGTATGTGTTTTTTCATGGATTGTTAACCTCTGTTTAACTAGAGTCTTATATTCACACAAACTACATTTGAAAGAAAGTTCTTCTGTATATGTTCTTTCATCCATTTTTAAACTTTTCTTTATAGCAGTCTTAGTCACACACATCACAATGAAAAAATTTCCTCCTAATATATGCTTTCATGTACTTATAAACTTTTACCAGCAGTCTAATATTCAGACTTTTACCAGCAGTCTAATATTCACACAAACTTCACTGACAGAGTTTTTTAATGTTCTTTCATGCATTCTGTAATTTCCATTTTTCATTCATATTCACAAAAACTATAATGAAAAGTTTTATTGTCTAGATGTTTTCTTTTATGCAATTCTAAATTTTCCTTCCATGCAGTCCTCTGTTTACCCCCACCTACATTGAAAACTTCTCTCCTGTCTTTTCAAGTATTCTAACACTATTTTTATCTGCAGCTTCAAACTGGCACTAAGTACATTGAAAACAATTTTCTCCTCTATGTGTTCTTTCATATTTTCTTATAGTTCCTTTATAAAAACTTTTGAATTGACAGAAGTGCAATGCATAACATTATACTATAATAGGATTTTCCATAATTTTAGTTTTACCAAAAACTATAAGGAGATAATTACTTATCTTTCCTTTGTGCTTTTTTCTTCTATATGACTTCTTTCAGGATTTCTTAAGTTTCTCAATCTTATGGAGATTTGCCTCTATCTTTTGACAGTTTTTTTAATCAAAAAATGAACAGAACAAGTTTCCATTTTTTTAATCAAAAAATTAACAAGTTTCCATTTTTCTATTTCATAAAGACAGTTTTTTTGTCTGTAATATCCCAAATAGTGATAAAATAACTAAACAAATATTTTATAGCTTATATGCCTTTAAATGTTTCATTGAACAAATGTTTTTAATCAGGAAAGTTATTTTGTATTGATAATTTGTGAACTTTTAGGAAAGTATATTTATATATCCATAAAATATATTCTCATTTTAAATATTTGTTTAAATATGTTATAATCACTGGTCTTTATCTGACTGACAAGATAATAAATGGTTATGAATTCTTACTGTTTTTTAAATTTCTTTAATTCAAAATTGTGTGACTTTCTTTCAGTAGTTCATAATTTCATAACATTTTAGTAAAAACAATTAAATGTGTTACTTTTCAACTACATTTTTTTGTCCAAGAATATTTTTTGATTAGGAAGTGTTACAATCATTACATGGATATGAAGACTTGATTAAGTCCAAAATCAATCCCTTTATTATTTCTATATGTTCTTTTTACCAAATATCATACTCTTTTTCCATGTCCTAGATTGAAAGAAAACAGAAAAAAAGAATAATCACATTTTTATATGCACAACATGTCATAAACTACAAATAAAAATACTTTACTAAGGAAGCAAAATTAATTTTCATTAAAATATACTCATTTAAGCTTTTTATCAGATGACACATTTAATATTAATATTGATCCAAATGTATCATGTTTCCAGTTATTAACATCAGAGAAAATCTGAACACATATTTCTTTTCTATACATGTCAAGAATATTTCAAACCAAATTATTCTTGCTTTACATAAAATCCAAGAAAAAATTGCAAACAATCACATATAGACTTATGAATTATAAACACAAAAATCAATCTAACTAACTTATTTAAAGAGAACTCTGTATGAATATTCATAGTGACATAAGTCTGTATTTTTCAACTTGAGTTCCACATAAGCTAGCATTAATTCCACGGCCAACTTCAGAGAAATACAGTACTTATTTATGGTATGTTGAGAGTAATTATCAAAAATGCAAATTTCTTTCCTGTTCTATTTCTAAGAAAATAGCTACCAAATTTCATAAAATAAGTATAAAAACAAATATATAACCACAAAGAATTTATATATAAAAAAACCTAATTTCAAAAGTATAACTTATTAAACCCTATACTTCTCCAAGAATTTATATAATAAAAACTTAATTTAAAGTATCTTATTAAACCACTAAACACACATGATCACTCATACTAGCACATAATTGTTTAAACATCAATACAAAGCAAACCTCCATATAGTAGTGCCATCTGTGCACAAGGCCATGGTGCCGAAGGCGATCATAAAACCCTATCTAGTGCCCCATCCCATCCCCAGCTGTTTCGGCTTGTGGCCTCATCGGGCCTTGGATCGAGGCCTGCCCTAGATCTTAGGATCCCCCCCAGCACCCACCTTTAACTCTATTTAACTACAAAACTATGAGAAGAATGAAAACACAAATATTTTCATCCAAGCTCATAGCCTATATAGTCTATGGGTCTGACTCAATTCGCCCCCCTTTTGGGTCTTTGGCCTTTACACTATCCCCCATCCTATTAGGTTGGTGTAAACCTAAACTACATGACACCATCTCTACTGCCTAATTGTTATTAAACATTCATCAAAACTCCTATAGTAGTGCCTTGTGCTCCCTGTGGCAGTGCACTAATATGAGATGGGTTGTTAATAAAATTATGTGCTAGTATGAGATGTGATCATTGTTTAGGGTTTACAATCCTCAATAGATAGTGGTTTGTTGTTAAAAAAAAAATATTATTATTATATTATTTTTATTGAATTTTTTTCTTTCATTCTCATATTTTGAGTTTAATATTAAAAGTGTCTATTTTATAATCTATTTCTCTACTATAAAAAAAACTATTGGGAATATTGGATAGTAATAGATAGATTTTATACAACCTTCTTTTCTCTTTCAATGCTCTATTATGGAGATTTTCTTGTTTTGATTTTTTATTATTTTGTGGTTGTGTTTTATGTTTTTTATGGTAGTGGGTTTTGTAAAAAATTGGTGCTGATTATTAATATATATTAGGTATTAGTTTTAAATATTATTTTTCTATAGTTTTGTAGTTAAATAGTTAAAGGTGGGTGTGGGGGTTGTTTCCTAAGATCTAGTTTTCTCAACTCCTCATGATGAAGAAAAGAAATAGTTGGGGATATTGATGAATAATAAAATTTTATGAAAGCCTTCTGGATCCATTGATTGCTCTTGTTACACAGATGGCACACTATATTGAGAGTTTTGCTTGTTTTGAAGTATCTTATTATTGCTTTTATTTTTAATCATCTCTTTGATGATAAATTTATTATAAAAGAAAAAAATTCAGCTCTATTTTTACATAAGTGAAGAAAATAATATTCTATGAATTATATATACAGGATGCTGAATTGTATAAATTTATTACATACAATTATTATCTTCAGTTTGATTATTAAAACAAATTCATTAAATAGGACATTGAATTGCCTTTTTAGTATAATTGATATTAATTGAATAAGTACGAATCTGGCTGGAATATTTTTATTTGGTCCTTTTGTAAATAACAATGATCTGCTTATTAATAATAAAAGTGTAAGAATAATTAATATTTCAACCAATATGTTGTCCTACTCTAATTGTATATAAATTACAACTCAGAGGAAATATGATTATATAACTATTTTAATGATGTGACAAAAATATTTTCATAAATGACAATAACATATCTAGATACAATTAAATTACTATATATTATATTTTAAAACAATATTTGGGAAAATATGAAATATCTTACAGACACAGGATGGAATTTACTATTGCTTCTGTTACCATTATACATAAAATAAAAATGTTTCTTGATTCACTATTTTTGGAGAACTTTATATAGTGGAATGTTTTTGGCCAATCTGTAATCATTCTATGACTACAAACAGCTTGAGAAACTCTAAATTAGTGAACAGAAATTTCAAATAAAGACCTCAAAAAGTCAATCAGTAATGATAATTAATCATAGTACCTTCTGCAAATCAAATAAGTAATGATAGCCATTAAAATATTTAGGCAATCTTTGCCTATTTTTCTCAAAAAGACCTCATAACTTTCAATAGCTTCCCTCTCCACTATAGCTTTTTTCATTTTAAAATGGAACTTATCCATAATATTATCTTATCTACATTAATGTTTTTTAAATTTATTCTCACAATTTCCTAATTTTAATAGTTTACTTATTTAAAACCACACAGCTCAAAATAATATATTTAACATTTTCTATTTTGTGTTTATATGCTCACATTTTCCATCTTTCACCTCTGCATAAATATTAAAGCATTTAATTAATTATCAAATAATGCATAGTTTTTATAAACAAAAAATATTAAGGAAAAAGTTAATCATCAAAACTAATAAATAAAAGTGTAAATAACTAATGGAAAACCTTTGCTTAATTGCAGTTTTGACTATTACTCTTCTACAAGTATTTTGATTTACATTTGATAACTAATATCAATTTTTATCCCTAAAAAATGACTTTATAAAAAATTTCCCTGTATATAACATATGTTGACATATAATTTTTGTTTGGACATTTTTTAAAAAAAGTAGACTGATGAACATTTATCACAAATAAAGAAAAAGCACAAAAATCCAAAGAAAATCCTTAAAAATAAAGAATTTAAAAAGTCAAATGGTTGTCTCAAGTGATAGGTGTGGAATGGGTTGTATCTAATAATATAAATTCTATATAAGCTGCAATGAATAAATTCTGTAATGACTAACTTTTTGAATCATCAATTTGTTATAGAAGATCCTATTGCACATAGTATAATTTTCCATCTGTATAAGAAAACTTCCAATTCTTATCCCAATCAAAACTCAGGGAAATATGAGACAACAGTGATGGGAACAAATAATTCAACATGTAGAGCTATAACAATTAGAATACCAAGCAGTAACAGTAGAAATTACACAATATATATATATATATGTGTGTGTGTGTGTAAGAATTAGATGCTTACAAAAATATAATTATCAACATTTACAGTAATTTAAAAAACCAAAATGGAAGTTGTCAAAATCTCTCAACAAACCCATATCTATATTACAAACAAGACACATACAAGTTTAACACAAACATTTTATTGTTCAGAAATAATAAAAAGTCACATTAAATATTTTATATCTAAAGAAATTCCCATTATAATTAATGATATATATATTAATATTGTATATCAATGTGCTAATTCAAAAACTAATAAAAATAAAATAATTTGAAAAATGTAAAATATTTTAAATTACTAAGAGATTTAGGTTATCTATAAATATGAAATAAGCCACACCAGCAGAATATTTCTGCACTCCTTTTTCCTTCTAAACATATCAAATACTATACATAATAACTCTCATGTCTGTACCAAAGATGAAAAAGTAACTATGAACTTGATTCACTGGAATAGATTGAAATTTTTTCTAAGATTAGATATTAAATGAAATATATAAACATCAAGAAGTTTCTATTAATTGAAAATAATTCTTAATTCCTCTTTAAAGCAAGCTAATTAACTGGAATAGATACAAAATTTTATGTAACTTTAGGATATGAAGTCAAATATAAAAAAGCAAGAAGTTATTCCTCTTTCATACATTAAAACAAATGACAACAAATTATTTATGACTACTCCATATATTCCTGTCATTGTGATATTTATATGGTAAACAAACAGGCTATCCAGCAACATGCATAAGCTATCATGGTGAACTTATTGGCTTTATTTTAAAGACTTCCTTTTCAGAACAGAAATATCAGTTGAAATATCATGAAAGCAAGATAAATGTAGATGCAAATGATCTTTTTTTTAGATATTTATCATCATGACAGACAAAAGTAAATCATAAGCCTTTAGTCCCAAGAGACTGCAAAATTATCACTCAATGATAGCAGCTGGCAATGCTATGACTCTGCTAATGGTAGGATAAAATTCAATGACAATCTTTAATTTAGATATCTACAACTGCAGATCACTTGAATGAATTGGAAATACTGTCTAATTTTAAATAAAGAATTTGTTGGCATTGTAAAGACAGAAGATGAGTCAATTGATTTTAAAAGCTGACACGTATTTTACTACTAAGGTATAAATACTTAAACCACAAATGAAATTATTATACATAAACAATGAAAAAATAACATTGTGAAGATTGATAGTATATCAAGTTCAGAGATTAGATTAATTATTCCACTTAATGGAAAATGCAATTTAATAATTCATGTTTATATCCCAATAAGTTCTCATTGTGATGACAAAGTAGATGATTTTTATACACATGTATAAAATGCTTTTGACCAGATCAAATATTTTAAAATTGTTATGGGAAATATTAATGCTTCAACTGATAAACGAATGAAGACTGTGCTGAGAATAAATTTGATTATAATGACAGGAATGAAAAAAAAATAGAGTGGAAAGGAAAACTATACTTTATAAATTAAGAAAATGCTAAAAAAAAATGGGCATGAAAATATACAAATTAAGATATAGCTGAATTGAATCATATTCTGGCCAAAAATAAGTACACATTTCAATATAACAATGTTCTCAATAGATTTAACACAGGAAATGATTGTCAATTAATGAGAGATCTATATGTCAATGCAGAAGCAGACAGACAAAACTTTCAGTAACCATGGAATTAATTTAAATTGAAACAAGGAAATGAATTCAAAATATTGTCAGACTTTAATAATGATTCAGATTGAACTGAGATCAATAAAGATCTGCAAGACAGATGGCTTAGACAAAAGAGAAGCAACTTACCAATAGTATGATACAGTAAACAATACAAAATAAAATGAAATAACATAAAAGTTTTTAAAAATAAACTATTAAAAAAATGAATATTTAGAGTTTTATAAAATGATACAATAAAATGACTTGGCAAATAAAGTTATAAAAAAGAATAAGTCCAAAAAATATAAAACAATATCTCGGGGGTCCCCAACCTTTTTGCACTTAAGAGCACATTCTAAAATACCGATCAGGTGGTGGGCATCATTTATTTTTTCAATGTAAATTTATAGTTGGATATTGTTAATAATACACATAATGTACAAAAAATTTATTTCAAAAATAAAATTTTAACATAATTAACGTTTATATTTTTACGCTGTAAAAGTATAGTATGCCCTACAATTTGATTACAATATAATACAATAATTTATAAGAAATTTTAAAAATTAAATTTATTTATATCAGATAAATAATTTTTTATCATGTTCGGATAGCAGTGGGCACATGTAAAATGGACTGCAGGCACCATTGACCGCGGGCATAGAGTTGGGGACCCCTGCAATATCTGAATAATAGAAAAAAAAATTTTCAGCAGCAGAAATAAATGTACTATTATTACAAAAAGGAATATCATCAGAAAATTTGTAGAAGTTCTGAAAGAAATGTTATTAAAAAAATCCAAAATTACCTCCATTTTTTTAATTGCCCAGTATTTTAAATATGCAACTAAATCTATTAAGGAAAAGTTCCAGAATTTGATGCAATTATTTTTGATACTTTAAAAGGAATAATGAAAGAAAGATAACGTTTTTTGACAAAGTTCATTATTAAATGTCTAAATGACAAAGACATACCAGATGACTGTAAGAATGTACTATTTATCAATTAAAAAAGATGATAGAAAAAGATAAACCTATGAGTCTTTTATCAGTTCTATACTAAATCTTTATCAAGATAATAACATTTAATCTAAAGTGAACTTTAAAACAACCACAAGAAAAAGGCAGATTTAAAAATAATTTTAATAGTGTAGAAAAAAAAATAACCAAAGGGTTGCCATTAGGTTTTTGATTTATAGGTAATTAAAATACATTTCATTCTATACACATTTACATCGGTATTAAAGCTTTGGATTATCAAGATACAGAAAAAAAATATTATGTTCTAAAAAATATTTATGGAAATGCAATACTAGTGATTTTATTATTTGGTGATATAAAAAAATTGATATTGAAAAAGATATATAAGGTGAGTCCATATTTCAAAACCTTTTTTTATTCAACAAGTATTTTATGGCATAAAATAAAAATTTAAGGGAATAAAAATGTAGACCTTCTTTAAGTTACCTACATTTTGGATATGATGTGACTGATTTTGCAAATAATGTTTCAGAGCTTTAGGAAAAGTTACAATTATTATTGGATGAAAATACAAAAATAGAGAAAAAATAAATGTAAAAAAAAAGTGAAATAATGTTGAATGGATTTTGTCAAAAGAGAATAATGACTGATAAACATAAATTTAAAAATGTTACTTTTAAATACTGCAATCAGATAATTAATATGAATTGAATCATAACAGCTAAAATTAATCCCACACTTAAACTTGGATGCCTATGCATTTGAATGAATGATTTTTAATGACTTTTTATCATTTCTTATTTATGGATCTAAAGCATAAATGCTTAATAAAAAATGAATAGAAAAAATTGAGACTATTTATCATCAAAATAAGATGACTATTAACTGTAACAAGAAAAGATTGAAAACAAAATATATGAGTGACAGAACAAAGTTATTATTAATGCTAAAAGACTCAAATGGAGCTGAGCTGAATATCCTGTTAGAAAATGCAGGTAATAATAGATGGACAGTTAAAATTTGAAATTAGATTCTAATAGTTGCAAAAGATCTTGAAAAAAAGGATGAAAAAATAACAATGATTGTTAGTATAATGTGGAAAAGGCTATAGTTAAAAAAACTGCATTAAATTTACAAAGATCTTTAATGTTATAAATATTAATTCTTATTAAGCACAATGTCAGCATGTAATACTTATATAAAGCTAAAGCTTTAGTACATGCACCTTGAGTGCTTAATTTTAGCAAGAGAGACCTCTACAAATCGTAACACGAGATTCAACTTTATAAAGATAAGAGGGACCCTCTTATCTCTAACCTATTTTTCTTAATTATATAGGCAAATCTAAAGCATTTTGATTTGGGAGTATGAAGCTAAACGAGTCAATATTCAGATATTAAATTTAGAAATATTTTGAATCAATTTAAATTGATTCAAAATATTTCTAAATTTAATATCTGAATATTGACTTGTTGTAAATCGAAAGATTTCGCGAATGTTAATGTTTAATAGAAATAGTGGACTTAATCAGTGAAGAATTTATTAGCTTCATGCTCCCAAATCAAAATGCTTTAGATTTGCCTATATAATTAAGAAAAATAGGTTAGAGATAAGAGGATCCCTCTTATCTTTATAAAGTCGAATCTCGTGTTATGATTTGTAGAGGTCTCTCTTGCTAAAATTAAGCCTCAAGGCGCATGTACTAAAGCTTTAGCTTTATAAAGATCTTTAATAAAACTCAAACTGTATTTTTAGAACACAGAAAGATATTTATTTGTTCATGATGTTAAATCTAGGAAAATATAAATAATTTGAACTGATATAATGATAAGAAAGTATATGAATAATGGATTTTTATAAATAGTGAAGCAATAATATTTGAAAATGATGATAATGAATAAAACTAAAATAAGTGCTACAGATTCAACAGAATTTTTAGAACACAGACAGATATTTATTTGTTCATGATGTTAAACCTAAAAAAATAGTTTTCACTGATATAAAGATGTGTAAGTGTATAAATAATGAAACATAGACTCAAATAGCATTGAGGAGAATGCACTTAGAAATATTCCCACTTAAATGTATACTATTGGGTACTTTAAATAAAATGGTTGGTTTGACAAAGGTATTGAGAACCAAAAATACAGTAAAACTGAATTTTTCTCAATATTTTTTTTACAAGTAGGAATATTAGTATTGCTGTTAACTTACTGCAACATAAAAAAAAATAAAAACCATTTTCAGACAAGTGTTTGAAAGGATTGCCTTTTCAAACTGCCTATGAAAATGATTGATTCTCCCCTTAATTATTAAATCTTGTGGCATATAATAAATGACATAAAAATTGTGATAAACATTACTGTTATGATTTACGAATGATTAAATTAATTTAAAATTACCAATAATTGTTTATTTAAATAAATATATATTTCTCTGCATAAGTTTCCTCAGAAAAATATGTTATGTAACACTACCCAGTGCATTTTGAACTTCAACATAAATTGGATTAGTGAAATTTATTTTAAAAAGATCACCTTTAATACAGATGACAAAGTTGTTAACTCACAATACAATTCATATCATGACAGACAAAATTTCTTCAGCATTTGGCAATGTAAAAAATGAAATGAAAATTGCCTTAGCAGTTAGAAGATTAAACATCATATCTCCACTTTTAAAGTTAAAATGATGGTAATTGTTTATTCGAATTAAATAAATAAAGCTAGTAAGATATGAGTTGTATGTTTAAATTGAAATATATATAATACAGAAAACAGAATTATACATTGAATATTGTATCAACTTTTACATAAGCATCTCAAGTTATAGTATGTGGTAGGTGCACTAATAGTACACGTATTTATTATGTGTAAATAAAATTTTAATTTAACTATGGAAAATGTACTGACAGTACTGGTATTTTTTTCTCCAGAAAGATTATTTTAGAAAAAACATATCATGAAAAAGCTTTAAAGATAAATTATGTAAATTAGCATAGTTAATAAAAAGATGCCGAGAGTAAAACACACTTGAAAGGGAGGGAAAATAATGATGAATGAAAATAATTTTAGTAAATTGCTTATTGTTAAGGTTCAGATGGAAAGAAATTGGCATAGAATTTAATTAAAAGAGTAAACAAACCATTACAAGTTTAATGAAATAAGATATTTTCACACACTGATTATACTCTATTAAAATTCCCAAAAGTTAATGGGATTAATTATTGTTAGTAAGTTAATTTTATTGTATTCTTTATATTGTTATAATAATGCCTCAGCAAATAAAAATAAACTTACTGCTATATATAATGTATTTATTTATTTTTGCTGACACAGTTGGGATTAAGTATTCCTGTGATGCAAACAGATGGCGCAGATGACAATTTTAAGAACTAGCATACTATTTTAAAAGACTACTGCTATGCAGTTAGAATTATTATATTCGTATAAATTTAATCCTACAATTTAAATGTTTATCAATGAAAGCAATAAGGTTGACTCACATAATTAAATTAGCCTAAATAGATACAATAAATATTGTGTGTGTCATTAAATATATATGAAAGTTAATGAGAATCTTACCAGAGTTATCGTTATTTTAAAAATGAAGATAGCAGTAATTAGGTTATGTAAAATTGTGACATTTCCCCACCCATCTAAGCTTCCTCTGTGGCGCTCTCTATCGGGATAGTTACGGTTTCATTAAAATTATACAATCTTTATTAATTAATTAATTAAAATAGTTTATTTTGTTTTTTATATAAATAAAAAAACTTATTTCTATATATATGAATAGTTTAATATTAATAATTTTTACCCAACATTTTGGTAATTTTCTTAAGGATTATTCATTATAATGGGTGTGTCCATCGTTAATTATCTGAAAAAATATTAATATGATAAAAAAATGAGACAAACTGAAAATTATAAATTAAAGTATTGAAAAAATATATCAAATAATATTAATATAGTATAAGAAAATAGTAAAGATGAACCAGGAGATTGAAATTATGAAATAGTAATTTAAACATGTAAAATAGATGATAAGGCATAAAGAAGCTGTTAGAAATTACAGAGCTGTTGTTCCTTTATCAATACAAAATTTTTATTTAGAAACTTACAAATTTGATATACAGTGAATTTTGGACTTTAATCAATCAAAAGAACAAGCAGGATTTAAAAGTGGTTTTAGCACAGTGGATCACATCTAAGTATTGAGAGAAGTCATAGTAAGGAACAATGAATATGAATTGCTATTATGTTTCAGATTTATGGATTATGAAAACAGACATAAATAAAAGCCTTGCAATGTATATGTAAAACATTCTAGTGAATTTAAATAAATCAAATTTTTTTATAAAAACAGGATTTGAACACTGCTTTCCACTTCATATCAGTGTTAGAGGAAATGGCAAACCTGCTGACTATTATAACCATAAAATGTTATTCAGATACAATTGCCTTCCCTTTGGAATAATGACAACCTCAATTATTTTCCAAACTAAAATAGACAAGCTGTTGAATTGAATGGATGGTGTTGCCCCATATTTTTATGATATTCTAGTAATGTTTTCAATTCAGTATAATCTTTATATAGTAAAATAAATTTAGGAATGACTCTCAAAATTTGAAGCTACATTGAACTCCACAAAATGTATTTTAAATACAAAAGAAATTTAGCTTCTGGATCATATTATTACATGTTCAAGGATAAGGTCTGGGCTAAAAAAGGTTAATGTAATCAAGAATACTCAAAGACTAAAGAATGTAAACGAATTGCACTCTTTCCTTTGGTAATTCTTCTTTGAGATTTTCAAATCCTTATACAATTTGCATCAGTCAGCCATGGATTTGGAAGAAACCACAAGAGAATATTTCTCAAAAGATAAAAACATTGCTAACATTTAGCTATTTATTGGTTCATTTTGATAATACTTTAGATAGACATAATCTTAATGGGAAATGTGTCACATTACAGTATTGGAGCAGAATTTACTCACACTTTAGAATTTCACATCTGGACAGTATCAAAGAATAAAAAAATTATAATCATCTGGTCTCTATACACTATTAGAAAAATTTTCAAATAAAAAGACATCACTGAATCATTTAAGCTTTAGATTGATTCACTAGTACAATCTGTTATCAGTGTATGAATATAAATCGCAATTTACAAACAAAATAAAATATGCTGACATATTATCTCATATATTTAATATACCAAAAAATAATCAAGATAGCAATAAATTATGTAGACTACTGGGAGTCAAAATTGATAAATTGTAAAACAGTAGCACTTTGGACTAAAGCCAATACAGGTTACGAGATGCTTATGAATCGGATAAAAGATAGATCACTCAGTAAATGGTCTCAAAGTCTTCACACATGCTTGTGGAATTCATAGAAGCAATTATCAATTAATCAAGGATATATACCAGTTGGCAATAAATCCCAATTCAAAGATAAACTAAAATTTTGGAAGTATTTCACAAGGGCTGTTCTGCCACAAAGCTAAGCCATAGTGTACAGTTGGGTGTAGTGTCTTAACATTCATATAAAAACTCAAATATTATATAAAAATTTGCAAATCATGTCAATTCCATGCCAAGATATAGTCTTCTTTGCCAAGATGATGCAAAAGGACTATAAAGGCTGTTCCAAGTCATTCTTTGTAGTCTAGTTAATGTTGGTTCAAAGTGATTGGAATATAGACTAGTAAAAAATACTAATTCAGCTGAAGTTGTTCCGATATTAAAAGAAATTTGGATCACCAGAAATTCTGGTGTTAGATAATGTTGATGAATTTCTTCTGTTGAATTCAAAGCCTTCATAATCGAATGGGGGAAAGAGATGTTTATATCCTACCATATAATGCTGAATCAAACAGGATTGCTGAGAAATCTGCTCAACATTTGAAGTAAACTATTTATAAACAGAATTGTGATAACATGCAAAAAGTTGTAAATTTTAGGATAGTTCATGAGCACATTACTCAATTCAAACAATTTCCATCACCATGTTAATTATATGCAAAGAAACTGGATACATGCTGATTTTTCCAAGAATACCAGTCACTTGGTAAATAGACTGTACTATACTGAAATTATATAGATTTGCAAATTACTCTAATTGTGAAGATAATTAAAAATCTAGGTCTCAGAGTTAAGTTGACTGATAAAAAGCAAACAATACCCCAACCACATGAATGGAAAATAGTCATGGAGAGATGGCTGCCCATTTCTTTCAAATTGTATGTGGGACTCTGGAGAAAATAATGCTTTCACTCAGTTAAGAGCAATAATGGAATATGTATGTTAGCTATTAGCACTCACATTTAACGTATGAAAAGTATTCATACTATAAACTTATAAAATATAAAATTCAAAAACACGTAATCAGGTTGTTAAATAAGAAAAAAAAACTTTGTGAAAACATCATTATTTAAAGAGATAGAAGTAGGATGTGAGGAGAGAAAAAATGTTTTAAATGGGAAAAGCCAGAATGACAAAAACAAATTGAGTGTTTTAAAATGGATATGAAAGAAAATCAGACAAAATTTGGATTTTATAATTATAATAGGTTATTTATTTTTTTTCGTCAATTTAGATTGAAAAAAAGAAAAGATAATTTTGATCAGACAGATCTGTAAAAAATGGATTAAAGATGTCGATGATTTAATCAAGGTCATAAATAAAATCAGAATATCAGTCGTAAGAGTAATTTTAATTTTTGAATAGTATTATTTTCATTATTTTGTTTTTGAAAATGTATGATTTATAAATGTAATTTGTATTAGGGTTGGTAATAATAAATCATATGTATTAAATATAATGTAGTGGTTTATGTATAATGTAATTTTGAGGCTCTGATAAGTTGGGGAATTATTTTATAGATAAGATTTTAAAAATTTAATAATTTATAGTGTGTTGTGTTTGTATTAGGGTTGTGTTGTGATGGGTGTTTGTATAAAGTAGATTTTTATATAAAATTAAGATATTATAGAGAGTAATGTAAATTTTAAGAGATTATCAGATGTAATAGGGAAAAAATTTATGGAAAGAAAATATAAATCTAAAAAAAAAAAGAAGTAAGGGGGGGGGTAATAAGATAGGTATAATGGAAGGAAGGAATCAAACCAGATTCTAGTCTATGCTTTGGTCCTCATGTTGGGGAGTCAGTAGTTTTGCCACATCTTGCATCACATTATTTTCAAGTCTATAGCTAGAAAATGAGCTATATGCAAATAAATTATAACTCTGTGGGACAATAAATATAACAAGATAGCTTCATTGGTGTATACAAAAAATATAAAATAAAGAAACTAAACTCATTTTATCATTGATAAAGACAATAGCTTTCAGCTTCTAGTCTTGGATAGACAAGAAGCCAATTGCTATGATGACAAGTGCATATTCACCTTCTGGAAATGAAGAATTCTTATGGGACTACTTTTGTAGATTCTTAAGTTATGGATTATCTCAGATAAAAAGTATTATATATGCTTTGAATGAGAATTTTGTTATGAATACAAAGAAATTATCAATGAAGCCATAATTTAAACTTCATTAATGATAAATTAGAAATTGTGATCAAACAATAAAATAATAATTATTTCAGATGTTGACATTTTTTCCCTTACTTTTACAATGGTAATCACTATTTGTCTTAGCCTTATTGTTTTCCTTACTTTTTGCATTTTTGTCAATATATAGCATTTTGTTCTAACATTATTAAAATGGGCATTATTGTGAAAATAAAGTTAGTTTTTTAAAAATTCAATATGGCATGCTCCCAAATCAAAATGCTTTAGATTTTCCTATATAATTAGAAAAATAGGTTGAAGATAAGAGTGGCCGCTTTTATCTTTATAAAGTCGAATCTTGCGTTAAGATTTATAGAGGTCTCTCTTGTAATAAAAATTGAGCACACAAGGCGCTAACCCTTATATAAATATTTTTTTTTTTTATTATTAAGGAATAAAATTTATTATAGAGAGATACATAATTGTGATACATGCTCTTGATTGAAGACCAGGATCGTCAGGTGTGCCACGTCGACATTGTAATTGTTTGTTTTACATGATTATAGTTTCAGCATATATGGTCCTGATCAGGTGTGTGGATCGTCTGGTAGAACACATGGCTACTTTGCTTGAGTTCAATACCATTTGCTTCCTAGATTTAGCATTTATATATGCTGACATAAATGATTTTGGTGGTTTATGCTAGAGTAGATTGAGTCAGCAACTAATTAAGCTGAGCCGTTGGTTGATTGTCATTCTCAAGTTAAAATAGATATTTCAGAGAATTATTAAAAAAGGTGATTGTGTCATAAGCCGGAGAAGAAGTCAGAAAAATTTGTACTATAAGTTAAATCTTATATCAAATTTACACTTAACGAATTATTATTTAATTTACTAAATTAAATATTTGTACTAAACTACGTTCTGATGCCTTTTATTTATTTATGACTTTTTTCGGATTCCTTCTTTTGAAGCCCCGCTTCCAGTTTGCCTGGACAATTTGTAATTTTAAATCAGAAAAACAACAACTATTTTTACTTTTTCTTCGTCGTTTAATACTTTTAAAAATTATATTCATTTTCAATTTTACTTCTTTACTCAAACCAATTTCATTCCAAATTTTTTAAACGTTAAGACCAACAGCTGCAGGAACTGATCATCACGTGATTATAAACGTTCAAGACAATAGTCTGTTTTTTTCTTTTAGTGGTCCTATTTAGATGAGCTGATACATACTAGTTACCTTCATATAATTTTAAAATGTAAATCATAAATGTTAATAAAATAAATATTTACGTTAAAAGATTATAGCTACATAGTGAGAATTATTATATTTATATGGTGATCATGTGATGTTTAGTGGTTTAAATGTAGTTTAATCTACAATTTAAATGTTTGTCAATAAAAGCAATAAGATGAATTAAATTATCCTAAAGATATAATAAATATTGTGTGTGTGACATTAAATAGATATAAAAGTTTATGAGAATCTTACCACAGCTATTTTTTTTTTTTAAAACATGTTAATGAACAGTAATAAATAAAATTGCGGCATTACCCATTCTTCTAAAATTGTTGCATTACGCCCTCTATCGGGATAGTTAAGCTTTCATTCAAATGTTTTGATTTTTATTACTGTACTTAATAAAAGTAGTCCTTTCAGCTTTTTTTTCAGAAAATCCATCCACTCATTTATTAAATACAAGCATAGTATACTTATGCCAGATGCAATTAGAGGGGATTTGAACTCAGACTTTCAAGTTACCTTTTGCACTGCTTTCTTTATATAAATAAAAAACATGGGCATGGCAATAATATTAGCATTAGCATGGGATTTGAGTTTTCATCATCAGATTTTCATGATATGATCTGAAAAGTTGAGTGTAGGTTATTCCTAAAGTAAAATTTCTATCTTAATATAAATGAATTGATTATATATGTGGAGGATATATATTTAATAAATACGTATATTGTGATTATAATTTTTCTACATTTTATTGTTTGAGATAGTGTGGAATAAGTATTAAAAAAAATAAAAAAATTTAGTTTAAAATTTTTCAAATGATTTAATGTAGAATAAGAAAAAGTTGTACTAGATAATTAGAATTATGCAATAGTAATTTTGATATCTAAAATAGATGATGATCATCATCATCAATAGCATTATGTCCTATGGATAGGTCCAGTGAGCAATAATATCACTAATTCATCCATTTTGACATTCCATTTTCTTTATTACCCAGCACTTAACTCTTTCCATCTTTTATATAATCCAAGATAATCTTTTCCATCTTTTCTTCTTGTTTCTACTCATCATTCCCTTCAAAACAACTTTCATTAACCTACACTTTCTTCTTAATATACGACCAATCCAATTTCACTTTTTTATTTCTAATTTCCTCATTCAATTTTTTTTCCATTTATCCTTTTCAAAACTTTTTCATTTGTTATTTTATTTATCCAATTGATTTTTTGCTATCCTTCTCCATGACAGCATCTCAAAGGCTTCCAATCTATTTCTAATTTTATTACTCAGTACGCCATGACCACACAGTAGTACACTCCACACATAACATTTAATTAATCTTTTCTTTAATTCTCTTTTCAAAGGTCCACAAAATATTTTCTTTCTTTTAATTAATGTCTCCTTTGCCAATGCTATTTATCTTTTAATTTCATCATCATTCCTTTCATCCTCACTCAACCATCTAGAAACATTTAAATCCTTTTACCTGTTCAACTATGTTAACATGGATTCCAATTTGCAGTCTTTTTGCATTCTTCCCTACATATAAACATTTAGCCTTCTCAACATTAATCTTCATTTCATATTTTAAACATCCTTCCTCCAATTTATTCAACATATTCTGAAGACACTTTTCATCCTCAGTTATAAGTGTTATATCATCTGCAAATGTTATGCATGTTATTATTCTACCTACAATGTTTACTCCTCCACAGTCTAAATAATTATTTAACATGGCTTCTAAATAAATACTAAAAATAGATGATAAAAGAGCTATTAGAATTTACAAATGTATCACTCCTTTATCCATACAAAATTTTTATCAAGATAATTACAACTTGTCTATAGTGAATTTGGGATTTAATCCACCAAAATGACAGACATGATTTAGTCTAAGTATGTAGAGAAATTATAGAAAGAAACAATGAATATGAGTTGCTATTATGTTTTGGATTAGTGGATTATGAAAAAGTAATTTGATTCATATAAGCATTCTTTCACTGATGAAAGCATTGAATCAACATGATATAGACCCAGAATAATGTCATATTCTGATGAGTATTTATCATAATGCAACAGCCATGACTAAATTTACATAATTTAATAAGTAAACTAAGATTGAGAAGGTGTATGACAGGGTAATTTCACATCTCCAAAAATTTTTACACCAATTGTAAAACAGTATTTTGTGATTAAAATGGAAAGTTAAGAGATTAAAAGTAAATAAAGTTTACTTAAGTCATCTAGATTTTGAAGATAATGTAATTGATTTTACAAATAATTCTTTAGAACTTTTAAGAAATATTGTAAGAGTTATCAGATGAAAGTAAAAAGAATAGGACTAAAAATGATTACTAAAATGACTAAAAGATATTCTCAAAACAGAAAATAAAGTGTGATAATGATGAACTAAAAGATATTAACAACTTCAATATGCCTACGTGGTCAAATGTATGGGATGAAATTAATCATAAAATTAAACTTTGTTGGAGTGTTTCTGGTAGAACTAACTTAATACTAAATAAAAATATTTTTAAGTGTTGAAAAAAAATATTTTTAATAAATGTGTTACCAATTTTTACTTATGAATCTGAGACCGATGCATTTAACAGAAGAGGAATACAGAGACTTCAGACCAGTCAATAAAATATGGAAAGATATATGTTAGGAGTAGCAAGAAGGGATTGAAAACGGAATACATGGTAAAAGAGGCCAAACAGGTATTAAGTGACTTCATTGAAAGAATTAAAAAACAAAAGTGAACCTGAATAGACACATTGATAGATGGCATGATAATAGATGGACAGTTGAAATTTTAAACTGGAATCAAAGAAATTGTAAAACACCTAGAAAGAGACAGTATATGAGATGGATGGATTAAATGAAAATGTTTGTTGGTGTTATGTGGGTAAATGAGGCTAGAAATAAAAAAAAATGGATTAAACATGGAAAGACCTTCATTCTGCAATGAATTGATAATGATTGAAAGTTGATGGTGATAAAAAACATTATATGGTAGTAAGGTGGTATTGCTTAGTATATGTATTCTTTATTGCAATTTAGAAATTTTATTTTGGGTTTCGTTGTTGTTGTTTTTTTGTTATATTTAAATTTTATCTTACTTTTTCATTTAATTGATAATATAATAATTATAGAATATAGTCATAACATAGGAAAAAAATTGTAAAAGTTATATGATTATTTAATATACAAACAAATTTATAAAAGATGTGGAAAAGTTTTTATATAATAATTATTATTTCATATTATCTATAAAATATGACTTTATATGACAATAAATGAATAATGCATAATAACTGTAGCTATTAAATAACTAAATGTGTCGTTTATATATGTAATAAGATCAGATATTTTACGGTAATATCTCCACACTGACACTCAATATATTTATATTACAATATATTTATATTATTCTATTTATTTCTATATTTACAGTTAATATATAGCACAAAAGGAAATTGGTGGATGTGTAAAATATTTAGATTTGCAGGTGGGGATTGAGGCTCAACGCTGCCACATTCATCATCAATCAAATACACCTAATATGTACAAGCTGGCAGGCCTAAAAATATTTTGAAGAGAAATGCCAGATTGTGTAGTTTTGAGGCTGACAAGAATAAGAATATTCAAAGTTTTAGAGACGATTTGATAAATGCCAAATATAACAAAAGAACAATAGACAAGATAATTAGGCGGTTTAAAGACCCTACTAATCTGGGGGATAGGCTGAACAAAACCAGGATTTTATTGCCATACAGTAAAAACATATATACAAATTTACAAGCAATTTTTTGCAAAGACTTTAGTATATGTTACAGATCCCCTCCTAATTTCAATAGATGTATCAACAATACCAAAGATAAACTACCTCCAATAAATATCCAGCAGGTTGTGTATAAAATAATTTGCCCAGAAAACAATTGTCATGCAGTATATTATGGGGAGACCAAAGCATCTGTTCATACGAGGTTGCTACAACATAAATATGCGTATAATAAAGCGCTCACAGATCCTTCCTACTTTTCCATTTTTGCGCAGCATAAAGTCACTATGGGCCACTCATGTATACCGGACAATCTGCAAGTGATCTGCAGTGAGCGACATGAGATAAGAAGAAAAATTAGGGAGACCTATTTCATTAATTTAGATGCAAACTCATTAAATAAAAGAGACACGTTTTACGCAATCTCGAAGAAATGGCAGACTTGATTTGAATAATTTGCATCTATTGGTTTAAATAAATAAATTGAACATCGTTATTAGGACTATCTATCTATAGATTTGAAAATGAAGGCATTGTTCCTTCGAAAGCACTAAGTATAGAAATAAATAGAATAATATAAATATATTGAGTTTCAGTGTGGAGATATTACCGTAAAATATCTGATCTTAATAACTATAGCATGGATATAATATATGTCAAAACATTTATAGGAGGAGAAAATTCTTTAGTCAACTTTTTAAAAATTTGTTAAAACTTTGTACTTGCAACAAAAATTGTTTGTATCTTCTTGTAACATATTGATGATTAATAAAAAAGAAAAATAGAGACACAATTAAAATTTTATATTTTTCATGAGCAAATACACTTATAATATTTGCTATATCAAGAAATTTAATAATTATATTTTCAATTTATAATAACCTAATTTTGCTAATAAAACGTTTAAAATATTTTATTATCTTTAACTTAGATAAAGGATCATTCAGAGCATGCTACAATCATTGGAGCAGACAAAAAAGAATATAAAAGCCAGTTCAATAGGTGAAGTAAACTATCTCACATGCTGAAATGGGATGGATAGGCATACTTTAAAAAATATTTTTTGTTAACTTAATATCATAAAAATATATAAATAATATAAAATTAGAAAATATTTGGAAGTATTATTAAAGAAAAAATAATTCTCTTTTTCATTTATCAAATACAGTTTAAATTTATAAATGAAGTTTTCATTCATTCTTAAAATTTTACTGAGTAAATTTTAAATGAAACAAATATATATTAACAGAAAGCATAAACAAAAATATTTAAGGAATCCTTTTCTTTTATCTTAGCTATGAAATAAAATATTTTTCAAAGTAGTCTTAATATGTCAAAATCATCAAATGGCAAAATGAATAGTTCTTTGAATGTTATTAAATTACAAAAGTAAAAAAATGTTATTCCTATGCTTAACTAAGATTAAAAAACATCATCTTTATCTGCTACAAAAACACTAATGCTGTTTTTTATTTTGTTCTCCTTAAAAAATGAATGTCCGTGAAATTTCCTGAAAATACCTTACATTTTTAGATTTTTTTGGAAAATAGTTTGTTTTTTATCACCAATTGAAAGAGTTTTTTGATATAGTATGTGATCTTAGCCATATATTATTTGTTTTTGTTGTTTTCTGTTCTGTTTTATAAAAAATAAGTTTATTGTTACTGATTTTTATTTCTGGAATTTTTTATTGATAACTATATAAATATGTCGTGTTTTAGATAATGGTAGAATATCATTTGTAAGCTCAATTATATTTAGAGTAGAATAATTACTTTCATATTTAAATATTTTAAATTAAAAACTTATTTGCAATGTTTAAAATATGATGTTTAAATTAAAACAAGTAATTATTGCTATTATATCTACAAATAGATTTATGAAGTTAAATTGATTTTTAAAAAAAAAAAAGTTAATTTGATGATAAGTAAAATAAAATAAAAGAAAAACTATATAAATGAATAGTTATAAGAATGATTCTATAGAATATAGATTGAAGGAAAGCAGTATAATATAAAAATTTAATTTAAGTATTTTTATTATCCACAATTTTAAATATTTACATTTTCAGTGAAACTGGAATATGCCTATATTATTATAGAAAATTCAGTTATCTTCCATCCACAAATATATAAATAAACAGCAAATAAAAATATTAAATTTTGTAAATATAATAAATTTTACCAATCTATATTAATTGTTAAGGCAGTAGAAATTTTTAATTTGGGTTGTCCTCACTAATTCTAATATTCTTAAATGAGTCTGTTTATTAATTACATTGAGAATGCAGTTTTTTTTTTTCATCTTCCCTCAAACTATCATATTGAATAGTATTATCTTTAATAAAATGATTTCTAAGCATCAAACTAGAAATGCTATAATATTTTTTTTAAAAAAATCATAAAATGTTTTTAAGTAATAAAATGCAAGTTATTAATTTAGCTTTGAAAGAAAAAAAAAGATAAAATATTTCTGTAAACATTCTGAAAATATAAAATTTATACAAAAAGTTTAATTCAGTTAAAATTAATAACTCCAAGACATTGGTTTAAAAATAGGATTGCAAAATCAACGCAGGTTAGAAATATATTTAAAAAAAAACTGATGAAGTTATCTGCTGATAATGAGACTATATTATGTTTCTATAAAAGTAAAAGGAAGATTGAAAAAAAAGAATATTAGCTAAAACAAATTTGCTAGTTTATTTATTAAAAAAATTATGGTAAATTAAGTTTTTTTGAGTGAATGAAATCAACACACACACAGTAAATATATATGTAAATGAACTATTTTTTATTAAAAATTGCATCATTTTGTTTATACTATAACGTTAATTTGTATATGCATAAAAACATGTAAAAAGCATCTATGTCACATGTTTGTGTGTGTTGAAAAATGTTGCACATCAAATGACAGCATAATAAACAACATGCATTGCATTATAACAAAATGTATAATCAAAGCATACTTTACACAAATAAGATATAAGTTGGTAAAGAATTAAAAAAATAAAATCAAAAATAACAGTTGTTTGAAATTATACATAATGAATTTGTAAGTCAATATGAGGTACTACTATAAAAATAAACAGATTTGAACTCAGGATTTTTCAATCTATTCATCTTCCAATACACATAACCATACACACATGAAAAAGATACATGATCTCCAATATACATCTTTTGTGCCAAACCAGCACTTATCAACTTGGCCAAATCATAATCTCCCACACATATATACAATTGGTAGTCAATTTATATTAAGATAGCAATTCTGTAAATTTAAAGGACAGGCTTCAATCATCTCACCCTTGCAACTATTCAACCATTCATTTCATTAAAAAACTGATGATGGAATACTCAGTCCCCTAATGATTTAATATTATAGTGATATTCATGTAGAAATTAGATCAATTTAATCCTTCATATAACCAGACATTACATATCCATATATATTAATAGAAAAGAGATGGGATGAACTTATGCTAAGATGTAATCAATTTTTCAAACAATACCTATGTAGACACTTGATTTCACTGCTACAATGATGGGACAAGGTCAATAATAGCTCTTTATAAAAATTTAATGGACTGTCTGTATTAGATCCTCTAGCTCTTATTTCACTTTCTTATCTGTATACATGTATTTTGTTGTATTATCCAATTATAGTTTTTATTCTTTCATATGGATCTAGAGTGACCAGTCCTAATTTTACGTTTCAATATCATGTTTTAATAAGTAGAAAGAATCTATTTCTAATTTTTATTTCCAATATTAATGTTCTTCACAATGAAGACCTTAATTGCAAATAATCTGAACCATTGAAAGCCTAAGATTGAGTTTATTTTTTCATTGGCATTATAAATTGGTGTCATACCATTGCATTTTCTAATTTTGACAGATATTTGATTCATCCCTGCTGTGTATTGATTCTTCAATTACAGCGCACAAATGTTAGTTCATGATCTAGTTAGAGTTTAATGCACAAAGTAGTTCAATTCGCTAACTAGTTTATAGTTTAGATAAAGTTCTCAACTGTTACAAGTTAAGGGCATGATGAGAGATTAACGTATACAAATTAAAACAGTTTTGTTCCCGCCAAGCTGTATTAGAAAAGTACACTATGTATGCACAATAACGAATACTTGCACTATAATCCTGAACATATAGTTTCAATGTCTTAATTATCTTCTTTCTCAACGTAGGGTAATTCGCAATTCCCATGCTGTTCTGTTGCAACAGATGCTCTGCTAGAATTTTTTAATATGCTCTGTACTCTCTTTCCTGATCTTTTCCACCCTCCCCCCTTTATTTCTTTTGTTTTCTGGAGTAACACTTATAAATTAAAGTGGGATTTAATTAAATTGGGTTTTGCTAATTAAATTCCTTCGTTATCTGTTTAATTACTTTAATACAATTGTTTGCATTTTAAACCGAATCAGACAACCAATTAACATATATAATTAAAATATTAGAAATATTTTAGAACAAGTCACTTTCGTAAGTACGTTTAATTTTAAAATGCATATTCTACAATCCGCAATTGTTTACTTGGGTTGGAATTTTTCATTTCATGCCTTTAGTTCTGTTTTGATAGATTGCAGTAGGTTTTTCAGTTCTGAATTAGTTTTCTTTAGCCTTGATTGGTTAAGGAATTAATCAAAAGTACTGCTGCGGATATAAAAGGCGAAATACTGAGTTCTTTGTTTGTCACTATCGAGATATCAGTAATCTTCTGTGGTGAATACTATTAATTTGAACAAAAAGATTTTTATCAACAGATATAGCCACCAATATATTTTTATTATTTTTATTTGACAATGATTTGTTGGATACTATTAAAAAGGCCTCTTATAATGAAATAAGTTGAATAAATCAGAAAAATAACATAATTGTGCTTTAAATGAAAGGAGTTACTATCAAAATTGTTATTTTTTAAAATATATTATGAGTACAATTTATATTTTCTTTAAAAAAATTAATGAAATATTTCTGAGTCTCAAAGATTAAATTCTTTTTAAATGCCATGACATATATGAAACTCCATGGAGGAACTGACCACTTTTATATATTGGGCATATTAATCATAGGATTAATATAACAAAAATCAAAGCATATTTTACTATTAGGGATAAATCTAGTGCATTATTTATTTATTGACTTAATAAAACCTGATATAAATTGTAATAAAATACAAATTCAAACAGCAAAACTCTCCATATCAGTAGTGCCACTCAGCACAAACCAGAATAATCAATGGATGCCAGAAAGCTTCTGCATAAAATCCCTATTTAGTGCCTACTCATCTAATATCCCCAGACTAGTTTTTAGCTTGTGGCTTTCATTAGTGAAGAGCCTTGGATCTGAGAGCACTGCACCTAGATCATAGGATCTAATGCAACCATCTAACAGCTACCATTTATCTCTACTTAACTACAGAACTGAGCTTAAAATTGAAAAACACAATAATATTTTCAATCCAAGCTCAGTAGCTTACATAGTTATATAGGTCTGAACCAGTTCAGTACTCATACATTTTAGTGTCTTGGGTTCTTTAATAACCATAGCCACCATTATTGGGCAAAGTGCACAACAACCATAAGAATTTTATTAAGGAGATAATTACAGTATATATTTTTTGCTAAATGGGGTTAAGAATATCAAAGGTTTTGTAAAATAGGTGAGTTCACAGAACATATATAAAAAATATATTTGAAAACTCCCTATCAGATGCAGTGTTTTTTTTTTATAGAAATAACAATATTAGAAAAATATGCTGGTGTTTGAAAAGAAAGATTTATAATAAGTGCATTTTAACATATGTAGAGTATAGATCTGATACTTGGTCACTTGAAGGAAAAGCAATTCAAGAATTGCAGACCACTTGGTGAGGTATGGATTGATGTAAGTTAATACTAACAAAAAAGGAATCAACAATAAAATATAGGATGGAGAGAAAACATGTGTTTTTGACATCAACGAAGCAATTAAGATACTGAAGTGGAGCTGGGAAGAACAAGTTCAAAAAGAAATATTGCATAGACAGTTGAAAACTCAAACTGGATTCCAAGATGTGAGATAGATGGAAGAAATAAGAAATGTGCTAGAACGATGTGAAAAAAGAGAGGATAGAGATTGGAGAAAATAGAATAAACTTGGAGGTCCTTCATCATATAGTGAATGTATTTACTTTTCAAATTAGTGTAAACTGTCTTTAAATATATTATAGCAAGAGTAAATAAATTGTCTTTTAAACCGATTTAAAAGCAGTGATTTAAATTTTAGTTTATTTTAATGTTTAAATTTTATATATTTCAAGAGAATAGACATACAAATATTTACTTTCTTATATAATTCATTTTAAAACAGTTTTGATTAAAATTGTAATTTTTTTTTAAGATTCCCACCTGAATATCAACAAAAACTGAACAGTGCATATTTAAATAAAAAGGTTTTATAATAATATTTTAGATTGTAAAAAAATAATAAAATTTAGATAAATTAGCAAGAAAATTTATTACATAGTAAATAATATTTTTGATGTATCAAATATCCAAGAAGTAAATTTAAAAAACATTCAAAAATTAAAAAAAATAAGTGCTATAATCATTTTAATTTTAAATTAAACATATAATTTTTTATTCTTCTAAACATGATCAGTGTTATCTTGTGCATAGATTTAGACCCATACATTAAGTTATATAAATAAAATTGTTTAGGTTTTTATTGTTAAGTATATTATATATTCATTTATGATAAGACATGATTAATATTAATGATATTGTTTATCAGAGGTAGGTTCTGAAAGCTAACCATCCTTATGAATGATTGAATTTTAAGCATATTATTTTATGAATGATTGAATTTTAAGCATATACTTCTATTAATAAAGAGTGTTTTGTATAGGCTAGGATCTTAAGATTTCTCATCTGTTTAATAAGGATAGGTGTATAGTGATAAAAATGTTTTCCCCATGATTTACAATGTTGGTGTGCTGGTAAAGTATCTTTAGATTTACATGTGATGATTGTGATTTTAAATGAGAGTAAATGAAATATATTTTTAATGATTATTAAAATTTTAGATGCATTCAGTGAAGGCATGGAATATGTACTGATAACATGCAGTGCTTGATTATCTACCTACATTCCTATATTATTCACTGTGGACTACATAATTAACATTCTAAAGTTGATTAGATATAAATCTTGGACATTTTTTGATGACATGTGAATGCTATTATTTGTTGATATTTGTTTTTCTACCCATAATCAAGAAATATTGATTTAAAATACAATTTGCATATAATATTTGACTAAAGATAATATTTATTAATAAAATAATTAAGAAAAAAGTTAATTATTTAAGAAGGGATAAAAATTAAATTAGAAGAATATTATATCGATAGTGATGTTTGTCAAATATAATGCTGTTTTATAATTTATAAATATTAAATTATTAAATCATTACATTCAGAAGGAAATAAGTAATTGTACATATTACCAAATTCACCACTTCCTTTATTTTGCTGTAATATCTTATATAAATGCAATGTATCCATTCTACTTTGAACACTTTTTAGCAAAAACTTTTTATTATACTTATATGCATACATTACATTTCAACTGTTCTGCATTCTTCTTCAGAGCTATGATAGAATGAGCAAAATAAAATAAAATACATAACTATATAAATAATGACATAAAAATGTAAACAATATATTAATAATTGTTTATGAATATATATATATACAGTCAAGAATGCACATGTATAATTTATATTTATTTTATATTGTATATTTTATTTTATATTAATTGGATTATTTTATTTGAGTTTGATTATATTTATTTCAGTTTTATTATGTTTTCTTATATTTTATGGGTTTCTTTATTATTATTTGCTTAATTTTATTGTTTACATTTTTATGATAATATTTATATAGTTATAATATTTTATTTTATCATTATATCATAGCTCTGAAGAATACTGGACAGTCAAAACATAGTGTATGCATATATGTACAATAAATTTTTTTTGCTAAAGTAGAGTAGATAAATTGCATTTATAATTGCAAACATGAAAAGATAATTTATTATTAATATATAAATGAACACTTTATTATTATTCATTTATATTTCAATTATTTTTATATGAAAAGTCATTTTCATATCAGAATATTAAGTTCTCATAATCTTTGATTTGGCAAGATATTATAAACTGGTGGTGACGTATTGGCTAGCTAATCAATAACATATATGAAGGATTAACATAAGGACTAAAATATTGTAAAGAAAATTGTCATAAACCATCAGTACAGAATCAGGTTCCAGCCCTGTAATATTTTTTGATAAGTATTTATCAGATGGTGGCCAGAGATTGTTGATGATATTTGACTCAAACCTAAAAAATGAAGTAGGTATATCATTTATTTCATATCATTATGCTTACTGTACATTACTAACATGTATATTAGCATATTCAAATGTATAGTCACTTCCTGTATAATATCAGTGTACATCAGAATGCAATATCAAACATTACAATTTATAATATATATAAAAGAATGAGAGATATAAGTATATGCTAAGGAAAATAATTTTATAACAGCAGTATAAAATATAATAGGGCTAAGAGACTTACATAGTCTTATATAAAAATCATTGTTTAATTAAAACTTGTGATAAAATTAGGTAACAAAGATAGGGAAGAAAATACGCTGGAGAAAAGCATTTTAGTGAATGTTGTATAAATATAAGGCATTTAAAAAAGGTTTTTAATAAGATATGAAAAAAGAAATAATAGTGAAAAACCTTTTCATGATACTTATTGTGACTTAGACCTAAAAGAGAACAAACTTGAGAAAAACCATTTAAGTGCCATTGTATAATTATAAATATTGCACTAAAAATTATTTAAAACTACACCCATATATGTGAAAAAACATTTAAGTGCTCTTTGTGTGAGTATAAGACTTTAATCAAATTGATGAAGAAAACATGAAAGAACTCCAATTGGAGCACAATTATTTGTGTATTTTATATGAATATAGATTTGTGACATATATTATTTAACAAGATATGAAGGAACACACACTGGTGGAAATTTATTTCAGTGCATATTGTGTAAATTTAAGGCTTAAAATAAAACACATTTAAGAAATCATAAAAGAACACACACAGAAAGAAAAACTTATTTCAAACAAAGAAATGAAAAAATACAAGTAAAAGAAAAACTCTTTAATAGTACTTTGTGCGAAAACAATCCTTTTCTTGTTTAGTAGAATAAAAAAATTATGATAAAAGGCTTTTTTTTATGATAAATAATTTGTCTGTTAAACCTACATAAATATTTACCTTCTATCTATATTATGATAATGCTTCATTAATTTATTTTTCATGAAAAACATCTCAGGATCCCTAATAGCAATCAAATGGTTTATATTCTTAAAATATACACAGTATTGTTTTTTCTATACATTGCAAAGACCAACAAAAATATGGACTTCTCATTGCTTTATAGTTTAATTCTAAATATTGTAGTGACATAAAAGCATTTCTTTAATTGACATATATATTCATGAACATGTATAAGGATACTTTTATATATAGTTGTTTCTGTTTAGTCAAATGCAGCTTATTTTTGTTTTTAAAATATTTTACTTGGGTGAATTTTAAAATGATTTGGATCATATAAGTAATTTTTCAGCATGGGAATGTTCAAATACCACTGCCAGTGGTTGTTGATGGAAGCCTTTTAAAATAATTTCTGTTATTCCAAATAAAACATGATAGATTTAATTGAGAAAAAAGTTCCACAAATTCCATTATTGCATACCATTATTGCATAACACTTATAGAGTAGATCTCTAGTATTCATATTGGCTAAAATAAATTCCAAAAAAAGCCTATTATTTAGACATCCATAAATTTT
This sequence comes from Epiperipatus broadwayi, assembly GCA_028023455.1. NCBI lineage: Eukaryota > Metazoa > Onychophora > Udeonychophora > Euonychophora > Peripatidae > Epiperipatus > Epiperipatus broadwayi. The sequence goes on along the minus strand of JAQFVV010006286.1, from coordinate 39,407 downwards.
TAATTATTAACATGACGATTACAAGCTGAAGTGTGCCCTATGTTCATTATAAAATGATACATATTAAATAAATGTTTTACATTTTGTTGTATTACATAGTTAATTGATATAATAGACAAATGTACTTTAACATAATATTCTAAGATTATTCACACATGAACTTATTAATAAGCCTAAAATAAGAATTAGCTTTAAATCAAAACTAGAATGTAAACATTATTTTTGCAGCATAAAAATACATTATTAGTTTGAAGTCTTGTTATTTATCTGTTTTGTTAACTTCAATTCTAATAAAGTATTTTTAATAATGTGAGAAGCAAAAATGATTTCCTAAAGTATTATTTTATTTATCAACATAATTTAAGATTACTATTGTGTTATTTCCTAATGTGGCAGTTTAATTTTGTCATTACATATGTATCACACACAAAAATATGTAAATATTTTTGTATAATATAGATTTTTATTTAAAAGCCTAAAAATGTTTATTTGTTTTTTTGTAATGAATAAGATTTTTTTTAGATTAATATCTATATACATTTTTAAATCTATTATTTACATGTAAATTTTAAATAAGCAATGTTTATATTTATTATTTTCTGAAAAATTTGTTTTAATTAAATATTTATTTTAATTGGTCTGTTTCCTATTTTTATAACATATATAATGACAGACATATACTTCATCAAATTTTTCATTTTTTTTCGAAGATATCAAATGCAGTTATTAAAAAGTTTACTCCAATGATTATCAGGATTTGTTAACCATCTATGTTTTTTATTGGTGAAAACCACATCACACCTTATGGTCCATATTGTTTTTAGAGTTTGAACCAAAATCATTATATTATAGAGACGAAATTTTTATATTATTTCCTTTTTTAATATATATATATATATATATAAAGTAAAATACTTTTGATTTTAAAAGCTTAAATTCTTCCTATTCTTTATATGAGTGAAAAAAGATATATTTTTTTATCTTGCAAAAAACACATACAGGTTCTAATCTTATATTTAACCTAACATTTAAATAAAGCTCTATAGCAAGGAAAACATTTAATAATTTAAAATTGAATTTGATATAAGATTGCAACACATATATTTGGTAAAGATTATTCAAAGCCTTAATATAGGGACACTTCTGCCCAACATTATTGGACACTTTTTATAAGTGTTTAAATGCAGATTTACATTTTCTCCACACACTTTATATTGTATAAGGTACTTTATATATGTCTGAGATATATATGACCATTCTTGTAAAAAATAAAAATAATTAGAACTGAATATTAGAATATTATTGGTAGATTAATAAGTGGTAAAGAGCATAGCACCTCAAAACATAATGATCAATGTACAAAAAGTAATCACTATTAAATAAGTAATTAGGGATTATAAATATTAGAAAAAATTATAGAGATCAGAATCTAATATGCATAACAAAATATTCAGTCAGAGAAGATTTAAAACAACATTATTCAACACTGACATAACACTATGTTTAATAATTGATCCTTTTTATTTACTTTGAATTATATAAAGTGTATATATTGTGCCAAGGCCAAATTGGCACATGTATATAAATTAATTTTATCTAAAAAAAATTATTAAAATAAAAATCTTTCGTAAAAGAGTTTGAAATAAAAGTTGGAAAATAATTGATTAAAAGTGGGAAGGGGATTTTCTTTAGAAAGTTAAACTAAAAGTTTTATAAAAGGAAGTAAAGTTTTTCTTAATTGGTATTCGTAAATATAAATAATTAAAAGCTTCAAAATATAAATCTCTTTTCATTCGAATTGAATAAAAAAAATAATATTAAAACTAGTTTTGATGTGTAGAATAAAATTATATATGTGCGTGCGAATGTAAAATAAATGTATCCATATTAAATATTATAAATAAATGCGTGTTAAAATCATATTGGAAAACACATGAAAATAAACATTGAATTGAAATGTATTTAAAAACACAGCGTGAGCTACTAATTAAAGATGTAAAAACAACACATTTTGCATGGTTATTATTAATTAAACAATCTTCCAAAACACGTTGTCAAAGGATTATCAATGGAATTTTGACAACAGATATTGCCGGAGGATATCGAAAAGAAAACACTTCGCAGGTATAAATAGTAAAATTTTATCGGATAAAAGTTTGCAGTTTCAGTTTGTCTAGTGTAAGTCTTGTTTCAGTTCAGATAACAGTGCAATTTATATTATGTATCCAGAAACAGAAATGCAGTGTTGAGCAGCTTTAGGGAATATACACTTATTTCAGCCCTTAGTCCAATAAGATCAGCAAGACCTGCCTGTGAAATAATGTCTACCTAACAGCTCAGAAATCCTCCGTCAATGTTCAACTGTCTCCAAGAATAAAACCAACGGATTAGCATCAAATCTCCTCAAGAAACGTCAAATCTAACTGGTTAGATATCCTTTATTAGATATACTCCATCAGAAGCAGCTAACAACAAGCAATATCCACATTCCAAAAATCCTAGGTAAAACATTTTATTATTCTCATTTATACATAGTAGCCACCGCTGTAATTCGTAAATCCTACAGAGACAAGTAATTTGAACTCTTAAGCATGCATAAAATGAACTATTGATGTGCGTGTTTGCGTGGTCAATGTTAGATAATTTATCACTGTCAAATATTATTTTGCTTTCTCATAAGACATATTATATTATGTTAAATTAAAATGTGCATGTTATATTAGATTTCGAAAATATTTAAACTTAGTTAATGTTGTTAAAATAAATGGTCTTTAAACTTATACTTTATTTGTCGGTCAATTCTTTTTATCAATTTCTTTCTATCCATCTCTTTTGATCAATTCTTTTTTCTATATTTTATTATTGATTAAAATTAGACTGGGCTAGTTTTGGGATCATTTCAAGCACTGGATTATGGGCCTACTGACCAAATACGTTAGTCTGAGACTAACTGACACCCGGAGTTTACTCCGAAACAAATAAAGTGTTTGGATAGTAGGGGTTTGAATCTAGCAGCCAAGGTGGGCCATTGTTGATAGTTAAAGCTATCAATATTTCCCACTTTGCTCAAATGTGCCAGTTCGTTCCCGTAACATTTATAATTACATAAGATTAAATGTGAATTATAAAAGGTTGGAAACCAGTGAAAACATATATACGTGTAAGTAAATCATTCTGTGGATCGATCCGGTACATAAAATGGCTTCCCAACATTTGGGGCTGGACCTAAGAAACAATAGTAATTAAATGCTTTGTTTCTTGTTTAAAAATAAAAATCAAAGAAAAGCTAAATTACGTATTTAAAGTGGTTCAAATTTTAAAAAAAGAATTGACCAAAATTTTTTTTTCTTTAAATGAAAAGAGATTTATGCTATTTACGTTATTTAAAATAAATCATTATGTTAAATCAGAGACAGTTGATGTTTGGGCGGAGTTAAAGGGTTAAGATCGGGTAGAAAAATGGACGAAGGGGGTGGAGTCAGCGTATGTTTCTGTCTTAGTAAGAAAAATAAATAAACAATAATAATATTTGATTTGTTAATGCAAAAGATAATTTAAAAAAAATAAAAAGTAATAGCGTAACTATGAATAAAGAAATGGAGCCAGAAGAAAGCCCAATATATTTTAAAAATCCCCAGTTAGTGGAAAAAAAGAAAGAAGAAGTATCTGAGACATGAATGATGATGAAAATGATGGATGAATATGATGGAAGAAATTTGAACAAAGTCAGCAAGAACTCAAAGCAGAATGGTTGAAAGAAAGGTAAGAAATTAATCAAGTTAAAGGAGAAATTAAAGAACTCAGAGCAGAAGTAAGGGAAATAAGATGTGAAATTAGGGGAAAGGTAGAGAAAAACCAAGAGATTATAGAAGTAGATTTTGTTAAAGAAATAGGAAGATAAAAGGAAGTTGAGGTGACGAAAGAGGTAGAAATTGAATTAGAATCAGATAGCATTGTGACCGATAAGGTAGAAACAAACGTAGATCAAGAAATAGAAGAGAGACATAAGTTCAAGGTAGAAGATAGCATAGAAATGTTTTTACAAAAATTTAAAAAGGTTAAAGTAAAAGTTCATGTTTGTTTTAAATGTAGATTTAAAATAAAAAGAAAGTGTAAGAAAAAATATTCACGGTTAAGAAAAATACGGAGGTCTGCGAAGCTTAAAGGTTTTCCAATTTACAGGGCAGAAAATAGAACAGAACGAGAAAGAGATAAAGCAATAATAAATTTTAATCTAGGAAAAGACATGAGAATATGGAGTAGAATTTATATTAGTGAGTTAGTAGAAAGAAAGAAGGAACCGCCTGACATAGTTTAAAAGTTAGTAAACAGGCGGAATAGTAAAGGAAATAAACAAAAAGGACCGGAAATGGACAATGAGCATGAATATGATTATTCTAATGTCAATAATTTGATAAATTTAAATCTGAAACTTCTATTTAAAACTAAAATAATAAATTAAAAATAAATGAATGATGATAAATTAAAAGTAAAGTTAAAATCAGGATTTGTTTAAGTAATAATAATGACAGAGGCTTCGTAAAATAAAAGATTTTTTTTTCTCCATGCGCATATTAATTAAGAAAAATGTTCGTAAATAAATAAGTAGGTCAAATAGTTAAAATAAAATCGATAAAATCAAGTTAAATAAATAAGCGTAAATATATCTGTAGTAAATAATAATAAAGAATGACTCGTAATAAACTAATCGATTTTTTTTATTGAATACACGCATGTTAAATAAAGATGTTTGAAATGATTTAAAAATAATATTGTACGATTTGTGTAATGTAAGTAAATATGTTAAAATAATATTCGTAAGGGTTTAGAATGAAGATTAAGATAAATAAATGTTTAAGATATCGTTCATGTGAATTTAAAAATAATGTTGTAAGATTAATAATAAAAATATAAAGTCAATCTAAGTGTATTAAGAGTGTATAAGTATACATGTGTATATACGTGCACATACACTGGTAATATTCGGTAAATACGATACCTCATGATGCGTATCTGAAATGTATTTATCCAGATATCCTTTTAGGTTATTTTCTTGGCACTGCTGCACCTCATGATGCATGCAAGAAGGGATTTATTTATTATAGATTCCCTGTAAGCAAGTCCAGAAATAACTCGATATTTAGAATATTAGTAGGTGTATAATTGTGCTGCACATATACACATGTGTAGGAATTTATCTATAGCAAAAGGGAATGAGGGTAGTATAGAAATAAGTTTAGTTAAGGATAAGTTTAAAGCTGCTGACTGGATAAATTTTAGTACCCATAACGGACTTATCAGGGATCATTCCTCTTTCCAAAGCGTAAGTCGAAAATGGACAGTTGAAAATTCCTGCCATTTGCAGCGACCTTTTTTTTTTCAAGTCCGGTAGAGACCCGGCAAATGAAGCTTCGTTTTTCATACGTGTAAGTCAGTATAAGTCAGCGAATCTGCCTCCGCCTCATTTCCAAAAGATCCCTGTGCCACAAAATTAGTTTGTCCTGGTGGTCATTATCCATGATTTAGATCATTGTGAGCAATGTATTCGGCATAGATAGAAGGAAAGGATAGTCAAAACAGATTGCCCTTGGTATGTAAAGTGAAAGCATTATGAAAAGCAAACTTAGAAAATAAATGAATATTTAGAATCAAGAATTAAAGTTGCAAGAGATAAAATGGTCAAAAATGACGCATTTTACTCTAAAACGGAGGGGGGTGTAATGTGCCAAGGCAAATTGGCACATGTATATAAATTAATTTTATCTAAAAAAAATTATTAAAATAAAAATCTTTCGTAAAAAAATTTGAAATAAAAGTTGGAAAATAATTGATTAAAAGTGGGAAGGGGGTTTTCTTTAGAAAGTTAAACTAAAAGTTTTATAAAAGGAAGTAAAGTTTTTCTTAATTGGTATTCGTAAATATAAATAATTAAAAGCTTCAAAATATAAATCTCTTTTCATTCGAATTGAATAAAAAAATAATATTAAAACTAGTTTTGATGTGTAGAATAAAATTATATATGTGCGTGCGAATGTAAAATAAATGTATCCGTATTAAATATTATAAATAAATGCATGTTAAAATCATATTGAAAAACACATGAAAATAAATATTGAAATGAAATGTATTTAAAAACACAGCAGTGAGCTACTAATTAAAGATGTAAAAACAACACATTTTGCATGGCTATTATTAATTAAACAATCTTCCAAAACACGTCGAAGGATTATCAATGGAATTTCGACAACAGATATTGCTGGAGGATATCGAAAAGAAAACACTTCGCAGGTATAAATAGTAAAATTTTATCGGATAAAAGTTTGCAGTTTCAGTTTGTCTAGTGTAAGTCTTGTTTCAGTTCAGATAACAGTGCAATTTATATTATGTATCCAGAAACAGAAATGCAGTGTTGAGCAGCTTTAGGGAATATATGCTCTTATTTCAGCCCTTAGTCCAATAAGATCAGCAAGACCTGCCTGTGAAATAATGTCTGCATAACAACTCAGAAATTTTTTGTCAAATGTTCAACTGTGTCCAAGAATAAAACCAATGAATTAGTATCAAATCTCCTCAAGAAATGTCAGATCTAACCGGTTAGATATACTCCATCAGAAGCAGCCAACAACAAGCAATATCCACATTCCAAAAATCCTAGGTAAAACATTTTATTATTCTCATTTATACATAGTAGCCACCACTGTAATTCGTAAATCCTACAGAGACAAGTAATTTGAACTCTTAAGCATGCATAAAATGAACTATTGATGTGCGTGTTTGCGAATGTTAGATAATTTATCAATGTCAAATATTATTTTGCTTTCTCATAAGACATATTATATTGTGTTAAATTAAGATGTGCATGTATTATATTAGATTTAGAAAATATTTAAACTTAGTTAATGTTAGTTAAAATAAATGGTCTTTAAACTTATACTTTATTTGTCGGTCAATTCTTTTTATCAATTTCTTTTTATCCATCTCTTTTGACCAATTCTTTTTTCTATATTTTATTATTGATTAAAATTAGACTGGGCTAGTTTTGGGATCGTTTCGAGTGCTGGATTATGGGCCTACTGACCAAATACGTTAGTCTGAGACTAACTGGCGCCCGGAGTTTACTCCGAAACAAATAAAGTGTTTGGATAGTAGGGGTTTGAATCTAGCAGCCGAGGTGGGCCATTGTTGATAGTTAAAGCTATCAATAATATTTCCCACTTTGCTCGAACGTGCCGGTTCGTTCACGTAACATTTATAATTACATAAGATTATAAATGTGAATTATAAAAGGTTGGAAAACAGCCAAAACATATATACATGTAAGTAAATTGTTCTGCGGATCGATCCGGTACAATATAGTGGTTAGCATCTTATATATTTAAACATAATAAATGAGCATTCTTTTAGCAACACATTCACAAATATGAAATACAAAATATGGCCTTCGATATGTGTACATGCTCCCATTTAATATTAGGGGTTAAGCATTCATTCTAGATAAATTTCCTTTGTAGATCAATGATTTTAATCAAGAAAATATTTATGAAAGAAAGGCTCTTTAAGATTAAACAAATTTGAAAAAAACTTTTTTTTTCATAATTAAATACAAAAGTAATATATTTAAAAGGTTTATCTAAAAACCTTTTGTATATAAGGAAAAATTTTGTCTCGATTTTAATAATTTTTCATTAATATAAAGTTTATTGTTTTGTTCTCTTTAACATGATATCAGAATGGCAAATTTTTTTGGAGGAGTATCTACCCAGATTTCATACTTGGGGGCTTTACGAGAAAATGGGAGAAATAAAATTTTAGCATAGAAATGAGTTTATATTTTTGCATGTGTGTGAGTTTATTTCATCACCAGTTCGTCTTTACATGAGTAGAAAAGCAAGGTCAGTCTTCAGTAGCAGTTTCATTTACAAAAGAGAAAATATGTCTGGTATGAAAAGTATAAATAATAGTAATGATTATAGCATTAAAAATGAATCTGCTTAATATAAAAAAGTTTTTTTATGTTTGTTTGTCCTTGATAGCATTAAAATTTTAACCAAGAAAACTTTTCATATTCATCTCGAATTTTATATTTTTTTACTATGCTTACTAATTCTTGTTGTAAGTCAATAAATTTAAAGTTGATTGAGACCCAATAAATCTAATTATTTTTTTAAAGTATGCTGGGTAATTTTTAATAGTAGAGCCTTAATCTAAGATCAAACCAATATCGGTAAGTGAAATATGGTTATAAACTTTTCTATTTTATTATTCCATTATTTAAGTCTAATTAGATATTTCATATTGTCATGACATTAAAATATTTGCTTAGCTAAGTTAATATTAGTTGTATAAATAATTTCATTAGTTCATAGTTAATTGTTAAAAGTTTATTTTATTCAATTATAAAGATTCTGATAGATTTTGTTCCGTCATTAGTCAGAATGATCTGCCTTAATTATCTTTAAACTTCTTTGAAGTGGATCATAAATTTTACTAACTAATAAATCTTAATATTTATCTTTGATTTAAGAAAAACATACCAATAACCATTTTATATAGTTTGTCATAAAATCCATTTTAATAATTCATTACCTGAAAATTTAAATAGATAGCTGGGATTACTTAATTGCCATTTCATAAACATCCAATGGACACCTAATGTATATTTGATAAGATATGATTGGATATAGTAAAAGCAAGGTTATCTAATAGATTTATTGATAATGTTCTTGTAGAGTATTTTATTATAACATGTAATTTAAGCAATAATTGTATATTGATATAAAGTAGTGTATATATATATATATATTACATTTATTGAACTTAATATGAAGCTGATTAATGGTTTATTTTATTTAAATATTAAAGATATTGTAAGTTTATAAATGTTCTCAAAGGGTTATTACAATTATTTAAGAACTAGTTTATTTAGATAGGGAATATCATTAAATTTTAACATAAATTTATAGTGCTATATGTCATATTTGATTAATAAAGTATATCAGAACTTAGTTATTGATTTCAATTTGGTTTTATTCCATTATAAATTAAATAGATATCTTCAACATATATCACTGTTTATGATAATTATATAAGATTTTACTACTTTTTGTAGTTTATTTTGAGATAGTGAATAGATTTAGTGATATCTGAGGTAATGATCGTTTGTTTTTTCATTTTAAATGCTATCTGAATAAATTATGTCTTAACAAAGATTGTCATCAGTATTTTAATTCAGTGTAGTGGATAATCTAAATCATTGTGTATTGGAAATATTGTTGGTGCATAGTGTGACCAATGACTGAGCTAGATAATTTTACACAGGTTATAAGTCACTATTTATTGACATATTGTTATAAATAATATTTAAAGCATATGGGGCATTTCTTCATTATCTTTTATTTTCATTTTTGATCAATAATAGATGGTTGTGTAAAAACCTGTAAGGCAAGTTCTTTTGTTTCATGACAAATGCTGACAAATGGCTAAGTGGTAGATCGTTACAAATTGGCTACCCAAAGAAGACCAATGATGATCATGTATTGATGGCAATCGTAACAAAATGCCCAGCAACTTTGGGTCTGTTATAAAATGACACTACATGTTTAGGCTAGATTTATATTATTATAAATGGTGTCTCAATTCCCAAGGCATACTAAAGTTTTTTATTTTCATCCCATATTCTCATGATTTTCCCATTACAAAATGGTGATTAATGATTGGGCTGTTTTCATTCAGATTATATTAATCATTTCCCATTGTCATCATTTTTATCACATTACAATACATTGCAAAACAATTAAAATGTGCATTAAGAACATGTGATGAGAGACAATTTAATGATTTATTGACTAATTTATATTTATACAGGAAAGGATTATTTATATGTATGCTTTCAGTATTCATTCATCTCTATGGTAAAGATTGATTATAAAAGATATTATGAGGTACATATGAATAAATTGATTATAATATTGAGAAGTATTGAGATTAAATAAAAAAATATTTGTGTTGACACTTATACCATTCCATTAAAAAAAAGTTTGGAGTTAAATAAAAAAAATGTAACTGTTCCATGAATAGAGGTGCATTTAGTATTAAGCATTGTGAATAAATATCTACAATTGTATGAAAAAAGAGTAATATTTTAATAGATTGTGTCAGCTGCTTAATGATGCTATTTATAAGCAAAAGCACATAAATATGCCATTTATGTGGCCACCACCTATCTAGGCCTCTAATAGTATGAAAAAAGGGTAGTGTTCTAATAGATTGTGTCAGCTGCTTAATGGCGCTATTTATATGCAAAAGCACATAAATATGCTGTTTATGTAGCTGCCGCCTATCTAGGCCTTTATATCTATGCAAAAGCACAGGTCATTTAAACATGGCAGCCAGCGCTGATGGAGTTATTTCTAAAGCACAGAAAAGATGCTGTTTATCGGCAGTTGGGCCTGCTTTAGTATTACTCATTTTATTCCAATACTCACAGTTCAATGTTCACTAGAGTATTGTGTGAGGGTGTCTGTACTTCAGCTGGCTCAACTCTTCAAATATTCATGTCAAAGGAATTAGCTTACAAGTCATTTCATATACTATTACCTCCTAACAATTGTCAACCCATCACCATATTTCCATACTAAACGTGGAACCTTCAAAAAATTAGGAAAGGGTACATCCAAGCAAGATTTTGACAAACTCACACAAAAAGCCACATTTTCGCAAAAACATGTCCATGACAAATAAAATGGCTGACAGGTTGAAATCAGGTCAACTGCTGCTCACAGAAGCCAGCATGCATGGGGACAATTCTACTGTAATAGAATCTTTGCAATACGGTAGATCAATTGATAAAGTCTTTACTTCTTGCAGATGTGAAAAGACATACCATCTGCCCTACATTGCAGGACTAAGATGAAATTTTTGGCCACTTGTAGTTAAAGCTTTTAAATTTTTGGTAGCATCAAATTTTCTAGACTAAATTACTGAAATTGATTAAGGAAATCAATGAATTATGTTAAGCCTTTGGAAAAAAATGTATGACTGTGAAAATTCTCATACTTCTATCCAGAGACCAAAAAAATTGTCCAAAGAATACATTTATTACTCTTTAAACCAAAAAAAGTAAAAAAAACGAGCGAGTTGGAAATTATTAGTCATTCTTAATAGATGTGCCATTAATATCCATACACATATTTTTTCAAAGAGCTATTGTGATAAATCACTAAATAAATAAATAATTATTTATCCTTTTCCAAAATTGATCTGAAAAAGTAAAAGACAGTTCAGTAATTAAAGCATTATCAACATCATTTTTTTGTAAATTCGATGTAGTTGTAAAGTTTGCAGGGGGGAGGGGGTTGCCACACGGGGAATTCTACCATGATGTCTTCAGATAACGATTATGCATTAACTCTCACATATCATAAATAGTCATGTTAGCACTTGGAAATTTTTCTGGGGAGGTAAATATGTCTCCACATCACATATGCATTAATTCAAAGATAATATTAGAGGCAGTTTGAAGACAAAAGCAGTCACCTTTTCACTAGGACATCCTGTATATAGTGAATCCCTATTTTACAATAGGAAAAAAAGTTGATGTTATTTCTAATATTAGTTAAATAAAACTTTTTTTCTATTTATGAAAATTTTTTAATTTGACATTTGGCAGTATTTTACAATATTGACATCAAAAAATTACTATTAATAAAAGAAAAATTATCATTATTTCTCATTAATCCTCTTCAGTAGCACTTGATTTTGCAAATCAGATATGCATCAATAATTTCAAATTCATTTTATAATGCTAAATATGGTTTTATAAAAATGATCCATTTTTGTACCTATTCATACTACATTCAATCAATATTTATAAATCAATCTACTATATGTGTTTAAAACTTTTTAGTTCCAACTGTACATGTCTTCATCAGAAGTCCAAAATATATAAAGGTATTACATTATCAAAATATGTATATTGTACCCTTTTGTTTAGGTAAGGATGGATTATTTCTATCAATTTACTGGAAAATTTTAAATTTCAAAGTTAAGTAAGGGGACAATCTATGTTATGGGTTGATGATCTTTTAATAATTTAGTTAGGACAAGTAAAAATAATTGCTGTATAATATTGTGCTAGTATTTGAAGGAAAACAGTTAACTAAAAATAATTATAAGATTGTATGGTTGGGAAAGCTGGCCATAATAAATATTGATTTAATAAGTCTTATAAGTAAGTGATTAAAGTAAATTTTAAAAGTAGTAATTTAAAGTTAAACGAATAGACTATTTACTAATAATAATTGTATTTAGTAGTTATATATAAAAATCATTTAATTAAAAGTAATAATGTGGGACAAGTGTATAGTTGATTTTATAATATTGGAATAATTATTTTATGTAATATTTTATAAATTAAATTATTTATTTTATTTTTTTGGTTAAATTATTAGCGTCTCATGTATTTTTGTAGATCACGTGATGTGTAGATCTTCACACTTGCGTTTGCAAAGTTTTTTTAATAAAGTAAAACTATTTTAAAATTCTAATATAAGTTTTAAAAATATTAGATTTGTATATCCCAGAATAAAATAATATTATCTGTTATAAATATTAAATTGGGTTTTTAAAGTGAATATAATAAATAAGATTAGATTTGTATTTTATTTTGAAAATAAATATGTTTTGTTTAAAAGAAGGATAGAAATAGTAACAAATAGTGTAATGTGATTTTTAAAAGTTATTTTAAAGTATTTATTAGGTGTAAATAAAATAAGAAAATTAATTAAGAATTAAATAATATGATAAAAAATAAATATTTAGTAAATTATTATTTGTTTTAACTTTAACTAGCATTGTTTGCCCAGGGTCATTGGAAAAAAACATTACTTAATTGTCCAATCAGATGTGGAGTAGGCTTGAGTATATAAGAGCTGCACAGATTTTGCAGATTGCTATTATTTTAAGTCTTACTATCGTTGTTACTGTTACTGCAACTTTAGTTAATTACAGATATTTAGTAATAGTCAATTTTATTATTTTAAATTATAAAGAGGAGATATTTATTCATTATCTTAAGATTGTGATATGGAGATGTGTGGCTAAAAAATTAAATAATTCCTTACTTGCTGATTTATTTCATCTAATTTAACATCAATTTAAACATGGAGTCATCATCATTGAACTTAAATTTATGGAGGAAAATATCAAATTATTTTCCTACTAGGCATATAATTTTGCCTATGTTGAGCGATCATGCTAATTTAATAGTAAATTTAATAGGCAGGACTTCACGGAGAAGCTTCAGAAAAGCTTGTCAGAGATGGAAAGGAAAAAAATATGAAATTTTTATTCTGAAAGCTATTTTAAAGTAGAATAATTTTTTAAGAAAGCTGTTAATGTAAAATAACAATTATTTAAGACGCTGAAATATTTCTTTATAAAGAAATATTGAAACTGATTTTTGAAAAATATAATTTTTTCTTAAAAAAATTTTAAAAAATGAAGATTATTAATAAAATAATTTATATTACATTGGAAAATCTTCAAAATAACAGTTGTTGTATGCTGGACATACAGAATATATTCGGAAAAGTATTTCTGAAGATATTTAAAACTACAATAATACGTATTACGGATGCCGTGTTGTATCCAGAAACATTGACCTATGGGAAATTTAACTGGAAGCAGTGAAGTTTTAAAGGATATGTCGTAATAGAGGATTAAAAATGCATTTAACAATTACTGTTAGAAATAAAAGAACCCTGAACTATTTGTAATGCAATAGGAATATTTTACAAGTCGACTTATTTTTGTTTATTTTCTTTATTCTTAAAAGAATCATAGGACATGTCGTAAAAGGGAAATTATTGGAGCATGCGTAGTTTTTTTTTTTGCGTTTAAGGAAAATGTTTTGTCAACAAATGCTGCAGGTGAGAAGGACATTTTCCATAATGAACTTTGTCGGAGTTTTCGTAATATAATTTTAAATCTTATTTTTACTAACTTTTATCATAATGTTTATAAAATAGAAAGGATAGGAAGGTAAAAACATTAAATTATTTACTAACCTAGTGATTCATTATTATATAAAGTCTTTAATAATTTTAAAAAAAGTTTAATATTTTAAAGTATGATGATGTGGAATGAGTGATATTTAAATAATGTTTTTATTTAGTTCATGATCCAGAAATATTAATGGAATAATCGACAAGAAAGACATATTGTTGATGGTAATGATTATAAAAGTATTGATCATTTTCTTATGTATTTTATTATTGTATATTTTAGTGTGGATGCATGAAATGATAAAGAATATGCATACTTTTAATAATATTATAAGTACATTTTAATATAAGGAAAATATAAGTATATGATTCTATTATAACGGAATTTAAAGTTTATTTTAAGTGATAAAAATAATAAACTGGAATATTGATACCGATTGTTTATATTTATGTTTAAAGTTACTAAGGGATAAAATAATCTTTTCTTATCGATTGGTTAGATGGTTATTTTAGACACGAATTTATTTATTATTACAAGAATGTAGGAATAGTTTTAGCGATGTAAGCTTGGTATTAAGTTAAATGGGACCAAAATAAAATTTTTAGGTAGGATTTGTTTATATCGGAATAAGTAGACGATAGTGGTTTTTGTTCAAGTATAGATAACTTAGCCCTATAACTTGCATTTGTTCATGGTAGTGTTATTTTCTGTATGTTGAAGTTGTAATGTTCCATAGAGCTGAATAGATAGCTTGGACATTATGTGTATTAGTAGAGGTGATGAACTAAAATAGTCATACCTTATTTAGGTTACACTGTGACCATGATGGTTATTTAATAGAAGTGCTATTAAATTAAAATCTAATTTATTCCATATACCTACTTGTATATTTACTATCGATATTGCTTGGATTGCATTATAAAAGATAGTATTTTAAAATATGAAATGATGAATAAGTTTAAAATGCAGAATTGTTATTAAAGAAGATAAGATGGGTTATATTGTTTTAAAAATAAGGATATGAATAAGGGTAAAGAGTACAAGATTATAACTTATTAATAAGGAATTATAAACTTTTTATGTTTGGGACTCATTAGTGATGAATGAAATGTATTTTTTTAAAGATATTATTTAGTCATTAAGTTTTAAAGAAAATCAATGTTAATGCATATTTTTACAAGTGAAAGAAATATACATAAATCACATTTGAAGAATATAAGTGATCATAATTTTATATTAAAATTATCTTATAATAATAACACATCAATACGTACATTTTATTTGCCATTACATTAATGATTAATAAGCAATCTAGATTAATGGATATATTATTAATTAAGATTATTTACATTATGAATAGGTTAGGAATAATTATATGAAATAATAAAAGTATTTTAAAAGCTAAATAATAAATGTATATTGAATTAATAATTTAAATGATATTTTTTTTTTGCAATGTAATAATTTAAAAAAGAAACTTAATGGAGGCCATAAAGATATTATGGTAATATTGTAATAATAAGAATCTTATAAAGCTATTTTTTTTGTATCTGATATTTTATTTAATATATTTTTTTTTTTGTGAGATTACCTAAATGGGAGTAAAACAAAGTTCATTTATATTGTATATAATTTATTGTTAAAGTTTATTAATAAATTTGTTAAGTTGTTATAAATCTTGGTGTCGACTCAATTTCTTCACATCACAATGACATAATCACAGATAATTAGAATTAAGACATGATATTTGCACAACATAAATAAAGTCATTGGTTAAGAGTTATAATGTTTTATTGATATGATTTTTATTAAAGAAATTTCATTTATTATATCATTATGATGGTCATAGAATAACCACAGAATATTTACACAGAATTATATTATTAGTGATTGCCACATATTCTCAGATTATAATATCATACCATATATGTTTATTTAAGATGCCAGATGGATAATAGAAAATTATAGTACATTATTATTATGTGATATACATAAGTAATATTACAAGTAGAAAAGATATAAGATTAAATTATAGATTGAAGATTAATATTATTATTTTATGAGTATTGGTATTAGTTAGATGTAGTTAGGAATGATATTAAATCCCTTATCATACTTAATTACAAAAGTTATAATTATTTTAAAAGAACCTGGGATAATTTGAGCTAAATCATTTTGATAGAGATATTCAGATTAATTTATTAAGAGTCATTTACTTAATTAATTTTTATTAAAGACATAGGAGTACTATAGATTTAATTGTTTAAAGGTAATAAGAGAGAAGATGGTATTCTTATGCCATTGAGGTGATATCCTGTGGGATATTGGCTCAATGTATTCGTTTTACCACTTGTAAACTCACTTCATAGTTTCATGATTTTTATTAGATATTTATTTATTTAATTTAAAAAACAGAACTATATTATTATTTATTAGTTAAAGCGCGTTTAATGATAGATAGTATTAAAGAATATAGTTATTATTGATTAGATACATTTTGGATGAACATAATTATTTATCTGAGCTAGATTAATTGATTGTTATTACATATTTCCTGGAAGTGAGGGTATAATATATTGAATTAAAAATGAATATTCTATATTAAAGACTATATATAATTATGTTCTTAGAAGTAGGATTTAAAATGCAGTCACCTTTATTTTCAATAAACAATATAATCCAAAATATGTGCACATTTTTTTCTTACAACAAATATTCTGAAATTTTTTAAATATAATTTGTCTTATTTTGATAATATTTACAATAGAACTTTGCTAGTTTAGAACATAAACTATAAATCATAAGCAAATATGTACTTATTAACGTTAGGAAATAGATTTTAATTTGTGAATTTATTACCATGTTACTATTATTAAAATTACTATTATTAAAATGCAATAAAGATGTTTTAACTGATTATTCTATAAAATTTGTGGGTATATAAATTTGTTTCTACTCTTTCTAAAAATTATCATGGACTATTAAATACCAATTTTGCTTATCATTGCATCTTCACATTACTAATCCAGTCTGGCTAACAATTGTAATTGAAACACAAATTTCACAATAACCAGCCTCTCAAATGAATCAGAGATTTTATTGAATAACAAGTTTGAAATTTTTTGACACTGGTCTTTTATTATGCCTATTTAAGCACAAAAATTGTTACAATATGGAGCCAACTCTCTAAGCAAAAATGATTTTCACTGAGGCAATTAAATTAAAACTTTCAGTTTAAGGATTATAAATAAATAAGCTTCATTCGATTGCAATAGAGGCCATTTTGCTCTTGTATGCAAAAATTTAATTCATTGCTGTGTTCACTCTATATATTTACTTAAAGAGACAAATAACAATTAAGATATTTCTTTAAAGCACTGCTGCATCCCATTTACTTATAAAGTGAGCAGTCATTATATTGCAATACTATTAAAATGTTTGTGACTGAACAGAATAATGCATCATTGCTATAATAGGAAAAAGTATATCTGCAGTGAATTATACCTCATTAGCACCACTTAAGATAGTGAAACAGCAACGTTTACAACTTCCTGATTAGTAAAACGTTCATTTTCATGAGTTTCCCAATCTCTTTATAATCACACAACTGATAACTAAATACTTGATTAATAATTAAAGATTTTTCAGTTATACAAAACAATTAAAAGATTTAACTTTTATATGTACACCATCATCATCACTAGAAGTTTCAAATCCACATGAATTGCATTAAAGAGATTGTTCTAATGTCTTTTAAAATTATTTCTGTCAAAATTCTTAAAATTACAATGAAAATACTTTGTATGTTTTCTTGTGAAATGGCTTTTCAAAGATGTTTTAAATTCATATAAATTACATTGAAAAATTCTTTCTCCTGTATGCTTTCTTTTCTAATATCTCGTAACTCTTTTATGAGGTCTTAGATTACCTTTATTCATAATTTATTAAAGAACTTGTACTTCATACAAACTATATTGAAAAGGGATTTTCTTCTGTATATTTTCTTTCATGCTGTCTTAAACGGCCTTTGTTGGCAGACTTATTTTCAAACAAAGTATATTGAAAGGGTTTTTCTCCTGAATGTATTCTTTAATGCTGTTTTAAATTACTCTTGCCAGCAGTCCTATGTTCAAGCAATCTTAAATTTGTTCTCTTTTCACTTTAATATTCACACACACTACATTGAAAAGGCTTTTTTCCCCAGTCTTCTTTCATGTATTCTTAAACTTTTCATTTTTGCAGTTCTATAGACACTGGAATTATTTTCTCATTTTTTTATGCGGAATTAAACTGGTATATGCAGTCTTACACCCACAAACTGGACTAAAAAGGTTCTTCTCCTCTGTTCCTTCATGCAGAATTAAACTTTCCTTCTGAGCACATGAATTACACTGAAAAGGTTCAGCACTTGTTTTTCCATTGGATGTTAAATTACTTTTACAGGCAATCTTATATTCACAATGATCTCTGGTATGTATTCTTTCAAGCAGAATAAAGCTTTTCTTTAGTGCAGTTTTATATTCATACCCACCCTACATCAAAACTGTGGTTTTCTTATGTGTCCTTTCATGCAATCTTAAATTTCCCTTTTGTGTACTCTTATATTCACATAACAACAATTGAAAAGGCTTTTCTCCTTATGAGTTCTTTCATGCACAATTAAGCGGCTTTTGTGAGTAGTTTTATAGTCACACAAATTACAGTGAAAAGGTTTTTCTCCTGTATGGATTCTTTCATGGAGAATTAAACGCCTTTTTTGAGCAGTCATAAAATCACAAAAAATACACTGAAAAGATTTTTTTTCTTATATGTATAGTCCTTTTATGCAGAATTAAACTTCCTTTCCGAGTATTTCTATACCCACATAAACCGCAGTGATGTTTTTCTTTTATATCTGTTCTTTTATGCAGAATTAAACTTCCCTTGTCACAAACCTTAGGTTTTTCTCCTATGTGTGTTCTTTCATGCAGCTTAAAACTTTTCTTTTCTATTGCCTTATATTTGCATACACTACATTTAAAAAATATTTGTGTGACTTTTCATGCAATCTTAAATTTATTTTCCGTGCACTCTTATAATCACAGAAACTACAGTGAAAAGGTTTTTCTCCTGTATGTGTTCTTTCGTGCAGAATCAAGCTTCCCTTTTGAGTAGTGCAATGATCACAAAACTTACACTGGAACGGTTTTTCTCCTGTGTGTGTTCTTTCATGCAGAATTAAAATTGCATTACGTGTAGTCTTATATTCACACAAATTACATTGGAATGGTTTTTCTCCTGTATGTGTTCTTTCGTGCAGAGTTAAACTTCGCCTGTGGGCAGTCCTATAGTCACAAAAATTACATTGAAAACGTTTTTGGCCGCTATGCTTACTTTCATGGGTTATTAAATTCCATTTAAATGCAGTCCTGTAGTCACATAAATAACACTGAAAAGGTTTGTCATCAGTATGTGTCTTTTCGTGCTGGATTAAATGACTTATTTCTCTAGCCTTGTAGTCACATAAATTACAGTGAAATGGTCTTTCGCCAGTGTGTGTTCTTTCATGACTTGTTAAACAACTTTCAACTGCAGTGTTACATTCACAAAAACTGCATTTGAAAAGTTTTTCTCCTGCATGTGCTCTTTCATGACATCTCAAATGACTCTTTTTGTTACTTTTAAATGCAGACAATGTAAAAGGCTTTTCTCCTATATGTAGCATTTCATATACTAATAAACTACTTTTACTTGCAGTTTTATATTTGTACGAATTACATTTGAAAAGTTTTTCTTCTGTATATGTTCTTCATCCATTTTAAAACTTCCCTTTACAGCAGTCCTAGTCACACAAATTACAATTAAAAGATTTTTCTCCTGTATGTGAGCTTTAATGTACTGATACAAACTACTTTTACCTGCAGTCTTATATTCAGACAAATTACATTGAAGTTCCTTCCCCCTTATGTATTTTTTATGTATTCTGAAGATTTCCCTTTTAGCAGTCCAATATTCACACAAACTACACTGAGAGAGGTTTTTGTGTTCTTTCATGCATTCTTTAATTTTCATTTTTCTATTCATATTCACACAACTATTTAAAAGTTATTTTATATGTTCTTTCATGCATCTGTAAATTTTCCTTACATGTAGTCTTAAGTTCACACCAACTACATAGAAAAGATTTATGTCTTGTCTTTTCATGTATTATTCTAAAACTATTTTTATCTGCAGCTTCAAATTGGCGCAAACTTACATTGAAAATATTTTTCTCCTCTGTGTTCTTTCATGTTTCTTTTCTTAAAGATCCTTTATAAAAACTTTTGAATTCACATATA
Organism: Epiperipatus broadwayi; assembly: GCA_028023455.1. NCBI lineage: Eukaryota > Metazoa > Onychophora > Udeonychophora > Euonychophora > Peripatidae > Epiperipatus > Epiperipatus broadwayi. The sequence continues at coordinate 19,086 of JAQFVV010006286.1, read as the reverse complement.
ATAGGCCATGCATAACTTTAGGCTGTAAAAATATAATTATTTATCTTTCCTTTATGCTTTTTTCTTCTATATGATTTCTTTCAAGATTGAATTTCTCATTCTTATAAAGATTTGCCTCTCATATGTTTGGTAAGTTCTTTTAATCACAAAAATTAACAATCAGGTTTTCCATTTTTCCCATACTATATTTTCATAATGACAGTTTTTTGTGTGTAATATCCCAAATAGTGATAAAATGATTAAACAAACATTTTATGCCATATATGATTTTAAATATTTCATTAAACAAATGTTTTTAATCAGGAAAGTTATTTTCTATTAAGACATTTTGTGAAGTTGTATGAAAATACATTTATATATACACAAAATATATTCTCATTTTAAATATTTGTTTAAATATGTTGTAATCACTGTCTTTATTTGACTGACAAGATAATAATAAACAGATATAATCTCTTATTGTTTTTTAAAATTTCGTTAATTCAAAACTGTATGGCTTTCTTTTAGTAGTTCTTAATTTCATAACACATGTGTTACTTTTCCACTACAATTTTTTGTCAAAGAATTCTGATTAAATATTAAATTCTTACATGAATATGAAGCATTGATTAATTCCATTATCAATCTCTAATATTTCAATATGCTTTTTAATAAATATCAGGCTTTTTCCATGTCTTAGACCTAAATAAAATAGAAAAAAAATATTAATCACATTTTTTATATGACACATGTCATAAATGACAAATAAAAATAGTTTATTTACTAAGGAAGCATAAATTAATTTTCATTCCAACATTCTTAAAATGAGCAATTCATTTAAGCTTTTTATCAGATGACACATTTAACAATTTATATTGATCCAAATGTATCATGTTTTCAGTTACTAACACCAGAGAAAATCAAACTTATGTTTCTTTTATGTACTTATCAAGAATTATTATTTCAAATCAAATTATTCTTGCTTTATATAAAATCCAAGAACAAATTGCAAACAATCAAAATATGAACTATAAACACAGAAAATCAATCTAACATTAACTTATATAAAAATATCACTGTATGAATATTCATAGTGACATAAGTCTGCATTTCTCAACTTGAGTTCCACATAAGCTATCATTAATTCCATGGCCAATTTCAAAAAAAAAAAGTATTTATTTAAAGAATGTTGAGAGCAATTACAAAAAATGCAAATTTTATTCCCACTCTATTTTGCTATCTATCTAAGAACACAGCTACCAAATTTCATAAAATAAGTATAAAAGTATAAATATATAAAATACAAAGAATTTACATATAAAAAAAATTAATTCAAAAGTATAACTTATTATTGCCTTTATTTTTTCCAATCATCTCTTGATATATGGTAGTTATCATTTATTGGTTTTCATTAACAAAACCTAAAAATAGGTATGATAAACTTTAAATATACACATATAGAGACAGACACAAATTCAGGCTCTATTTTTACATAAGTGAAGAAAATAATATTCTATGAATTGCACATACACTATGTTATTATATAAATTTAACATGTACAATTATTAGCTTCAGTTTGATTATTAAAACAAATTCATTAAATAAGATATTCAATCAACTTTTGTATAACTGACTTTAATTGAATAACTATAATCTGGATGAAATATTTTTATTTTCTTTTGTAAATAACAGTGATCTGCTTATTAATAGGGAAAAATGATTAATGTTTAAAAGAATATGTTTTTACTCTAAATGTGTATATAATTATAACATAAGAAGGATATATGATTATATAACTATTTTAATGGTATGACAATAATATTTTCAAAGATGACAATAAACATATGTAGATACAATTAAATTATTACATACTGTATTTTAAAACAATATTTGGTAAAAGATGAAATATTTATACAGAAAGTTAAAATTTACTAATGCTTCTATAACATTAAACATAAATTAAAAATGTTTTTTAATGTATTATTTTGAGGACTTTATATAATGGAATGTTTTTGGCCAACTGTAGTATTCTCTAAATTAGTGAACACAAATTTCAAATGAATACCTCAAAAACTCATTCAATAATGATAATTAATTCTATGATCATACTACCTTCAACAAATCAAATAAGTAATGATAGCCATTAAAATATTTAGGCAATTCTTGCCTATTTTTGCATTTTTCTCAAAAAAACCCTCATAACTTCCAATCACTTCCCTCTCCACTATAGCTTTTTCCATTTGAAAATAGACTTATCCATAACATTATCTTATCCACATTAATGTTTTTTAAATTTAATCTCACAATTTCCTAATCTTAATAGTTTATTTATTTAAAACCACATAGTTCAAAATAATATATATTTAATATTTTCTATGCTGTGTTTATATGCTCTACATTTTCCATCTTTCACCTCACCTTATGTATTAAAATGCAGAGTTAATTATCAAATAATGCATAGTTTTTTATAAACAAAAAATATCATTCAGGAAAAAGTTATCATCAAAAATAATAAATGAAACTGTAAATAACTAATGGAAAACCTTTGCCTAATACTGACTATACTTCTTCTACAAGTGTTTTGGTTTACATTTTGATAACTAATATCAATTTTTATCCCCTAGAAAATCACTTAATAAAAAAATTTCCCTGTATATACATATGTGTGTCACATACTCATTTATTAATAACTGTCTAATGCTGACATATAACTTTTGTTTTAGCATATTACAATTAAAAAAAACTCATGAACATTTGTCGCACATAAAGAAAAAGTACAAAAAACACAAAAAATCCCATGAAAATCCTTCAAAAATAAAGAATTTAAAAGTTTTAATTTTTTTTTTAAAAAAAATCTTTTTCAGTGATAGGGGTGGAATGGGTTATATCTAATAATATAAATTCCATGTAAGCTGCAATGAATAAATTCTATAATAACTAACTTTTTGAAACATCAATTAGTTTGTTATAGAAGACCCTATTGCACATACTTGAAAATAAATAACTATTTATGGTATAATCTTTCATCTATATAAGAAAACTTCCAATTCTTATCCCAATCAAAACTCAGTGAAATATGAGACTACAGTGATAAGAACAAGTAATTGAACATGTGGAGCAATAACACTAGAATACCAAGAAGTAACAGTAGCTATATAAAAAAAAAACAATAATATTTATCTAAGAATTAGTTCCTTACAAAAATATAAATATCAACTTTTACAGTAAATTAAAAAACCAAAATTGAAGTTGTCAAAATCTCTCAACAAACCTTTATCCATATTACAAACAAAACACATGAAAATTTAATGCAAACATTTTATCATAGAATTAATAAAGGATCATATTAAATGATTGAAGAAATACTCTATCACAACTTTATATCTAAATAAACTCCCATTATAATTAATATGATACAGGGGGGGGGGGGGGGGATATTAATATTGTATATCAATATGTTAATCGTTAAACTAATAAAGATAAAATAGTTTGCAAAATGTAAAATATTTCATACTACTTAGATATTTAAGTTATCTATAAATATGAAATAAATCACACCAGAATATATATTGCAGCCTCCTATTTCCTTCTAAATACATTAAATACTATATATAATAACTCTCATGTCTGTACCAAAGATGAAAAAGTAACTATGAACTGATTCATTGGAATAGATTAAAATTTTCTGTAAGAGTACATATTAAATCAAATATATAAACACCAAAAAGTTGCTAGTAATTGAAAGTAATTTATGATTCCTTTTTGAAACAAGCTAATTTACTGGAATAGATTAAAATTTTATGTAAGTTTAGGATATTAAGTCAAATATATAAGCAGGAAAGAGTTATTCCTCTTTGAAGCATTAAAAAGAATGAAAACAAATTATTTATGACTACTCCATATGTTCCTGTCATTGTAGATGTTATTATTATGTGATTTCATTTCATATGGTAAAGAAACACAGGCTATTCAGTAACATGCATAAGCTATCATGATGCATTTATTGGCTTTACCTTTAGGTCTTTCTTCTCAGAACTGAAATACAGTTGAAATATCTTGAAAGCAAGATAAATGTGGTATGAATGATCTTGTTTTAGATATTTATAATCATGACAGACAAAAGTAAATCATGGCGTTTAGTCCCAAGAGGCTGCAAAATTATCATTCAATGATAACAGCTGGCAGTGATGTCTGCTAATGGTAGGATAAAATTCAATGGCAATCTTTAATTTGGATATCTACAACTGCAGATCACTTGAACGAAATAGAAAAACTGGACTAATTATAAATAGGACATTTGTTGGGCATTGTAAAACTAGAAGATGAATCAATTGATTTAAGAAGCTGATATATATTTTACTATTAAGGTATAAATACTAAAACGACAAATGAAATTATTATACACAAACAGTGGAAAAATAACATAGTGAAGATTGATAATATATCAAGTTCAGAGGCTAGATTAATTATTCAATTTAATGGAAAAGTACAAAAACAGGCAAAACTCACTATACGATTGCCACACACAGCAAGCTAGAGTAATCAATGAATGACAGAAGGGGTTTGTGCATAAAATCCTCCAAGTTTTGCCTGTTTTAGTAATACTTAGAAGCAAGAATAAGAAATAGTGATCGTATAATGGAAAAGTACCAAATGAAAATAATTTATCCCAATAAATTCTCAGTGATAACAAAGTAGAGAAATTATATATATGTATAAAATGCTTTTGACCAGATCAAACATTTCAAAATTGTTATGGGAAACATTAATGCTTCAATTGATAAGCAACTGGTTGATGTTTGTGCACAGAATAAATTTGATTATAATGACAGGAATGAAAGAGGATAGAGGTAAAAGGAAAACTATACTTTATGAATAGTTTAAGAAAAATGCTAAAGGAAAATCGGCATAAAAACATACTAATTAAGGTATAGCTGAATTGGATCATATTCTGACCAAACGTAAGTATATATTTCAATATAACAATGTTCTCAATAGATTCAATATAGGTAATGATTGTCAATTAGTGAGAGATAATTTTGTCAATGCAGAACCAGGTAGATAAAAACTATTAAAAAAGTTGATATTCCTATCTTTCAGAAACCCTGCAAATAATTTAAATAGAAACTTGGAAATGAATTCAAAATATTGTCAAACTTTAATAATGACTCAAATTGAACTGAAATCAATAAAAATCTGCAAGACAGATGGCTTATACAACAGAAAAGCAATTTACCAATAGTATGGTACAGTAAACAATGCAAAATAAAATAACCTTAAAGATTTTAAAAATAAACTACTAAAAAAATGAATATTTAGAGTTTTAAAAATAATACAAGAAAAGAATTAATACTGACATGAAAAGATATAATTATAACTTGGCAAATGTCATAAAAAAGAATAAGTCCAAAAAATATAAAATGTCTGAATAATAATAAAAAAATTATTTCAGCAATTAAAATAAATGGATTATTATTACAAAAAAGAATATCATCAGAAAATTTGAACAAGAGGTACAGAAAGAAGTGTTATTAAAAAAAACAAGACCCCCCATCAACTTTTGAATTGGCAAGTATTTTAAATATGTAACTAAATTTATTAAGGAAACGTTCCAGAAAATGATGCAAGTATTTTTGATATTTTAAAAGAAGTAAGTAATGAAAGATAATTTTTTTTGACAAAGTTCATTATTAAATGCCTAAATGATAATAACACAGCAGATGACTGTAAGAATGCACTAATTATCAATTAAAAAAGAGGATAGAATAAGATAAGTCTATCAGTCTTTTATCAGTTCTATACTAAATCTTTACCAAGATAATAACAAATAAATAATTTTAACAGTGTAGGGAAAAAAAAACCAAAGAGATGCCATTATGTTTTTGATTTATAGGTAATTAAAATGCATTTCATTCTATAAGTATTTACATCACTATTAAAGCTTTGGATTATCAAGACACAGAAAAAAATATTGTTATGTTTTGAAGAAGATTTATGAAAATGCAACACTAGTGATTTTATTATTTGATGATATTGAAGAAGGTATATAAGATGATTCCATAGTTCAAAACTTTTTTTGTTCAATGAGTATTTTATGGAGTAAAAATAGAAAGTTAGGGGAGTAAAAATGTAGAGGTTATTTAAGTTATCTACATTTTTGATATGTTGTGACTGGTTTTGCAAATAATGCTTCAGAGCTTTAGAAAAAGCTACATGTATTAAGATAAAGATAGAAAAATGGAGAACAAAATAAATGTAAAAAAACTGAAATAATGTTGAGTAGATTTTCTCAGAAGAGAATAATGACTGATAAACATAAATTTGAAAATGTTACTTATAAATACTTTGATCAGATAATTAATACAGATTGAATCATAACAACTAAAATTAATGCAACAATTAAACATGGATGCCTAGGCATTTGAAAGAAAGATTTTTAATGCGTTTTATCATTTCTTATTTATGGATTTAAAACTTAAATACTTAACACAAAGAAATTAAAAAAATGGACACTATTCATCAAAATAAAAAGATAAATATTAGATGTAAGAAAAAAAGATTGAAACCAAAATACATGAGTGACAGAAGAAAGTTATTACTAATGCTTCTTAAAGAATAAAAAGACTCAAATGGACCTGAGCTGAATATACTGATAGAAAATGTAGGTATAATAGATGGACAGTTAAAGTTTTAATATTCTAATAGTTGCAAAAAATCTTACAATTAACAACATGAAAAAAGGATGAAAAAATAAGGACGATTGCTGGTATATTATGTAAAGATTGTAGTTTAAAAAAAAAGTATTAAATTTACAAAGATCTTCATCTTAGAGTAAATCAAAAATGTTTGAAAATGATATTAATAAATAAAACTCAAATAAAAGCTATACTAAAAACAGTACTTTTAGAATACAGACAGATATTTATTTCTTCACGATGTTAAATCTAAAAAAGTATAAATAAGTTGTACTGATATAACGATAGGAAAGTGTATAAATAATGAAGGATTTTTCATAAATAATGAATCAAATATTTGAAAATGTTGATAATGAATAAAACTAAAATAAATACTATAGAATCAACAGTATTTTAGAACACAGACAGACATTCATTTGTTCATGATGTTAAATCAAAACAAATAGTTTGCACTGATATAACGATAAGAAAGTGAATAAATAATAAAGTATTTTTAATAAGAAACAGAGACTCAAATAGCATTCAGTAGAATGCATTATTCTTCAAATAAATGATTGTTTTTAACAAAGGTGTTCAGAATCCAAAATACATTAAGATTGAATTTAATTTTCTCAATATTTTGTACAAGCAGAAACATGAAAACAAATAAAAACCATTTTCAGACAAGTGTTTCAAAGGAATGCTCTTTCAAATTGCCTATGAAGATGACTGATTCTCCCCTCAATTATATAATCCTGCAGAGATTATTTAGCCTTTGTCACTATGTGGCAATATAATAAATGACATAAAAATTGTGGTAAACAGTGCTGATAAGATTTACCAAGGATTCAATTAATTTATAATTTAAAATAATACTTTACTTAAATAAATATACATTTCTGTGCATAAATTTCCTCAGAAGAACATGTTATGTAACACTACCCAGTGCATTTTGAACTTTAACATAAATTGAATTGGTGGAATTTATTTTAAAAAGATGAACTTTAATTTGACAAGACAGTTATTTGGGTATAAGACAAATTTGTTAACTCAAAAAACCATTCATATTATGACAGATAAGATTTCTTCAACATTTGGCAAAGTAAAAAATGAAATGAAAATTGCCTTAGCAGTTGGAAGATTTAACACCATATCACCTAAAATAATACCATCTTTTTAAAATTTAAAATGACAATAGTAATTGTTTATTTACATATCATTTTTGAATTAAGTAAATAAAGCTAGTAAAATAAGAGTTGTATATTTAAATTGAAATATATATAATCCAATAAACAGAATTATACATTGAATATTGTATCAGCTTTTACATAAGCACCAGAAGATATGGTATGTGTTAGGTGCACTGATGGCGTAAGTATTTAATATTATGTGCAAATAAAATGTAGTGACAGGACTGGTATTTGTTTCTCCAGAAAGATTGCTCTAGAAAAAACATTATAAAAAGTACTTTAAACATAAATAATGTAAATTAGCATAGCTAATAAAAAGATGCAGAGATTCTTAGGGCACAATAGTCACTTACAGTCAAGAGAAGGAAACGACTTCTGAGAGTAAAACAATGCACTCTTGAATGGGAGAAAAGATAATGCTGAATGAGGGTAATTTTAGTAAATTGCTTACTGTTAAGATGGAAAGAAATTCCCATAGACTTTAATTAAAGGAGTAAACAAACCATTAAAAAATTAATAAATTGAATACGAGAAATAAGATATTTTCACACAGTGAATATACTCTATTGAAATTCCCAAAAATTAATGAAACTAATTACTGTTAGTAAATGAATTTTTATTGTATTCTTTATATTGTTATAATAATGTCTCAGCAAATAAAAATAAACTTTCTGATATATATTATATATTTATTTACTTTTGCTAACATAGTTGGGATTAAATCTCACTGTGAACGCAGCAAATTGTGCAGATGACAATTTTAAGAACTAGCATACTATCTTAAATTAAAGAAGAAAAATTATTTGTTCATGAGGAAATAGTGAGAAAAAAAATGGCATTCAAAACTTGCCCCTCAATGTAGCATATATCTGTGGAACATATAAACCATTATATGAAGATCAGTAAAATTAAAGAAGATGAGTACAAAGTTTTAACACCCGTTTTTTTTTAAGTACAAATGTTCTACAGATTGCTAAGCAGTTATCTGATCCCAAGATTCCAGAACATGTAGCATACAGTGAACCAGTAAAAAATCTAAGTACATATTTTGAGCCGGTAGTAATGAAGAGAATAGCTCGTTTGGATTTTCAAATGAGAAAACAATTACCTCAGAGAATTAGCAAGATTAATCTATGACCTTGCCCAAATTGACCAGACAATGTAAATTTATGGAGACTTAAAGGACATATTCCTAGATCAACTCGTATATTAAGTGTTGGACAGCAATCTTAGGAAAACTACTATGCGAAGTAGATATAACATACAGTACAGTTATTGCAAAATGAATAATACATGAAAAAACATTTGATAAGGCCTCAGAATATCAATAGTAATACATGAATTAGAAAATAACGCAAGAAAATACAGGGCGAAAATTGATAAATTACCTAAAATATTCTTAAGAAATAAATTAACTTGCTATGGGTGTGAAATTGTATGGCACACAATAAAGGTATGCATATTTAAGGGCTACAAAGAGATTTAGCTCACATTTACAGGAAAAATGGAAATAAGGAAAAAGACAAACCATGCCTGGATTTTAAATCAGGAGGTGGAGCTTGTAAAAAACATTGAGGATAACAACATGAAGTGACTCAAATAATAGTCGAACTACACTGAATATAACCACTAGTGGAATTAAGTTCAATATGGAGATTGACAACAGTGCTGGATTATTGATTCTTTCTCTGAAAGAATGGGATAAAATTAATATTAAATTCAAGGAGAGAGTGAAAATGAGTAAGACACAGGTAGTGTCCACAGATGCGAATGAAACCAAAATACAAATTTGAGGAAAAGTTTTTGTTCCAGTGAAAGTAAATCAAAAAGTAAGTTTTACCACTGTTTCTAGTAAAGAGAGACATTAGTCCACTGCTAAAACAAGCTAGTATTGTCCATTAGGAATCTGTTTTAAAATAATTAAGGTCAAATTAGAAGCAGAAGTTAAAGCTAAGTCTTCAGCTGTTTAAACCCCAAAAAAACTGAATTAAGAATGCAACCAGACATGAAATTAGTTAAACATGCACAACTGTAGTGTGTATGCTCTGAAGTCAAAAGATTGGAGAAATAGAAAATATGATAATAAAGGAGTTATCATTTGTGGAAGATTCATCATTGAATACTACTGTGATTGAAATCATAAGACCGGATGGGATTATTTATCTGTGCAAAGACTATTGAATTACTATAAATAAATATATTTTAATTTACAAAGTGCAGATAGTTGAAAATTGTAATAAATTGAGATACTGCCAAATCTCTTTGCGCTCATTATAATACTTATCTGACAGCCAATCAGATGTTATGATAGCTGTCCGAATAACAACCAAACCTTAAACACATGACAAAAATTCCCTTTTCTCTACTTTTCCTTCTATATATCTAAGCCAGTCGTAAGTATTTAGCTTTGAAAGCTTGAAGCTTTAAATATCTTCACAATTAACTCACTGAGTCTAAATTATAAATGTACAACACGAAATCTTACAATTTATTACGCAGTAGTTTTTAGAATATATAACAAGCAGTAAAGTATGTAAATAATATTTTAATTTACAAAGTGCAGATAGTTGAAAATTGAAATACTGCCAAATCACTTTGCGCTCGTTATAATACTTATTTGACAGCCAATCAGATGTTATGATAGCTGTCCGAATAACAACCAAACCTTAAACACACAACAAAGATTTTACGAGAAAAGGGTGGCCTACTTTATACCTGTGAAAGTGTATAATTTAACAATAACAACGCTTCCGATCTAATGATATAACAGCAAGAATGATATAGAATTATATGTGGATAGGTGCTGTTTCTTAATCAGGTAAATACATAAGTATCAGTTTTGTCATTTTCGGAATCCAATGTGCGATGTAAATGAGGGTACTTTATGATTACCGCTGTTAACAAACATTCGCCATAATTACTTTAAAACTTTACGTTATTTTTTTTTAAAGATTAATAAACTTTATATTTAACGAATTAGTTTTTTAATTTTAAAAAAAAAAAAGGATTATGAATGCGTACCTTACGAATATATTTTGTCGTATCACTTTTAAGTTTAGCAAACGTTATATTTAAAAAATGAATTTTTGCATTAAAGCTAATTTTAAAAAATTATTATGAATATATTTTTGGGATAAAAAAAATAAGTAAACAAGAGCAATTTTCGACGTTTAGTTTATTGAATTCAAATTTTATTTATATATATAACATTTTTTAAAAATTAATTAGAATTCAAAAACTCATTTTTTAAATATAAAGTTTGCGAATGGCGCTGCTTTGACATAATGGACCGGTCATACTTATTCTAACTTTGCGAATTATTCGAACAATTTAGTTTTATTTTTTTAAAGATTATTTATTCGATAAATTAATTTTTACAAAGGATGCAGCATATCCACTGCACCCATTGAAAGAACGCCACTGCTATGGAGTCACAAAGAGCTGTTATTATTACGTAAACCTAGTTTAATTGTAAAATGTAAGTATTTGCTCACAAAAAGCAACACAGTTTGTCTTGCGTTGTTAGCCGAGAGGTATCGCAGCCGCCATGCAAGCAAGTAGTTGGTTGCAGACGGTTGTGGGTTCGCGTCCCGGCCAATGCTATGACATATGGAAAAAAAAAAAGCAACACAGTTAATTCAATTATGTAGTATTACTAGTATTAGTTACCATATTGAAATATCCAACATAAGCCCAATAAATATTTATGCATAAAATTTATGTAAACCTTGCATTAAGTGGCAGGCAGTTGCCCGGGTTGCGGGTTCGCGTCCCGGCCGGTGCTATGACATTTTAAAAAAAAAAAAATCTTTAAAAGTACGTTACCTACAAACTCACTTTTTTTTCTATGCGAAAAATGGGGGTTCTTTCTTTCATCTCAACGTTTTCTTTTGCACGCCATCTACTGGGATTATACAATTTTCAACAAATAAAGTAAATGTTTTCCTGAAGATTTGTGATGATGATATTTTAGTTGTATTTATATATTGGACTATTTCCATCATCTAATATTAAGTATTGAATGTCTTTAGAAAAATAAATATATATTTTTTTAATTTTCTAATTACATTCAACTGTATTATTAAACGAAATAGTAGAATTGCGATCACAAAAGAGGAAGATGCATGGATTGAAAAAATTAATTTTAATTGTCCAATGAATGAACTATTTATTGTTCTTAACTTTGGATTGGCGTGTTTGTGTATTAGATAACACTTTTATTCACTTAACAAATGCATTTATATATTAATATCATCTACAGATAGCTCAAGACTTTTTAAGATCTAAGCTATTTAAAAAGCTGTACATTGTAAACAAAGTATTCATTTTATTACATTTTATTTTCTCTGTCTTTAGATTTTGTTTTTCACCATTTGTTTTTTTTTTTTTTTTGCGTCCATCGCTCTCTCGTTCTCTCTCTCTTTTTTTTTTTACATTAAATTGGTTTTTGAATTTTCGATGAATTTATCTTTTCTCTAATATGGATTAATCTGATATTCTTAACTTTATTATCAATCTTAAAATCCAAAAACCTTTTGATTTCATTGTTTATACTCATACTCACGCCTGTCTCAGGTTTGTTCACACACGTTTTGTTATCAAAAACTTTGTGTGTCTTCTCTGAATTTTTGTCTCTTATACTAATCTCTATTGGCAGTTGATTTCTAGCATTATTTTAACAATATAAATTTACCATAATATTTTTTTTTACTATATATATAATAAATGGATGCATACTTCAAAATTCAAAACAGAACTTAACATGTTCCATTTAATATACGAAAAACTTACTTGCATTATTCCTCAGTATCTAGATCTTAATTGATAACTGCAAGATAATATATCCACACTTCACTGAGACCATAGGGGACTTAATGAATGAAATATTTCCTGTCGCCACGCTAAATTTTGTTTCCAGGTATCTTAAATTGCTATCATATTTTCTTTCAACCCATATTCGTGGATCTGTTAAACAAAATAACAGTGTTTATTTTGAACTGTGGCTTTATATCTCAAGAGCCATAAAAATCTTAGCAGTGAAAATGCAGTTCTTATTATTTTCATTAATGATAAGATATGAACTCAAAATGTTGATTAAAGAGTTAACATCAGAGATTATACTTAATTATAAATTACTCAACAAGACATAAAAGTCCCCAAGGTTAAAAGAATTCTTCTGATAACTCAATTAGTTTTAGTATGAAATGCTGCAGTTTAGAAAATGCATTTAAGAAATTAATTGCCAGTATGAATCAAAAATTTATGTTCTATCATATTTTGCAATACTTTTATAAGTAGATTTTCAATTTGCACTATAATTGAATTTTAGAGTACATTGTTATTGATAAATTATTGCCTGTTATTTGAATTATTTTGGCATGTTTACTTTACACCCAGTGGAAGCCAGGGTAATCAATGGATGCCAGAAGGCATAAAATCCCAGATTAGTTTCTAGCTTGGGGCTTTCAACACTGAGGACAGTTTTTCTTGTTTTAATAGATTGAGCAAGCACAAGAAATTGTGATCATGTCATGTTTACTTTAGTATCTAAATAGACCACTTCATCTCTTGAATTAAGAGTTTTCCCAATTTTATCTAATTTATTTGGCTAACAGAAAAATTGTTGTCTTGTAAAGATTCATTGCATATTTCTATCAAACAATTTAATTTATATGAATTGATAAACAACTTCATCTAATATAAACCATTTTTTTTTTTTTGGTTCATAAAAAGTTTTGATCTTGGTTCCCATATATGTTAGTTCATGAGTGCTATTGATATATACAGCAATAAAGAGCACATTCTGACAATATATTACTTAGACCATAATTAACTATTTAATTTTTGTTTTTACATTTATTCAGATTTAAAGTTATTAATTGAATTAGAAATATCAAATGCACAGAAATATGCTGTTTAAGTGGCTGCGCTGCTATATAATGTTCTATTCCAATGGTTCAAGCATGGAAATAGTCCATTTACTTGTCTGCGGCGCCTATTTCTATGCTGCAGCACAGATATAGGATGTTTATTCTGCCGCAGAGGACGGCTACACTTACAGTGAACTTTGTGTTACATATTTTATAGGAACAATCCCATTTTAAATTTAGCTACAGTATCTATTTCTATGCTACAGCAAAGAAATAGGATGTATTATTCTGATGCAGTTTATACGAACAATCCCTTTATTAACATTTCGGATACAGGTATATTACAGCACAGAAGTAGGATGTTTATTCTGTTGCAGCGGCCGCTGCGGCTTGGAGCGAACTTTCTGTTATGCAGTTTCTACGAACAATCCCATTTTGAGTTTCATTATGGTAATTTGTTGAGAGTGTCTGTAATTGAGACTGTCAAAAGTCTTCAAATTCTCATGCCCAAGTCATTATTTTCCAAATCCAATGATGTGGTATGAGGTAATAAAAATTGTGTAAACTTTGCCCCACTTCTCTAGAGAAGGGTGACACTTTAATCAATTGTCAAAGGGAGGTGTTAGCGTGATTTTTATGAAATCACGCTAAAATTCACGTTTGCGTGAGATAAATCGCGAGACCAATCGAAAATACAACTTTATTTTTGGCCACGATGTTGTTTTGAATAAATTCTTTCTTTTTATTGTTATTAAAATTACAAATTATATTTGCATGGCCACGATGTTGGTTTGGGGAAATTATTTCTTTTTATTCTTGTTAAAATTAACAATTTTATTTGCATGGCCACGATGTTTTTGTTTTGGAGAAATTATTTATTTTTCTTCATGTTAAAATTTGATCGCTGTGATATTGTTTTTATTCTTATTAAAATTACAAGTTTCATTTTAGAAAAAAAAAAATTAAAAAAAAAAGTGTTATCCAATTTATTTTTTATTTCTTTTAGATAAATTTCATTATTTATGATTTTATTGTAAATAAAAAAAGCATTATAAAGTTGAAAAAAAAAAAGAACAATGGCCCAATAACATTATAATTCTGTGTGTTTACATAGAAATTACGCCCTCAAGCAGTTTCAACACGCTAAGAGAAAACAACCAAAATATATTCAAGTTAAAATATATTTCAACTAGTTATGTTTAAGTGTAATGTTTTAGATTCCAACCTCAAACAACCCTTGTACTAATATTTTATGAATTACTAATTTAAAGCTATTTATTTTAAAAACTAGCGAATAAAAACTTTAACACAAATAAATAACCATACTTTTATTTACTGCACATATTTAAAACAAAGCAGGTTTCAAACTAACTCTTATTCAAATTAAAACTATTAAGTTTGAGATTTTAGACATGTTTAATATTGTATTGATAAATTGGAAAAATTACTTAAAACTTAATACAATTTAACAAGGAAATTTTTTTATTACAATTTAAGCTATTTTTTATTACAATTTAAGCTAATATAAAACTTTTCTTTAAAAATATTACAGAATATATTTACCAATAGATTTAAATATATGATTATAATATATATAGAAAGACAAGTAAAGAAGAGGGTGGACCGCCCTTTTCTTGTAAAATTCTGTCATGTATTTACGGTGTGATCGCTATTCTAAACAGCCACCATAATATCTGATTGGCTGTCAGATGAGTAATAAGCTCATGAGGTTTGCAGCCTCTCAATTTAGTTTCAATACTGTTTGCACTTTATAAAATAAATATTATTTACATATGTTACTGCAAGTTATAACATCTAAAAACTACTGTGTAGTAAATCATAGTATTTCGCGCTGTACGTTTGTAATTTAGACTCAGTGAGTTAAATATGAAGATATTTAAAGCTTCATGCTTTCAAATCTAAATACTTTAGACTGGCTTGGATATATAGAAAGACAAGTAAAGAAGAGGATGGATCGCCTTTTCTTGTAAAATTCTGTCTTGTATTTATGGTTTGGTCGCTATTCTAAACAGCCATCATAACATCTAATAAGCATGTGAGGTTTGCAGCTTCTCAATTTAATTTCAATATATATCTATGATTACATGAATGTTTATTTAAATTAACTAATGTGTCTATTTGTCCTTAATTTCATATTCCACTTGCCTATATATAACAGTTTTCCATATATGTATGTGCAAATATTTGTAATACTTAACCATGCAGAAATAAATTTATTTAAATCTGCTTTATTAGTTCTGTTAAGTGCATTTGAAATTAATAGCATATATTAGTAAACATTTTCCCATCATGACATGAAAATAGTGCCTTTTATTGATTTATATATCACTAACTTATTTAGTAATTCTTTATATATTTAATTGCTATGTATGATACTCTAAGCTCCATGCATGACTGTGAATTTTTGTGAGTTAGTCAAACATTCACAGAATAAACAGGGATGACTCTCTATAAGTATTACCACTCAGTGCATGCCAGAGTAATCAATGGATGCCAGAAGGCTTGTGTATAAAATCCCCATCTACTGCCTACTCATCCAATATCCCCAGACTAGTTTCTGACTTGTGGCCTTCGTCAGTGAGGTGTCTTGGATCTGAGAGTGTTTTAATAACTATTATATCAAGCATAAGAAATGATCATGTGATGTTATTTACAAAATAATGATATTCAAAATTACATAATTTAAAAATCTAATCAGGTGTGTGCTCTATATATCTACTTATAATGACATGCACTTACAAAACAATATATATAGCAAACTACACAGTCTTATCTAACCTTTTTTATTTTAAAATGTTTGACCTTTGAAGCAAAGAATGTATATGATTCAAAATATGTATATAAAGTGTATGTTTCAATGTACTATGGTGTGAGAGGTTGGTTTGATTTTTGGACTATTAAATGGTTGTGACAGCATTGAGTTATAGGGATAAGAAATGCATTGATAAAACCATAAAAACTTGCAAGTGTATGTTATAGTGCAATGATTGTACACTTTTCCACAAGGTGTTAAATGTTGAGAGAAATCAGTTTCTACTTTGCATAGGAGTGCTGTCATAAAAGTTATCAAAAGTTTCAACAAGAACAAAAAGTCGTGTTCTGATATCTCTGTAACACTGTAGAAATTGGGTAGGGATCATGTCTAGCTTAATAAATGATTAATAAAAGTTATTATACTTCTGTAACGTGGTTTGTATCAAAGTTGTAATGCAGAAAATTTGAATCCTGTTAATTAAACTATTGAAATTTGCCATCTATAAAGAAATTGAAGGAATGATGAAGATATGCACAATAGATTGTGATATAAGCCATATGATAAGGTCTGGTTTAACACGAAATGGGCACCATGGGATTATTGACTAGTTTCACACTTTTTGGATCATATTATTTGCCTGAAGGTTTGTGATGATGGTATTTTAGATGTCATTACATGTTGCACTATTTCTGCCATTGCTCATTAAATATTGAATGTCTAGAATATTGTAAATTTTATTTAAGCATATCCAATTACAAATAATTATTAATAATAATAGTCAAATGGACTACTCAGGTAATATTTTGAGTGGAATTATTGTTCATTTTTTTCAGATATTATTGACCTGACCTAGTG
Source organism: Epiperipatus broadwayi (assembly GCA_028023455.1). Taxonomy (NCBI): domain Eukaryota; kingdom Metazoa; phylum Onychophora; class Udeonychophora; order Euonychophora; family Peripatidae; genus Epiperipatus; species Epiperipatus broadwayi. The sequence continues at coordinate 1,742 of JAQFVV010006286.1, read as the reverse complement.
ACAATACTTGCATATAAATTAACTTACACCTTTAGATTCTTGAACACTGAATTTTAAGGCTATTCCCTAAGCATCTGAGCTATTCTGACAAGAACAACCATCAGTAAAAATTTTATATATGTATCTAGGAAGGTCAATTTAATTCTCTTGATTTCTCCACTTTATAATACATTTTTTAAGAGCAAGGCTAATTAGAAGCTTCCAGACATTATGTATTGCCATATAGCAAATATAGATTTTAATTTAAAATATTTAAATATGAATTTATTTTACTCTAAATTTAATTCAATTTTAAATAATATTTTATTATTATTAAAAACATGACATATATATATGTAGTTATCAATAAGAAATTCCAGAAATACAAAATAATAACTTTATTTTTATCAAAAAAAAAAAAAAAAAAAACAAAAGAGGATTAAGATCACACACAATATCAAGAAACTATTTCAGTTGATTGTGAAGTCAAAACTGTTTTATAACAAATTCTACAAATGTAACATATTTTCAGGAATTGTTAGTTACTTTCATTTTTTTTAAAGAAAAAAAACAACCATGTTTTTGTAGGCTTAGTAACAGATCCATGTGATTTTTATCTCACCTACAACTGGTGAAAAGATGGTTTTGGTTTAATTTTGACATATTAAGATTACTTTAAGAAATGTTTTATTTCATAGCTAAGAAAAAAACATATTCCTTGTATTTTTTGTTTGTAATTTATTTCAATATATATTTGTTTTATTAAAGAATTACTTGGAAAAACTTTAAGAATGAATGCAAACTTCACTTACAAATTTTGATGAAATAAGAAATGTTATTTTTTTATTAAAAATACTCCCAAATGTTTTTTTAATTTTATATTATTTAGATATTTTTATAATATTAGGTTAACAAAAATTATTTTTTTAGAAAAAGAATGTCTCATTTTTGCAACCATCCCATTTCAGTGTGTGAAGTAGTTGCTTCACTTAATGGATCAGTACTTATACTTTTTTGCCTGCTTCGATAAATATAGCATGCTCTAAACGATCCGTTAACTAACCTAAAAATAATAAAAATATTTTAAAAAGTTCTATGAACTAAATTACACTATCAGATCTATTTTTTATGAATTGAAAATAAAATCATTAAATTTTTTGATGAAGCAAATATCCTAAGTGTATTTACTGATGACAAAAATAAAATTCCAATTGTGTCTGTAATTTTCCTTTCTATTAATTATCAAGATGTTATGAAAGGATGTAAACAATTTTTGTTACAAATACAAAATTTTAATTATGCCACTGCAGTAATCATATTTACAAATTTTTATAAACTTGACTGAAGTAAATTCTCTTCCTTTAAAAGTTTTAATATAAAATAAAAACTTTCCCTCGTTTTTCATATCTTCTTTTAAAAACTTTATATGTTGAGTGAATTTTTATAAATTTTTCCTATATTATATCTATATTCTATAGTTATTATATATTATTAATTTAGTATCATATAAGGTCATATTCTATAGGTAATATGTATTAATAATAATCCATCATATAAAAATTTTTCTTCCACATCTTTTATAAATTTGTTTGTGTATTAAATAATCATATAATTTTTACAATTTGTTCCTATGTTAAGACTCAAAATTACCCCAAATTCACAACTCAACCAGACTAGCCAAGAAAATAAACTCTAAAACACTACCAATGGTTTCACTGCTACAAGCAGACTTCTCAAGTGTAAAGAACTACAAAATAACATTT